>OV884028.1:27110000-28310000 GCA_930367265.1 Catocala fraxini | reverse complement strand
TGACCTCCGCATTCCGAAGGCTAACGATACCCTAAGGCTAGACCAGTGTCAGGATATTAGAGGGTACTGACTTTCCCAATAACGACTGCCATAGATGTTCATGGCATCCGGGACCGACGGCTTAACGTGCTCTCCGAGGCACGGAGCAGGCGATAATTGTCAATCAATACGCACATAATTTCGAAAAGTCATATAACTTCGGAAAGTCAGAAGCAGAGGGTAGCTCACCGAGTCATTAAATGGGCTCTGAAAAGCCGCCGAAATACAAGGCAAAAGAGAGCAACATGTCACAAGCATTGTTATATTATTATTAACAATAGCAGAGACATTTTGGACATGAACCCGATAACTTGAAATTAAACGTCAATACGCTAGTTTTCATTTCGTAGGACCGAAAAACATAGTTGTCGAATTGTGGATGTAATATATTTTCAAAGATATAAAGACATGAGATAGAGATATAAAGATATACAAATTAAATGGCAATCGAAATCAGAAAACTTAAAATTAAAATATCCAACATTTTGAACAAAACATTTAGAACAATATTAAGTTAATACCTCAAGCAGTATAACCTCGTTAAAAAAGCTTTCGCTTCAAATATTTCAACAAATACAATGTAATACGTACAAATATTTTTTCATACCTGTTCAGACTCCTGTAAAACGTCCCCTACGTCCGGTAGCACCATGTCTAACACTTTACTTGCCTCGGCGCCGGCACGGTGTGAACTGCAAACCGAACAACCAACAATTTATTCTCACACTTAAATACCTACTACACAACATATTACAATTGAAACAACACATACATACGAATTTTGTCTGTCCGTACGACCTAGGAAAATCGCTTAAAAAAATAAAAAAAATAATAACTAATTTTCGAAATTCGAACACGATAGACAGAAGACACTTTCTTTTATCTTTTTTTTAAAGTTTGTCGCTGACTGTTTTTGTTATTATAGCATAGAGCAGATGCGATATAAACATATAAAATATAAATTTTTAGCAAGTGCGATCGCACTAGACTGACACGTACGACTGGTAGTGATTCACTAAGATACGTATAGATAAGTGTAACTCAGATAATGAATGATGACTTATTTATTTCGCACGTGAAATAAAAATAACAGTAATGCTTACATGTGATATGTACGTAAAGTAATCATCTATTGAAACGTCAATACGTCACATAATTATCTGAGAAGGAGCTGCCTTCTTTGATTGCTTTGATATAGATTGCGTCAGCTATTGAGGCCTTGGGGAGAGCCTAATGCTACGTAGTAATATATTTAATTCTATGGTATTTCGATCTATCGTGAGCAGTTTCAAACACTGCTTCTATTAAGGGTTGCCCGGCAGAAAACTCTATTACACTATACTCGACCTAAATATATTTTTCGTAAGGATGAATTTTACTAAAATTACTACGTGAGATGTTTTTATTTATCTAGTTCCAGGCTTATAGGATATACAGGACGACTTGTAATGATTATACTATTGGAGTATCTTATATCTCGCTATATGGAGTATCTTAGTAGCATCATAGAGATTGGAAATATAGCCGGTATATGGCAATAGGAATGTGAGTGTGAAACATCTTTGCCTACTCTGACAGAGGTATACAGCCGATAATCTATTGTTATATTATGTAGTTTATCAAGTATTTAGTATACGTGTCCACTTCAGATAGATATTCTATAGTATATGCAGGTGGCCCAAGACCGGTCTGTATGGAAAACCTTAGGGGAGGCCTATGTCTAGCAGTGGACGTCTTTCGGCTGAGATGATGATATGTGATATGCCACGTATACATACACAGTACAGTTAGAAAACTGACCTGCTTTCGTATTATGAATCTTAATACCGCTACCCAGAGTATAATTTCTATTAAAGTTCTAGAATTTACATAGATAATTATAAAAAATATGGTCATGTCAAATTAAACTTTATTTCTGAGGAATTTAGGTCCTTATTTTTAATATGTGTAGTTAATTGGAAGGTGTGGTGAAAGCAGTTACAATAATGAGGTATGCAGTTATTGTTGAGGTATATACAACGATTTCTAGCTCACCAGTTATGTAGATAATCACGGTTTAACGTTATGCATCAATGGTAACAAATCAAGGACGAGGCTCTATTGAAATTTATCCATCCAATCTGTATACTTAGAGATAAATACACACGGCTTAGGGACACAACCAAATAGAAATAAAGGAGAATACCTGGTTAACATTGCTATCAGGGCGCCCTTTAAAGGCCCTGGAGGCCACGTGCATATTACATCCTGTACCAACCTATTTGATGGAAATAGTAATTTAGATTTTGACCGGTCAACGTAGCAGTACGGGATACGAGTAATATTTGGACCAGATGAAAGCAGAATCCAGACTCGGAAGTTATTTCTTTAAAATCCTATGTGTAGGCTCAGGCTTCAGTCCGCAGTCCCGTTAACCTCTCCAAAATTCGAGTGTCACGGAAAATATTTACCTATTTTTCCTAGCTTTGCCTCTCTCATCCTTTTACAGTAAGCTTTCAATGTAATGTGTTGTCAATACATTCGAATATCATTCGAATGAATCGAATGTAATTGTACATATACATCACTAGTTTTGATGCTTACAACATTGAGAGACATTACCGAAATTGTCAAAAAGGGTGGTGCTGTGACCTCTAAGATGACCTTGCTTTAGATGTCTTTCTTATAACAGCATATTGACACCTTACGGGGGTTTTAGATTACATGGTTAAGGCGGAAATACCACAATGTTCGGTCGGATGCAAATCCACACCGCTCAAACCTGGACTCGCTTGATTTATCCGATTTTCCCTGCTTACTATAGAAATATGATATAGGATAGACTTATCCTGTACTTCACATACCTTGCACGAAGCACCTTAGTTGCTTCCTAGCAATTATAGTAACCGAACATCAGATTATATTTAAAAAATAGGTCATGCACCAAGCGCCACCGCGTCACACAGCTAGTCATATAATTTAAACATTAAAAGATAGTCTGTATATTTAATTAGTGTCTGTTAAGCTACGGGGCGCTCGGTAAGTGGTTGACTCACAATAAATAATGTATTCAGTGCACATATATCGTTTGTATTGTTTAAACAGTTTGTTTATTGATAATTATAGGTACTTGTAATGCGGCTATTGGTCGTGTTTGCTGAAGGATTTTGTCGAATAATCGCTTAGTTCGCTTAATTATTAAATCGCGAAGTTATTAGAAACGTCGGCGCTCGCGCTTCTCTAAGACACGTAATCTTATAGAAAATAGCTTCTATGTTTTGGGTGTTAATAATAATAAATCTGTTTTATATGTCTATTAAAACTATACATTATGGCTTACGGAATAAAAAAATTTTGGAAAATATAAATTAAAAAAGGTTTTTTAATAATAATAATAAATAATCATTGAAAAAAGCAACTTAACTTCTTTGCGGTATATGTTTTGTGTGTAGTATTTTTATTTTATGTATAGTATTTTTTAGTAAGAGATTATTACTACAATGTTGTTTTACCTGTATAAAAACTAAAGAAGCGGTTCAATTAAAAAATAAAGTATAAATGATACATCAGAATCTTGGGATATTTTTTATTGCCGTTTTAGGAACGAGACTTTATTTACTTATTTATTCAACAACATAAGCTTACAGTATTGTACACATCAAGTCGCTTATGTGCTAGTGTAAGTCTACACATATTATTAAAAATAAATCTTCTCTCTTAGCCTTTATTATTCCCAAGTCACTTGGGGTCGGCTTTTCTAGTCTATCCGGATTTGACTGGATATCAATTTTTACACGGAACGGCTGCCACCTGTCCTCCGCAACCCGAAGGCTAACGATACCCTAAGGCTAGACCAGTGTCAGGATATTATAGGGCACTGACTTCCCAATAACGACTGCCATAGATGTTCATGGCAGCCGGGACCGACGGCTTAACGTGCTCTCCGAGGCACGAAGCAGGCGATAATTGTCAATCAATACGCACATAATTTCGAAAAGTCATATAACTTCCGAAAGTCAGAGGTGCGCGACGTGGGTTCGAACCCGAGACCCTCTGCATTGCAGTCTGTTGGTCTTCCCACTGAGCTATCGCTGCTATATTATTAAAATAAATACAATAACAAAATCTAGCTTTACAACAATACAAAAAATAAAAATATAAAGGAACATTATACAATTAAACTACGAATAATATTTTTTTTTATACATCCTCAGTTTATTCTGCCTAATAGTTCCTATTTGCTTTTATCAATTAACAATATTTAAATGAACATATATATTTTTAATAATTACGTTACGTCTCGAAGAATATGTCTGTCTGGAATATCTTTAAGAAATTTATTTATAAGTTTAATCGCTCTAGCCGTGGGACTATTAGCGTCTTGCGGAGAGCGCCATGATGGTGGGCATGCGAGGAGTCGCCGGTACCGACGTCCAATACCACGAATGTACTGGTTAGGCACGTATAAATGTATACATTCACGTACCATTGGATTGTCCACCTTATTAAGTAGTAGCAGGCAGTAATGTAGTATGTGGTTAAATTCTCGCCTAAGTTGAAGGGTTACAAGACCCACCATCCCAGATACAAATAAGGAGGGATATGGAAACGGATAGTATCCATAAGTACGTTTGTATAAATATCGGGAAAATTTCCCGATGGATTTTTTCATCCATAAGGGTACTTATATAATTTTTGTTTTGGGTTCCATATAATTGCGTTGTACTCCAATTTACTACGGACATATGCGTTATAAAGAATCTTTATACATATCGCACGATTCGTAGCGTTTAACTTCTAATAGTTCAAAGTCCAAACAGTCTAGGTTAATGTGTAGCTGTGTGCAACTACTGCATCTGTACCATATATCTACGTAACGTCTGTTCCCAGGTACGAGCAAAACTGGATTAAATAATATAAAGGACCAGACAATGCAAGTCTCGCGGTGGTATTGTACAAAATCCTGCTTTCTTGAAGCTGCTGCAGGGCTAATAAGATTGAACCGGTTGGGATTATTAACAGATTATAGAGGCAGATGGCCTCTCAATACCATATATATAAAAGATAAATTCACACTGACGTCTGCAATTGTAGAGTATTGTGCAAAATCCTGCTTTCATGAAGCTCCTGCAGGACCAATAAGCAGATGTCCAGCTAGCTAGATTAAACCGGCTGGGATTATTAATACAGATTATATACTATACAGATGGCATAATACAATGCTTGATATAAGACGTATTCACAAAGACGTGTGCATACAGCGATTTCAGATCAATGCAGTCAAAAGCATAATACCCCTATTATGCTTTTGACTGCACAACATACTGTAATGTACCAAATACAAATGTTACTGTTGCTTATAGCACAAGTAAACCTAATTAAACTGACAGTGATCAACTGAATAATGTTTGTTCAAGTAAGCATTTATTACATACAGTCCTATGTTTATATCACAAAAGGCGCAGGTGGGCTTTGCATACATTATGGCTACTACATTTGACGAGCTACGAATTTAACTGTCATGTTGCGATGTTACGGGTCTCTTGCCATCTACCGTACACATAATTATGCAGATTCCGTGCTACTAACTTTCTTACAGGAAATCCGAAAACAATTTGCCCGAATAGACCTCAAACCTCACAGAAGCGTTCACTTACTGCTTTCCAGCAAAGGCAGTTAAAAACGTTTACTATAATATTATAATGTCCGTTATTTCTTTGGCCAAACTGATTCGATATCTATGTATAAACGTGTCGAAGTATGATGACTGTACCTAAGTATTCCGTATTAGGTACTCTTGTTAAGTGCTATTCACACCTAACGTAGGTTATCTCTATAGATTATGGTAGTCTGATGAGAGTCTATACGACAGGAAGGCGATCTAGCTCTATTTCACTAAAGCGAGCTTGCGACTTCATATGCAGAGTGTGCTCGAACGCCCAGAAATATTCAACAGATGTTTAACCTTTTGACCGCCATGTCAATAACGAACATCTGTGTTCGCAACGCCAAGCGACAAATTCCTTATTTCATACCTACAAAAAATAGTCACGGCAAAAGTATATATCGATAAAACATCGATACATTTTACTTGTGCATGGTTTAAGAATAAAAAGCGCTTATAAGTTGGTACTTAATATATACTATACTTAATTTCAATTTCAACAATTCAATGGTTTGAATTGTATTAAATTTCACCCGTGTTCAATCATTACCCAGAAGTAACAGCGTTAGATAATAGCAGATTTTATGATAAAAATTTAATTAAAATAAAGTCACAGCACTGATCTCGTTTGTGACGACATCTACTGACGTGAAAAGACGTCAGCGGCGTGGCTAGCACTGCGCTTACAAACTTTGTCGCTTCTGAGTTAGAGATGGGACATGCTTAACGATATAATTGCATGGTATGTAATTTATAATCACGTGATTATTATATTACTAGAATAGTATAATGAAGTGTTAAATATATGAATAATTATTATTTCCAATAAAATAAGATGCCTTTCTATAACTTGGTAATTGTAGTATGTCAGCATTTTTTGTCTTTGAAGAAGAATTCACTCAAACTTTCTATATAACACGATTCTAATAACAATTCTAGATCACTCATTTTTGATCGCATACCTTTAATATTGTTATGTAGAATGGTGAATGTATTATTAGTCTCGAAATAAATTATCTGTTTGAGTTTCTGCTGATATTAAAGTAGGTTTCATTAAATAGTCATTTCGTGTACTAGCTGACACGTTGTTCTTAGTTTTGGATTTGTTAGTCTCGATATACTTAATATAGGTATATTTATAGTTCAGGTGCAATATGTTTCCTAATACCAACCTGCATAGTATTACATAAAAAAATGTATTGGACGCATTATAATCTATGTGAGATTAAAGAGAGATGCGGCATAAAAGTGGATATAGTGACAAGAATAGAAAAGGGCATGTTAAGCTGGTTTGGGCATGTAGAAAGAATGTACAAGGAAAGACTGACTAAGAAAGTTTATAAGGCTAGTGTGAATGGAACAGTCGCAAGAGGAAGACCTAGGCGAACGTTTCTCGATCAGATCGCAGGCGTTTTGGACAAAGGCCAGGTTAAGAGCACCTTGAACCGACGGACGTGTATGAGGAATGTGATGAAAGTGAATAAAGCCAGAGAAGTATGTCAGGATCGTAGCAAATGGAAATCCGTAGTCTCTGCCTACCCCTCTGGGAAACAGGCGTAGTAATGTTACAAAAGCCTTACGCCGTGTCATAGGGGTGGATTAGGAACTGACGCGCAGCGTTGCTTGTTCAGTGCGAGAGCGAGATATATAAATATTTCTCAAGTCTTATTGATGAAAATGACCTTGACCAGGACCTTTTTAGCGTCTTAATTGAATTATAAGTTATTTACATTCTTAATGTTGAATGTGATAATACATTAAATGTTTTTAATTAAAGAGCAAACAATGATTGTGAATTGTGATAATAAGTATTATACGTATATTATTAGCAATTTCTACCCACTTAAATGTGTAAAAAATGTTTGTCTTTGTGCTATGGAATACATTACACAATCTTATCTTATCTTATGTGGGAGCCAGTCAGTGCAGGCCGGCGACACTTCGACCCAGAGGGATCTTTTGTATCGACACTCTCGCAATAACGACTGTCATAGATGTTCATGGCAGCCGGGACCGATGGCTTAACGTGCTCTCCGAGGCACGGAGCAGGCGATAATTGTCAATCAATACGCACATAATTTCGAAAAGTCATATAACTTCCGAAAGTCAGAGGTGCGCGATGTGGGTTCGAACCCGAGACCCTCTACATTGCAGTCTGTTGGTCTCCCACTGAGCTATCGCTGCTCTCATATCTCTCATACATTACACAAAGAAAACATAATGTTATTATGCTTTAAAGCATTGTTTCTAATTAGATTTATATAAATAATTCCAAAAAGATACAGCGCTATAGTCTAGCGATAATAGTCTAAAATATTATAAGGTCGGTAGGTAGCATTGCGTATGAGAGAATAAGATCTACGCATGTTATTTTCTTATACGCAATACCTACATACATACATTCCTTAAAAAAATATCAATAAATGTATTAAAATAATGCGGTGCTTACCCAAAAAATTGCAGCACTCGTTTTTATTTTATACGAATATATAACTGTTATAAGTGTTTACAATACTAGTTGATGCACTTAAATGAGAATTGAATGAGACACCCAGCTGCTCCCAGCTTTTTTACTTTGTAACGCAGGAGATGCGTAAACAAGGATACGCGACGAGAGCGGGAACGATTGGGGTAGGGGATGCACAGATTAACTATAAACTATATCGATGTATATTTTGTACATCGACTAATAGGCGATTATTAAAACTAAAATCGTTTAAGTTTATTTTAAATGTATAAACCCTGTTTAGTGCATGTATTAAAAATATATTAATAACCTGTCTATGTATATTTTTGAAATGTTTGGCAATATTATCGTGGACGTGATATCTAGATTCTTGTCTGCGTGAACAAATATTGATGGTCGCGTTGCAGACACTTTGAGGCGCGTGTATCATAGACGGAATAACACGCGCCGTCGAATGTGAATCATACTTGATTAATATATAGTCATATACCTTATACTAGCAGGTATTCCTATATTTACAATAGAAATGAGCCAATCGGTAACACAGCGGCATACGACATAATTATTTTTTATTGCTTTTATTCAATTAAATATGAATAAAAAACAAACAAATCTCGCACTAGTTTTAAATCCCGTGTTGCAGGGTAGGCACATTATAACATTCAAACAATGGACAACAAGAACACTGACTTGATACAACTATTTGGCGATCACACAAAATAATTCTTCCATGTAGGGATCGATACCCACGTCGCTCGGCGCACTATCCGTGTAGTCGATATATGCTTTTTACTTCTCATAACTATGTTATTGCCAATTACGTTGGTGTCGAGTTTTTGTCTAACCAGATTTGGCAGCGGTCCGATCAAAGCAAACTGGTTAGACTAAACTTATAGTTAGGCTAATGCTTCTACTTTATACCTTATCGACTAACAAATATACATTTAGTTCTTTAACTGCATAAATACTCTTCGAATGTCCCAAAATAAATGGCAAAAATAATATTTTTTAAATGTGTAAACTCTGTTTGGTCGTCACTTTTTCCATTAAGACTGCGCCGAGCGTAAGACAGATAATGACAGAGCTCGTGCAGCGCAAATTCAAATCGGCGCGCGGCCGCCATAGTAAAATTGTATGCAGCATTTGAAGTGCTTTTTTGATAAACTTTAAATCAAAATCTTTATTGTCACCAATAACTTAAATATTTGGGACGGACAAATTGTAATATAACTATTTATGTTTCGTTTAATCTGTAAAATAGGATAGATTTCTACTGTTATAATCTAAAAATCACGTAACACGAGATTACGTTTTGTCATTGAAAATCCTGGCCGAGACTTAGAGCTCTCATGAGAAGAAGCAGGCAAGAAACTCATAAGCAATCTCTTCAAACACCAATTATTATTTGATTACAATACGATTCCTAACAATACAAAATAGTGTACATATTGACTCTTTTTCTATGAGCTGCTGTGTGTGGTTGTAATAGTAGGATATACTACCTACCTAACAAGGAGATTTTAAAATGTGAATATTTGTTTCGTAGACTAGACTGCCCTTTTGCGTGCCATTGTGTTACTTGGATGCGATGTAGAGCGAGTAATGGTAATCAGGTTTTCTGTGAGAAAATTTTCAGCAGATCAAACCCTTTTCCGTGGAACCTATAAACCTACCCCTAGATAGAGATGAGAGTTTATGTTAAACATAACAAGACCATTTCATCTTATTTCGAGGCTTCTAAAACTGCACCATTGTGTTGTGGTAAAGTGCGTCTTAGAATACCTCACACACTGTTATTAAAATTATTTTCAGTCTATAGAAGGTGCAAGTTGTATTAAAGAAGATACAGCAAAACACGATCAACAAATCTAGATAAATATAAAATACAGATATCTCAAATTGTGTCTTCGACTAAAATATTTGCTCCTAACTGACGGCTTGTACCGCAGAGACAACGAACCAGGAACGTTCAACAAATTTTGAATTTTAAATACTGTTCTTACGAACAGCCTGCGCTAAAATTACATACATTCAAACCTGCATGATAAATTGAAATTAAACTACTATATACGGATTTTATCGCGTTGTTAATTTGACACTTTATTACATAATTTTGAAAATTTGTTACACTATTACTACTATTAAACTTTACTAATTTTTAAGCTAATTGAATTATTATTAAAACTATTAAAACTATTTAGATTTAATTTAATTTTACACTTTCCCCGACGTTTCGGTTGCTTTTCAGCAGCCATGGTCACGAGGAGACTAAGATGGCAGTTGTCTCAATGTTCCAGTGTAGTTATTTCAAAGTACCCGAACATAATTTAATCATTGGTGTTTCTATTTACGCATGATAACAATTATCGCCTGCTCCGTGCCTCGGAGAGCACGTTAAGCCGTCGGTCCCAGCTGCCATGAACATCTATGGCAGTCGTTATTGGGAGATTGTCGACACAAAAGATCCCACTGGGTCGAAGTGTCGCCGGTCGGCACTGACTGGCCTCCACATAAGATACATACATACGCATGATAAAATTGAGATTTATAATATATAAACACGTAGGTATCCCACAGTCTCATAATAATACAAGGTTATCCACTGTTCTGAACGACTGATTCTCAGACTCCAATGACGACAATTAATCATAATATTGTCTTCTGTTTACGTGAATATTATTCATTGAAATTAAACTACTATAAACGGATTTTATCGCGTTGTTTATTTGACACTTTATTACATAATTTAGAAAATGTTACACTACTATTAACTTTCCGCGACGTTTCGGTTGCTTTTCAGCAGCCATTGTCACGTGGAGACTCCCTGTGTCAAATAAACAACGCGATAAAATCCGTATATAGTAGTTTAATTTCAATGATAATAAATCACTATGAAACTATTTCAAAGTCATTCAACAGTGACCTTGTAACAGTATCTAATATTATAAGAGCAATGAATAGATTAAAACGATGATAATCGCGCTGGTTCAGGGTGTAAGGTTGTGAATCACACGGTTCCGAGTTTGCTGTCTTATTGAAATTCAATTACCTACCTACTTATATATAATAAACTACCAAACTTCGACCGTGCTCTCTGGCTTTTTCCAGATGGAACATAATATAATTATGTACCTATAGTCTATGTTAATCATGAAAAATATACCTTTGTCAAAGAATGGTTGAAATAAGTGCAGTGGTTTTGGAGATTACCCTCCATATACACACGAATCCTTAAATTCGCACTTTCACTAGGTAATATTAGTATAGACTTCAACGTGTGATACACGAATATGCACTCGAGACCATATTTAATGTCCCCAATTCTAATTAAGCAGATATAAAATGTTATTAATACAAACTTGAGTCTTCTTCTTCCTAGCCTTTATTATTCCCAAGTCACTTGGGGTCGTCTTTTCTAGTCTAACCGGATTTGACTGGATATCAGTTTTTACACGGAGCGGCTGCCACCTGTCCTCCGCAACCCGAAGGCTAACGATATCCTAAGGCTAGACCAGTGTCAGGATATTAGAGGGTACTGACTTTCCCAATAACGACTGCCATAGACCTTCACGGCAGCCGGGACCGACGGCTTAACGTGCTCTCCGAGGCACGGAGCAGGCGATAATTGTCAATCAATACGCACATAATTTCAAAAAGTCATATAACTTCCGAAAGTCAGAGGTGCGCGAAGTGGGTTCGAACCCGAGACCCTCTGCATTGCAGTCTGTTGGTCTCCCCACTGAGCTATCGCTGCTCATAATATAATACAAACTTGAGTAAGTATATGATATTATAAAATAACGATAATAATAGACCTGATGATAAGCTGTCCCACTGCTGGGCTCAGGGCCCAGCCACAGCCTCTTAGAACAACAAGATTTAAGCCACAGTTCAGCACGCTGCTGGCTCAGTGCGGGTTGACAGATCACACATATCTTTGAGAACATTATGGAGATCTCACAGACATGCAGTTTTCCTCGCGATGTTTTCCTTCATCGAACCATTAAATTCAAAAGTCAAAAGTGTGTGCCTCGTGATCGAACTCAAGAGCTCTGCGTCGCAGTTTAAATACCAGTCTTTAACTAGGTTTTCATTGACACTCTTATCACGGTATCTTAAAACAAGAACATATTTCTCACTGAATACCCAAAGTCATAGTATTCGCTTACCTCCCTGATAACCAAGATTGATTTCAAATAATACGTGTGTTTCACAATATGTGTTAATTTCCACAATTTTACTAATTTAGACGGCAAACGAAAGTATGTGTGGAAATAAATGAATAAAATAAATATATAAAAGATTAGTTTTCTGTAGTGTTACTTAATGTGATTCTTGTGGTTTAAATATTAGGTATGTTGACAGAATCTGGTAATCGTAACCATCCTGATATACATACATATATTGCCATTTAAATCTATACTAATATTATAAAGCTGAAGAGTTACTTTGTTTGTTTGGTTGAACGCGCTAATCCCAGGAACTACTGGTTCGAATTGAAAAATAATTTTAGAGTTGGATAGGCCATTTATTAAGGAAGGCTACACAACATCACGCTACGACCAATGGGAGCGTCGCAACAATGAAAAATATTGCAAAAACGGAGAAAATATCTTATGTGAAGCAGACGAAGTTACGCGGGTCAGCTAGATTGTTTTGATTTGATTCCCGAGCGCTATGATATGTCCTTCTTCAAACGAGGTTTAAAGAGAGTTCTTTCACGGTAGGCAGCGGCTTTGCTGTGTCCTGACATTGCTGAAGTCCATGAGCAGCGGGTACCATTTTCCATCAGGTGGACCACTTGCTCGTCTGCCACCAAAGGCAATAAAAAAATAAATAATAATATGACAATTCAGGAATTATGTAATAATTAGTGTATAGATGCGACAGGTGTAAAACAACTGACTTGGTAGGACAGCGTAGTGACTGCTCCAATACCCGGATTCGATTCACAGGTCGGGAAAATGGTTTTGATTTTTCAGTCAAGAATTTCTCAGTATCGGTAGATTCTGCAACTGTGTCTGATAGACGGCAATAAGCTCGCTCTTTATAACGAGGGATCTAAAACAATAATTGAAGAAGTGCTGGTGCAAAAGCCTGCGCCTAAGCCTTCAGGGATTTAGCTTTATTTTTAGCTTCACTCGCTTTTATTGGCCTCGATGGCGTAGTGGTTAGGGTAACCGACTGCCACGCCTAAGGTCGCGGGTTCGATTCCCGGGCAAGTCAAACATTTGTGTGCATGAACATGGATGTTTGTCTTGGTCTGGGTGTTTCTATGTATTATATGTATGTATTTACAAAAAAAAAGTATATATGTATTTTTATCCATTGTCTAGTACCCATAGTACAAGCTCTGCTTAGTTTAGGCTAGACGGTGTTGTGTGTACGCGCGCCTCTGTGTCGAGTCCGTCTCCCCTCTAGGGGGGACAGTAGGGAAAATTTATGAGAAGTGCCTTTGGGTAGGTCTGTTCGTGTAGTGGCTTGCCGTTTCATACGGCGGGCCGAAACCTCGGCGGGGTCGCGACCGCATGTGCAAGTGATTCGCGCGGCCCCGTCGATAGTGGTTTTGTCGAGGAACACCGTGGTAGGTTTAGTCGGTATTCCGGGAGGTACATTATCTTCTTAACATCTTTCTGTTACCCCGGCGAGTCCGACATAACCCCTCCGCCCGCTCCCGCGGAGGGGTATCCTTCAAGCATTCCATTCCACGTAAAAAAAAATAAAAAAATATATGTGGTAGTAAGAATAGAATATAATAGAAATATCGGCTAGATTAGTAAAAGTTATTTTCCTGGATGAAAGGTACCCTGATGAAATGTGTCCTATTCAGTAGCGCTGACAATGTGCATGTGAAATATCATGAAGGTCGGTCGAGTAGTTAAGGTGTGAAAGCCTAACAAACAAACAAACTCACATTTGCATTTATAATATTAGTTAGGATTAGGATTAATTTAATGTTAAATATCAGATATTGGGCCTGACTTATTTATAACCCTAGTCATCCTATTGATACTCTTAGAACTTTCTACTGATTTCACGTGACATAAGAGTGAATATAAAAATCTTAAGATGCACAAATGATTTCTATATCTTATAGTTAGATTAGTATAGGGAACGATAGGGCTGACATTTTATTGTTATAATAAAAAACCCTAAAAATAAAAAGATTAAAAAAAACTCTTAAGATTGCCTATACTTTTTCAGTATTTATCATCTGTGTGACAGCATAAATAGAGTGTATTGTTTGTGATAAAACACATTGATTTCAACAGCCATAATACATAATTATGAGGATTAATTATAGACAAATTACTACATAAGATACATACATACATCCTTATTCGGAGCGTCATTAAGGTAAATATATAAAATGTTGATACATAATTCAAAGTGCATTCATTGACCTACACAGAATGGTTTAGCATCAAAAAAGGTGTTAGACAAGGATGTGTAGCGTCACCTTGGCTGTTTAACCTATACATGGACAATTGTTTAAAAGATTTAAAAGATTGTGAATGGGGATTAAGAATGAATGAGTTACTTGACAAATGTCTTCTTTATGCCGATGACCAAGTAATACTTGCGTCATCAGCAGAAGAGTTGCAGGCGATGGTAACTATTATGCATGGTGCTTTTGAGAGTAAAGGAATGAAAATAAATGTAAGCAAGACGAAAGTAATGGTATTTGAAAAGGAAGAGTGCGTGACGATGTGTAATATTATGATTGATGGAGAAAGAGTGGTGCAAGTGAAAGAGTTTGTATATTTGGGTACTTTGTTTACAAGGGATGGTAAACATGAGGGAGATATTGAAAGGATAACGATTGCGGGAAACTAAGTGAATGGAGCTCTACGCGCTTTTATGAACAGTCGAAATGTTTCCGAAAAGGCACGTTTGGCTGTTCATAGAGGACTATTAGTGCCCACACTTATGTATGGAAGTGAAAGTTGGGTATGGCAAAAGAAGCATGAGAGCAGAATAAATGCTGTAGAAATGAGAGCGCTGAGATATATATGTATGTGGTGTGACTCTGAAAGATAGAATAAGGAATAGTGTGATTAGAGAGAGATGCGGCATGAAAGTGGATATAGTGACAAGAATAGAAAAGGGGATGTTAAGCTGGTTTGAGCATGTAACAATGGACGAGGAAAGACTGACTAAGAAAGTTTATAAGGCTATTGTGAATGGAACAGTCGCAAGAGGAAGACCTAGGCGAACGTTTCTTGATCAGATCGGAGGCGTTCTGGACAAAGGCCAGGTTAAGAGCACCTTGAACCGACGGGCATGTATGAGGAATGTGATGAAAGTGAATGAAGCCAGGGAAGTGTGTCAGGATCGTAGCAAACGGAAATCCGTAGTCTCTGCCTACCCCTCTGGGAAACAGGCGTGAATCTATGTATGTATGTATGTCATTTGCATTTTTACCATATTTGAAAACATTGTTTATGTCACTAAAATAAGTTTTTGATAGTGTTTTTGGGATGGATTGTGTACATAAGTACGGTAAGTACCTAGTTTGGTTATAGTGAAATTTTTCACACAAACTTCATTCTTTAATTTTATTAAATTAAATGTTTAGATAATGGTGGACTATTTCACCCAGCTTTTTAAATTCGATGGTCAAATAATTACATGTCCACTCCGTAGAAACATATGTATAATATGAATAATAAACTGATTTGTAGTAAAAATATTGCGAATTATTTGCACAACAATTTTTTCTTTTTTCTTTTAACGGATTTCACCGTCTCAAAAATGGATTTTTTCGAAGAATGGCTGAAACACCCGAAGGATACGCGGAATCAGAAGCTCTTTCGGTTTATATTAGAATACGGAACTCAGGTCTGGAACCCGAGATATAATACATACGCAACTCGAATTGAAAATATACAACGCAAATTTATGAAATTTCTATTCTATAAGTTGAAAATAAAATATAAGTCCGATATTTACTTCAAACTATGTGCTAAATTTCATATCTTGCCGTTAGCCAACCGCCGTATCATAGCAGATGTCGTGTACTTATTGAATTTGTTATCTGGCAAAATCGATTGTCCAGGCCTTCTTTCCAAAATAAATTTTAACGTACCTACGATAAGCACGAGACGATATAAGCCTATTCACCTGCCTTTAGTATCCACAAATTACAGACAGAATACATTTCTCTGGCGAGCGAGTGATACTTTAAACGAACATGTAATAAAGTTCGACATTGACATTTTTAATACTCAACCGGATGCAGTGAAGCGCATGCTCAGTCTTGATTTTTTTACAAGGTATAATGCTGATTAATCTTACTTTACTTGTTATATTTTAGATGTTTAATTGATAAAATAATTACTGTCCACGCATTGTTATATAAGAATTAGTCGTGGAGACCTATCATTGGCTCTCTGTTGCATATTTTTTTTACATTACTATGTATTTTAAAGCTGTTGGTCTTCCTAATAAATAAATAAATAAATAAATAAATAAATAAATAAATATCTTTGAGACATGATTTTGATGGTGTTACGGAGCAGTCTCTGAGAGACGTCAAGGTTATTATCTCAAAACATTCTTCAAAATTCGCTGAAATATTGGAGCAGCTCTGGAAGAAACTGAGAGCTGTTCCTAGAGAAGAATTCGACGCGGCTGAAGGATGTTGACATATCTTTTACTGTGTCCATTTATTTATCCATGCCAAGTACATCTACAGAATCGGGACCTGGAAGACCCATTAGAGTATGAAGAGAATGAAAAGACGACGTGTAGATGACCTCTTACAGTCCAGGAGTGCTGTGCTAGTGAATTAATTTACGCTCCAGAGGTGTGAGCGCGATTGTCGGGTCAGAGAAGTGTAGCAGTTGGTCCATCAATAACCGAAACATCGAGTGAAACAAGTGCCCCCAGGTGTTTGACAACCGAGGAAGCTTTGGGGTACGATGTTGACAGTAAATCAAGTAGCCATAGCTATAAGCAGACTCGGAAGTGGAGCATTAAAGCCGGACATAAGGTATTGCCATCAATGTACAGTGTGAGAACGGCTAAAGTAGCCTGCTATCCTCTAGATGAACAGATTATTAACCGATTTAAGCGAAGTTTTTGGGAAGAAAAAAAGGTCTGAAGTCCTAGATTTAATAGTTCAACCTAGCTGTAAGGAACAAAATTCTAGTTTTCAGTGTGGACACGACACAGAGGCGCACGTGGGAACACGCACGCTGCCTTCCGGACCTGGTGCTGATCGAGCGGCGGAGGCACTTTTATAAGTGTGATGTAACTGTTATAAAGTATCACTTAATATAACAGAATGTATGTTTCAAATGCATGTGGTTCACTACAACATATTAAGATCAAGTATATGTGTTTGTTAGTGTTATGACAAGGAGGGTACATTCATAATATATGTACATATGACAAACTAACTCAAAAGCACAGTGATAGTGTATGCAATTGTGCATGTGGTCCCAGGTTTTATTCTCAGTTAAGGTAAATTTTTATTAGGTTTTCAACCAAGAAAATCTTTGTAACACAGTCTTGAATGTGTTCCGTAAATGGAAATAGGTATGACCTCTATTACATGAGATCTAAAGCTGTAGTTAATCTATACTAATATTAAAAAGCTGAAGAGTTTGTTTCTTTGTTTGGTTGAACGCACTAATCTCTGGAACTACTGGTATTATTTTATTAGTGGATAGCCTATTTATCGAGGAACGCTAGCTATATGCTATATAACATCACGCTACGACCCACGGGAGCGGCGCAGTAACTATAAACGTGTAGTAATTAAATATAACTTGCATTAACTGTAGAGGAAAACATCTAAGGATAATCAGAATAACAAATTGAATGACTGGATGGTTACTTTATATGTTCTTATTTTACATATTTCTAAATATGTTCTTCTGGAATATTTTAAATTTATATATGTTAAAGCTTGTGTACTCACATACATAGGGCTTCTCTTGGCCAATGCTTGGGCCCATGAGCCTAGACATAATGCTTTTTCATTGTTTGGTTCCGGCTTATTGTCTTATTAATGCCATAGACATACTTTTAACTAGTCAACTTTAATCGATTCAGATACATACTGAAGTTGGCAAAACTACATGAGCTTTATTTGTATATTTTAACCTACCATTTAAGTGTTGCACACTATGGATTTTATAACAGAACTCATGTGCCCACAGAGTAACAATGTATGAATAAGAATAATAAATAATAACTATTACTGTAACATTTTTAATCTGTCCTTGTCCTGTCTAAAAGTCTTTTATATATACAGTAAGGATTATTTAAATCTATGACTTTGAGATATACATTGGAGATATTACATAGGAATTGTAAGAAAAGACATATTTATCATAAAATATATTTTGTATTACACAACATTTTAACTCCACAAACAGCACACAGCAACATTGTATTTATCTTTACGTAAACAAAACTTACACATTATCAGTCCACGCACAGTTTTTTACAAGGTGGTTCACTCATGTCATCACTAACACCACTTAAAACCTTTTTTGTTAATTTAAATGTAACTCTCATCATTTCTTTCTTTGGAGACACGTTTCTAACATCGAAAATATCTAAAATGTCCGATGATATGTCACAACCAATGTTTTCATTCACCATTTTCTTTGCAATGTCAACTGGTGCATCGCCAATTGCAAAACAATAAACGTAAACAATAATTTCAAAATCGAATTTTTCTGATAACTCATTGTCTTTCAATAAACCATTGAAGTGTTTTAGGAATTCTACAGCCATTGCTGGTAGGTTCATTGTTATGTGAATCTTGCCTTCTAATTTTTCATTATCTTTACTCAGATCCATTATGTAATCTTTAAATACATTACATATGAAGTCTTTACCATCTTGATTGTATGATTTAAATAATGATGCAATTACCTTGTTATTCTTTGCATTATGATTCAGCCATTTATAAGAATCAGGATTCAAATCATTCGCAAAAACTTTTGTTTTATGTTTAGCTGCGGGTACTGCAAATGGTCCAACACCACAGAATACATCAAATAAGACATCTCCAGGTTTTAAATAGCCAAGAATTCTTTCATGTTCCTTACCGAGTCGGGGGTTCCAATACACTTTAGAGAAATCAAATTGGAATATGCAGCGGTTTTCTTTCACAGTCACAAAGTAGTCTTCATCACCAGCGATGACTTCCATACTAAAGTTTCTATAAGTATTGTCAATAATGTTGCTTTTGTTCACCACGGTTTTGCATGTCTTTATCTTGTCCACAAGTACCTGTCCAATCAGGGGACGGTATTCAAGTAAGTGTTCTCTTAAATTAAGGTGTATTATATGCCCGATTTGAGAGAAACCACTTACAACTTCTTCATTTTCAGGCAAAACAGCCTTAAATATTGTTTCATATTTCCAATTGTCGTATGTAAGCTGTATTTCTCTGTTATCAAAGTTGTTTTCTGTGACGTTTAGCTGACTCAGGGCTGCACGGTCACTGTCAGTGATGTCAGTATACTGTGTCACGTTTTTTGGGTTTAAATGAATGCATTTCTTGAATAAGCCGGCTTCCTCACCTTCCAAGGTCTGCACAGGCTTGAAAGCTTCAAGCTTGAGGAAGTAAGACCTGCAGATTTGGGTTATCTTCGACAGATTTTCTTCCTTGACCTTTAGAACTGGTACACTTACATTGCGTAAGAATTTGTCCCGATCCAGCACTTTCATACCACGGACACCAACAGGCACTAATTGTTCACTTGCAGACGAACTCATTTTACGTATAATTGCGCGAATATGACCAACAGTCATGTCAAAATTCTATAAAAATTACTAGCTACACATCGTCAATACTAACCTATTTCGAGGTCAGAACCAACGCGAATCTTCTTGCAAGTGTACGTGGACAGTCCGTAGGTTGATTTGTTTACTGCTTCATAACAATAAAGTCAATGAATTCACTAATAACACAATTTATACAATGAAATTGCAATCTTCTGCAATGTGTGACACTTATAACTTGGTCGTACAGCGTACTGTTGGTAATTTCGTACATATTTGACATTAAGATAGCTGTCATTAAGGCTGACGTTCCGTTTCAAGAAAAGTTGTATTAGACACATAAGTATATTTTATTGTTTTTCTCTTTTTTGTACATTTTGTTTAATAGTGAAAATAATCTTACTGTTTCTATTGCAAATCTTGTTTTATTAGATTAGTAGTTAGCAAAATATCAACAACTATTATTTTATTGGCAATGTGTAAAGTGTAGAAATACCTGTATAATAAATATATGTACTTCTTTTTTTAGTATAATATCATTGTGTATTTTCTTTTATTTTACTAAAAGCATGAAGCAACGTTCTTTGTATGAGAAAGTTGAGTCAAATATACAATTAACAATATGTATTTTTAATGATTTATAAGCAATGTTTTTTAAAATAAGTATATCAATAATAATCGTCATTAATTTGATTGGCAAAAGCATAAATTAGTTAAGCATAGCTTGTTTTTTTTTAAATTAAATTACTATTTACGGCTTTTATCGCGTTGTTTATTTGACACTTTATTACATAATTTTGAAAACTGTTACACTACATACTACTACTATTAAACTTTATTAATTTTAAGATGATTAAATTATTAATAAAACGATTAAAAATATTTATATTTAAGTTTACACTTTCCCCGACGTTTCGGTTGCTTTTCAGCAGCCATGGTATAGTAGTTTAATTTCGATGAATAATATTCGCGTAAACAGAAGACAATATTATATAAGCTTAGCTTTTTATAAAACTACTTAAGAAAGTTGCAAATAGTTGAGCTTAGGGAAAAATAATCCCCAAAGATCAATCAGTTCAGCATTATTTAGTCTTCGGCTGAATTGTAAGCAATAGTTTTAACTCTGTATTGCTTACGAATAACGCACATAATAGATGTGGGGTCACAAATAGTTGGATGTTATATTGTCAGTTGTGTTTATGCCACACATAATCGAGATTAAGCCTATCGCTCGAACAAAGTTTACTTTAGAAGTAGGGCCCAGAGGTTTATATATTTTTATAGTGGCAGTTGTATAATAATATAGACCTTCTTGGTCCGGACTAAGACGGTCTAATACAGTGATGATCGCCGCAAGATTATATATATTATTATACCAATCCATCATTCTACATTTGCCATTTCTGTTTATGTAGGTAGGTCGTGCTTTGACTAAACGACTTACTGGTTTAAGTGGTCTCGTCAAGTCGTTACTACAGACAGGGCTCGGAGATTTGTGGATTTAAATTCCAGAATCGTAGTACAGTACAGTTCAGACAAGGGACAAATGTGGGCGTGCGTTGTGTCCGTCCTTACGTCGTTTGTGCACATACCTATTGTGAAAGTTGTTTTTTCTAGAAAAAGGAAATTTAAATGTAGGTCGTAAAATATACAAAAGTATGTAATTTTAGGAACCATAACCCACCAAGGTTGACAGCCTTCTCTATATTATTATTCGAATACTTTCCTTCTTGCGTCAAGTCCAGTCAGATCATTTTAAAAAGTAACACGGAAAATTGTCTTGCTGGAAATCCTAATAACGCCTTAACCGACTTGGAATTCGAACTTAGGATATGATATCCCTATCACTACATATAATCGCGCCGTTTGGCCATCGGGGCACAGTAAAAATATTCCGTAAACACAATTAACCGGTCGTATACCGCCGGCTCGCATACCAGCCGGCAGATTTGTACCCGACGTAGGCCGGTGGCTCGCATGCGAGCCACCAAATTGGCGCCAAAACGCCGCGCGCCGCCTTCGCTTTAGCTTAAGCTAACGTAAAACCAATTTGGTGGCTCGCATGCGAGCCACCGGCCTACGACGGGTACAAATCTGCCGGCTGGTATGCGAGCCGGCGGTATACGACCGGTTAAAAGGTTCTAAATCGGGCTAAATTGAATTTACTTTACAGTATTTGCCAATAAAATCGTTTTCCATCGCCAGAATTACTAGCAAGTTTTATAAACGAATGGGTTGGTCCCTCGGTAAATCAATTAAACATTTCTAAAGACTGTCCAAACAGATTAAAACGAGGTGTGAACTAACACACAGTACTTTGTTTGTACTTTTAATGTAATTGATTTTCATTTTCCTATGAAATGGTATTGGATTTGAATTCTTTAATTAACTATCAAATGTCAGATTATATAAGCTGGTTCTGGCAGCCGCAGACTATTTTTGATTAATTTGGAACTTGTAGCAATGGGACCTCTGTCCGAATCTTAATATTAGGTAAGCATTATCTCTTGCACATACTTACTTTTGTATAATCTAGAAGATTCAGGCAGAGGTGTATCAACCACATATTTAGGAGAGCTATGTCCCAAGCAAACGCGATAAGCATAGTAAATGCAATTCGTGTGCCGATAGACAGAAAATATCATATGATATCAATTATCGCAATATCTTGATCCCAATCTGTGACTGTAAGATACTAAATCATTATGAAATAGATAAAGTTTAGATTTTTTGTGAGATTACGCCTACACATTCTTATTACTCGTAAATTTCTCCACATCTTACATTTAGTTTGTTGTACCTGTATATTTTATTACATACCTAACTAGCTAGGAAACAGTCAGTACTATTTATGTGGATAAAACGTAGGTATTTTCCGTGTACATTATTAACTAGTAATTTTATTTCTTTGTTCTATATGTGTAACCTTCGTTTAGTTCGGTTTGATGTATGTGGTTTGACACCAGCGCTTCTTGCTGTGCGATAATGGTAGTTGTATATGTGCTTTTAAATACATACTGCTACGTTAAACTGTGCAAATGAATTAACGTAGCAAGGTGAAAGAAAATACATAAACTTGTTTTTGTTTCGTTTTCAACTAGATTCATTGCATTTCAGTGAAACTACTCATGATCCGTCTTAATAAAAAGCATCTACCTTTCATTATGATGTAGATCTTTTCAACAACCTGTACGCCACTGAGATCTCTCATAGTGTAAAGAAAACAATAGGTAGTGGCTCATCAATTAAAAACACTATTTTCGCAGAAGTATCTACACTCATATTCGGGTTCGATTCCAGCACAAGTCAAACATTTGTGTGCATGAACATGGATGTTTGTTGAAATTAAACTGCTATGCTACGGGGAGACTCCCCCGTGACCATGGCTGCTGAAAAGCAACCGAAACGTCGGGGAAAGTGTAAAAATAAATTAAATCTAAATAGTTTAATAATAATTTAATTAGCTTAAAAATTAGTAAAGTTTAATAGTAGCAGTAGTGTAACAATTTTCAAAATTTTGTAATAAAGTGTCAAATAAACAACGCGATAAAATCCGTATATAGCAGTTTAATTTCAATGAATAATATTCGCGTAAATAGAAGACAATATTATGGATGTTTGTCTTGGTCTGGGTGTTTCTATGTATAATATGTAGGTATTTACAAAAAAAAATATATATGTATGTTTATCCATTGTCTAGAACCCATAGTACAAGCTCTGCTTAGTTTGGGATAGATGGTGTTGTGTGTATGTGATAGAATATTATTATTATTATTATTATATATTAAGAGGGTTTTGCTTGTTTATATCACAAAACATCATAACTACTGTTATAATCTCTGTGGTATATACATATTCTAAAACGATTGAACCTCCTCTCAGTCTACTGAGAACCTGTAATAGACTGACCTCTTCTAAGAGGTCAGTCTATTACAGGTTTCATATTATTATATTGAACCGATTTTAAAAAACATACAATACATCTCGTATTAGGAAAATATTTTAATAGAGGCTATGTTTTAACGACATACCTACCATATAAGCGAACTAAACTGCCTCCGTGGCGCAGCGGTACTGAATGCGACTGCTGTGCATGAGGTCTCGGGTTCGAATCTCGGGTCGGGCCAACATAAAGTTATTGGGTTTTTCTGTTAAGAAATCTCAATACGAGCCAGGAGTTAGGAAGTTGGCGGTGTAAGACACCCCTGTGCCTCGGAAAGCACGTAAAGCCGTAGGTCCTGCGCCTGATCTCTCTCCGGTCGTGTTGGATTATCCGTCCCATCGGATCATGAGAGTTAAGGGCAAAATAGAATAGTACCTACACTTTACATTATTATATTATATATCTTTCTACAGTACCTATATAGTGTGTAGATAGAGTATGTAACTGGGATACCACCCACGTTGATATCCCCGTAATTATATTCGAGTATTGTGATCGCTTTGATGTAATATAGTCGTTTTCTCGTTTGCAGATCCTTGTAAACAGATCAGAGCACACACAGATCAAATATATGGTTTTCAATTAGGTTTTTGTACACACACGTGTCTTTTCTACACATGTAAATTTCAGCGTAATTGGTAGGTATACTTTATTGATTTCTCAACATTATAGGTCTGTGTGAATGAATTAGAATCTAGTTTTTATTGTAAGTAATCACACTACCTAGCCCATCTGATAGTAGAAGCCATCCTAATTTAATATTATAAATGCGAATGGGACTTTATTCGTTTGTTACGCTTTCACACCTTAACTACTGCACGCATGCAGCGTGCACGTTGTCAGGGGAACAGAAAAAGACATAAGGTACCTTTCATCCAGAAAAAGTACTGTCACTAACATAACCGCATTTACCACATTTAACGAAGCGAAGCCGCGGGAAAAATCTGGTTAAAAATAAAAACCTGGCCAAGTGTGAGTCGGACTTGTAGACTCGTACCACTCGGTTTATGCGCAATATGGTGCGTAAGACGAATGCGGCAAACGCACTCCGTTTGTAGTGTTTGCATCTTCGGGATTATCTAAATGCCGAATACTCAACTCGTGCCTTGTGCGCAGTTTGGTATTCACTAAATAGGAAGTATGACTTTATAAATACATACATATGGGCTCTATCCGAATACCCAATGGGTATGAATTTGACAAGTATTCTTCTTATACAGTCTCCTCCAACAACTCTCTTCCGAGAGTCGTCTGAGCTTGACTCTAGACGCGACTATTGGAGGAATGTACTGCCAATAAGTCGAGAAAGACGTTCTCTAGATTTCGATATTTCTGTGTTTACGATCACCCATTACCACTACTCGATAAGATTTTGGATCAAAACATTTTGATATTTCATACTGGATGAGTAAGATACTTTCAACAAGTTTTCAAGAAAATTTATTTATCTACTTAAAGTAAACGTCTATATTATTAAAGAAAATCATAATTAGTAGCTGATCAACAGCAAGTCTAAATGGTAATAGAACGCTTCTTAATTCCAATCGTAATTATAGCTTCTAAGAAAATTAATTTGTAGTAAAAATTACTTAAGTTACCACTACAGTTAGTTAGGTCGTAACCCTATAATGATTTTATGGTCCACATATTAACCAGTCTCGCCAGTTTTATTTTCTCCAACTATCCACTCCAAGGTGGTATATTCTTAACATCTCTGAAGGTTAATAGAATCTTCTAAAGTTCATTGTTACTGCAAATAAGTAGCCATTTTGGAGGAATTATGTTCAATTCTCGAGCTCCTGTATTTATTTCGACGTCTATTGAAAGATATTTCTTGGTCGGTGATCTCAGTTACTTCAGAAAATATACTTGGATTAAGTTTGGACGTCGCTGCGCTGTGTGAAGGTAATTTTGTGCTGGCATAATATAGCGTTGTTGATCTTAGTACTTGTATTGATTGTTTTAGAGCATTTTCCAGCAATTTCGCATGTTACAGGGGTTGGCCATCTTCGTCGACATTTACCTATTTGCGACAAAGCTCGCAGTCTATTCTAATATTATAAAGCTGAAGAGTTTGTTTGTTTGAACGCGCTAATCTCAGTAACTACTGGTCCGAATTGAAAAATTATTTTAGTATTGGATAGCCCATTTATCGGGGAAGGCTATATAACATCACGCCACGACAAATAGGAGCGGAGCAGCAATGAAAATTATTTGCAAAAACGGGGGAAATTCTCTTATGTGAAGCAGATAAAGTTGCGTGGGTCAGCTAGTTAAATATATGTATAATTCGTTGTGGTGAAGGAACCACTAAAGTAATTTTGTGTAATTTAAATATTAATATCAACCCGGTTTTATAAAGTTTTCTCTTGATAGCTACGGCCATTTTGCTAGTATGTAAACACATATATAATGCTTAATCTGTACTTCGTCATGCTGGTATTTTCAAAAGCGTGTGGTATTGGCTGTGAGCACTGCATTATTCATTATGCAGCTATAAAATTGGCGCCATTATATATATTCACAGGGAAAACCGCGACGACACCAAAAAGTTTCCCTAAATCACATTGATTTGTCATTTTTTTCTTGTTTATCTGTAGAAGTCTTGAATAGTGATTGGGGTCGACTATTTCACTTCAGCAGCACAGTTTTCCGAACGCAATAAAATCTTATTTCGTAACAACTACAGTTCTGAAACTCTTCAATGAGCTGCCTTGGATTTATTCATGGTGTTTTCGATATCTCGAGATTGGGATTTGTTATAACCATCGTCGGAATAGATTTGATTCCAGATTTATTTATGTAGGTACTTGCTGTAGAAATGAAAAATAAGTCAAGGAAAATTATTTTATGAATAACTTGGACGAAAAATGTTCGTCTTCCTAGCTTCTACATATACCTTTTCTTGTATGTCGTAGAAGTGTATCTATATGTTTCAAGAAGAGGACCGCCTACTACGTGACGTTGTTATTGACATATATATAACTAGTAGTTTTCCTGCGGTTTCACCCGCGTAAGTCCCGTTCCCGTGTGAATATTGGGTTTCACCCCTTTCACCCCTTTCAGGGTGGAATTTCCAAAAATCCTCGCTTAGTGCTCCACTACACTCTCCGAGGAACATACATGCCAAATTTCAGTTTCTTGCGTTCAGTAGTTTCGGCTGTGCGTTGTCTGTCAGTCACTCAGTAACGGAAGAGTTTTATATATATAGATAATGTATTTTTATAATATTTGTATGCGGTTAAATCCATGCCATCCTATAAAATAACATTATTTTATTAGCAAGGATAGATGAACAAAAACGAATTCGTATTTTCAGCATATTAGTTATATTATTGCCGTGTAAATATTGGTTTGGATTAATAATTTAGAATCGATATAGCCACGCAATATATATCTAATAACACTAATAAGTATTCGGGTGTTTTGACGTCAGATGGTTAACGTCTAAGTTTCAAAAAAGCAGTCAAAACAAAGGCCGCACGTGCTAAACTGTTATCGGGGATCTCCCACCATTTCTTAAAAAGCCTTAAGAAGCCGAACCATAATCAGAAACATAACAAAAAAGGAAGTTCTGCAGGAATGCCAGTCATTCTCCAGGCTTAAAAAGAGTTTTCTTTGTACAAGTAAAGCTATGGTAGGTTGATGTATGAAGTAGAGATATAATAGGTTAACGCTACTTTGTTTTTCCATGTATCATATTTTAAAACAAATAAATTCAATCCACCACTGGGCACATATCGTGGCACAAATTGGGAAAACGTGTTGTTCATTAATCGAAAATACGGTTTATATAGTAGTAGTATAATAACAAGTCTATCTATGCGTACATTTGTGAATAAAACTCTAAACGATTTCTTTCTATTTGTTTAGACCGAAACCATTCACCATAAAAAGAGTAATTTGCACAAACACGAAAAGAACAATATGCAATAAGCAATTTAACCTTAATTTCGTGCAAATAGCTCTTCAAGTATTCATTAAGAACAATTTTCGTTTATCTGTGCATTAATTAAAAAGAAACAAAGTGAGAACGCAAACAAAGATTCATTCATTCATTTATGGAGAATCGCGGGCGCGTTTGGGAATGTCTGAATGTCGTTTTCTTGTTACGGTTACAGCTCGGTAAAGTTTTTTAATTTAAATTCGTGTCCCGGGGACAATGCGATGCAACATTGTTGAACGCTGTGCAGTTGTCGGCTAAGTTTTAGGGACCTTTGTACACTCGTAAAACATTGATTCATTGTGGAGACAAATACGAGTATCTGCCCGCGGCTGCTCTGCAAACTCATTAAAAAGTTAGTGTAATAAAACATAGTCTATAGTAAAGACAAAAAAAAGTTTAAATTGATTCAGGCGTTTGAACGCTTCGTCCTAATTTGTTTAGTCTGTTATCATTTAGCTCGTTTGAAGTGTAGTGTTGTGTAAAACTTCAGATTAGTAAGATCTATTTTTTGGATAAAATGATTTAAGTTTCTTTATTTTGCAAACATGATTAACTATTTAAATAAGATAAGCATCCAGATTAAAATGTAATCGGATTATCTTTTGTATAGATAACTCAATAGATAAGGCAATGGACTTGCGATCTAGAGGGCAAAATGTTGGATGGTCAACTAACTTTGGCGCTAGTATGTAACGTAACTTTTTTTTTAATCCTATGTCTCGGGGATCTTGATAAATATTTAAACAATGGACACAAAGAACAACTATTTGTGGCTCACATAAATGTTTGTCCCATACGTGATTCGAACTTATAATACTCGGCGTAGCGGCAGGAGTGAGGCAAGGAGAGGGGCCGATAAGAATAAATCAAATTGTTAATAACCTCTTTAAAACAAATGAAAAGAACTATGATGTATGTTTTAAGAGATTGGGTGCAATGGAATTCTCATTTCCATTTGGAAATTCGCTTAAACAGAAAGAAGCTTGGCCGTAGATATATTTTCACGCTTCAGAAGATCGTAGGCAACCGTTCTTGTATTGTGTTCCTGCGGTGAGTAAAACTTCTAGACTCGTAAAAGCCGCAGGTAGGTGACCATTGTCCCCCAGCGCTTGCAGCACTACTACTACTTTTTTTAAGTATCAGCAGTTTTTTAAGTGTCACTGATATTACAATCTTTATGCTATGGTAGCACTTACAAACAGCCAAGCTAAGTAAGTAGCTTTTCCCATGTTTGCAGTCCCAAGTGTACGTAGGTATGTATACTTGCATAGAACAGTATTCCCATATTCGTATAAAATGTTAATTAAATCGTTTCGAAATAAACTCGGAGTGCACACGCGGGGTAATCCGCACAGCAAACCGCAATACGATAAAAATATAAGGTAATTTTATAATTGATCACTCCGCGTTGATTTTAACAAACAGCGGCGCCTTTACACGGTATGAAAATTTAAAAAATAAATATTGAATGTACGAAAACAAACAGCGGTCTTGCGTTGTCGAAATAAATTACATAAATTGAACAAAATCGTTCCGTGTGTTTGGCACCAACTGTATGAATAAATAACCCGTAACGTAATCGATTTTCGATAAAATCTCGAATATTTGACGATGTGATGAATCGATATTTATTATGATGAACATCTGAACTTAATACTCTATGTAGTGTGGTGATAATAATTTATCAATTTTTAAACTATTTACCATTTGGCACCTTATTATGCATTGTAATCGCAACTGCGACAATGTGATAGCGCGTTACAAGTTGTATACCTTTGTCTCGCACCAGTGACAATGTTTGTAGACATCGTGGTTAGGCTCCTGAAATAGCGACGCTGTTATATTTTGTTAGGGATCAAATGGTTTTATAAAGATTTATTTTTAAAACACTATTTTATCGATTTATAACTATTTTAATCAACATAAAAGACTGAAAAGTTTAAAAGATGATTGAGTTACTTGTCAAATGTCCTCTTTATGCTGACGACCAAGTCATACTTGCGTCATCGGTGGAAGAGTTGCAGGCGATGATAACTATTATGCATGGTGCTACGAGAGTAAAGGAATGAAAATAAA
This sequence comes from Catocala fraxini, assembly GCA_930367265.1. Lineage (NCBI taxonomy): Eukaryota > Metazoa > Arthropoda > Insecta > Lepidoptera > Erebidae > Catocala > Catocala fraxini. Next base: position 28,280,137 of record OV884028.1, on the reverse strand, counting down.
TGTAAGCAAGACGAAAGTAATGGTATTTGAAAAGGAGGAGTGCGTGACGATGTGTAATATTATGATTGATGGAGAACAAGTGGAGCAAGTGAAAGAGTTTGTATATTCGGATACTTTGTTTACAAGGGATGGTACACATGAGGTAGATATTGAAAGAAGCACGATTGCTGGCAATAAAGTGAATGGCGCTCTACGCGCTTTTATGGCCAGTCGAAATGTATCCGAAAAGGCACGCTTGGCTGTTCATAGAGGACTATTAGTGCCTACACTTATGCATGGAAGTGAAAGTTGGGTATGGCAAAAGAAGCATGAGAGCAGAATAAATGCTGTAGAAATGAAAGCGCTGAGAAATATATGTGGTGTGACTCTGAAAGATAGAATAAGGAATAGTGTGATTAGAGAGAGATGCGGCATGAAAGTGGATATAGTGACAAGAATAGAAAAGGGTATGTTAAGCTGGTTTGAGCATGTAGAAAGAATGGACGAGAAAATATTGACTAAGAAAGTTTATAAGGCTAGTGTGAATGAAACAGTCGCAAGGGGAAGACGTAGGCGAACGTTTCTTGATGCGATCGGAGACGATCTATATAAAGGCCAGGATAAGAGCACCTTAAACCGGCGAGCGTGTATGAAGAATGTTATAAACGTGAATGAAGCCAGAGAAGTGTGTCAGGGTCGTAGCAAATGGAAATCCGTAGTCTCTGCCAACTCCTTTGGGAAACAGGCGTGCATCTATGTTTCCCAGAGGGGTAGTTTACATACATACATATGTATGTATGTAAATCAACACAGCTGCTGAAAAGTGACCGTAACGTCGAGAAAGTGTAAATTTAAATAGTTATAAATAGTTTCAGAACCGTGATAAAATGTGTATTTTTATGTTTAACATTCGTTTATAAATTAGAAAATATTTTGCTGTTATATTGTCTGTCTAATTGATCAAGTAGTTTTATATTTTGTTAGGGTCGATGTTGATACCTACATCGGACAGTGCTGTCGAATATTCTTAATAAAAAACTGTCAGTAATAGGCAGTAGCGTACAGTTTAGAAAAGTGTCTTGGATTATAAAAATATGGTTACCGAAATGTAGGTGTTCCTACTATACCTTTGCGAATCCTTCGGCAATAACTTAAACACTCACGTCTAATTTTTATTTTTACTGCAATATGTGGCTATGTTTTAAACTATGGCCCGGCTAGCACAAAAACATTGGACCGCATCGGCCGCTCCAAGCATAATTGTTTGAATAGTCCTATGCAAAATATTGAATTAGAAATGAGGAGATCTGCAGGAAAACTAAAGTTGTCGACAAAGCTCGCTAGATAACCAAGCTGAAGTGGCATTGGGCAAGGCACATAGCGCGAAGAATCGATGGCCGTTTAGGCAGAAAGGTACTGGAGTGACGGCCATGCACCGAAAGACGCAGCAGGAGTAGGCTCCTGCTGCGTCAAACAAGGTGCGGGTGGCCCAAGGCTGGTCTATGTGGAAATCCTTAGGGTAGACCTATAGGATAGCCCAGCTTTGCAAAATATTTACATATATTCCATAATATGGCTATTATAACTGGCCAGTATATTGCAACACACATTGCAGTAAAAATAATGGCTGATTAGAAGCCTCGAACATACACATGTTTGTAATAAAAAGAAAAATAACGACATATTCGCGGGCTATATATATTATCCAACGCATCGTTGGACATAAAAAAATATGATTATCGTGATCAGTAGAGATAACAAGTAAGTATTGTCATGTGTGACCTATATCCAACAATGTGTGCTAATGAGCCATGACTGAATGACAATCAGTACAAGTGAAAATATAGTTACGTGCATGAGGGGATTCATACCGGCTCACTTATGCTGATTCCGTTTTTGTATTCTGCTTTAAAAGTATTAATCTATTTACAGCGGCACACCAGCGCGGCGGCTAGGCACAATAGGTTTTCAATTAATGGAATACCAGATTCCAATAATTGACAGGCATAAAAAGATGGCTGCCTCGGAGGCGCGGCGGTAGTTAATACGACTGGTGTTTCTCATACTGATGATTCGGGCCTTGTTATGGGGTTTTTGTGTTAAGAAATTCTTAGAAGCAGCATGTATGTAATTTGGAATTGTGTAGATTGCAATAGCCTTTATTTCATGGGACCTAAACCAAAACTGGCAAAACGTGGGAGTATTATACTTCTATATAATCTTTCGGGGATATAGGCATGATACTATGTATAAAGAAAGAAATTATAAATAAAGTGCACGAAAATTATTATAGTCACAAAAATTGAGGAAAGTCTACGGTTTGGACATATGGGAAAAAGACAACAAACGATAAACAAATCTCATTTAAAGCCTCGTTTAAAATGTGTTATGTCATAGCATAGTTTATTTATTTTCTATAATTTAAAAGATATGTCTGACTAAACTATTAATCACATTCTTAACACGTAATCCAACGGAATTCTCGAAAAACACCGAAGCCGTACCTTTCAATTAATATGTAAGGTACAGCCATAAGTAATAATTACATGTGGTCCGATATATCACGATTTATACAGACAGCACTGAAGGAAATACGAGGCTTTAGGCCAAAGTTCGGGCCTCTGAGGGTAAAAACTCAAGTTAACGAGCTACGTATCAGCCTACATCACCTATACCTCGTAAATAACCAACTGTGCAATTCTTTTTTCTTTGCCAACAGATAATTTTCACTTTACGTAACGACGCCCTTTTAGCTTAGGAAGGGATGAGGAAATTTTTGATGTTACCAAGGTGTTTTTATGGCTGTTCCGTTTATTTTGAGGTTATTTTTCTTTATTTTGATGGATTATGAGTTTTTCTATTACCGCAATTTTTGGAGGGGCGCGTAAATCTTTTACGGCGTCTTTTACTTCCTTTATTATAAGTAAATTCTAAATAAAAAGTGAATCTTTTAGAGTAATTATTTACGCCCTTTCTCCGCAATATATATTGTATTTTTAGGAATCTTCAAAGTACTGTGACATAGATTCTGTCGTTTACGTTTAGGTTCGTAATGTCTTCTCGGTTTGGTATTACGGAAAGGGCAAATATAAATATTGATATACATATATTTTGGTTTTTGTTTTTGACGAAGATAACGTTAGGAATTATTCCTGCATCCTGCGAGAAGCTTTACAAACATTCATACAACGGATAAAAGGGATACTCAGGCGCAGTGGTGGACCAGTTCCTAGACCATTTGTGCATCACACAAGTTGTTGTTCCGTGTTGAATGGAAACTTACAAACGATACTAGATTAAGAGCAGATAAAAAAATATGCATATATTAGTAGTTGATCGTTGATGAATAGCCACTGCTAAACTATTGATATACGTATGTTTACAACCAACATTGCCAGTGGGAATTTTGTCTCTAGTTTTTACAGCTGGCTACATACGTACCAGGTATCGATCCCAGTGCGTACAAACATACAATTAATGCCCACAAAACAGGCTCAGACTCATAACAATCATAAATATTGTGGATAAATGCTCTTAGGGGATTCGATACCAAAACATTTCGCCCGGCGCGGCGGCAGGGACGAGGCAATCTCTTGTCTGCTGCAACATTCGTACAGTCAAACTGCGTAAAGTAATCTGAAACAACGTTTATCACAAAACTGTCACTACTCATTTATTTCTCGTTGCTCGCCACCTAATTATAGTTTAGTTGCAGCTCCATACTAATCAGTGCTGGATGGACACATGCCTTAGTTGAAACATAAACACAATTGGACAAACGTGTGTGTAATGTACCTCATGCCTTACGTTCCTGCGTTCGCGGTTACGCAGTCTTATATTTCACGTTAAAAACAGACATTAATAAACCATATCGTTTCTATAACAGAGTAACAAGGCGAATGATAACCCGGCATCAACCATAAAAAGTCCATAAGTCACAAATCAAACGCCCCATCGTATCATTCTGCATTATAAAATGGCATCATTTCACAGGAGCACGCGTCTAAATCCACATTCAAAATGGCATCTAAACACCTCATACATCTCCCGCATAAATAAATCACACTGCGTGAAACAATAGAGCTATGGGCGGTGTTGATGGCAAGGAAAAATCATAAAAACACCATTTACACAGCCGTTAACGGATCCACGACTTGACTGAATGCTGACTGAGGCCCTAACGCTGAATGTCTTTATAGCGAAGATGGAAAAATAATATTCCATTACTTATGATCTTCATTTTAGCGTTTGCCGATAACGATAGAGGCAATGGCGCCCGCTTTTTACGTACACTGTTAGAGCTCTTTAGTGTCAATATTGATGCCGGAGATATTATATAAATGAAGTGTAAATGGAACAGAAAATTGGAATTATTATGTGATTTATGTGGGAAGAAGTATGCGCATTAACTGATGGTAAATGCTAGATTATGGAACCATACAATATGAAGTAAATATGATGTATGTTTTCATTTCTTTTTAATATAATTTCTGCACTAGGAACTTAGGAATAGTACTTGTGTTGCAGGAGGCTTCTTTACTAGCTATATAAACCCGGTGTTGCTCTACAAATATCCAAATAACTGACACAAAATACCTACTCTTAGAATTAGGACAAGCGTTTGAACTACAGAAATAACTTTACGTATGATATTTAAACCCACGATACTTGACGCGTCGATCCTTTGTCCATTGCGCCATCCGTTTCGTCGCTAAAAACTGTGAAGCTGTCTGGGTGTTTGTGTGTGTGTTTTGAAGTATACCCAGACTCGACACTAGATACTATTTATGTATCACATCATTTATTTCTGCACCAAGTGTTATGGGTTTGATCACGATAGGGCATGGTGATCAAACCAATACTCGACGCATGGCAGTGGCGAGACTTTCACTTGAACCACAGCGCCATCTATGCATTCGGAATGGGATTCTAATGCCCACGGCTAATAAATCACTGACTAATCATGACCCGACATCTCAGGGTTCGAATCCAGCGCTAATTATTTACTTGTATATTACGACATCCGTCAGGTGGATGTCCCAATTAGGTGAATAGTCGTAATCAGATACCGCTTCGGGCAATATATTGTAATACTCATTATGCTTGGTTATAATGAGGAAACTAATCGTGGATTTCGTTTTCTCGTTGATTTACCGATGATATTGTGTTTGCAAAATCCTAACTATATAAAAATGCGAATGTTAATTTGTAAGGCGCTCATAGCCAGTTGCACTCACTGATCGGTAAACGATTAGCGAGTTTAAGCAACGTTGGGTGCGGTCAGTCTATAAATGGGTGACCGCTTAGTGGTAAGTATTTCATCTGAGCGTCTCCATGCTTCGGAGGGCACGTAAAAAATCGGTCTCGGTTGTTGTCAAATTGACAGCAGTCGTTAAGCCATGACAGAGGCTTACAGGTTGGCCACTAACCACACGAAACGATGAAGAAGTTTGTTATGCTTCGCTAAATAGATCGAAACTCAGTAATTGAAACATTGACCTCACAAGCTTATCTAAATACATAAATCAAATTATGTAACTAGTAATTTCTTGTTAGTTCTCGTAAATTCATTGCTGATTTCAGCATGAATGGGCCGGCTCGACCAGGGAAGGACTACCCTCTCACAGAATATCAACGTAAAATAGCAGTATTCCAACTGTTGTGTTTCGTTCGGCGAGTGAAAGTGCCAGAGGCCCAATCACCCTCTTTCCCCCTTCCCACTCCTTCTCCTTCTCACTTCCTTTTATTCCTAAAGGGTCGGCATCGCGCAAGTGATGCCTTTGGTGTTGCAGGCGTCTATTGGCTATGGTGACCACTTACCATCAGGTGGGCCGTATGCTTGTTTGCCACCTTAATAGTATAACAAAAAAAAAAGAAACTAGGAATAAACCTTGTATTGCGGAGAATTTACAAAAATTCAAACAACAGACACAAAAAACAGCTAGACTCGGCATCACACAAATGTTTGTATCATTTGCGATCGAACCCACAACACTGGGCGCTGTAGCATTGACGAGACGACCACTTAAAACCACTACACCATATGTGCAGCCAAATTCTTCTTAAGCAAAATAGCTGGTAATTTGCGACTCCTAGGCAAATAAGGGATCTGAATGACTCATATTTTTAACAAGAATATATACCATTGAAATTAATCAAATATGATCCTGTAGTATCCAAGGTAATTATTTCAATTTTATTTTTATCTACGTCTTCAACGCAAGAGTTCAAGCTTATACATCTCAGACTTCTCGAAGATTGACCTGAGTATTAAAAAGATTGTATGAAGTGTGTAAAATCTGTCTCAGTCTCAATTTGTAGTTGGTTTCGACAAGTTTAGACAGATTCGATAAATTTGAAAGTCTATAAACATTCTGATGTCGATGAAAAATAACTTTTCTATACATTGTTATCGCCGTTCAGATGACATCGCTTTTTTATTTTGTTATGTCTTCCTGAAAATGTTACTTTAATACTGTTTGTAAGTCTAAGTGGCGTCGACGGTGGCGGGCAGTCGCTCGCCAACATTTCATTTTGACGGCTAAAGATCTTAGCTGTCATTTATACATTTATAACAAAATATTATTTTTAGTAATAAGCCTAATTAAGTGTTTACATAAATACATTATCTCGTACCTCTGGAAGGGTGGACAGAAGCGTGTAACCCTCATATTTTTCCAACTATATTTTTAGATCAATAGGGAGTGAGCTTACCGGCACAATTCAGACTTTGTCCGACAGAAAAACTCAATTAATTGTTACAATTCGATATCCCCACAAACATACAAATAAAAGACTAAAGGCAAGTCTCTTTTCGTTATGCATCGATACCATAAATATTATAGACCCCCGGTTCATAGACAATTTTATGGCGCCACTATTTTTATGAATGCGTAAAAGTTTCAATCGAAAGTCGTTACGAGCATGATTTTTGTCACTTCGTCGACATCTGTTGTGAATACACGAAATATGGCGTGCTTTGTTCAAGTTTCCTAGGAATATATACGTATAGAAATTATAGCGTATATGTATGAACATGCGTGGAACATAGTTAGGCATAAGAGGATTAATGCTCATGTGTTGCCAACCATATTTTTGGTTCCATGTAATACTGGAGAGCCTATTGCAGTCCACCAGGCACATTCAGATTTGATTTCCTGTTCGAAAGTTCTTGGTAACAGATATTAATCTGGAAATGCCCAGTAGACGATAAAAAGCTCGTTCACAATTTTTTAATCTTATACATAGCTGGCAAAATTTGGATGTACATGTATTATATCCTCGAAAGGTTTTTTTATATACAACTGAGGTGGCAAACAAGCACACGGCTCACCTGATGGTAAGTGGTCACCGTAGCCTATGGACGCCTGCAATACCAGCGACATCAGTTGCGCGTTGCCGACTCTTTAGGGAAAACAGGAAGTGGGAAGGAGAAGGAGCGGGAAGGGGGAACAAGGGTGATTGGGCCTCCGGTACTCTCACCCACCAAACGAAACACAATAGTAGGAACACTGCTATTTCACGTCGATATTCTGTGAGAGGGTAGTACTTCCCCGGTCGAGCCGGTCCATTCATGCTAAAATCAGCGAGGCTAGACTACTACTAAAAAGTTTAAGGCTCAAAATGTTAAAGCTCTGCCTACCCTTTTCAACACAAGAAGGTGTTATCTATCTATGTAAAATTTGAATACTTTCCTCACCGCAACTATGCGGTGATTCTTGCCAAATCAAATAATCTGCCATCAAATTGTATACTGCCATATTAGAAAAGAAACTTATAACGTACCGTATAAAAGGCTAATACATTTGACTTGGCGCACACATGGACAGTTTCAACGCACACACACTTACAAAGCTTGTGAAAACTCATCCGCGCATTTGTACACCAACTGGCTTCAGCAAATGTTTGTTCGGCTCGATATTGCACGCCACATGACGCTTTTTGCTCCCTACTCACTACGGCTGTTTGGAATCATGTTCTGTTTACAAAGATAACTTCTCGTCTCAAATGGAACGAACATTACACCGTTTCACCGCCTCGAAAATAACTAATTTGGTAACCGACTACTTGTAAAATTTCGTAAAATTTACTGTCGAATGTGGCTATAAGACTAAGTAAAAGTAATTTACACAAATATGTATGAGCTAGTTAACACAACAGTGGAATGTGCTACGTGTACCTAATATTATTAATATAATAAATAAGCCTTGAATAAAGAAAAACATAATTGTGATCTTAGAAATTTATTTTATTTGTAAGCGTATGTATGTATATTGTGCAATAATAAAATAACAGAGTTTGTATAAGCTTATAATATTATATGGTTTAGATATAAGTACTAAGTAACATTAATTATAACTGTTGGTAGATAATAATTTTTAAATATTCGTTTATTATAATAATACTGCAATGCTTGTAAAAGGCACTAAGTTTTAAGCACTATACTTTTACTAAACACCTTATGTATCTACTCTTAGTTCGCAATAAACACTTTGACTTTGACTTTGACTTATTAAGATTAAATTGAAAGACCGTATAGAGCAAGCCAAAATCACAGGCTTTTGTTTGACTAGCAATACTGGCACTATCGCGAATATATATTTATATATAAAGAATAGCAGGCACTCCTTATAAAACAAACCCCTTTAATGCATTACACACTAATGCTGAAATTTTCGTTACAGAGTTGGATTTTAGAGAAGAAACAAAGGCTTTAGTCCCGGGAGTCCACAGAAAGACACATGTACAGGCGAACTGATAATTTTTTTGTGTAATTCAGCAATTATTGTTTGGTGTCTTTAATTATTTTAAGTCCAGGGCTTCTAAGCTAAAGTTATTATCGTTATCAAGAGTCTCAGCATAGATTAGGTTTATTAAACTATTGAGTCGCAGCGGTACATCGGTCGCCAATCACAATAGATTTGTCTAGGCACTGGCTAAATGTAATTTAAAATAAAGTGCTAAATTAAGAATTGTTTAATATCAATTTTGTGGCTATAATTTAAATAGTTAAGAGTCTACAATGGTCACCTGCGCTGTTTCTTAGGGTTTATACTTGATTGCTGACCCGCGCAACTTCATCTGCGTCACATAAGAGACTTTTTCCTATTTTTGCAACATTTTTCATTGATGCACTGCTCCTATTGGTCGTAGCGTGATGTTATATAGCTTACAGCTACAGCCTACCTCGAAGTATATGAGCTATCCAATACTAAAATATTTTTTAAATTCGATCCATTTGTTCCCGAGATTAGCGCGTTCGACCAAACAAACAAACTCTTTAGCTTTATAATAGTACCTATTATAGATGACGTGAGCTCTATACTTGTGTATACAATAAGCATAACAAAGAAAACTTAAATGAAAAGTATCGTGTATTTTATCTTGTAGAAAATTGCTTTTTATTTACCAGTGATAATCTCAATATCATGGCAATTACACATGAAATTAATTATCTGTAGATAACAGATAATTGTAATGTGGGCATTGATTTTTATAGCAGTTAAATGTATACCGAAACGTTGCATCTACTTTTGGTCTAGGCGTTTATCGTGTTACTTACACGGAGTCACGAAGGATTTCAGATGTACAGATATAAATACAAATAAAGATTTTTCCAAAATTGTCTATATGAAATACTTACCTAAATTACACCGAAATGACCATGAAGAAATAAAGGCTTTATTGATTACCTACTTTATGAAGAAACATTATTAATTTTTAAATTTCTGAAACGACAACTTTCGTTTGTATAACTTAGTGGCTGATTGCCTCGTGGGTCGGCCTAATGTTAGGAGTTCTGTCATGAAGTTCTATATAGGATTTCGATTCCGGATTCAGAAATTTTGCGGTGTTGTACGCTCCCATGCCCGGCAAGCATTTAAAGTCTCTAGTCCTGTGCCAATATCATCCATCATCATCATCACCATTTGTGTTTGCGCACATACGTCATATGTACTATAATATCTCCTGCGCAGATGGCTAGTCTTCGTTAAAACTGACCCTGACCAAAATTCTGGCTGCAGGACCTCATTTTGTATTCTGCGGTGAAATAGTCAAGGAAAAATAACTACAAGAGATTTTTTAAAATTGTCTATATGATATACTTACCTAAATGACACCGAAATGAGAATGAAGAAATAAAGGCTTTATTAAGAGCCTGTATGTTCTTTGTGTCCGTTGTTTGAATGTTTGTAAAGCCTCCCGCGAGATAGGATTTATTCCTAGTACGTTGTCATTTTAAAGCAAAGCAAAATGGGAGAGCTCTGTAATCCGCCGCTATTCTTACGCACTGGGCAAAATGCAACGTTATGGTCTTCCCCGTTGCAAGCCAACTGATCCTTGAAAGATAATACATGTTTTAGTATTTTCCTCAGAACATCCCGCTCCTATAACATCTTAAATATTAAAATAGTTTTTACAACTTGTTGAAGTCTCAAGTTTCTTTTTGTTTTAAGAATGTATTTTTTTTTATTTGTATCACATAAACGGCTATTATACAAACTAGACAAATATGGCAATAGGGGTAAAGCACATGATTGGCTCGAAAGTTATTTATCTAATCGCAAACAGAGGACTGTAATAACAAAAATTGAAAATAATGTTAGGGTGACATATAGTTCGGACAAAAAAGATAACAATAGAGGCGTCCCACAAGGAAGCGTACTAGGGCCATTATTATTTATCTTATATATAAATGACCTTAGGAATGTATTAAATCATGAATGTATACAATTTGCTGACGACACAACTTTGACAATAAAATGTTTAAACAAAATGGATTTAGAAAGTAACATAAACAGTGAATTAACAAGAACAATAAAATGGTTAGAGGACAATAATCTACAAGTTAATATTGATAAAACTAAATTAGTTCACTTTCAAACTCATAACTCGACATTCATTCCGACAATAATACGACACAACAATTCTATTCTACCACCTGTACAATCAACTTTATTTCTAGGCATAGTTATTGACAACAAATTGAATTGGAAAGAACATGTTGACAGAGTTTGTACTAAGCTTGATAAATTTGTATTTGCTCTCAGAAAGCTAAGATTAGTATCTGATAAAAAAACTGCCAAAAGTGCTTATCATGGATATGTTTCATCTGTATTACGCTATGGATTGACAATTTGGGGGAATTCTGTTGACATAAATAGAGCATTTATTACGCAAAAAAAATGTGTTAGAGCCATAAGTGGAGCAGAATATTGGGATCCTTGTACTCCTTTATTCAAAGAATTAAAAATTCTGCCACTTCCATGTATATATATTTTTGAAATTTGCTTATTTGTGAAAAAATACTCTTACTTGTTCCCATTGAACGAGCACATATCAGCACGGCTACATAAGAGAAATCCTGGAAAGTTACAGGTACCTTGTCAGAGATTACATTTATATAGCAGAAATGTATATTGCATGGCAATCAAAATTTATAATAAACTACCGACAGAATTGAGAATATTAACATATAATAAATTTAAAAGTGGAATGTTTTCATGGCTCTTGGACAAATGTTTTTATTCAGTGAACGATTTTCTCAATTATAAAGATTGACGTTACATTCTGTTTATATTACAATTTTACAAATTCAATTTTAATTTATGTTATTATAATTGGTCATTTTTTTTTATTTTTTATTTTATGAAACTGACATTTATATAATCCGTAGTCTATAAGTATTTGTACGCCGAAAACGGTAGAATAATTTGAACATTGTAATAAATTTAAGATCCATTGTAACATTATTCTGACAAATAAATATTATTATTATGATCGATTTTTTGTTTTTCTCAGCATTTTAGGAATGCCGGTAGTCTAATGAAACCACGGGCCTAGGCCAAGTGAGATTCATTTAGGGGGTTTGGTTCAATATTTGCATCTTCTTGTAAAAATTTGCGAACTATTCTACACGTGTTTAGTATGGCGGCTTTTTGCATGGTTATGTATGTATTTGTTGGCAATTCAAGTTGTTGTAGGTAATGAAGAAGGTGTTTCGGTATTATACCGGTGCTAGAAAGCACCAGAGGTACAATATATACTTTGTCCATCTTCCAGATTCTAATTATTTCCTATTATTATTATTATTATTATTATTATTATTATTATTATTATTATTATTATTATTAGCTCTTTCGAAGTAAATATTACAATTTAAAAGCTCTTCGAGGTTCCGTTGGCTCCGTCTTTATCTTAAGAGCTTTCGAAAATGATTCGTTTTTAACACCATCGCTGATGCTTTCCATTCTCGGTGCATAGTGGTCATTTTTACATATACTATAACTATGAGAGATGGACACTAGCTCCAGCAGCTCCACGCCAGCGAAGAAGTTATAACTAACAATAAGAGATAGCGCTGTCCTCAATTATACCCATAAAATCTAAATCACGCAAGCGCAGTTCTTACTACGTGTTACTGACATCAATCGTCACGGCTACGGTCAACCAAAAAACGATCTGGCCTGGTCAGTAAAACCTCTCTGTGTTTGAGGAGATCCACATCTAGTTTCTTCGCATTAAGTATTAGTCAATTACTAAGCTATTTGCTTAACTTTAATTCTAACGTTTGCGTGCTTCACGTAGAACAAGGCGGAATAATGGATATGTTGACGTGTTTTGGTAGTAACTCATATACGGCTTGCCAGCCAACTTATGGTTTAAAGTCACACATAACGAGGGTCAGCTTTATGCTTTCTACGGGGCACAGTCGCAGACTCAGAGAAAACTCAATAACATTTTGCGGTCCCGAGTCTTCATGCACAGCAGGCACATTTGCTTTTTGCAGATTCAGAATTATAAGTTAACACATTATAATTCTGAATCTCGTTATACGTGGTCTAACGTGGTGCTTAATGCGACGAAAGTTGACAATGAGATTGTTGGAGCGGACGGGCGCACATGGCCGTTTAGAAACGTTTCGATGAAACTTTCAGCTGGCTATTTCGTTCTGCCTCTCATAAATATTAAACAGGACACGAGTTCAGCTCTGCAACAATTTTATTTTTGAACTGTATTTCACGCTCATATGATGGAAAAAAAGGTGTCAATCAAAGCGTCCGGTTATTTCGTTGTTGTTTAAATTGGCCGAAAGAAATTGGTATGTAAAATTGTTGATCAGTGGAAGGTTGTGCGTGTGTATGTTGTTTAACTGCCTCGGTTGGGCGGTTGTACTCAATACGACTGCTATGCTTGAGGTTTTGGGTCGGGCCAACAAAAGGTTATTCGGTTTCTCTGTCAAGAAATTCTCAATAGTAACCTGGAGTAACAAAATAGTTTGTCCTTAGAAAATAGTTGGCCTTAGTAGGTATTGTAGTTGGTCCTACATATGCTCATTTTACAGTCGTGTCCAATTGGCGTCCCATCGGATTATTGAGAATAGAGAGCGGTCTTGTGTTTGTGTACACAGTCGTGCACTAAAATATTTCAAGAGCAAATAAAATGTAACTGTAATTTTTCTAAATTCGTTTTCTGTAATAGCTTGGAGTACACCACCACATTGACCTCGCTTCTATAACGTTGGACCTAAAAACTAAATGTAGGTGTAATACATATTATATTATTACACAGTATTTTGATGATCGCCATGAATCTATTAAGATTCGTGGCGTTCATCAAAATACTGTTTATTCAATTAAACAAAAACGGGAAAATACCTTTACAATTCTGTAATTTAATGGTACGTAAAGTGTATTCAGTTAATGGAATGCTTCGTTCAAATATAAAAGGAGTAAAGACAATAGAGTGGCGGCTATCTGGACGGAGATACATTGATCGCTGGGCCCTGAGTGACGTCATTGTGGTTCGGGCTACATCGGCTGTCTTAATTACCAGATACGGACATGTGAAAGGCACTTTCAAAACTAGTGAGAATTGGCAATGAATTGCCGTAAATCTTAGAGTTCGAAAAAATGGTTTAAGTAAAATGCAAAAGTCACTTGATACCACGTGACCTTGAAGTCAGAGGTCAAAGGTCATAGTCATTTCGGGTATATCGATTATGTGGAGTCGAATGACGTTGACCACGAGTGTCTAGCTCTTACGGTTCTTGAGTTGAAAGATGTTGTCACGTGACCTTGAGGCAGAGGTCAAAGGTCATAGTCATTTCGGGAATATATCGACTATGTTGAGTCGCATAGCGTTGTCCGCGAGTCTCTAGCTCTTACGGTTCTTGAGTTGAAAGTTGTATAACAGACAGACGGACGGACGGACGGACGAACGGATAAAGCTGTTGTATAAGAGTTTTAACGAACTCTAAAAAATGTTTTAAGTTAATAAGTATTGAAGTTTAAGGACTAGCTTAATTGGTTCCTGTGCCATTTCCAACGCGCCGAGTGTTGTGGGTTCAATCACCACACGGGAGAAAATTATGTGATCCACAAATGGTTGTTCCGAGTCTGTATATTCTTTGTGTCCGTTGTTTGAATGTTTGTAAAGTCACCGGCGACACAGGCAGTATTCGTATTGCAGGCGTTAATAATAACATACTGTAACGTGCTGGGTTCGAGGGATAAGAATTTAAACAATATTACCGACTAAAACACGTTTAGAGCAGCGATAGCTCAGTGGGGAGACCAACAGACTGCAATGCAGAGGGTCTCGGGTTCACACCCACGTCGCGCACCTTTGACGTTCGGAAGTTATATGACTTTTCGAAATTATGTGTGTATTGATTGACAATTATCGCCTGCTCCGTGTCTCGGAGAGCACGTTAAGCCGTCGGTCCCGGCTGCCATGAATATCTATGGCAGTCGTTATTGGGAGAGTATCGACACAAAAGGTTCCACTGGGTCGCAGTGTCACCGGTTTGCACTGACTGGCCCCCACATAAGATAAGATAAGATAAAACACGTTTTATTCTAGCTAAATTTTAAAACACCACATACACTACTAAAATACTTTTCCGCTCTAATTGCTTAAAATTTTGGGGTATTTTTGCTACCGTTCGCTGAACTTGAACGCTTACAATTATTGTAAACTGCCTTGGCGGTGCGCTTGCCTTGCCTTTTATATGAGGTTAAAAGTTTTTCTGGAATTTTCTAAAAGCGCCATCTCCAGGATGTTCCTCAAAACATTAAGAGAAAGCGCTAGCACTTTCTCGTATTGTCAAGCTACGTAGTTCAGTAAGACGTAAATAGATGACGCTTTAATAAATTATTTGAAGGCCGGGCGCTTCCTCACAGTGACGAGAGATGGCACTGGCTGTAACAATACCAATACAGCGATCTATACGCGGTTAGTTTGAGAGAGATTTGTTGACGATTCCAAAACTGTTTAACTTTCCTCGAGACTTCATGAGTGTCAAAGCGCCGGGGTTTCCATGGTCACTACTGCTGAATCTTAATACACAGGTCCTACAGTGTCAGGTGACTGGATGGGAATATTCTCGAAACAAAATATGTACGTATTCTACTACTGCATTTACATTACACCACAAAAACTAATAAATACAGACACACACACACTAGCGCGCACACATACACAGCTTGACATCAGCCCGATTGTGTAGCTGTACTATCATCCTTTTATATAAACTATAATCACGAAAGCGGACCAGCAACAGTTTTGGGTCCCACGTCAAAGTGCCTCTTGCCATCTACCAGGCACAGGTATTGTGATGCTACCGAGAAAACCCTAATAACTCCTTTGACCCCATGCACAGTGGTCAAATTCATTACCGCTGAACCACCAAGGCAATATGTTTATGTGCATAATTAGCACACCTCTGCTTACCCTTCAAAGGTCAGGCCTGAGTCTATTTACGTAATATTATCACATGTATCATTGTACGAATCAAGAATTACATTGGAACGGGAGACGCACAGTTCCGTTTCCTTATTATGCTCAAATGAGCTACAATTATGTCTATTTTGAGCGACCTACTTATTACCTGAAGGAGAGGTAACTAAACAAGAGCATTAAAAAGAAGGATGCTTCAAATGATACTCGTAAATATTGTCACATTGTTGCAAGTGGGTCGTGAAGATGGAAAAAAATTTGATTTGGTCTTTCTTTTTAGGTAATTTAAACAAACTTTTTTAATAAATGTTGGTGTTTTTCTTTATAATGTAGAACAAGTATTATTAATGTCTTCCTATCTTTTGATGATAGTCTTGCTACTGTTTTTTAATTACTTGCTATTTTCCATTTATTTAGTTTTGTTAACTGCTCAATTGTAGCTAAATGCCTGTGTTACGAGTGACTTGTTGCAGTAGTGAACTCAAGGCCTCTCTATCCCAAATGTAATGCTTTATCTACTGGGCTACTGCCGTTTGTATATAATTATACAGAAAAAAAAGTCCTCTGAATGCGTTTAACCATAGAGGAAGCATTTACATTCACAGTAAGTAAATGCTAAATAAGTAAATGCTCTGTAATTTCTGACTTATTTGTCGAACAGTTTTTACTGCGGTAATATGTTTCTTTGTTTTAGCTATGGTTTATTCGAGTAGAGCATTTATTTTAAGCAGGCACTATAGTGCATTTCAAATTCGAAGTTCCATTTGACAGATGATCGTTGGACAGCGATAGTGAAGAGACCGTTTCAATCGACACATCATGAAATCGATTACCGATTAATTTTCCAAATAAACTGTAATCGAGGGTCGAGAATCAAAATAAAAATGATAGAAACAGAAAAAGAAAAAGGAATCTAAGTTTGACATATCGAAAGAATAGAAAAGTCACAGTTACATATTATAACGTCTTTAATTATTTAAATCTAGTATCACACATACTTACTCCATACTTAGTATAAGGTTGAAATAAATATGGTGCTGTGGTGTGTGCTCTTTAAAAACTATGGGATATTTAAACCTTACGTCCAATATCGCATCTTCAAATCCATTTTTAACAAAGAAAATATTTATTTATTTATTTATTTATTTATTTATTTATTTACATACACAACACTATCATTACAAGTTTTCTTAATGCGATAGTATGGTTTTCTACATATTATTACTTATTTAATTATACCTGTTTATATTTACTACAGTCTATACACTTTTATCGTATTATAAATTATATAGCTATACATTATGTACTATAACAGATTATAAATAAAGCTATCTTTGTGAATTCACTCATAGAGCAACAGAACAGGTCCAATTTATCAGCGACGAGATTGAGAGTTTTGTGTGCGCGCGTCAGAGGCGCCTCTTGCAGCATGTTAGTGCGTGCGCGTGCTACTTTCAACAACTGCGGTCTACGTCGCCGATATACATACCTATCTGGAACGTTGAAATTTAATATCTCCAGCATTTTTGGGTTTATTATCCTGCCCCTTAAAACCTTGAATATATATGAGGCGATCGCCAGTTCCCTTCTCACCCTCAACTCATTGTAACCAACCATACCCAAAATGAATAGAGTTGGATACATTAAAGGGTAAAAGGGATACACGCCATAATACCTCATATATAGATATCTAATAAATTTGTTTTGTACTCGCTCCAACATAAGATTATATTTAATTTCATGTGGGCTCCAGATGACTGCATTGCATTCTAACTGACTTCTTACTAACGCGTTATACAATGTAACAATGGCTGTAATATTAGTGAAGCTATGAACTGTTCGAAGTAGGAAACCTAGATTTTTGTAGGCTTTCTTGCAGATGCTAACCACGTGACCACGAAATGTCAGCCCAGTATCAATATTTACTCCTAAATCTCTAACCTCTGTAACCCGAGCCAATGGAGCACCCTCGATATTATACTCGTATTTGATTGGAGTACGTGCGCGAGAGAACGTGATGGTCAAGCATTTAGAGTGGTTAAATTGTAAAAGATTGTTCGTACTCCAATCTACGATTCTATCGATATCCTTCTGTAACCGCTCGCAGTCATCTTGTTTTCTTATAGGCATATATAACTTTAGGTCATCTGCGAATAATAAACATTTAGCGTCTTTTATGATATCGGGTAAATCATTTATCATTATGACGAACTGCATCGGCCCAAGATTACTCCCCTGACTCACGCCCGAACGGATAAAATATGGTTCTGAGACGTAACCTGCACACTCGACATATTGTTGTCTGTCTGTCATGCAACTGGCAAAAAATTGTAGCAAATGTGGGGTACAACCAATGCCGGCTAATTTCTTTAGCAATATGCCATTGTCGACCAGGTCGAATGCTTTTTTGTAATCGAAATAGGCGGCATCTATTTGCACTCCACTGTCCACTGATGGGATCAGATCTGCCATATAGTTTAGAAGATTGCTCGAGGTACTTCTTGTTGGCCGAAATCCATGTTGAGCGTCTGTAAGCTTTCCACTGATTTGCGCGAATACATGGTTGTGGATTGCTGATTCCAATACTTTTGCTGATGAAGATAATACTGCTACAGGTCTGTAGCCTTCCACCTTGTCTTTTGCTCCTCCTTTGGGTACTGGGATGACCCTTGTTATTTTCCACCTATTGGGAAATACCGCCGCTTTGAGACAAAGGTTGTAAATATGAAGAAGTGGCTCGGCGAGTACATCTCGGCAATCCCTGATGACATCAGGTGGAATACCGTCCGGTCCTGGTGATCTTTTCGGCTTTAATTGTTGTAGCGCTTTCTTTACGTCACTTAAACATAATCGGTCTAAATGAACCCACGCCCCTCCGTTCGAACAACCCGCTTCCTTTACCGCTGTGTCTACATTCAGCTCTGCAGATTGTTCACTGTAGATGGATTGAAAATATTTCGCGAATTCTCTAGCACATTCCTCACCCGAGAGAACCTCCCCATTACTCGAGATTTTAAGCGAGATATTATTACGCCTTTTTGAATTAATATAGCTCCAAAAGGACTGAGGATCTTTTAGTAATTGAGTTTCTACCCTGTATTTGTGCTGTTTATGAGCTTCTTCAATCATATTTTTTACTTTAGTTCTGTACTGGGCAAACACCTCGTAGTCACTCTTCGAGCCAGTAGTTTTGTACCGCTTGTGAAGATTTGCCTTTATCTTTATGTCGCGAATTATTTCAAAAGTAAAAGTAAAGTAAAAAAATATATCAAAGTTTTGCAGAATGGGATTTAAGGCGTACCTTAAATCCCATTCTGTATTTTCTTTCTCTCTCTCAATATATAATGTTGTATTTGGTATTAATTATAATTACGTTGCAATGTATTGCAACGTAATAATAATTAATACCAAATACAAATTTACAAATGTATTTCGCGGATAATTGTTTTTACCTCGAATTAGTTCAATTTTATCCGATTCCTATTGTCGCATCACCATGACTAAAAGTAAAAAAATACCTTAGTGCGTCACCATGGTATTGTAGTAAAATGTAATTTTATTTCAATGTCTAAATTATTTGAGACTAATATCAATAGAAATTATTAGTTGATTATGTTTGTGAAACAATTACATCATATTTTGTATAGATTCTAATTATTTTTAAATATTATTTAGTTCCTACCATAAGTAATAATTGTTTATTTTAGCAATGTATATGAAATGTGCAGAGTTACGTGCTATAAAGTCTAAAAAGGGACTTCGTATTTGAAATGGACTATAATCATTGAATTGAATTTTACTGTACACAAATTTTCTTCACAGATTATCGATAGTATTCTAGGATTGAGCATAAAGCGACTAAAATACGTAAGCATAAGTATCGATCGGAAAGAGGGCTTCAAAATATCTGTGACGTGAAATCCAGTGATTATAGATATCCTCTCTATGATCTCCAGTCGCCTAAGTATTAGAATACGGACGCAGTATGTATAACATGTTAAGATGGATTGAGGAACATCCACATCACAATCAGAAGCTTGAGTTCACCATGCTAGTTTTCTAGTAACTACGGCCAGTGCAACCTGGTCGAAGCATCAAGCCTTTCTAAAAGATATATAAATACCGAGCATGATCGGTTTCTGTTTTATACGAAGTGCATTATGGCTTCTACAAGTCAAATTAATTATAAGTTTAGGTTAAATGGTAACATATTTGAGGCTATAAACTGTTTTTGACTTCAAAAGATAGATGAAATATCATTCAGTATCTACAGAATGATATTTCAACACCAGAGCCCTTCAATTTGCTTTGTTGAATTGAAGAACTTGAAATTTCGTACTTCGCCTTCACCAAATATTTGCTTGTTATTAATCTTCACAAAACTTATATTATATTGGACTTTGGACGAATAATATTTGGTACTTAGTCTCTTCAAAAACTAGTTAAGGATTCTAAATGGTTTTTCTAGGGTATAGATATATTCACAAAAGGATAAGATTTATTTAGAGTTGTTTAAAGTTAGTAGCATAACAATTAATTTTGTGGCAATTGGATTCAACGACTGGAACTAGAATACTTTCAAGGTAGTTTTTGGTTTCTGTTCAATATCCTTGGGTGTTTCGATTGTCCTGTACGTTTATCATATTGTTTGTATAACTTTAAACATAACCTTTAAAATTATAAATGAATATATTTAAATTATTCTTTAAGCATTATAGGATTTATTTGTATATGAAAATCCAAATGACTCCATTATGAGGTTCTTGCAAATGTGATTAAAAGTGTTATTTGATGAGCCGGGCATGTGTTTAAATGAAAATAATCACAAATTCTGAGTAAGTATACTCCAATAATATGATGGTAAATACATAACATAATGTTAAAGTTCCAGGAATATCAACGAATAAAATAATGGTCAACTTGAAATTGTACCCGCATTTTCTGAAAATCTTGGTTTTTTTGCGAAGCAATGGTAAAACTATATCATCCCTTGGTTATTAACTAGACATTTTAAGAAACTAATTGTAAAAGTAAAATTATTTACAAGGCTAACTTAAAACTCATATTTTCGTAACTATCACATTATGCATGCACATATTCTGCAAAAATAAATTGATTTGATTTGATTTGATTTGATTTGATATATTTTCACGTCAAGTAGTTTACGGGATTCACAAATATTAATACTATGTAGAGTTTATACGTAACGAACAAAATTTGTAGCTACCGGTTTAGATTAGTATTTTAATCAAGCAGAAAATATCTCAAGATAAAAACAAATATATATTTTAATCTTTGTAAGACAAATTGAGTCATTTAAAATAAAATGGCCCATGGTGCATTCCGAGGAGTCTTAAGGAAAAAATCCTTAACAGGAACATTGCACACTTGACCTGTCTTAAAATTCAGTCTTAAATGAATCCATTTGTTTCCCGGGACGTAATTTAAAAAGATAATATCGCCATGGCCCTTGTGTTGAAGCCGAAATTAGTTGTCTTTACTTAGGTATTCAGAACAATCCCTTGTTATCTTAAGTTCTACGGCGCTTACAATTTACTCAAATATTTAATTTGTTTCTTTAAAAGTTTGGACTAAGCTTTTTGTACATACAGATTTTCTAATTATATGCTACTAGCTGTGCTTTCGGTTTTACCCGCATTTATGATTAATGCGCCGCTCCTGTAGGTCGTAGCATGATGTTATATAGCTTATAACCTTCCTCGATAAATAGGCTATCCAACAGTAAAATTTTTCAGATCGAACCAGTAGTTCCTGAGAGTAGCGTGTTCAACCAAACACGTTGGGCGCGTGAACGCTTATCGGTCATGCAATTATTTGCATGAGAGTTTTCTAATACTTATAACCAAGATGACAAACAAGTATAGGGCTCGCTTATTGATAAGCAAGGTTATAGTATATGACCGCTTGCAAAAGCTGGAATCATAGTCAGCGTGTCGCCAATGTTGCAAAAAGGAATTGCATGCCATCTATTGTGCTTACTTCTTCCTTTGATTCTGAGTCCATCAAGCAGGCCGTGAAAATGGACCTTCCTATGCAGTCAAAACAGGGACGTCACGACGATATTGCGGGTGTTGTGGAAAGTTCTGCTCGTGGACTACACGACTGCTTACCATAAGACGGTGTATACTTATTTAGAAATGTTACTATAAAAACGAATCTAGGGACATCAATAAAGCTGGCCTCTACTGATATCGCCACTTTAAGATACTTGGAAACCCTACTGTCTGCAAGAATACAATAGAAGATCCTTTGGTTGCTTTCTATAAAGTGAAGCTAGCCGGGTTGCTCCAGTGGCAATAGAAGGTTAGGTTTCAAACAGAATACCATTACGTCCTGTTCACTCCAGGAATTGGCGTTGTCGTCGAGGTAAAATAAATCACTATTAACAAAAATGACAGACCTTTGTGCCTAGGGTCACGTAAACACGTCGGTTCTATAATAGCTGTTATATCTGTTGACAACTGGTCTAACATTACAATGTCGTTATCCCTTTTTCTTGATACATATTTTATCATATCTGGTTATACTGAAGAAATGGGCGCGGTACACGTCGGAATAATGAAGCTACGAAGATAAATTATATCTTTAGGTTTTAGTTCTCTTTATGGCCTAATTGTCTCGGTAGCGAATACGACTGCTGTGTATGAGGTTTCCGTTTTGGGTTTAACCCAGGTGGTTGGACAAAGTGACAAGGCATCTCTATGTATTCAACTACATTTTGCTACCTTGGATTTAAATTCCACGTAATAGGTTATGGGCCTATTCCCATTTTTCGGACATAAGTCCAAAACCGTGTTGATAATGAGAATTTCTTGTCAGAAAAACCTAACAATCCTATGCTGGACCCGGGTATCAAACCCGATACACAGTACAGCACGCGCTAGTCGCATTCACTATCGCTGCACCATCGAGTACACTACTTCGAAATCAATTAAAATCGCCTGAAATAACTAAAACCGTAAAATAGAAAATCTTTACAGAACGTGATAAATGTCAAAGTTTACGTCTAAATAAAAACTAAAGTTCCATCTCATGTTCTGGAACATTCGTAAGCATTCTAGAAAGTGTTTTAAGACGCGATAAATAAGAAATTTAAGTCGTAGTGTAAATATTTTCCCCGGGAATGGACGTAACACGGCGGATTACGGGGTTGTAAATAACTTAGGGCGCTCCTACCCGACGTTATCATGATCCTTTCCCCTGATTACTGCGTCAAACTTGGCGATTTTATGTTTCAATACACCTATACGTAATGAAAGTTTGCTTTTCATGTACATTTTATTGCTTACGGCTTTACTTTTAATCTGTTTGAGCTTGGTAATTGATAACTCGTACAAAAGTCGTCGCGTCAAAGTTGAAGAAAAGTCATTTATTCGTTTACTTCCTTGGTTGCGCAGTGGCAGTGAAAGTGACTGCTGAGGTCACTGGTTCGATTTTTGGGTCAAGAAAATTGTTGTTGGGTTTTTCTTACGAAATTTTTAGTAGCAGTGTAGACTTTGGATCTGTTCAGGGCAGAAAGCAAAAGGTTAAAATTATAGTTAACCAAATGTAGACGTAATACACTATTTTATTTTTTATGTATAAGACAACTGCCGCACTAAGAATAATTCCAGTGTGGCGGTGGACTTCAACATTTATCTACTTAGGGGATATAGGAATGAGATTCAATACTAGCCTATGTAATATCACCAAAAATATTAGCATGCCTCTTGGTAGAATATAGAAGGCTGTATTAATATACATATAGTATATTTATACATATAGTCATTTAGTAGTAGGGCCATGCTGGTTACAGCATGAATGGGCCGGCTCGACCTGGAAAGGACCACCCTCTCACAGAAGATCGACGTAAATTAACAGTATCTGTTATGTTTCGTTCGGTGAGTGAGAGCGCCGGAGGCCCAATCACCCTTCCCTTCCTAAACCCCATCCTGCTCAATTTCCCTTTTCCCTATTCCCTTCCGGTAGGCAGCGACTTCGTTTTGTTTTTTTGACATTGCTTCTGTAATGCTAAGAAAACACTGCCATGTGTATGAGCCACGGTTTTCGCTTACTATCAGGTGGGCCGCTGGCTCGTCTGTCAGAGATGAAAGTAATAAAAAAAAAACCTCTCCTTTATTGAACAAATATCAATTATTACGATGTTGAAAATACAACAAGAGTTCTTTACTTTTTACACTATCAGCAGTACAGCAAACCTTATTGTATAAGTTGACAATGCGCGATTTACCTCCCTGATGTTACAAGCATTCATAAACGATTGTATACTTTCTTGCAACTTTATAAAAATATATAGTCACGAATCAAAACACTACTAAATAGTTCAACACAGCTCACGTTCACAATACACTGCTATCCGTGTGTTAATCGAATCACAAGCGTATCACAGGTATGCAGGTTACAGTAGAACGCGCATTCTATGCACTCAGCAAGCAATTCCAACCGCGTGTCGATGGACAAAGCAAACAGTTCCGAAAATACGCGACCGACGACACTAACACTGTTCTGGCGGAAATTGATTGCACATGACATGGCGTAGCACGCTCCGACACGCCGCGATACGCCACCGTGACACGGTGACGCCACGCGAAAGGGGCGTGCCACCAGTATCACGTAACCGCAGCAAAGGCACACAAATTGAGGCACGGTTTGAGCTAAGCAATTAGAATCGTATTGCCGCTACTTTTGCGTTATTAGTTTATTCGCTGCACTCTCGTTCAAGTTTGTGTCCCTTTGAGTAGAGTTTAGTGAGTGGTTGTGTAGCAATGATGGTTAATTTTGGCGTATCTGTTTTTGGAATTGATGTAATGTGACCAATTAGCCAATATTGAGCTTGTGCATGGTGGAAAATTGAGGCCTTTGCACGGTTAATGTGTCATAGAAATGATGTAAAATGACAATGACGGTACAATATTGAATGACCAACCGCTTTTTACTCGACTGTGGCGAAGCCAAAAGGAAGGGTAATGATTTTGGCGGCCTGTGTATGTATGTTTGTATGTTCCACCGTAGCGAATAAACTACTGAACCGATTTTAATAAATGAGGTATCAATAGATTCGTAATAATAGCCCGGGTGACATAGGCTCTATAAATATTACAAAAAGTATTAGATAAAAAAATAAAGTTTTAAAAGCTATAACCCGACTACGTTCTTCTTTTTTTTACTACCTTAACTGGGGTCTAAAAAGAACGAATCAAGAAAATAATTCAGATAGAAATCCAGAAATGCATAGGTACAAAATTGGTCAAGGTAGAGCCGTGGTCGCACCTGGATTTCTATCTGAATTATTTTGTTGGTTCGTTCTTTTTAGACCCCTTTTTTACTTAGTCGGGTTATAGTTTCTTTAACTCAATTTTTTATTAAGAAAGAAAGAAAGAAAATAATTTTATTTGTTCCACGCTCATAATATAAGGTAACAGAAAACACAACCAAAAGTACCTATAGAACAAATAAGGTCCTGCGTCAGCAATGTTGCAGTATATCCACAACGCTGGTATTCACGCAGAGCCTAAATGATTTCGGTGCATGTAGGAAGTAACATACATACATGCAACTCAATTAAAAACAAAATATAAAAAAACAAAACGCGTAATTTAAATAAATTAGGCAGAAGGTAGATGGCAGAAAGTAATTTCATACTAAATAATAATATTGGTATTTATATAATATAATACTTTTATGTATACATACATATAGAATTAAAAGTACCTTGAAAATAATAAAAAACATAGATAATATAGGATAAATAATACATAATAATACACAATAAAGACATTATATCAATAAAAACGTTATATTACAACGCAGCATATAATGTTGTGTTACATTTCTGAACGACCCCCGGCTCTTGTCAACAAAACATGAAACTAATTATATTTATATTATTTCTTCTTAAAAAGGAAGACAATTTTGAAATTTTAATTTGAATACACATAGATTTCCTTTTAAACACGCTATTGCGCCTGTATCTATGAATAAAATTAGTAAAATAATTATTGAGTCCAATCCAGCATGGGATGCTTTCTAATTACTTTTTGTGACTTTACCTTGACGAACAGCAAGCGATATTTTTTTAAGACAGCTTGTATCGAACACTTCTTGATTATTTTTAATTAAAGCTGTACCTATGTGCAAAGATTATTTTCTACATTTATGTTAGTGAAAAATGCTGTATTTGTATTTCTAAATAATAATTTGCCGTTATTACGTATTTTACTTCAAATCTTTTACTTCAAATCTGATCCTCAGATATTGACTTACCTTGACAGTTCTAGCACCTATTTTCTTTAAATTACATGTTACCTCTTAATGATTTTATTATACAGTTTCAAATTCAAATTAATTACTTGCTATGCACATATCCTTTCCCAAATTCCGACGCCTTAATATTATACCCACATTGCTGTTTAAGTTTTAATCCTATCAATAAACAGAAAACGGTTAATAAAAAACTAAAAGAAAAATAACGTCTAGAGAGAACCGTTAGTTTTAATTTGCCGCGTAAGTGCATGTCTTGCTTAAAAGATTAAGGACTACATACTGTTGCTGCATGCGCGTCTAATTACTTTCAACGGAAGTACCAGACGTTTTATTCAATGTAGACTCCACTTGGGAATACGTAACTCCTGAATGAAATAAGTTTATGCTTTTAAAAATAAGTGTAATAAAATGGGGAGAGATATTCTGTTGGAAATATATATTTTTGTTAATATATGTGTTAGTTTGGGAGACTTCGGATGTTTGTTACCCAATCAACCTTTAAAAGGGTTTAGATATAACTTGGCTCGCAGATCATGTTCTAGACGACAAACGACTATTTTTCCCCGGTATGCATTCTCGCATTACGGATTTAAACGGACAAATCAAAATTAATAGTGTTTAAAGTCCTTATTGCTGTTTTTGGCACTCGTTATACGACTCGACTCCACAAAGTCTGTAAAAAATGTAGGTGTGCTAAAATTACTTTCTGTGTAAGCAGCCGATTACGGGGATGCGTCGTAGGATTGCCTCATAGAACATATAGCTCGCTACGGTAAAATGCTTTTGAATTTTCTGTATTCTTAGTAACAGTATGGTGTATGTACACAGTGAATAAATACGTATGACGTAACACATATCTAGTGACATGTATGTACATAGTTATATACCTCTACTTTCTTCAGGAATGTACTTGTGTAGGTTCATGTATGTCACCAGTCAATTGTTAATAAAACATCTTCTCATTTAAAGATTCCATATTCAAATTCTGTAAGCAATTACTACCCTCATCTGTCCGCAGTAGATGTAATAAAGGAAATGGCTAGTACATTCTGGAGACGGTTGATTTGTGTGACGTCAGGACACACACACATACACTATATGCCGTCAATTATACACGATGTGCGAACTTAATCAACATTGTGTGTATGTGTGTGTGCTGGCTGATGCTAAGACTTGAATTGTTTGGTAGATGGGATGGTATTGATTGCATGTTTGTTTAGAGACATTTTAGACATGAAGTAACTCGATATCGAGTCTGGATACTGTTGATGAATTACGAGATATATATATATATACAAGATGTCCTGTAATTAATGGATAACCTTGAAATGTATTAAAGTAGAACTGATAGACGTTCAAAAAAAAAAAGAGAAAAGAATCTATCCTAACTACTACCTGAGATACGATTAATTTTTTAATTACCATTTTTAACTTTCTTGTACACTACGACCATAAATGAATACCATTGGTTTTTTATTGTTTTATTATTAAACAGTAATTATGCTAATAGATAGACAGTCAAAAGTATGACTAGCTATTGCACTTTTAAATATATATTTTCGTATTTTTTTCTGTTCTACTATAAGACATTTCAAGGTTACCCATTAATTACGGGACACCCTGTATATATATATATATATACATAGTTTAACGCCTAAATCTATAAGGGATAGACAGATGTGTATTAAAGTCACATTTTACCAGTTATGGTATTGGGTTGTATAAAATAAATGGGGAGTTCCAGACAGCAGAGAGACAGGGCGCGTGCTATATTAAAAAAAATCTTGACACTTTCACGTCCATGTATTCGAACCCGATATTTCAACTGTCCAACCCTTTGGCACTTCGTCACTTAGAGATGGTACTCTCAGTTACGAAGTGCCAAAGTTATCTGGTGATAGCTAATATTATAAATGCGAATGTGAGTTTGTTTGTTCGTCTTTTACGCTTGGACACCTTAACTACTCGACCGATCATCACGAAATTTCGCGTAGAAGTTGTCAGGGATACAGAAAATGACATAGGGTACCTTTTACCTAAAAAAAGTAGTGTTCCCATGGGACAGATATTTATTGCCAGCATCTAGATTAACGTAAGCGAATGTGCGGACAGAATCTAATATGTCAATAAATAAAATTGTGGTTTTAAAATGGCAGGATATTATAGCGTTTTGTGAAGTTAGTCAGAACAATGTCATCGGATGTTCGGTATCCCGACCTTCACCTAAACCAGCGCGAGTGATAGGTCTTCGGTTTTTGTATTAATATATGGATGTGTCATGGATCCTCTACATTTTTTTTACATAATCACACATTTATATTGGACACAGTATACATGATCTAAAGTTATTAATATTGAATCAGTGCGTTCTATCCTAATCCTAATTAATATTATAAATGCGATTGTGAGCTTGTTTGTTAGTTTGTTTGTACGCCTTATCTACTCGACCGATCATTATGACATTTCGCATATACTTTGTCAGGGGTACAGAGAAGGACATACGGTACCTTTCATCTATACTCTGTCCCAATAGAATTAATCTTTTATGTAAACAATCGTTTCATGCCTAATTAAATATAGACTCATTTAGAAAATTTAAACTCTCTTTGAAAAATAGTTAATGAATACAATAAGCCGTATGAAAGTCCTTCTTTTGATAAATATCCATCAATTTATTTTATAGAATAATATTTTATGATAAAAGTCACTAAAAGTTATTTACCTTTTTCTCAAATTCTATTGGGATAGACTATAGAAAATGTATTGATCCCGGGAGATTGAAATTTATTATTACATTTTTACATTAACGCAAGTGAAGCCACGGACTAAATCTAGGTATTTTATAATATTCAAAGTCACGATAATATCGAAAGACAATTTATGCTCCGAATATTTCACACCGAAATCAAGATATGTATACCATAATGTACATTCAAATCTAAAGTATTTTCTTTTTAGTATTATACAGCTATTTCTTACTGAACATTTAACTTGAACGAGCTGCAAACGGCACATAAAGCTCGGAGATATTTTTAACATCAAAATCTCAAACAATGTTATGAGAAAAATCGGTTTATTATAATATAATAATATAATATATTCTACCACATACACACAACACCATCTAGCCCAAACTAAGCAGAGCTTGTACTATGGGTACTAGACAATGGATAAACATACATATGTATATACTTTTTTTTGTAAATATGTACATACATATTATACATAGAAACACCCAGACCCAGACAAACATCCATATTCATGCATACAAATGTTTGACTTGTGTGGGAATCGAATCCGCAACTTCAGACGTGGCAGTCGGTTACACTAACCACTACGCCATCGAGGCCTATATGATAAAGAATATTATAAAAAAAAAATATTTGTTTCTGCTGCTTTGGTGGTTTAGGGTCAGCGTGCAATTGTCGACTGTTAGGTTTGATTATTGGTTCAAGTAAAACATTTAAGGTTTTCCTGCAAGGAAAAAGGCATACATACATACATACATAGATTCACGCCTGTTTCCCAGAGGGGTAGGCAGAGACTATGGATTTCCATTTGCTACGATCCTGACACACTTCTCTGGCTTCATTCACTTTCATCACATTCCTCATACACGCCCGTCGGTTCAAGGTGCTCTTAACCTGGCCTTTGTCCAGAAAAAGGCAGTACCAAGTTGAATGCATAGATGGTGGTCGTCTTAGTATTGCCAATGCGCTGAGTGGTTTTGGTTCAACCGCAACATGAGACAAAAATTTGTGTGATCCACAAATAGTTTTGAAAAAACAAAAACAAAAGTTGTTCTTTGCGTCCGTTGAATAAATGTTTCTAAAGTTTTTCGCGACACTGTGAATTACTTTTTGTGCAAGTATGGTATCTATTTCACAAAAAATACAGTATCTGTCTGTCTAGTCGAAAAGATGAGTATCACGGAGGGCAGTATGGAACGAGCTGTGTTCGAATTGTGCTTCAAATTATTTACTTCGTGTTATGGTCATCCGAAAGACCGAAGACCTCAACATATCCAGCAGAATAACCTACTAAATACAGGCACGATATATTTTCCGATGGCTGCTGGAGCAAACGCGTCCTATAGTCAGCCGCAGTCCATAAGCTGTCGCTAGATAGGGTGCAGTAAAAAATAAATAATAACGTGACAGGCCTGTTTTCCCCGCAGTTTCACCCACGTAAGTCCCGTTCCCGTGGGAATATCGGGATAAAAAGTAGCCTATGTGTGAATCCAGGTCTCCAGCTATCTACATATCAAGTTCCTCGCATCGCAGTCGGTCCAGTAGTTTTTTCGTGAAAGAGTAACAAACATCGATACATCCATACAAACTTTCGCGTTTATAATATTAGTAAGGATTTAGAGACAACGCCTTCTTCAACTAGGAATAAATCCTGTGTCGCGGGGGCGTTCATAAGAAACGCACACAAAGAATAAACACACAAGAAAAAATGTTGTCTCTTTAGGTATCTAGCCTACAACGGCGGCCGTGGCCAGGCGACCACTGCATCATTGTGGTGTCAAATTGGAAAAGATGATTATCATAAACATCCTCGAACAGGCCTTTTTAATACAAATTTTCCTTTTTTTTTTATTTATTTTTATTAACATATTAATTATAGCGATAGCTTAGTGGAAACCGTTGGACTGCTACGCAGAGGTCTCTAGTTCGAACCCAAGGCGTGCATCTCTGACTTCTCGAATATGCGTATTAATTAGTTAATTTTCGCTTGCTTTAACGGTGAAGGAAAACATCGTGAGGAAACCTGCATGTCTGAGAGTTCTCCATAATGTTCTCGAAGATATGTGAAGTCTGCCAACCCGCACTGAGCCAGCGTGGTGGACTATAGCCTGACCCTTCTCACACTGAGAATAGACCCGAGCCCAGCAGTGGGACAGTTTAATACAGGGCTGATATTATTATTATTAGTTAATTGACGTGTCCAAGAATAGCTTACACATTTTTATGGAAATAAACATTTTTCACTTTGACTTTGATTTGGACCAAATTTCTAAGACGAATAAACGGTTATTGTGGCTTAAGAACACTGACGCTTTTTCTCAAAACTACGACCTCTCAATCACCGTCACAAATCCGATACATTCACCATTGGACTACGACCTCTTACAAATAGCACGACACACTCCTGTCTAACTCTTCGAGAAGAAGAAGAAAGAAAACAAACGCGTTTCTTCATTAAGAAGTAGTTCAAAGAGTTATTTTAATATAGTCATGTTTATAGTGTATGAGTTGCAGGCAGTAATTATGGGGAAGGGGCAGAAACTGTAAATAATCCGCACCTCACAGACCGTCGCAATTAACTACTGGTATCACTGCGCAGAGGCCACGAGAACAGCGAGGTAGATCTCGAGCTTGATATGGTTATCTTTTCTTTCAAGTCTTATTATTCTCAAATCTTCAGTCAGCTAGATACGTGTTATGTTTTCCACAGACCGATTGCATTTTGGTCTTCATAAAAGAAAGCGATATGCAACGGTTGGCACTCGTCTTATTTTTGATAGTTCTAACATCAAGATGCATAATCTAAGATATTATGTGGTTAGTGTTCCTAAAATGTATAAATCAAGTTATTTATGGAAATTTTATTTGTGATAGTATGTTGAAACATAGAATTCAGAGTAATGTCCGTTTTTTTTCGTATGAACTAAGTACGCCGAGGAAGTTTTTTGTTTACAATGCGAAATATCTTGAGGTAATAATCCGACTGAAGTTTCGCCTATACGTTTGGTCTCTCAAAGCAATTTGCGCAGATTAGCGCAAGTGATAGCGCCCGTTCATACACATATCTTTACCTGCGCAGACTGAAACCAGTCAGTACTTTACTTTGACTTCGCGAATACTTGTACAAACGTACAAGTATTCGCGAAGTCAAAGTAAAGTATAGACAAATTTTTTGCCAGGGTCCAACATTTTGAAGATGGTGATAAAATAACATTGTGATTAAATTGTGTTTCCAGAGCTTCTAAAGAAGATACTGGACTGTCAGCATAGGGATATGATTCTTTATCTCCTCTTCAGGTAGAAAACTTACATTGATTATACTACAAGCTTTACAATCACTTGCCATCAAACAGCACGTTTGTTCGTCACCTGACAGCTTATCCGCTATCTTTGAGATAAAAATAACCTAAAAGTTTTGAAACATTGTTGTTATAGTAGCAGGAAGGCAGTCAGTTTTACTTTATAACGTGACTGTGTGTTGTTTATCTCTTATTCTAAATGTAGCGCAGATTTGAATTATTACCTGCAATAAAAATTCTACAATGTTGACATAGTAAAAATGTAATAATTTTACCCTAAGCTGAATAGGGAGCGTAGCGTGTGTAAATCCACTAGTATGTTCTTTACAGTCATTATAATATAGAATTACACCTGTATGTACGTGACAGAAAAGGCAGAGGTGTTTAACACTCATATTTTGTTCGCTATGTTTAGGTTTCATGCATTGAACACACACACACACTAATACACGCACACACAATATACACACGCACAAATACACACTCACACACACACACACACACACACACACACACACACACACACACACACACACACACACACACACACACACACACACAGACACACGCGCGCACACACAAACACACACATGTGTGCACACACGCGCACACACAAACACACACATGTGCGCACACACACATGCACACTACACAATCTCTCTAACAACATATTGTCACTAGTAATTACGAATTAGTCATATTTCGTGGCTGCGTGTATCTCATCACACAGGATTATCCCTAGTAGACTACAGTCTCTCACAAAGAAATTAGCTTTAGATACACTGCTATAACCAATTTATTGTACTAATATTCTTTGTGAAGAGAGAAAAAAATAAAAAGTATTATTATTATTATTGTGTGTGTAAGATTATTGATACGATTTTAGATATCGCGTGACAACAATATAGTTTCCCATGTAAAATCCCATGGCAATACCCAATAATAAATTGTTATATTCTGGTTGGTAGCCTCCGTTACTCCGGCAAACTGCCTCAAGAGGAATTGTGTGTATGTTTTCGTGTTTACAGTAAGTATTGACGTGCCTACTAGTATTAGATTCGTTGGTATTCGATTCATGGATTGTGCAATATGTTAGTAAGATGAACATTTTCATATATAGAGAGAAAGAGAGTTGCCTACATTATTGTGATTAAAAAACAGAGCAAAATGTGGGTGTGATCTCTGCCTACCGCTTTGGGGTATCGTAGGCATTAGTATGTGTATTTGGCGGCAAAGCAACTCTTTAAACCACTGCACCGTTCGTATAATATACTATAATCGTTAAAGATACATATGATAAATAAAATCAATTTAAAAGTGTCCTTTTCATGCAGCTATTAAATATACTTATCTGAAAATATATTCAGCAATGCCAAGTTTTACAATCGCCTTGATATTGTACCTGCTTCATAGTTGCTGCCCTAGGGGCCACATAGTTATAGCTATTTATTGTACACAGGAAATTAAGCCCTTTGTCGTTCATCCGTCTTGCTTTCAAGATTCATTTTTGCTTGCGTTTAGATACCGGCACTTCTGTGGAAAGTTGCTTACCTTGCTAAAACATGTAATTGGAATTTAGCTTTTATGCAAACGGGTTATGGGTTATTTTTGTTTGTTTTTCGAGGTGTTGCATATTCTTTTCCCATTGGTAGTCTAGTGTATCGCCGTGGCGATACGAGGCACTGTTGTGCACTTAAAGTTGATACTAGGGTTGCTGCTTATGGCTTTGTAAGCAAATTTGTTGTGTATGACTCAGGTTACTCCGATAGCATTTCTTATGGAGAAAGGTTCTGTGTTATCCTAACTAATATTATAAATGCGAATATGAGTTTGTTTGTTTGTTACGCTTTCACGTCTTAATTACTCGACTGATCATCACGAAATTTTGCATACACGTTATCAGAGGCACAGAAAATGACATGGGATACCTTTTATCTAGAAATAAGTTCTGTTACTAATCTTACTTAACCTATATTTAAGCGAGCGTTGTAGCCGACTCAATATTTGGCTTGAGCTTTCTCAGAATCAAAGGAGTGCGATCTTGGAACTGATCTGAGTGCATTTTTTATGCCTCAACTCTTTTATCTATAAGTATATCTGATTGATAGTCAAGTCAAACCAGCTTAACAAAAAATAGCTTACCTCGAGGCAACTGACATATCAATTAATCACTACATATTGTAAAACAAAGTCTCCCACCGCGTCTGTCTGTGTGTCTGTCTGTTCGCGATAAACTTAAAATCTACTGAACGGATTTTCATGCGGTTTTCACAATAGACAGAGTGATTCATGAGGAAGGTTTACATTTGTAATTTGTTAAGGTTTTATTATTTCTATACTTACTATGTTATATTTCCATACTTTGAGAACAGTGCAGTACTTTATTCCTGGTCAATATCAAGTGCAGACCGGCGACACTTCGACCCAGTGGGATCTTTTGTGTCGACACTCTCTCAATAACGACTGCCATAGATGTTCATAGCAGCCGAGATTGACGGCTTAACGTGCTCTCCGAGGCACGGAGCAGGCGATAATTGTCAATCAATACGCACATAATTTCGAAAAGTCATATATCTTTCGAAAGTCAGAGGTGCGCGACGTGGATTCGAACCCGAGTCCCTCTGCATTGCAGTCTGTTGGTCTCCCCACTGAGCTATCGCTGCTAAGTGTGTAAGTAACTTAATGTTAATTTATATTTAACGTTTACATTTTTATGAACATTGTTTGTAAACATTTAAATAATTTTATTGTCTCTTCTATGAATGCAGTGTTAGCTCATAAGTAGCATTTAAGTATATTGGAACCCTATCATCTAAATTTTCACTAAAATTATGTAACATTTTAGTGAAAATTTATGCTGAATAAATAAAGCTAAAAATCGAAATCATACTAAAAGATTGCACGCAAACGTAAACGTAAAATGCCACGCAACTTATTTTCCCTGCTATCATTTACGAAATACTCTTGTACCGGAATACCTCGGTCTTGCCTGGCGCTTTATTTATCGATATTGTAATAAATCTCGTCTGTAAACCCTAAAGAAGTCCTGTGCATAGCCGGAGTGCCGGAGTGAGGCGCTCGTTTTTCAGTCCGGTGCACATTACTATCAACTACCCTCCGGACAAAGTTATAGTTTTTATCATACCTACCTGTCTCACCGACTACAAACTCGCTTTCTAAATATTCATTCATATTATGCAAAGTTTATCACAGTGTGAATGTTTTAGTTTTGTATACAAGTTAAATAGATGTGAATATTTATGTCAATTTGTTTTCAAATCTAACGAAACGAGTGGTGTTTGAACTTAGAATCTTTTATTTATTTGTGTGCTTGTTTGTATTAATGTTGCTCTTAAATGGATGTACTAGTTTTGATGCAGATTTAGTAGTATGTAGACTTACGCCTATAAACAACATGTTAACCTATAGAGTCGCAACGGCCCACCGGTAGCCAGATACGTACAGATATGGTTCTTTATTTATGTCTAGCATTCCAACAATTGGCAGGTTAATGAAATCGATTTTTTATGTGATAATATGATTAAATGGTTTCGTTAAGGATTGTTAAAGACATTAATGTTTGTGGCTAGTTTTTTAATCACTATACAATTTCGATTCAAGTAAATTAGTACAACGATAGTCCAATGATTAAATAGTTAGTTTTATGACCTAGTAGGTGCAGGTTCGAGTTGCAGATATAACACTACTGACTTTAACTACTCTCATTACAATTAACTTAGGTGGAAAAAATAAACCTGTAATACCAGTAACCCACACTATAAGTAATTAACAAAAATATATTTTGTGATAGTAACCCTGATTTTGAACTAACTATCAGCTTTGCCGTGTGACACGTTGTATACCTGAAGAGTAACCCTCTGGTTACTCTTATAACACTAACAATTTGCTTGCTTTGTTTTAGGTCTGTTTTGTGTATCTACTGGAGTCTTGCCTAGATTCCATGCTGACACTAAACAAGAAATAAAAGCTTTTTCTACGTTGGGGAATGAAAACCTAATCTAACCCAACCTAGGAACCGAACACAGGTCCTCACGATCTACCGCCAACGTATACTCGTTCGTTCAACTATTTTATTTACATTCTACCCCGTTGGCCACGAGGTAATAAGCTAACTTACATAATATGATTCATAATTTGGGTGGAGGATCGAATTTTATGTAATGGTTGGCGCCGTAGTGTAAATTTTGATCGCGGTGAGGCCTTGCCTATTGAGAGCACTCGCGACACCTCGCATGACGTTCTCTCAGTGTGGATGAGACCCACGCTAATTATTTACTTTATATATTCTATTATAAAACAATAATGTATGTCATATTACATAAAAAGCAGCGATAGCATAGTGCTCTTTTTGCTGTTCGGCACCGCAGGGTTCAGCCATTCCACCTGAAATCTTTCTCTTTCAATACGAATATATGCAGGCTTTGCGATGATGATGCTTGCGATGATGCTTAGTGGGAACCCGTTAGACTGCTAGGCAGCGGTCTCGAGTTCGATCCCAAGGCACGCGTCTCTGACATTTCGAAGTTATGTGCGTATTAATTAGTTAATTGTCGCCTGAAACCTGTATGTCTAAGAGTTCTCCATAATATTCTAGAAGATATGTGAAGTCTGCCAACCCGCACTGGGCCCGTGCCATCCCTTGCCGCTATCTGTAACTATTGGATATATTATATTATATAAAAACTAATTTGGATCGACATTTAGAGAAGTGTAGTAACAAAGCAATGATTTTGAGAATTTTGTGTGTCGGTTTGTTCCAGCATCATGAATGAACCAATGAACGTATAAAAGAGCGTAAGACAAATAATGACAGAGCTAGTGCGGCGCATATTCAAATCGGCGCGCGGCCGCCATAGTGAAATTGTATGGAGGATTTGAAGAGCTTTTTTGATAAATATGTATCTTTATTGTCAACCAATAACTTAAATATTTGGGACAAACATATAGTAATATAACTATTTATGTTTCGTTTAAGCTGTAAAATAGGATAGATTTCTACTGTTATAATCCAAAAATCACGTAACACGAGCTTACGTTTTTGCATTTTCGTGCAAATTTACGTAATTTTGTACGCGAAAATATTAATTATTTTAAGTTTTTACACGGAGTTATTGTAAACACATTCATTGTTATGGTAAATGTACTTATATTTTATATTTGTATTCAACTAAAAGTGTTGATTTTATTGTGACTGTCTGTGACCGCCTGTTTTGGCACATTTCGCTCGGCGCAGTCACCCAAGTACAGTCAGCAGTCAAATAAACAACGCGATAAAATCCGTATATAGTAGTTTAATTTCAATGAATAATATTCGCGTAAACAGAAGACAATATTATACAGTCAGCGACTAAGAAGTTAATCATTGATAGTTATAGTTTGTAACAGCTTATGAATTAAAGCTTTGCTACATGGCTTACATAAAACCTACCCATACACATCTCACATATCGTGAAAATAAACTTATACTCGATAGCCCTCGCTCATCGCTCACCTATCTCACACAACCTCAGCGGAAAGTCACCCGAAGCATTCAAAGCCATGTTATGTTATACCTCAAATTACGTGCTTACATATGAAACGAACGCTCACATTTGCCATTAAAAATATTTACGTTTATCCACTTAGTACCTGTAGGAAATTGTTTGACAAACAGTCTCGACATCTGTACACAAGCGACGTAAAGTAGATGTTTACAAAATCGTCCCAGTTGCTAATACATTTTGATGTTTCTTTGTAAATAATATTCGATTCGTTTACACTGCAAAGTGTATTTAAAAACGTAGTAATAACATTAATTGTGTAAGAGTAACCTTCCATGCAGTCTTGGTATCGAATGTAAGTGATTTTAAAGATGCATAGCGCAGAGACAAAACATGTGTTGACGCTTTTCGTGATCGAAGTGGAATACTGCAAGTTGGAGGATGTCCGGATCCGACGACTCGGCTGTCCGCCATTCGAAGAGTTCTGCATGTTTTTTCTGTTGCTATAGTTGGCAATCCAAGTACGCGTGGTCCATACCAAATAATTGCGAAGAGAACCATTTTTCTTCGCAATTATTTTATTGCAAGGGATTTCTGCCTAGTTACGCCTAATAGGATTCTTAAAACCTGGTTCTCCTCCCATATTTTCTTTTACTATTAGGACTCTATCAACTGTGACGCTTTATTAATATTATGTTATAATTATGTTATTTATATTTGTGATTAAAAAGAGTGGACATGAGTTTCTTGCCCGTTCTTCTCATGACTCATCTATACCCTTGCTTTGCTGAACGTTGCAGTATGTATGTATCTTATGTGGGGACCAGTCAGTGCAGATCGGCGACACTTCGACCCAGTGGGATCTTTTGAGTCGACTCTCTCCCAATAACGACTGCCATAGATGTTCATGGCAGCCGGGACCGACGGCTTAACGTGCTCTCCGAGGCACGGAGCAGACGATAATTGTCAATCAATACGCACATAATCTCGAAAAATCATATAACTTCCGAAAGTCAGAGGTGCGCGACGTGGGGTCGAACCCGAGACCCTCAGTCTTTTGGTTGCAGTCTGTTGGTCTCCCCACTGAGCTATCGCTGCTCTAACGTGGCAGTAAATGTAAATACATAGAATTTTTTTTGTGTAATTCTGTCTTTCATAAGTGCTAACTTGATAAACTTATTTTTAATTTTGTTGTGTGCGAGCTTACCTTATTTTATTAAAATTAAAGCTTGACTTGACTAAGGTCAAGTCGCAAGCGCAGTTGCTTAAATAGCGGTTCCTGTTTCCACGTTGCTTACGGTAGGCAGCTGTAGATCGGTTGTGTTTCCAAAGCATTGTTTCTGTAACATCAGGAAAAGACAACCATATCTATGAGTGGCTGTTACTACTTACCATCAGGTGAACTAATAACCGTACGTGGACAAATAGCATTTAAAAATATAGATAATCGTTCAGGTTAAGAATATACTAACTCTACGCGCGTGCGTTTGGAATACAATGAGTGTGAACGAAGCAACAAAGATATCCCAGTATGCTTTCGGTAAACACGCTTCTCTTTATTTATGTACATGCATAGTCTTACGCCAATATCCCCGAAGATGTTGATAGAGCTACATCCACATTACGCCAGCTTTAATATAATAATAATATAATAATCTATCACATACACACAACACCATCTAGCCCAAACTAAGCAGTGCTTGTACTATGGGTACTAGACAATGGATAAACATACATAATATATACTCTTTTTTTTGTAAATACATACATATTATACATAGAAACACCCAGACCAAGACAAACATCCACGTTCATGCACACAATTAATGTTTGACTTGTGCGGGAATCGAACAGAATATCGATGTGAAATAGCAGTGTTCCTACTGTTGTGTTTCATTTGGTGAGTGAGAGTGCCGGAGGCCCAATCACCCTCTCTTCCCCTTCCCGCTTCTTCTTCTTCCCACTTCCTCTTTTTCCTAAACGTTCGGCAACGCGCAAGTGATGCCTCTGGTATTGCAGGCGTCCATAGGCTACGGTGACCACTTACCATCAGGTGAGTGGTCACTGTAGCCTATGGACGCCTATATTTGAGTCTGTTGCTCAGTGGAGAGACCAACAGACTGCAATGCAGAGGGTCTCGGGTTCGAACCCACGTCGCGCACCACTGACTTTCGGAAGTTATATAACTTTCCGAAATTATGTGCGTATTGATTGAAAATTATCGCCTGCTCCGTGCCTCGGAGAGCACGTTAAGCCGTCGGTCTCGGCTGCTATGAACATCTATGGCAGTCGTTATTGGGAGAGTGTCGACACAAAAGATCCCACTGGGTCGAAGTGTTACCGGTCTGCACTGACTGGCCGGGCCGTATGCTGGTTTGCCAACTAAGATGTATAAAAAAAAACTAACGACGTCATCCAAGCAGACAGTCAGGTATGTATGTGTAAACAAAGAGATATTTTTGAAACATGTATTTTAAGCAGAAGCAGTTCTCTTGATACTAAACTTTGATCGCAGTTACCTAGAAAAGTTGTAGTAAGCCTATTTATCACTGTTTTTTACCATCGGCGTACTAATTCGAAGAGCTGGGCTAATGGAAATGAGGGTGAGAGTTAAACTTCTTGCTATCATTAACGACTAACGATCAACTGAGTCTTGATACTTGCTACCAAGTTACAAATACCAAAACATTTTTGGTAATGGATCAAGATTTTCTTTTAGTTTATTTTTATGGGCCTTGTACATATTTTTTTTTGGCGTGTATGTATGTACCTATAGCTATAAGACTATAAGAGTTACAGTTGAGTAATTGAATCACCAATCATTTCTAAGTTATTTGCGAAAAATCATACACACATCTTTCATGACTGCACATCATTCTTCGTCTTTTCCATATTATCATTTAAACTGACTGTAACATAAACTATTACTAGCGATAAGAAATATAAATGTAAATTTATATTTAAAGATGTTGTTACTCATAAATTTATTTTATACTACAATATTTGACAGAGTGTCTTAATCGTATTGGCAAATAGGTAGGTAGTGCTGTCATGAAGTAAGGTTACATATATACCCTATATATGTATCCTTACTTCGTCAGGTCTTGCACTTTTCTGATCGGTCGTGGTCTAAAATGAAACTAATAAGAAAATTAAAATAAGATAATGCTTCTTCATCCATGAGTACCCGATAAATAAAGAACATTATTTAATAAAAACACACTAATATAAGATATGCTAGTTCAATATTTTCTTTGTCCAGGTCGTATCCACACTGCGTAGACGAAGAAGAGCCGCCCCTCGCCCCGGTCACCACCAGACATTATTTATATGAGAGCGCTTGCCCCAACGTGACATATTTTAAAGCGACCGTTTTAATAACTCGCCTTTAACCTGCTACTAATAGATGTCTCATTCAATGGAAGAGACTTACACCTTTATTTATTTGACCAGTCTAATAGCGCAGCAATTTAAGTGGTAATTAAGGCACTATTATGCACTGTTTTGGGATTGTGCTTTTACAAGGTAAAAAAACCGTATAGATGAATTTTGTTGTTTGTAAAGGATTCGACAATAAATGCAATACCTATATTAATTGTCTAAAATACTACAATACAAAATATATTTAAAAAAATACTTCTTCTCCCTTAGCCTTTATTATTCCCAGGTCACTTGGGGTCGGATTTTCTAGTCTAACCGGATTTGACTGGATATCAGTTTTTACACGGAGCGGCTGCCACCTGACCTCCGCAACCCGAAGGCTAACGATACTCTAAGGCTAGACCAGTGTCAGGATATTAGAGAGACTTTCCGAATAACATCTGCCATAGATGTTCATGGCAGCCGGGACCGACGGCTTAACGTGCTCTCCGAGGCACGGAGCAGGCGATAATTGTCAATCAATACGCACATAATTCCGAAAAGTCATATAACTTACGAAAGTCAGAGGTGCGCGACGTGGGTTCGAACCCGAGACCCTCTGCATTGCAGTCTGTTGGTCTCCCCACTGAGCTATCGCTGCTTTAAAAAAAGACTACCAGTAATTAAACTTGACAAGGTAAATATAATTATGCTCGATGCAGAAATGTTCACCTGTTGCTTGATAACTGAGACACAATCTCATTGACAACATAACTAAAACATTAACAGAATTATGATTAATTTGACATGTTTCAATCCTAAAAGTAACATTAACTTTTCAACGGTAAATTATATGTCGCCATCTTTCCTTCGCAACTCAGTTTACTGTTACAGCATTTTTTTATCAATGCTTCTTTGCTATATTGAATTATACCTTGACAGATATAGCATATATATAGGTAGCATCTATACCAACACTATAAAGGTGAAAGTAATTTGTCTGTTTTTTACAATGTCATGGTTAAATCGCTATACCGATTTATTGAAATTTCGCTATGAAGATTAGACGAACTCTGAAATTATATACGGTGACATATATGCATTTTAAAAATGCGAACCTAGTTATTGATAGCTTACTAGTAACTTATATAGGTTTCTTAGATAATAATCAATCTATAAATGCAGTTTAACACAGTAAGAAGTTCACTAAAACTGCATATTTCTAGACAAATATCTCGCGCTACCTAGCTCAATGCCGTTCAGCCGGGGTATTGTAAAGCACCGAGTTTTACAGCCCAGCGGCTATGTCCTGTATATTTCCAACGAACATGGCTTCCGAATCGGATGTCTCCACGGAATGTTCCGTAAAATAAACTCTAAGATTCCAGTTTTATTCTACATCCGTGGGTCCCTGGCCGGCGCCTATATAACTTGCCAGGATTACCCTCGCCACCTCCTAAAATCTAGAGCGTGGCATCTGCAACTAATTGATGTGTTCTACGGGGAATAAAAACTGCACGATTAGAAACACGATAAAATTACCCATATTTAGTAGGTAGCCGAGGTCCAAGCATCGTTTTGCTCCAAAATTGTTTACCCTACATATGTAGGTGTGTTCAATTTTCGACCACCCAATAAAATACAGTGTAATGTTTACAATTTTCATCTTTCGAAACAGCTTGAATGAGTTTTGTTTTGAACTTTTCGCAAGTTCGTTGTGGAAGTTGATAATTTAGGGCTTGTGACTGTTGGGCGCTCGCTAAATCTTGCCATGCCGTACGTATAGCTGGCCGATGATTTACCGGGCAATAAAGTTTTTAATTTCAAGTGGCAACATTCCATTATCGCAGTTACGTTTTTAATAAGTGAGGGTCGGAGGTGGACGGCCAATTTCGCTGTGAAATTGAAAAAGTTAAACGACAACATCTAGTACAATTGGTTTTGGGTCGATGTTATAGAAACTCATATCGGACCGGGCGCCTGCTGAGTTATCTACCGGTTTATAGAAAACGACCAACGCTTAGGGAAATTCAACAAAACCGGGATAAATGTAAAAACTTTGTTGGTAATATTGTTACTTATTCATGTAAATGTAACGCGATGTTTCTAATGAGTATTTCGGCGTAAGGTTACGAGTACGGCTTGGCGCTGCTTTTATCGCTTATTGGAACAGTAAACTCATGAATTTATTGAATTTTTAAGGTTATTAGGGATTTTTAGACTTCATGTTGGAGTATAAAAATCTAAAAGACGGCCTCGTTTGCGATTTGGTATAACTTTGCGCTTATGATGGCGACCAAGATCGATTTCGGAATGAATTTTTTTTTCTATTGGTTAGTTCTCTAAAACACATTTCCGGACTCCATACAATCTGGAAATGTTAGCTTAGGCAGAGGTGTTTTTGGTCAATCTTAATAGGAGGTGAAAATATTGAACAGGCTACCATTTTGATGGATCAAAACACATCTGCCTATTATTGCGGGAACATAAAGTCGTTTATGTTTTTATGTTAAAGACGGTGGCATCGTTGTTGGTGGATCTTTTAAAATGGTAAGCGTTATCGGATCAGACACTGATGGAGATAGCGAGTGATGAAAGGAGTGTACTCCCTTTAGTGGGGCATTATGGGCTTATAATAATATTAATTTAGGTAATTCTATTTCTTTGAAGTTGACTAGTCCTTTATCCGAGGCTTTCTCATTTGGTTCTTCCTAGAAGAACTGTGCCTTTTTTTCGAATAGAAACCTCTATTCCACTTCGGCTCAAAAACTATCTATAGGCAAGAAATCACATCAGCCGATTCTGTGAAGGATGGACAAAACAACAAAAATACTTTACGCTTTTATTAAGGATTCATAAGAAACTCTTTATTATTTTAGAAAAAAGGAAAGAAAAATATTTTTATTTGTATCTCCTTTACACAATACAATAAAATATAAATACATACAGAGCAGTATATAGTACGGAGACCAAATTAGGTAGGTACCTGCGTCAGCTATTGTTGCAGTTGAAACTGCAACGCTGGTATTCTCGCAGGACCTGTACAATATGTAAGCAAATTACAACAGATGAACAGCAAATAAAACTTGATGTAGTTTAATTCGGTGATACAAATTACAATATACAACGATGACCGTTCAACGCTGTAACTGTCCTCTTTATTTAAAAATCAATACAAATAAAACTAGCAAAACAATAAATATCTTAAAATATATATAACTATCACGGGCATATATTTATAATTTGTATTTTAACATATGAATCTTCTCCCTTAGCCTTTATTATTCCCAAGTCACTTGGGGTCGGCTTTTCTAGTCTAACCGGATTTGACTGGATATCAGTTTTTACACGAAGCGGCTGCCACCTGACCTCCGCAACCCGAAGGCTAACGATACCCTAAGGCCAGACCAATGTCAGGATATTAGAGGGTACTGGCTTTCCCAATAACGACTGCCATAGATATTTATGGCAGCCGGGACCGA
The DNA here is from genome assembly GCA_930367265.1 of Catocala fraxini. Classification (NCBI taxonomy): domain Eukaryota; kingdom Metazoa; phylum Arthropoda; class Insecta; order Lepidoptera; family Erebidae; genus Catocala; species Catocala fraxini. The sequence continues at coordinate 28,235,741 of OV884028.1, read as the reverse complement.
CGGCTTAACGTGCTCTCCGAGGTACGGAGCAGGCGATAATTGTCAATCAATACGCACATCATTTCGAAATGTCATATAACTGCCGAAAGTCAGAGGTGCGCGACGTGGGTTCGAACCCGAGACCCTCTGCATTGCAGTCTGTTGGTCTCCCCACTGAGCTATCGCTGCTCAGTGGAAAGACCATTTTATTCATATGTTATTTTAACATATAAATAAAAATAATAATTTAATAAAGAAGCAGTTACTTAGGTTTAATTTTCACTTTGTCATTTTCGATACGAGCTACAACCATATCGAATTTCAACAAAAAATTGTTCGATTGTGATTAAATAACGACCATCATAACATTCAAACTTCCACTTAGGATTTTGCGGTCACAAAACGTACTATAAGTACATCATTACACAGAATGTGGTAAAACATTTCAGCATTATTGATGAGTAATATTCACAATACTCAGTAGGTATAACAAGTGCCAACTAGTTCCAGTTGATTGATTTGGAATATCCTCACATCTTCGGATTACTCTAAACCTAAGTGTCGCTGCCCGGTGGACTTACTTGAGTTCCACAATGCTGCCAGGCGAAAAATAACCTTGGAAGAAGTAAGTAAAGTTTAAAATTGAAGGGTAGATGTAAAGTGATTATTTGTTAATAATTCTGGAGTGGTCTCTAGGGGCTAAGGTTAAGCTGGTTATGTAGCTCCGAGAGAATCAGAAATGACTGATTTCTATCGCAGCCGGTCGAGTCTTGATAGCTTTTGTTGGAGGGATTATTTTTTTAGGCTGGGCGGCTTTGATCCAATATAGTTTGATGTCGGATACTGGGAGAAGTGCTTAGGTATTGGGAACATTATTTGATGTTGAGTTAAATATGTAGGGTATTATTTTTATATGTAGTTTATTTTCTTTTATATTATTTATTTTGACGTCTAGTATAATAGTAAAGTTTATTTCCAATTATACGACGTTTTAATCGGTCGATAAATACGAAGGTACCTTCCGTATTTATATTTTCTTACTTTTAATGTAGAAAGATTTGTTTATAAAATCGTGTAACTCAACTACATACTTACTTTCAAGCTATCAATCAAAACAATAAACAAAAGAATAAATTTCAAAATAACTTTTTGTTTTTTTAATTTTAAAGAAAATTTATCTTAATCTTAAATTTTATTATTTTTATTGTATAGGTATTTGTTAGGTTTTTAGAGTTCGTAAAAACTCTTATACAACAGCTTTGTCCGTCCGTCCGTCTGTTATACAACTTTCAACTCAAGAACTGTAAGAACTAGAGACTCGCGGTCAACGCCATTCGACTCAGCATAGTCGATATACTCCCAAAATGACTATGAGCTTTGACTTCAAGGTCACGTGATACGATTATTCGAACTCTAAGATTTACGGCAATTCATGGCCGTTTCTCACTTGTTCTGTCATGATATTCTAAGTAGCAGTATTTAGTCTGGAACTGTGCCTTAGAAACGTTATGTATGTATCTTATGTGGGGGCCAGTCAGTGTAGACCGGCGACACTTCGACCCAGTGGGATCTTTTGTGTCGACACTCGCCCAATAACGACTGCCATAGATGTTCATGGCAGCCGGGACCGACGACTTAACGTGCTCTCCGAGGCACGGAGCAGGCGATAATTGTCAATCAATACGCACATCATTTCGAAAAGTCATATAACTCCCGAAATTCAGAGGTGCGCGACGTGGGTTCGAACCCGAGACCCTCTGCATTGCAGTCTGTTGGTCTCCCCACTGAGCTATCGCTGCTCTCTAAATGTAGGTATACAACTTTTGCTTTCAAACATACATTTTAACTAGCTAGTTCGAAATTACAATATTCAAAAGAGCGGTATTAATTTTTAACATAAACGTGCCACTAAGTTGCGTGAAGCCACTTTGCGGTTACATTAAACCTCTAACACCAAGGCTTTAAGCTTTTACTCAATTTAAACCTTATTTTCATATACATAAAGTCCATGTTGTTACGATACGTATATGGGAATGAACTTGAAAACTGATATATCTTAATAGTCAACTCTTTAACAGTTGTTTTCTTGTTAGTAAGTGACGAAATTCTACCTTTGTGACGAAGGATAAGAAATATACGCTTTATGCGACAAGTACGGAGTTCTTAGTTTCGAGCAAGTTCTGCAGCTTTATACACCATGTAATTCACTGTTTTCCCGAAACGTATGTAGTCAGTCAATGCTATAGAATATTTCTGCATCGTTAATTATAACAAACATTTAATGAAAATTAATCAATAATAGACACTATAATTTTTGTCAAAAACACATGTTTTATTTTAAACATGACTGCAACACAGTAATGCATAACAATAATAAAGAAAAAAAAAATCTGCTGTTAGTTTTGTCGAGGTCAATGTTCAATTTTGTATGGAACAGCGGTTTTACCGCGATTTCGGCAATGTCCCAGAACAAAAGTTGTTCATAATAACAAGTATAATCACCCCCTGAGAGGTTTGCACTATACTAAGAATAACGTTGTAAACGAAGACACCGCGCGTAGTAGAGCAGTGAAATATTGAATACGATGAAAAAACCGGATTTGAAAAAAAAATTTTTTGCAGTATAATTGCAACGGAAAGCTTCTATATCATGGACTGAGCTTCTTGAGAAAACAGTGAATTAGATTCCATGGTTAAAATATTGGCCGTGAGTTTCTTGCAGATTTCTTCTCATAGGCTTAACCCTTTGCCTGAACCTAGCAACTAACCTAAATGTAGCTTCAGTAACTTAGTTAACTTACTAACCCATATATTTGACGTCCATAAGTGTTACTTTGTGACCTTAATGTACTTTGACTTTGATACTATTTTAGAATAGTTGCTGGCCACTTTGGATGGACCAACACTCGTGCATGTGTACTTAAATAATTAAACAGATTGCACTGGTGGCATAGTGCATTGAGTAGTCACCTTGCTCCTGCCACTGCGTCGTGATGTTGGTTTGATCTCCACACGGGACAAGAAAATAACATAGAAAAATTGTTCCAAGTCAGGTCTTTGCGTCCGTTGTTTGATTTTTTGTGTAGTGTGCCGCGGTACAGGTATTATTCCTACTGCGGGCGTTGTTTATTGTAAATTTAAAGAAGGGTTTAGGGTACTAGGTAACCTTCGAAGATCAGATACAAATGTAGGATACTAAGCAACGTACTGAATGTATTTGCTTGCAACGCGTGTTTCTAAGCTAGATACTACGTATAGAATATTATTAAAGCATAACGATCTTCGACCCACCTGACCTGCCGTCGTCCATTCTTGAGTTTAACAATGGACGGTCAACGTTCTAGGAGTCGTATGCTTCAGTGGATATTGGTTTCTTAGCTGCATATGTGCCGTTGCGTTATAGGTGAAATTGGCATTCGCAAGACCAATACGTAGATTGCAATAAATATTGTGAGTATAAAGTAATATTGACAATATTTATTATACAATCTACTAATAGTTGAATGCTGGCAACAGAGTGAATGGAGCTCTACGCGCTTTTATGAACAGTCGAAATGTATCCGAAAAGGCACGTTTGGCTGTTCATAGAGGAGTATTAGTGCCCACATTTATGTATGGAAGTGAAAGTTGGGTATGGCAAAAGAAGCATGAGAGCAGAATAAAATGCTGTAGAAATGAGAGCGCTGAGAAGCATATGTGGTGTGACTCTGAAAGATAGCATAAGAAATAATGTGATTAGAGAGAGATGCGGCATGAAAGTGGATATAGTGACAAGAATAGAAAAGGGTATGGTAAGCTGGTTTGGGCATGTAGATAGAATGGACGAGGAAAGACTGACTACGAAAGTTTATGAGGCTAGTGTGAATGGAACAGTCGCAAGAAGGAAAACCTAGGCGAACGTTTCTCGATCAGATCGGAGGCGTTCTGGACAAAGGCCAGGTTAAGAGCACCTTGAACCGACGGGCGTGTATGAGGAATGTGATGAAAGTGAATGAAGCCAGAGAAGTGTGTCAGGATCGTAGCAAATGAAAATCCGTAGTCTCTGCCTACCCCTCTGGGAAACAGGCGTGAATCTATGTATGTCTGTACTAATAGTGTAATCTATGCGTAATTTTTCCTCAACTGAGAAGAGGTCCGTGCCTAGCAGTGGGACAGTCCAAAAATAAAAACCTGGGTAAAAGAATTGTACAAAGAATATACATTCATTTATGAATTTATTATTGTTACTAATTAACCGAAATTATATGAACATGTGTTTTAAAGCGGCGAATTCCTATCGGGAGAATATTGGAGAACCACGTAGAGGCTTTTCGAAGTTATGTGCGTATTAAATAGTTATTTCTCGCTTGCTTTAACGGTGAAGGACAGCCATTGTCTCTGCATATCTGTAAGTTCGCCAAAATGTAATTTCAAAGATATCTAAGGACAGCCTATAAGCCATGGGCCAGCGTACTAGACTATGGTCTACCCCTTTTCATACACAGAAGTAACGTGGTCAACAGTGAGACAGTTGATAAACAGATCAGCCAGATTCATAGAGTAGTAGAGCCTCGCTGATTTCAGCATGAATGGGCCGGCTCGACCAGGGCAGGACTAGTTCTTACAGAATATCGATGTTATGTTTCGTTTGGTGAGTGTGAGTGCCGGAGGCCCAATCATCCTCTTTCCCCCTTCCCGCTCCTTCTCCATCCCACTTCCGTTTTCTCTTCTTCCTTTCCTAAAGGATCAGCAACGCGCAAGTAAAGCTTTTGGTGTTGCAGGCGTCCATAGGCTACGGTGACCACTTGCCCGCCTGATGGGCCGTATGCAAATTTTTCGCCTTAGTTGTATAAAAAAAAGTCTGATATTATTACGATATTATAATGTACTATATTATGTCCGCGACTTTGCTCGCGTAAATCTAGATTAGTTTAGATTAGCAACCGTACTTTTTTCTGAATAAAGGTAGCCTATGACCTTTTCTGATCTTATGAAAATGTATATGCGAAATTTCGTGATGATCAGTCAAGTAGCTGAGGTGTGAAAGCGTAATAAATAAACATATTCACATTTATATTAGTAAGGATTATACCTCTTTCACAGTCAATCGTGTCAAAATATGGAAAAAAATAACCTACAATAAAAGACGACAGCCATTCACTACGGTCAAATAATAAAAAAATATCCGATTACATAAAGTTGAATTATGATGTGAATGTGAAATATTCATTTTATTTTGTCAAAGTGAAATTTTATACCTGTAGTTTCGGTACTCGGTTTTATTTTAAGCCGATGTATAATTAAGTCGCTTAGAAAATTTTACCAGATAAAACTGAATAGCTTTAAAATTCGGTTTGCGGATCGATGGTTAAACAACAGCAACTGCCCGATGTTCCGACAGGTTAATGTGAATTTAAAAACGTGGAAAATGTTATTCTTTCTTCTAGTCATCAGGTATGCGGTCTTCTGAATGTAAGCAGTTGCTGAAGCCTAAGGATGCTTGCACCTCTAGAGGTGTGACTTACTAATGAGAGGATGGAGCGCACTGGTCATATTGCTGACAGCATAGTGCTCATATTGTCTTACGTTTACGCAAATGTTATACATTGAAATGAAACTGCTGTATATTATGGCTGCTTTTCAGCACCAAGGGTCACGGGGAGACTATTATCTGTGACCATGGCTGCTGAAAAGCAACCGAAACGTCGGGAAAAGTGTAAATCTACATGGTTAAATAGTTTCGAAACATTCTAATAATTAATTAGCGTTTTTTAATCGTTTTTGCATATCCTGCAATAAAATATTATAGAATTATATAGTTTTTTTTTATGCGACTAAGTTGGCAAGCAGGCATACTGCTCACCCGATGGTAAATGATCACCGTAGCCTATGGACGCCTGCAACACCAGAGGCATCACTTGCGCGTTGCGGACCTTAGGAATAAAAGGAAGTGGGAAGGAGAAGGAACGGGAAGGTAGAAAGAGAGTGTTTGGGCACTCCAGCACTCTCACTCACCGAACGAAACACAACAGTAGGAATACTGCTATTTCACGTTGATATTCTGTGAGAGGGTAGTCCTTCCCCGGTTGAGCCGGCCCATTCATGCTGAAATCAGCGAGGCTTTTTTTTTTTTTTTTTTTTTTTTTTTTTTTTTAATTTCAAAGCATAGCACTTACTTATGGGGATTTAGAAATGTTATTCTAGAAACACGTAAATTTTAATACAATCTTCGGTGGGGTCGACGCACCATTAATTATTTAAAGTTAGGAAACGTTGCAGCATGCTTAGGGTGTTTGTCGGAAAACCTCCTCGTGGTACACCCTGGGCAACGTTGGCAATAATGCTTTCATTGTTGCTGGCGGCTAATATTCTGACAACCGGTGCCTTATGCCGTCGCGTTTGGCACCGGCGCGCGTAGGGAACCCGAGGCATTCTGTCTCGGGATTATCGGCCCGCAAGGGCCGCGTTTGGGGGTCTCTCCACGTGTTCCTCTGATTAGCAGAGGACACGTGGATGAGACGGGGGGGGGACAGAGGAAGAAAACCTCTTTAAAAAATCACCAGTGGGGGCCGTTAGGCCGGGGTGGGGAGCGTAGGCGTCCTGCCCAGTCGAGCGGTCTTGGGGCGGTTGGATCGGTCCAGCATGGACCCCCATCCGGCCCAACACGGGGGGGATAGAGGAAGACAACCTCTCTAAAAAATCACCAGTGGAGGCCGTTAGGCCGGGGTGGGTAGCATGGGTTTCCTGCCCAGTCGGGCGGTCTTGGGGCGGGTGGATCGGTCCAGCATGGACCCCCATCCGGCCCAACCCGTAATCCTGAACTGACAGGACCGGGGGCCTTCGGGCTGCGAGGAAGAAAACCTCTATAAAAATTACCCAAAGCCCAAGTTTCTAGTGGCCCGGCGAGGGGCTGTATGGCTGGGGGGAACCCAGTCATTAGGGCCACAACAAAACTAACAATGATGTCGGACAAAGGTTTTGAACTACCCCAGGAGGGTACCGGGTGCGCCGCATCCGGAGAATCCCTCACGGAGCCTTCTGGCTTCGTCTGCCCCTCGTACTCTGGGGGGGGCAACCAACATCACAGCGCCGTGCCGCGCGAAATTTCAGGCACCGAAGTTTCCGCAGGGTCAAATTCCGACTCTGCGATGAGCGTTGCCTTGGGCTCCGGCCCGAACAAGGTGACGCTAGCCGGGAAGCGCAAGCGCCGCTCTCGCCACGTCGAGTCCGACTCCGGTGAGTCTAGTGCGGCGCCGACACCCAAGGTGGGAACTTCCCGAAGAGGAAGAACTCGACCCGGCACACCAGGTCCTTATGGTCCGGCGAAGGCGAAGGCGACTCCGGGCGAACTTGTCGGCCTGCGCGAGGCCGAAGTTGAGTTGGCGGCTGCCCAAAAGGTGGCCGCCCGTGAAGAGAGGCTCGCGGCAGAGGAGGCTCGAGTTGTCGAGTGGGCGAGGAGAGTGAGGGACATCTCCGTATCCTCCGGCTCGAGAGCAGCGTCCAGGGTGGGCGTGGAGCTCGCCGTTGAGGAGTTGCCCATGGAGCAGCTCAACGAGCGGCTCAGACTGGCGGCATCGTCGGTGAGGTCCGTCGCTGGCCTATCAAAGGGCCTCAAGGGTACATCGCAGAAGCAGCTTAAAGAGGCTGTTTCTGTGATTCTCGATGTGGGCGAGGCCCTATCGAATAGGACCTCATCGGGAGAGGAGGCCAAGTTGCGGGCTGCAAACAAGCGGCTTGCGGACGAGGTCACCTTCCTCAAACGTGGCCAGGAGGAGCTCCGAGTAGAGACTCAGAAACTCCGGGAGGAGCTCCTCAAACTGAGTGTGGCGGCGGCGCTGCCATCTGCCGCGCCGGCCCTGCCACCGGCCGCGCCTGCCCTGGCCGCTGCGGCGGATGAACGGCTGGAGCGCGTGCTGAGGGAGGTCGCCGGGCTCAGTGCACGGTTCTCGGCCCTGGAGGGCAGAGTGTTGCGCCCTCCACTCGCGGCGGACCCTAGGAGAGCCTCAACTGCGCCGGCCGCGCCTGCTGCCACATTCGCAGCGGTGGCAGCGGAACAGAGATCCGCTGCGTGGCCGCCACTGGTGGCCGGGGCTCGCCGGGACAGGGTTGTGCCTGGTCGGGCTCGGATCGGCCGAGCCGCGGAGACGAAGAAGGGGAGGCAAAATAAGCCTGCAAAAGCGGCAAAGGCGCCGCCGCCTCAAAAACCTGTCTCTGCTGCTCGACCGGCCACCAGAGCCCGCGAGGGCGAATGGCAGGTCGCCGGGGCCAAGGAGGCGGAGGGGAGGAAGAGGCGAAAGCGCAACAGGGGCCGAAGACGCCGGGAGAAGCGGGCAGCCAAGGCGGCAGCCCAGCTGCGTGCTCCTCGGTCGACCGCCGTTGTGATGACCTTGCAGCCCGGGGCGGAAGAGCGGGGGCTCACATACGCGGCCCTGCTCAGCAAAGCCAAGGCTAACATCAGCCTTGGCGAGCTCGGCATCTCTGGCATCCGGTGCAAACCCACGCTCACCGGGGCCAGACTGTTGGAGGTGCCCGGCGCTGCCAGCGCCGAGGCCGCGGACGCCCTCGCTGCAAAGCTGAGGTCATCCCTCGATGAGGCGGACGTCCGAGTTACCAGGCCAGTAAGATGCGTCGATCTTCGCGTCATGGGCCTGGATGACTCGGTCAGTGCCGAGGAGTTGGTGGGCGCCGTGGCCAAGGCCGGACACTGCCCGCCAGAAACGGTGAGGTCCGGGCCGATTCGGCCCGGACTGAACCAAATGGGAACGGCCGTCGTTACGTGTCCTGTAACGGCGGCCAGAAATATCACAAATGGGGGGAAAAGACTCCTCGTCGGGTGGGTTTCGGCGCAGGTTAAGCTCCTGGAGCCGAGGGCCCTGAGGTGCCACCGCTGCCTGGCGGAGGGGCACGTCGCAGCTCGGTGCACCGCGCAGGTAAACTGTGCCGGCCGGTGCTACCACTGCGGCCAAGAGGGCCACATAGCCAGGAGCTGCACGTCCGCTGCGCACTGCATCATCTGTGCAGCGGCGAGCCGGCCGGCCGAACATCGGGCTGGCAGTAGAGCCTGCGCCGCGCCCAAAAGTAGAAAGGGCAAAGCGGCAGGCCCACCCGACATTAAAGACCCAATGGAGGCGGCCCCATCTGATGCCGCTGCCGAACCTGTGGGTGAAGCGGTAATGGAAACCCAGTAATGGCTCCATACCGCTTCCTCCAGGGAAATTTAAACCACTGCGCCAATGCTCAGGATTTGCTGCTCCAGAGTATGGCGCAGTGGCAAATAAACATCGCCGTGGTCGCCGAGCCGTACTTTGTCCCGCCCAGAGGGGATTGGGTGGGAGACCTGGACGGCTTGGTGGCCGTAATCGTTAAGGCTGGCGCCGGCACACCGCTCCCTGAGAACATCACCAGGGGGTCGGGATTTGCGGCGGTTTTCGTTGCCGGGATGGCCGTGGTGGGAATTTATTTCTCACCCAACCGATCTCTCGCCGAGTTTGAGGTCTTCCTCGGAGACCTGGACGCAGTCGTCCGTCGTTTCCACCCTCACCCCGTTTTAGTCCTCGGGGACTTCAACGCCAAGTCTACGGCTTGGGGTTCCCCGTCCACGGACGCGAGGGGGGAGGTGTTGGAGGAGTGGGCCTTAACATCTGGCCTGCTCGTCCTCAACCGGGGCAATGTGCACACGTGCGTGCGTCAGCGGGGCGGTTCGATTGTGGACATTTCGTTCGCAAGCCCCGCTCTAGCGCGTCGTGTTGTCGGCTGGCGCGTGGAAGAGGAGGTGGAGACCTTGTCGGACCACCGGTACATTCGGTTCGACGTCTCCACCCAGGTCTCGAGTGCGCCGGCCCCTGTGGGCCCCGGTTGGGAAGGTCCGCGCTGGGCTCTAAGTAAGCTCAACAGGGAGGCTCTCCTGGAGGCCTCTATCGTGCAGGCTTGGGCTTCAGTGCCCGACAGGCCTGCCGACATAGAAGTAGAGGCTGATTGGTTTCGGGAGGGCTTGTCGCAGTGCTGTGACGCGGCGATGCCCAGGGTGAAGTCTCGCCCTGCAAAGCGTCAGGTGTACTGGTGGTCGGCCGAGCTCGCGCAACTTAGGGGCGCGTGCGTGGCTGCCCGGCGCCGGTATGCCAGACATCGACGTAGGCGTCGCCGCGACCAGTACGCGGCCACCAGGGAGGAGGAGCTGTACGAGGCGTACAGGGCGGCCAAGAAGACGTTGCAGCTGGGTATCCTGCGGGCAAAAACATCCGCCCGCGAGGAGCTGCTGGCGACTCTGGATGTGAACCCATGGGGGCGTCCCTACCTTATGGTAAGGGGCAAACTACGCTCCTGGGCTCCCCCGCTGACCCAGAGTCTCCGGCCCCAATTGCTGGAGGACGTGGTGGTCGCTCTGTTCCCCGAAAGGGGAGAGCACGAGCCTCCGCCTATGGCTGCGCCTCCTCTGGTGCCAGAAGCGGACCCGACGACGGACGACGATGTGCCCGAGGTAACCCGGGTGGAAATGAGGGTAGCGATGCAGAGGCTGCAAGCCAAGCGCACCGCCCCGGGCCCAGACGGCATTCCTGGCCGTGCATGGGTCCTAGCCCTCAAGGCCCTCGAGCCCCGACTAAGGAGCCTGTTCAGCGCGTGTCTGGAGCGGGGCCAATTCCCGGACAGGTGGAAGACCGGGAGAATGGTTCTGCTCCGTAAAGAGGGGCGCCCGGCGGACAGTCCGTCCGCCTACCGGCCCATTGTGTTGCTCGACGAGGTCGGAAAGCTGCTCGAAAGAGTGGTGGCTGACCGCCTTGTCGGGCATCTGGTCGGTGTGGGACCGGATCTGGCGGACAACCAGTTCGGTTTCCGTCGTGGGCGTTCCACGGTCGATGCGATCGCACGTGTAAAGGCTCTGGCGGAGGAAGCGGTTTCACGGGGTGAGGTGGTGCTGGCGGTGTCTCTCGACATCGCCAACGCGTTCAACACCTTGCCCTGGAATTGCATAAGGGAGGCACTACTTTACCATCAGGTGCCGACCTACCTCCGTCGAATTGTCGGGGCGTACCTGACAGCGAGGGCCGTTGTATACCCGGGTTCGAGCGGGTGGTCTCGGCGGGAGATGTCGTGCGGTGTTCCACAGGGTTCGGTTCTCGGCCCGCTCCTGTGGAACATCGGATACGACTGGGTGCTGCGCGGTGTGCTCCTTCCCGGCGTTAGCGTAGTTTGCTACGCCGACGACACGCTCGTCCTCGCTCGGGGAGCGACGCACCGGCAGGCGGCTGTCTTGGCGACGGCAGGGGTCGCGCATGTCGTGGGTAGGATCCGGCGGTTGGGCCTCGAGGTGGCGCTGCACAAATCCGAGGCTCTGTTCTTCTACGGGCCTCGGAACGCGCCGCCGGAGGGGTTCCACATCGTGGTGAGAGGCGTCCGCATCGGCGTCGAGAAATCGATGAGGTATCTGGGCCTCGTCCTCGACGGCCGATGGGCCTTCGGAGAACACTTCCGAAGGTTGGTCCCCAAATTGATGGGCGCGGCCGCAGGGTTGTCGCGGCTGCTACCCAATCTGGGGGGACCAAACGCCTCATGCAGGAGGCTCTTCATGGGGGTCGTGCGGGCGATGGCCCTATATGGGAGCCCCATCTGGGGGCATAACCTGACGGCCCGTAACGCCGCCCTGCTGCGGAGGCCGCAGAGGGTGATGGCCGTCAGGGTCGCGAAAGGGTACCGCACGATCTCCTATGAGGCGGCAAGCCTCCTGGCCGGATCACCGCCCTGGGACCTGGAGGCCAGACTTCTCGTGTCGCTTTACCAGTGGCGTGGGGAGGCTCTGGAGCGGGGCTTTCGGCCGTTGCCGAGAGAGGTGGAGGCGCGGCGGTCGGAGCTCCGCGACGTCCTAAGGGCGGACTGGGGTGAACGGCTTGCGCGACCGAGCGCAGGGCACGCCGCAATAGCGGCGGTAAGTCCAATCCTGGAGGAGTGGCTGGAGCGGCGCCATGGCGCCCTGACCTTCCGGCTGACGCAGGTCCTCACCGGGCATGGATGCTTCGGGAGGTACTTGTGTCGTATAGGCCGGGAGGAGACGTCTTGTTGTCACCACTGCGGTGACGGTCCCGAGGATACGGTGCTGCACACTCTCGTGGAGTGCCCAGCTTGGGAGGAGCAGCGCCGGTCGTTAACCGGGGCACTGGGTGTCCAGGTCCTCTCGCTGCCGGAAATGGTTCTGTCCATGGTCCGGAGCGAGGGTGCATGGGAGGCCGCCGTCGCCTTCTGCGAGGCAGTGATGTCCGCGAAGGAGGCGGCGGAACGGGAGAGGGAGCTGGTCTCTCCCCACCCAAACCGCAGGAGACGTCCAGGGCGCCGCCGTAGGGCGCGCACAGACCTCCAGCCACCCTAGGGGGCGGCCTGCGGGCGGTGGACTTGGGCAGTCTGCCGCCCGAGCAGCACAGGCCCGAGGGAGGGGCGTAAGCACCCCGCGCGCCCCCCTCAGTGGAGGGGAGGGCTGTACCATCTAGTCCTCCCCCAAACAGCTGGGGCTCGCCTCGCTACGTGGCGGACCAATACCTGTCGGTGTCACGGTGAATACTAGCGTGAATCCCGTGGCACCGACACCGGTACGTGGGGAACGTCGTCAGGGGTTTAGTGGGTATGGGGCCGGCCTCACTGGCTCGAGTCCCACACACCCGCGCCCTCTGCCCGGGCGCGGACGGTGCGTAAACGCATTCCCCTGACGTAAAAAAAAAAAAAAAAAAAAAAAAAAAAATGCTTCGTTCTCAGGGATAATTTCTTCTTCATGTTTGCAGGCTTTGCAATGAACTACATTTCGGCGTTTGGCCGAGCGGTGTGACTTACTACCAACTAGACTTAAGGACATATAGTACTTTATTTCAACCTATCACGTGTAGCCTGATGACTTCTGATATTGCCGACGTCTGGCGGTGACCACTTACTCCCAGGTAGGCCTTTCTACACCTATAGCGATCATCTTCTATATGTATAAAAATCAATTGCTGTTCGTTTGTCTCTCTAAAACTCGAAAACGGCTGGACCGATTTAGCTGATTTTGGTTTTGAAATGTTTGCCGTAGTCCAGCGAAGGTTTAAACAGTGAGAAAATATAGAAAAATGCGTTAGGATAGGTGATATGAAGTACACCGGGTCATGTAGTATTAAATAAAATAGTTTAAAAACGAAACAAACATCTTTAACTAATAAAATTTTATTAAAATATTATATTATGTTATTATGCATTCGATCTTGACAATATTAACATTAATTGCTGAATCAATACAAACATATGGATTTATAGTGTCAATTCTTTATGTTCAAGTCAATGACTAAAATAATATCACCATTACTACGTAAAATAAATTCGATAAAAGCGACTCGTTTGTACAGTATAAAACGGGGATTAAATTGTATCTTTACTTTTCCAATATTATAACAAATAAATAATATCCAGGTAAGAAAGAAAATATCGGAAATATACTTTGTATTTTATGAATGAGTCTACATGCTCCTGCTTCGTATATGTAACATGTTACTTTAATTAATTAGAGTAAATAAACACAATACATTGTAACTTGATACATTGTTTTAGCAAATGAGTAAAGATAAAACCTAATTCTTTCAGTTCTATATAGGTACTTATTTTATGCAACTGAAACAAATTTAATTGGAAGCGGTGGTAGCCCAATGAATAAGGCATTGGACTTGCGATCGAGAGGTCGCGGGTTCGAATCCCACTTATTGCACTACCGTCGTGAACTCACTCCCAATACAAGCATTCTAGCTAAGCTGGGAGGGGTTGACAAGAATACTAGTAACTCGTAACTCAAATTGCAGTAAAATAATAAAAAAATAGGCTGATGTTTGTGAAGTTAGCTTTATTGGCAATGATTGAGTAGATAAAGATCTTATACATAGGCAGCTATAGATATTAGACGAAATTTTAGAGGCGTTTTCTGGCAAAATGTCGAAATACTATCTAGGAATAAATATACCTTTACATACTAGAAATTCATCAATTGTGTAGAAACATTTATTTTTGCTATTATTTTAGTCGTATACGAAATAGTCTCAAAGGTTGTTTTCTTGAAATCTACGGAATCAATAATCTGGTTTCGGTACATAGGATAAGGACGATTCGAAAAAAACCTAAAAGCAATTGTGCTATTGTATAACATTAAGTTGGTCAGATAACAAGAGTAGTTGAAGCTACTTTAATATCATATATAATATCTTGGAGGGAAAACAGTGTTCAGTTGTTCAATAACTTTGAAGGTAATTTCAATATTCTACTAAAAGAAAACTGTTACAAAGATAATAAAGAAGAATAATAAAAGCTAAGTAAAGAATTAAATGAAGCAAATTGTCTCTAAAATTTAGGACTTCAAGTTAAACTTAATTTTGGACGTAAACGGAAGAAATGTCAATAAAATTTGGAAGTTAAATACATTTAGAGCGAATCAGTAGGTTTATTCATACTTAGAGCGACGGGCTGATTTAATTAATCATTATAACGACTAAGTTAGAGAGGTTTCCGCTTGCTTCTGGAAATTCGTACAATCTGTAGCGGCTCGACTGCAAAAGTACCTCTACCTGGCAGAAGATCGACAGATCAGCAGACAATCTTGTATTACTGCAATAAGAAGATCTAAAAGTATTTCTTAAAATATCACTCTATATAGGAATCTGCTAACATATTTGGTTAGATTTTTATCTTTCCGGTAAAGTGAGTCACGCCTGACTGACTTTACTTGATAACTGCTTCCCATCAGGTGGGTCGTATGCTTATTTGCCACCGTAGTACTATAAAATAAAGGTCTGGAAAATTATATACTTGCCAAAAATTTTTTACAAACTACAATAATCTTGCGCATAATGGAATGATTGTTCCCAAAATGGATACAGGCTCAGTTGTGTATTGCGATATCGCAAATATGTAATTATTATTTTATATATCGTATTATTTTTGCAGTTGGTGAGTCGCTGTTACTGTTAGTACAAGTAAAAATCAGAAACTCTATTCAGCGCCAGAAATAGAAGACTTATTTTTACCAAACTTATTAGTATGCGATCTTCTTTAGGAGGGATCGTCGTGGTGTTAATCTTCTGCAATCGTTCAGGATGCGTAACTTTATTAGTGTTCATAGCTCTCGCCGCATGAGTTGGACGTATAAAATTTGGATGCTTTCTCATTTATTTTTATAATGCTTTTCGGGAAGACCACAAAACCGAGCACGCAAAGTCTCACCAAAGAGCTGATCATGCAAAACTACATAGTCGGCTGTACCAAGATTCATGGTAGATTAAATGATACCCTTTATACTATTCATACTCGAGTACCGACCCCAGGTCTTCACGATCAGCAGTATCTCCAAAGTAAATATTGAATTTAGCAAAACGACGCTGGAAAAAAACATTGGAAACGAATCCCAACGTAATTGGAAAATACGAGAATGTTGAAAATAACTTAGTCGTGAAAGTGTAAATATTGTCCCTGTCCACGATCAAAGTAAGTTTACGGTTAATTTGTTCCGGCCTTTGGTTACCGATTGATGTTTGATAATAACGGTGACCATAATACGGATGTATACAATTGGTATGTAAAAAGCTATGAAAACAACTATATTTGTTTTAAAGATTCGATCATGTGTAAGTGATTAAGAGATTAAGTATAATCCAGGTAAAACGAATAAAACCTACTGTCGTGTCGAGTGTTTTAAGTGGAAATTGTTATGACTGAGATGAATAACTATTTATAACATATTCAATGTCTTCTTAAGTAGCCGTCGCAATTGCAAATAGTGAGAAATGATAATGTTTAGTCAAAAAATTATCAGTAGCAATAACACTTACCTTAGAAAAGTTAGAGGTACGTGCCGTGGGATCGAACACGAGACACGAATTTGCCTAGCAGTCCAACAGTCATTATGACTATACAGAATGTGGCGTAAATAATTAATAACCCTGAAACTGTCGACTGGCCAGATTATCATCTATCATTTACCCCACTTATATCACCATATGCCCATGGTCATTTTTCTTTCGATACAAGGGCCCAAAAATTCATATTTCTTTAGAAAACATATTTTTTGCGAAGTTGTCTTAGATTGTAACAAAAATCCTTGATACTGGTCTGATGATACAAGTATTCAGGAGTGACGTTTGTACAAATGGTAACTGATTTTGTATGAGTAAGTACGATTTTTATTTAAAATATCAATAATTTGGTCATCCATGGGCATATAGTGATATAAGTGGGGTAAATGATAGATGATAATCTGGCCAGTCGCCAGTTTCAGGGTTATCCATTATTTACGCTACATCCTGTATATCACTATTATACAACCACGTATTTCTGCTCCCACTGTATTTACCTGTACTTTATTTGCATAGTATCCATTTAGCCCCTCAAAGCTTCCATAATATAGTTTATTAAATACGGACTTAAGGTGTGTGTAAGTTCAGTGGCAGCCGGTAGCCCTACACTGGCAACTTTATGCGCAAGATGCTCAAGATTAGCTCGTGCCCGCACTAAATTGTGCGATGTAACAAAGCTGCTGGTTGTGCTATATATTGTATCTAAAGTTTATAAGTTTAGTTGAGATTCAAAGCGAGGTGATATTGGGATTTTATGTTTGGATATTCTTTGTAGGAGCTGTAGAAGATGACAATAGATACGTTTATTATTATGGGGGTCATAAAAATGGGCAAATGTAGGTTTAATGGAAGTACACAGATGGGATTATAGGAATTATAGGTTTGGGTCAAACTTAGTTGGTTGTTGTTGAAACATGGTTTTAGACTCACTGTTAGTCCAAAACCAAAATTTTTAAAACTATCACCGTTGATTTTTGCAGTAAAGGTAATCAATGTATGCATACTCTCTAATTTGTAGATGGGATAGTAATATTGGATACAATTACATATGTATTTTCTTTTTCTTTACGTTGATAGACTCGGATCGATCTGCTCGCTGAAGTGGCGGTAGCCCAGTAGTTAATATAATATATATATAATAGAGAAGATATAATATAAAATCGTGGGTTCGAATTTCCCTTATTAGCATATTAGATTAACTTGAAGATTTAATAAAAACAAAAGAATTACTGAGAAGAATATTATAGCAATACCTAGTTGTTAACAAAAAGAGATTTGCTGTTAGTTTGTTGCTTAAGACAGAGTCTGCTTGCTTTAAATAATTAATACCAAGGCAAGCAACAACGTGTTAAAACTAAACTTCCTATAAAACATTGGAGTAAATTGCAGTCAGTTCTAATAATTACATACGAACACTTTTTGTAATTTATGGCACAATACTCTTTGTTGTTCCATATGCCTGTAGCGTCAGCAGATTGGAGATAGGTGAGCACATTTGCATAAGTAAACTATGCAGTGACAGGATGCACGTTCATTGGCTATTTACATGATAATGCTACATTACCTTTCCTTAGTCTAAATTTACGAGTTGCACTTACGATACAATACGTTGGACGTACCCCCTGCAGTTATCTGCTGCCCTGGTACCTTATTGTTCGGTTGACTGCAGTACTAGTGCCGTGGCATATAATTATTTGTACGTTTACGATGGTAGTAGCGCCTCTGGGTTCATGCCAAAGTCCAGCAGTATTATTAGGTTTTCTGTAAGGCAATTCTCAGAAGCAGCACGGGTTTTGTAAATGTGCTGGATGTTACGTAGGACAAAAATCAAAGTGGGTGGATTGTAGGAGTAATATAATAGATCTACTTAAAATAATTGGGAAGAGAGGAACCCACCACATACCTTCGGTTTATCAACCCCAACTTTAGCTATGTTTAATACGCGTCGACACGTGTTTCGCTTCAGCGCGAGGCATCTTCAGGACAGTTTGACAACGAATGAGTCAAGCTCCATTTGGACGGCCGTTCCCTATATAGAGAAGCTCGGTATTGTGAATCTTTTTTTATTGCAGTTGTTGGGGTGGGTATTGGATTACCACCAACTAACGCTTATTCGATTCAATATAACAGATCTACTTTATTCTGTATCAGCAAGACCCAAGACAGTTTGAAGATATTTTGAAAATCTCTTATAATATTTTTTTAGCATTTTCTCTGCTTATGCTCTAGGGAGAGATCCTGGTATACTTCATTACGTGTTTCTCACAGTTTTGTTAGTTCGGGAATGAGAGAAAAAATAAAAGCGTTTCATTTGCTTGTCTTCCCGCGCCGCTCGTAAAATCTGAGGGAAAAGAATTATGTTCTTGTTTACATTTTTGCAAATTTTTAGCATCCGACATTTTATTGGTAGCTGTTTTGAAGCAGCTATTTATCACCGACACGCTAGTATTAGATGTAATTATCTGGCATGACACGTAAAATACTTACTTGGTTCCATAAAAATGGCGGTATATAAAAATTAAGGGGTAGTCGTGAAACTTGTTCGAAATAGGAACATCATAGCTCATATAACAAATCGGTAGGTGTGTGGTGCGTTGAAATCATTGTGAATGCCGCGTAATATTTTATTAAAGGCATGATGATATACGTAACAAGATACAACGCGTTTAAATTACGTGTTACGTCATTTCTAGGTACAAATTTTACATAGGTGTGACGTCACAAGCCCCTACTTTAATACGTTATATCTTAGTAATATTTTATTGTTTTGTTAAAACAAAAAATAGGTGACCAATATTTTTTGCTAATTTAAAAGATGGACTATTAGAATCACTTATTTTTAACTCTGTCATGATGCCTAATGTAGCGTCAATCTCAGCAAGAGACACAAGCATCTTTACTGCTGCTACCACAGTTCTACTGCCGCATGCGTCCTACACACCGTATGACGCATAAACGGACCGAGCACTTAATGAAAAGCGGCTAGTGATTTTTCTTTCTTATAAAATACAACTTAGGTACATAAGAGAACTCCCGTACTCGGAATAATTCCTGAATCGCGGGATACTTCACAAACATCCAAACAACAGATACAAATAACACCCAGACTCGGAACAACCATTTGTAGACCACACAAATTTTTGTACCGTGTGGGGATTGAACCCACAACACTCGGCGCAGTGGCAGGCGACCACTTAAACCACTACGCCATCCGAGCAGACATTTTTTTAACCGACTTCTTAAAAAGGAGGAGGTTCTCAGTTCGACTGTATGTTTCTTTTGTGTGTTACCTCATAACTGTTTTCTACGTGAACCGATTTCGATGATTATTTTTTTATGCAGAAGATTTCTTGTACGCATCCTTAGGTAGTGTTAAATCAAGTTATAGACGCGTATGCCTTACCGGTGTTGATCTTGTGTATACAATGCAATCTCATGGGTGATTATCGACTTATGGTTACTACTTAGTTTGCCTGAACCTAGCGACTAACCGAAATGTAGGTTTAGTAACTTAGTAAACTCACTAATTTATATATTTTGACGTTCATAAGTGTTACTTTGTGACCTAAAAAAATAAATGACTTCGACTTTTTTTTTTTGACTTTGACATATGTATAAATATATATAATAATATTAGCCCTGCATAAAACTGGCCCACTGCTGGGCACGGGCCTCTTCTCACTGTGAGAAGCGTTAGGCCATAGTCCGCCATGCTGGTCTAGTGCGGTTGGCAGACTTCACAAATCTTCGAAAACATTATGGAGAACTCTAAGACATGCAGGTTTCCTCACGATGTTTTCCTTTACCGTTAAAGCAAGCGATAATTAACTATTTAATACGCATATAACTTCGAAAAGTCAGAGATGCGCGCCTTGGGTTCAAACTCGAGACCTCTGCGTGACAGTCCAACGGTTTCCCACTACGCACTAGCGCTTGGACTTAGTCAACATCTATATAATATGATTGTTCAATAAAAATTCACCATACTAAAGAAATTAAAAGTTACTTTCCAGTATACAAACATACACATACTAAAGTACAATATCTTCACGTCTATCATCATACACGTCTCCAACAAACTCCGAACAAAAAAGATACAAATATCGATAAGCTCAATTTATACAACCGCAATACCGTCTCCAAATTCTTGTCCTAAAAACATCTCAAGCGAGAACGTACCTTGTAAACGGTACATAAACTAGTAATATGTGTAGACCAACTGAAACATACTGAACAGTGAACACATATCAGGATTACAAAGGATTTGCCCGCAAATGAATCGCTTACCTGTTTCCAGCACGTTTGTGTACGCACCGCAGTAATCCTCGATGGATGTTTCAAGCAATTTGAAACTTGGAAGATGGGAACTGTTTCATTGCGGATTGTAGACTGTTGATTACGGGCTAATGTCCTAATGTGTAGGCTAATGGATGCGGATTTATGAGCACAGCCAAATCTCCAATTAAACGTGAGATTGCGATCAAACTGGGATAGACTGTATAGGTATGTATTTTTACTCTACAGAAGATTGCAAACAGAAAGAAATAACAATTATAATCCGTAATAAAAATTTGACTCGATAGTACAGCGGTAGAGAATGTGACTGCTGTGCATGAGGTTCACGGCTCGATTCTCGGATTGGGCAAAATGTCATTGGATTTGCCTGCAAAGAAATTCTGAGTAGCAGTTCGGAGTTTGGAACTGCCTCGTAGACAGCAATAGGGTAGGGTAGACATGTGCGACTTGCAGCTAGTTTGAGAATTGTGGGTGCCACACACCTGCTTAACTCACCGGGAATACAGGCGTGAGATTGTGTACGTACACACAGCGACATATCAATCTAGACTGTTTGGACTTTGAACTATTAGAAGTTAAACGCTGCGTATCCTGCGAGAAATTGCGTTATATTTTTGTTACGCTCTATCCTTACCATAACATCGTCACCACTATGCACAGTCCCTTTCCAACAATTCTCTATTTTGTATGTAGCGTAGTTATGCGTCTAACTTGATGTGTAGCCGTGTGTACTAGATTAAAAATTAAAAGAAAATAAACGATTCTTTGAATATTGAGCCTATGTATTATAATCATCGTGGGTGTCGGTAATCTGTCCACGTAAAGAAGAATTAAAATAGTAAAATAATAAACAAGTTCAGAAGCCGTGTCGTGAAATCCTGTCCATATTTTATAGCTAGTACAATATCCATTCTTGTTTAGACAACAGAACTAAGCTTTAAGCCAATATCTGACAAACATACACAAATTCCACAATAATATAGGGATCGGCACTTAATCGCTGTATCGAAGACTTAAGCACCCAATCAAGAGCGTTGGGCCGGAGGGACGATATGATTATCGAGGTATCCTTGCTCCCAAACGATATGAGTTGTTTTATTCAGGCCCGCTATTAGAAGACCACTGCTGTTAATCCTACTAAACTGAGGATTTTATGGTTCATACATGTATGAGTTAATGCATGTATATAATGTAGGTAGTTTCGTTGTTTAGATGTTCTGTTTGAGTAATAAGTTTTAGTATGAAGGGTGGCCTAAATGTATCGCATAACGCAGCTAATAAAGCCGGAAAATAAAAAGAAAGTACTTTGAACTTTTAAAATACCAGACAGTTATAAATCTATTGTATCTGTCCACCGGTGTGCCACTGCGATTGAATAGGTCAAGTGCGTTTTATAAAGCTGGAAATTTTAGCTATTTAGAGGCGGCGATAGGCGATATGGAAAGAGACTTGCAGTGGATAGGTTGCGAGTTCGATTTATGCCCATTGCCTTACTGATGTGAAGCCGCTTATAATACATATATTTAGCATACCCGGGTTGCCAAGAATATTAGTGATATGCAATCTAAATTGTTGGTAATTTTTAAAGAAAAAGCAGAGTAATTGTAATTTATGGCATATTGGAGCTTATTTACTTCGACAGGGTTCAGTCAATGTTATTTATGCCGTATATAACTATCGTATGTTTATGTTTTCTTAACACTTTATGATATGTCCTTTACAAAAAAAAGCATTCGTAGCCAATAAACAATCAGTTTTAAGCGTTAAGGTATTAAAATAAGGTTTAAAGTGGCCCGCACTTGGTGGCTCGCATTCGAGCCGGTTACAAATACATGGTACAAATGTATCGGCTCGTAAGCGAGCCGCTGTCAAAGTGCAGGTAGAATTATTATATTCCAATCACAAAATTGCATTAAAATCGATACATATACAAAGAAATTTAACATATGGACTGAGTTACTTTCTCATGCTATATATGTAGGTATAATATGATATGATGTAATTAAATATATGATGTAAGTAATATGAATAGTATAAATAAAACAAATATGGTTTCATACTAAAATTAACTTCATTTCGGAGGTTTCAAGATCCATATTCCTGATTTTGTCAAATTATAAAATACTGAGCTATAACTCTATTCAATATTGTATACCTACTGTTTTTAATATTATCCTAACTTATATGATTAATGTGAATGTGAGCCTGTTTCTTTGTTTGTTACGCTTTCACGGCTTAACTACTCGACCAATTATCATGAAATTTCGTATACACGTTGTCAGGGGTAGAGAAAAGATCATAGGGTACCGTTCATAAAGAAATAAGTATTGTTATAAATCTAACCTAACCTACATTTACGCAAGCGAAACCGCGGGCAAAATGTAGCAATTTATACATTTTAAATCATATCCGTGTTGTATATAATATCGGGAAAACCATATCTTTTTTACATTAACCACAATTTCAACACAAAGTCGTCAATTGCCAATTAGTACTTAATTTTGAGGTTTCGCTATAAAACCACCAATCGCTAATTTATTACCGCAATGTACATAGATAAATAAGTAACACATATACATTAAACGTGAAAATACAAAACATGAATTATATAACCGTAATTTATTCAAAACCGCGACTTCGACCGCGTGGAATTTAGCAAAACAGAATCGAAAATAAATGTAGCTTAAGTTACTCCTTATAACATAAGCTATTTACCAGTGAAAGTTTCGTTGAAATCGGTCCA
The DNA here is from genome assembly GCA_930367265.1 of Catocala fraxini. Lineage (NCBI taxonomy): Eukaryota > Metazoa > Arthropoda > Insecta > Lepidoptera > Erebidae > Catocala > Catocala fraxini. The sequence goes on along the minus strand of OV884028.1, from coordinate 28,212,899 downwards.
GCCGTTTCAGAGATAAGCCGGAACAAACAGACAGAGAGACGAAAAATTTAAAATTAGTTTTTTCGTATTAGTACCGTATATACTATCATATCTGAAAGACAGAATAAGGAATAGTGTGATTAGAGAGAGATGCAGCATGAAAGTGGATATAGTGACAGGAATAGAAAAGCGTATGTTCAGCTGGTTTGGGCTTGTAGAAAGAATGGACGAAGAAAGACTGACTAAGAACGTTTATAAGGCTAGTGTGAATGGAACAGTCGCAAGAGGAAGACCTAGGCGAACGTTTCTCGATCAGATCGGAGGCGTTCTGGACAGAGGCCAGGTTATGAGCACTTTGAACCGACGGGCGTGTATGAGGATTGTGATGAAATTGAATGAAGCCAGAGAAATGTGTCAGGATCGTAGCAAAGGGAAATCCGTAGTCTCTGCCTACCCCTCTGGGAAACAGGCGTGAATCTATGTATGTATGTATACTATCATATGTATTTAGAAAAAAGCTGTTAATTAGACATTTCAAACATACACTTCTATTTTTATTTACTTGTATAGATTTTAAGCATAGTAAATGGCTTCAGCAACTAAAAGTACAATGGCGTATAACAAATTCATTTCAAAAGCATAGCATAGTTTATTCGTTTAGGTGATCTCCTTTTCAGTGCCGCTGCGCCGTGTTGTCGGTTCGATATGGGACAAAAAATTGTGTGATGCCCAAATAGTTGTTCCGAGTTGAGTCTTCTTTGAGTGCGTTATTTAAATGTTTGTAAAGCTCCCAGGAACTCTTTCTTGTAAGGGATCATCTCTTTTTTAAATAAGAAATAAGAAAAATAAGTTTAATGTCAAATAAATCTTTCAAGCAGGTAAATAAGTGTAAATAGAATTATATTGTTAGTGTTTTATTAGCTAGTAGTAGAATTTATACGTAATAAGTAAGGTAAAGGTAAAGGTAAGTAAGAAGTGTGACAGTTTCAAAATTTTGATATAAAGTGTAAAATAAATAACGCGATAAAATCCGTATATAGTAGTTTAATTTCAATGAATAACATTCGCGTAAACAGAAGACAATTATCTTATTATCAAATAGTTTTTTTCTTGTATAAGTCAACTTATGCACTAGGAATAAATCCTGCGACGCAGAACAATTTACAAACATTCCAGCAACGGACATAAAGTACACTCAGACTCTGAACAAATACTTGCGGATCACACAAACTTTCTACCTTGTGGGGACCGAACCCACTTCGCACGACGGTAACAGGCGACCACATAAACCACTATCTATATCATTAAATGAATCTTTCATGTACTAAAATAAGTATAAATAGAATTATATAAGTAGAGGTTTCTTTTTTTTTACCCTGGAAAATCCTTATGGATACCCCTTCCCCCGGGGGGGGATGGGTGGTCATGTGAGACTCTCCGCCCCTGAAGGGGGTCGGTATATACACTAAAAACCTGGGGTGAGCAGTCCCTCCGCCGACGGAGTGGGGCGGGATGGGGTCGCGTTAGCAATCACCATCCCGCCCCGGCGGTTGGCCCGGCTGATGGTGACCGGGCTTCAGCACCTGTGGAGGGAAGGCCTTGCTCACCAAGGCCATCCCCCAGACGTGTGGGGCCGTGTAAGCCGGTAGAGAGGCTCTCGACTCTGTACCAGTGACCCCACTATACAGGAGCGAAAAGGCGGGCAAATCGCCTCCTTCTCGCTCCCGTCTGTCTGCGCCGAAGAGGGTCAGCGAGGAGGTTGTTCTCCCTGGCCCTCTCCGCGGTCTCCTTCTGCGCCATGAATAGTAGAGTTTTCTTAACTAGTATTATTTATACGTACCTTGCTGACACGGCAAACGTAGTTCTGCCATATAAGTTATTTCTTAGCGGTATGAAATATACGACCTATTCTCGTACCTACCAAATACACATAACAATCGGTCGAGCCGTTTCGAAGGAGTGCGACCACAAACACCGAAACATGAGATTTTTATATATATTACGGCTAATAGCCGAAGTGCGGCTACACCTAGTTTTAGCCGGCTACAACTAGGTGCAGCCGGCCACATGCGGTTAGGTTATGTTAGGTTACTTTTGAGTTGTAGCCGGCTAAAACTAGGTGTAGCTGCACTTCGGGTATTAGCCGTAACATATATATAGATTTAACTAGGTTATCTTGCTAACTATCATTATTGGCAAATGCCTTCAATGTAATTATTATTTCTATCTATTTAGTAACATGTGCAAAAACTGCAATTACTTCTAAGCATCCAAGAAGCTATAAGCCATCAAAATAAATAGTACAACTATAAAGTGAAGGGCGGAAACAATTAGCGACATATCCAAGTTATACGGTTGTCGTAGCCGGTGGGTTCACACGCGTAATGTTCGGTCTGTCCATCAAAAGTCCGGCTCGTAAACCATGTTTACGGGCTCGCAAATTGATGGGGCTTCCTTGTTCCTTCTTACGACCCTAAGCAATGTTGCCTGCTGTGGGATGCTGTTCACCCCAAAAAGTGAGCCGTAATTTATTTGGTGATTTACTTTTGTATATATGCAGCAGCGATAGCTCAGTGGGGAGACCAACAGACTGCAATGCAGAGGGTCTCGGGTTCGAACCCACGTCGCGCACCTCTGACTTTCGGAAGTTATATGACTTTTCGAAATGATGTGCGTATTGATTGACAATTATCGCCTGCTTCGTGCCTCGGACAGCACGTTAAGCCGTTGGTCCCGGCTGCCATGAACATCTATGTCAGTCGGTATTGGGAAAGTCAGTACCCTCTAATATCTTGACACTGGTCTAGCCTTGGGGTATCGTTAGCCTTCGGGTTGCGGCGGTCAGGTGGCAGCCGCTCCGTGTAAAAACTGATATCCAGTCAAATCCGGTTAGACCAGAAAAGCCGACCCCAAGTGACTTGGGAATAATAAAGGCTAAGAGAGAAGAAGACTTTTGTATATATAATTCTTCGGTACGTGTGTATGTCTCTGAATGTCATCTGAATGGCTCCAGCGATCTTGATTTCTTTTGTGTGTGTTATGGTTTAGATTCACTATTGAACCCGGTGTAAATGGCTGACAGGATAACTTTATTGTTACAGCATAAGGTAATTTAGCGATACATTATTTAATTAATGATTATATATTTATCCTAAGTATATTTTCCATTACTAGACAGTAATTAATTAATATTGTGGCGACTCCCTACAGACGAAGAAGCTCCAACTACATCCAATAGATGGCGCTGTATACAATAAGCGCTTAAAATGACGTTTGCCATACAATGCTGAATCGCACAAGTAACATTTACACAGTGACTAAGTATATAGACAAGTCCCCGACATGAATAGTCGAGCCGCGGCTCGTCAGCCACTATCACCCAACCTTGTCGGAGGATCCTTCCTTTGTGTTGGAGGGACATCACACCACGTCCCTCCACAATATTTTATAAATACCTACTGTTATTACTGTTATGCTGAGAAGTGTGTCAGGATCGTAGCAAATGGAAATTCGTAGTCTCTGCCCACCCCTCTGGGAAACAGGCTTGAATCTATGTATGTATGTATGTACGTATGTATGTACCTACTGTTATTCCATACTAATTAAGTACAACAAATGTAAATTGAGTGCTCTGTGTCGTACTTATCAAATATTACTTTAAATAGTTCATAAGGCAGTAACGTGTCTAATAATTTAGAGCTTAATCAATTTAGTGTAATACGTGACATACGAAATGTCTAAAATGTGAAATTGATTTCGATATCTGTTTTATGGATGAATACTGTAATATTTTAATTATTTTTTATTTGTATCCCTAGTCAGTGTCAGTCTGTAATTCTGTCAATACCAGTTACAGCCCTTAAATAAAACGATTCTTGGCCGGTTTGACATATTATGTTTATCTTTTAATATAATTATCGTAGCACAAAGCTTTGTGCGACGTTGTGTCAGTTGCAGATATATTTCTGAGAACCGAGAATAGAATAGAAAATAAAGAGAAATTAATAATATATGCCAAGTTCAATCTTAAATTAAATAATATTGTCTTCTGTTTACGCGAATATTATTCATTAAAATTAAATTACTATATACGGATTTTATCGCGTTGTTTATTTACTTTTACTTTTTTTTTTATTAGTTTTAGTTTTGTTTATGAACTACCATCTTAGTCTCCCCGTGACCATGGCTGCTGAAAAGCAACCGAAACGTCGGGGAAAGTGTAAAATTAAGTTAAATCTAAATAGTTTTAACAACTATTTAATTAGCTTAAACATTAGTAAAGTTTAATAGTAGTAGTAGAGTAACAATTTTCAAAATTATGTAATAAAGTGTCAAATAAACAACGCGATAAAATCCGTATATAGTAGTTTAATTTCAATTAAATTAAATATAAAATAATTTCAGTATTCCCAAATAAATATTTGGAATAATTGTAGATTGTAAAAACATATTGATATGAATTAAATTTATGGAGTTAACTCATAAGCTTAGGTTTTGCTTACAACAAATATTAAACATCTTAATGTACCATTGAGATGTTTTACATTTGTGTGTATATGCGTATAGTGTACAGATATAAGAACTTTCATCCCAACAGAAAGAAGCATACCTGGTACAAAAATTGAAAAGATACAGCATTTTTAACAAAAAATTATCATCCAACATTTTGCCAACATCTTGGGTAACTAACTCAACTGGCAACCCAGTCCTTAAAAGCGTTTAGTATTGAACTATGGCCGAAGGTTGGAGCAATTGTGCTGGCGATGGCCACGGGATTCGTCTGCCGAGGGGAAACTCACTAACATTATATAATTTAGTTACACACACGGAAATTGAATCGGTGAAGTACTGCGGGCTTACGTCTTGTTGACCTACATGAGTATAACAGTATTTCTTCTTATGAGCAAAGTTGTTTGAAGCTGGTTTAGAATAATCCAGCTTTAGTTTTAGTGTAAATATTACAAACGCTCATGATTTCATTTTCCTTATAATTGATCTTACATTACGTAAAAGGGTTACATAAATATAATAATAATATTAATAATATTCTACCACATACACACAACACCGTCTAGCCCAAACTAAGCAAAGCTTGTACTATGGGTACTAGACAATGGATAAACATACTTATATCCTATTTTTGTAAACACATACATATTATACATAGAAACACCCAGACCAATACAAACATCCATGTTCATGCACACAAATGTTTGACTTGTGCGGGAATCGAACCCGCGACCTCGGGCGTGGCAGTCGGTTACACTAACCACTACGCCATCGAGGCCGACAATATACTTAGTTATTTTTAAATTGTTCTTCTGTATCTTTGATGTTCAGCTGATTTAGGTTCAACTATACATGTATGGTCATCATCCTCAGTAACAATGGTTAGCGTCAATATAAAATTAAATATCAAAGTAATATTACCTTATTGGTTAGAATCTCGATTATTTGACTGAACGTGAAAGTATATTTTAAAATTTTACGTTAGTGCAATAACAAATTATTAACAATACACATGAATAGAAGCGGCAGCAGTATAAAAAACATCAACAATGCGTGTTTAAAAAGAATTCACATATCGTATCTTATCTTATGTGTATGCCAGTCAGTGCAGACCGGCGACACTTCGACCCAGTGGGATCTTTAGTTCACATATAGTTCACGAATCTGATAGATAAAAAATATAATTTTCTTTATAACTGAAATGATGATCCTTTATAAACGTTCGATAAATTACGATATTGTTCTAAACATATGATAAAAATATTGAGAATGAAACGTTTGTTCTTAACCATAATATTTTTGAAAGATATTTAGAGAAGACATTGTCAACTAAGATAACGGACATTTGCTTTCTCAAGAGATGCTAGCACTAGAACTTCTCCTTGCTTATAAAAAATTACATACTTTAGTATCATAAAAAAACTATCTACTTTTTAGATAGCTTTGAATTGAAATAGCTTACTTAGCTTAGCTTACTAAAGTATATTCTCCAAAACTAATTTTGAATATGAATACGATCCTAAAATACATTCAAAGTATAAGTCGGACTAACTATTACTTCCAGCAAAATTCTTAAAACTTATCCAAGAAAAGTTGAAGACCGAAGGCTTTACTTAGGATTATTGCAATATTCAAATATGCTCTCATAATTTGGATATGAAATAAAAATATTTCGGGTATTGAATGCTTATTACGGCATGTTGGCTGAGTTCTGGTTACATAAACTCGTGTGTACCTTCACTCATCATCATTCATTTCGGTTTTCAAACATCTGCTTAGTGGATTAGTGGAGTGTAATAACTATATATTTTATCCACACATCCATTTCTTTTGTTTAAATATAAGTTTTGTTATGTTAACGGCATTATTTGTTTGTACGTTTGTTTTATGTAATTACTCAAATCTCAGTTTTCGTAATTTTTTCATACTCGAGCTGTAGTAATTATGATTCCATTTTTTGGGAATGCATGCCGTGGCGGCCTGTAATTCAGGCAAAACTATATAATGTATCCCTATTTAAGTCTTATTTTTTTTGTGTATGTATTTCTATGTTCGTCGTCTTCAAATAAATATATAAATAGATACATACATAGATTTAGCCCTGTCTTATGAATTTCGTCAGAGACTAGTCATTTCTGCTACTTATTTCTTCAGTCTATGTTTTCTGCTTCCTTCATCCCCCCTTGTAAGTTGCTCTATGATATAAACTCCTTTAGGATTATTTCTTTCGCTGTATGACAATTTGGTATCCTCACGACTAAATATGGACAGACCATGGATGGACGCAAAAACAAAAAGAAGATTGTAAGTTTCTCTTTGCTCCAGATTAAGCACCACAGATTTCGAGATATCCGAAATCGAATTCATGAAACTCAGTGCTTAGGATAGCCTTTCTGTCCGATAATCTAATCCACAGGGATATCACGTCGATACACTGTAGGGTCATCACTACAAATATCTACTTTAACGAAAAATTAATTTCTAGAGAACATTAGAACCTCTTTGTAGCAAAACTTTATCTTTTATTTCATCACGTTGAAAGATTTTTTTTTAACCGGCGGTATGCTTGTATGCTTTGACGCATACCTCTCCGCGGGGCGACGGAGAGTTTTGTTTTAGTTATGTCAGGCTCACCGAGGGAGATATACCCGGTAATACCGACTAAACCTACCACGGTGTTCCTCGACATAACCATAGACGGCGGGGCCGCGCGAATCGCTTTCACATGCAATCGCGACCCCGCTGAGGTTTCGGCCCGCCGTGTGAAACGGCGTTCCACGACCTCTCGTTCTGGACCATAGATTGAACCACGGCCGGGAGCGAGAGGGTAACCATACCGACTGCCGCGATCAACTCACGGCGCTGCGATGCCCAGGCGGGGCAATCCACCAAAGTGTGCAGCGCCGTATCCACAACAACATCGCGGCAATCGCTGCAGTGATGACAGCCGGGCATCTCCTGCCGGCCTATGCGATACAGGAACTGTGCAAAACAACCGTGGCCAGTCATTACCTGTCTCAGCCGGAAGGTGAGGGCGACATGCCGCCTATCCAGCCACTCTTCAAGAACAGAACTTACCGCCACGATCGTGGCGTGCCCAACGTTGAAAGAAACTAAAATAACAAATTATTTTCTGCTATTTACTCTTTAAAAATAATTGGGTAGTTCCAAATTACTTTTAAAAAGTAAGTATAAGCCTTTTCATTTAGAAAAGAGATTTATATAGAATCATAATTTTTTTATTATTTGTCTTTAATATTTTATAAGGATATTTGTGACAGCATCACTAAGGAAAATAGATCAAGATGAGAACTGTTGATTTCAAAACGACTTCAAATTAAATTGTTCCTCATATGGCTCCAACTTCTATTGATGTTTTGTCAACGTCACCGAGAAAACTGAGGGAAACAGGGGTGTAAACAACAAAGAGAGAGAAATAGGAAATATTTTCGTTGATTGGAGCGGTACCGGGCTTCTTTGAATACATGACTTTTGTGAAAAAGGCTAGACAAGTAATGACAAAAGGATTCAGTTAGTTTTTGTCAACAGCATTATAAAGTAGGCAATGTTTTGGAGCTCTTTCACTACCATTCTTTGTATACAGGGAAAACAAATGCCAAAGCCTGTTAGTTAATTTTCAAAGTAGATTGCTGTAAATCGACTAACACCCGAAGCTAATGACGCTTTTGTCCAACGACTGAGGGGTTCGACACTGTCAAACTTTTTCTTTTACAATCGTAGTAATAGTAGGTCATTTCTATGATTTATTTATTTCATTACCTTCTTCTTATTTTAGTAAACAGTATTAATATGATTCCCATTATGATGACATAATATAAAACTATGTACAAAGTCAAATATGGATTTTGTACATAATTTTATTCGCAACAGCCAATGGCATTCAGAAGAAATTATTATGTAAAATAAGACAGGAAGTAAAATTTATAATTTAGCAACGAGATAAGGTGAAACAATTAAATCTCGTCACCTTCCACGCATACACATTTTAATAGCTTGCCGTGTATCCTTATTGTCATTTTATACTTATCTTTGATGCCAATTTAAAAGGCTTATTCATCTTATTAATTTATGAACAGTCTTAGCTTATTTAAATATTGGTTAAGATAACATTTTAATACAAAAATATAATTCATATCTGTCCAGTATTGCTAGTATACACGGGTCAGAAAAATGAAAAATCAACTCCCATTTCTCAACCAACTAATCAGTGACCAATTTATCGTCCAAAAATTTACATCAGCGCCAATCCAGATCAGTTGGTCCGAACAAGTTTTCAATTTCTAAATGGAAAGCGCGGTCTGCATAAAACACTTAGCTAAATGGTTTACAGGTTAGCCGAGTGTTCACATCGAATACCAACATACGAAGCAGGGCTGTTCATTTTATCCGTACCTTAAAATATATTGGCTATTAGAAATTATTGCTTCTACGACTTAGTGATGTATGGAATGGCTTCCGTATGGACTTGGGTGTTGTTTGGTCCCTGAATTTCCCCTATTTTTTCGGACTTAAAGTACAAAACTGCTTGTGTTGTAAACAGGGGAATGTTCCAGGTTTATTATGTGATTTAGTGATGTGCCCGCCTTGTTGTGGGTACGATACAACCCTGAATCGATACCAGCGATGTGTGCATTGAAACGAAATAAATAAAGCGGACGTACGGAGCGTCTATGGCTCGCAATTTGCAACGGTACGGTCGTATTTACATCATCGGAACATCGCGAATTTGGGAACACAGTGTGCCTTCTATTTGTTAGTATAGACAACAAAAACATATCTCGCTTTATACAACTGACTTATTGCGTTTGCCGTCGGTACGTAAAAAATTTGCTGTGTTCTACTGGCTACAGTTAAGAATTCAATTAGTGGGCTGGTCTTTGTGATATGTGTTTTGAAAGATGGGTCCTGTAACAGTTCTCGGTTTTCGTAGTGCGAAACTTTATAGATATTTTAGGAGATGAGTTTTGCACTTATTCTGGTTTTGGGAAACAATGAAATAAAAGAGTACAAATAGGCTTAAAGAACACGAGGCTTGTTCAGTCTTCTGTTTCTGTCCTTTGTACTCTTTAGTATTACCGGATTAACTAATGTGTTATGTGTAACACATTAATCCTTCGTTTCGTTAATCTTTCCTGAACTATCATAATATTTAGAGATACAAAATAAAGTTTCCCAAACCATACTAGTTGGTTTGTTCTCAATCATTATTCAGAGAACAATTTTAATCTGTTTCCATTATTTTATTATGAGCATTCTGAAGTTAAAATCTACCTTTTTCTATAAAATCCATTTTTATTTATGGTGCAAATATTATAAAACAGAAATAAAAAAGAAAAGAAAAACTAAAACTCTCTAAAAGGCGTTATTAGTCGATTGGTAGTGTGCCCAGAAGACTGCAGCAGCATTGCCACGTTGAATGCAATGCTTTATATAGGGAATTACACAATTATGCCATTTAAACCATCATCATGGAGGCGAAGTTCATGGGAATGGAGGTGCAATGCGCCCATACAGACGTGCTTGTATTTTTTCGCATCACAAGTAGGAAAAAAGGGTAAAGGTAAACGAAACGTTTACGTCTATTCAGTTTTGACTCAAATATTAGATCTTTGAATATGAAATTGCCTTTATGTCCTACATCGAATTTCGTGGTTTCTCTACACAATGCAATGATTATTTAAAAACATATTTATATTTCAGGAATAGACTATATATTTTTTATTATTATTAATATCATGTATTATTAATAATAAATATCAATAAACTTTTATACAATTTGTATTTGAAGTTAGTTATATCACCCGTATTCTTTGTTAAAATTCGCCAAATTACATGATGATTGATATTTTTGTTAATTTAAGACAAACCATAGTGACCTAAATAAAGCAACTCTACAAGTAAAATAACATAGAATTTGAACTGGCCATTCAGAATATATTAATAAAATAGTAGAATAAATACCACAACGTTACCGATTTTCTTCATACAAAGCGGCAACTTAATATTTAAACCCCTATTATTATATATTAGTTAGAATTAATATATAAATAAAGGTCCCGAGTACGTGCCTCACCATTAAAACACATCTTAAGTCGCTCCAAAGAGATATGTCTATAACATGCAAAGCGCCATCAATAATATGATGCCGTATGTTTTATTTTGGCAAGGAACACTAAAATGAGCGAGAACATTGGAACATGACGGTGAACGTTGTTACCTTAGATTTAATGCACTCAGGTTTTGCTCAGGCATTCTATCTTTTGGCCTTTACAAATAAAAGGCTGTCTCAATGACGCGGTGGTAATGTAAGCGACTGCTGTGCGCGGGGTCTCGGTTTCGATGCCGGGGTCGGGCAAATGGCTTTTGAGTTTTTCTATCTAGGGTCTATACGACTGTTGTGCATGGGGTTTTGAGTTTGCTCCCGAATCGGCCAAAGTGTTACTGGGATTTTGTGTCTTGAAATTCCTAGTAACAACATGCAGTTAGGAACTCTGCTCGATAAACGCATAGATTCGCCATCTATGGGACCATGGGACATAAAACCCATAGCTGGCTTAGCTGGCTGGTGGAATACATCTTTGCCTTCCAGGATATAGAAGCGAAACGAGAGAGGTACTTAGTAAAAAAATGTAAGCTTAAATATATTTGTCAAAGTAAATGATTACTTATGAAAATCCTTTTGGGTTTATGATTCTTGGATTCTACAAGGTATGATGGTTTGGACGACTCGATGTATGCGAAAAAGTAACAACTGCTGACAAGAGATGGCGTTGTACACAATTGCGAACTAGACAATACAATTTGTTCTAGATACTAAATCACGCAAGCGAATTTTGCAGTACAAGTATATACGACGCGTTACCTACATTAAACGCCATTGTCTGGCGGACAAAATAACCCAGCCTAAACGATCTTTGTTTCAGAGGTGCATCACACCTTATTTCTTCACAATAGAAGGATTTGGTAACATAATTGAAAACTATAATGAATATAGGTAACTGGGACTTTGATAGGTTAACTTTATATCAAAGTATCTACGTTCTTACAACTAAGCTAAACATAATGTATATTATGAATAGATTTCTGTCAATATTTGAATTTGTGCAATCCCAATTTGCAACCTTTCCGGTATTCACTGTTATACCGCACTACAATATTGGATAATAGATTGTACCTGCGGGTTAGCCCGTGTGGATCCCAAAGGGCCGCGTACTAGGTTAAGATATGATACGTTAATTATTGCAACTAAAGTCTGTCTGCGTGCCGGATCTCATCCAATTTAAAGGCTTACGCGCAATTGGATAACACATTTCTAAGCAACTTCACAAACTATCACATTTACTAATAAAACTAGTTGGATAAGAGACAAATATGCTCCGCTTTGCCAGGTTTTTCAAAAAACTGCAAGGATTACCAAGAGTACTGGTACTAATAATTAGCAATCTACATTACTAAACTACCTTAAAATCGATAACTGCCGAAAAATCTTCGAGCTAGTCAATTCTGCTGACTAATAGTTAATACCAATACCTTCAGTTAATAAGCCAGTGGGATCACGTCTTAGCAATTTGTGCGGGTAGACGAACAAAAGTTGTGCTGTAACGAACCGCCCGGGTAAAATTGCCGGCGTTTAAACGAAGATACGTGTGTCTTTTCTACGTATAAGGTAGTTCTTCAAGATTAGTTTAATTAAATAATGTTAGAAGAAATGGGTAGTTATAGTGTGTAACTTTTGAATCGTCAATGTAGTAATATTTGACACATATAATTGTGAATCAGGGTCATACCTGGACAATATACTGTCCGTGTTCGTGCAACTTAAAACCTTTTTGCAAGGTGAAGCTCCGATCGACAATTTAGGTGCTTTTTGGTAGATGAAGCTACAATTGGTGATGTAGGCGTTTCTTGGAAAATGTAGCGGCCAAATGGTTCAATTTATTTACTATCTTATCTTATCTTATGTGGGGGCCAGTCAGTGCAGACTGGCGACACTTCGACATCTTTTGAGATTTTGACTGCCATAGATGTTCATTGCGGCCGGGACCGACGGCTTAACGTTCTCTCCAAGGCAAGGAGCAGGCGATAATTGTCAATCAATACGCACGTAATTTCGAAAAGTCACATAACTTTCGAAAGTCAGAGGTGCGCGACGTGGGTTCGAACCCGAGACCCTCTGCATTGCAGTCTGTTGGTCTCCCCACTGAGCTATCGCTGCTCTCCTAATTACTATTTTACTAACTAATTTATTTACTAACTAGTAGTTAGCGTTTACAGGAGTTAACGCTAACTTGATGCGATAACTACTCTCTTAACACCTAGCAAAGAGTTGTTAAACACGACGCAGCATGTTTTATAAAATCGCATTTGACCGCGTAATTGTGTCGTGCTATAGAGATGCAACAAATATCTTGCATATCTGTTTTGATATTTTTCCTTCCAGGCTGTATGGCTGCAGGATGAGAGTTTCCTAAGGAATTAATAGATAAAAGAAAAGTACAAATTCAAGTTAAGCTTATGCCAATAAATTAATAAGGCAGTTTATTTATCACTTCTTCTTCTTTCTACAAAAACACAGGTCTAACCTAGTTCAGGCAAGTAGCTTATATTAATGTAAAGGTGTTAAAGTATCCTTTCTTGCCATAATTATAACTATCTATTATATTGTTCTAAACTAATTTTTTAAGGCATTATGTTATTGTTAGATATTAAGATTTAATTTAAATTTGATTTAAGTCCATTATTGTACTCCTTTTAGCCGAATAAATTTTATTATATTATTATTTCTAATTATATATGTATTTTACCGAATTGACAACAATAATTTAAAAAGGAAACTCTATTAAATGGGAGCCTTTTAAAAGATACTGATTATTACCAATAAAATAAATAATAAATGATAAAAAGATTATATAACTACAGATTTAAAAAAATCTTTTTCTTGTCTACTTATGTATAATATGGTTTTTAAATAATTCACATGTCTATACATGAGTAAACGCAATCTACAATTGTTGCTAGACAACGTATACTGCGTATACTCCTTCAGAAATATATACTTTTTGAGAACTATTGAAACAGTCTACAAATATCCTCATATTATAATGATATTACTCTTACTATCAGAACTGACGTTTGAAAGATTTGTAACCATTACATAACCTACAAAAATAAAACGCATTAATAACACGTAATATAACGTTATATTTACGCGCCATTTGCAAACAGTATGTCCACCAAATTGGACCTTGTTTTTTTCAATTGTCATAAAAGTTAACTTGTGGAAATTAGCCATTACGGTGTATGCGGGCTTAGGAAGAAGCGATTATGCTATTTAAGTCACTTTTGTGTGGACTCTGTGGAATAATGGCGGCAAATATTGCGGAGACTACCAACATTACGGTAATACGGAAACATACTTTAAAAAAAGATGATTAAAATGATACGAATGAAAGCGCAATTTTGTGTGCTATATTCTTTTTTATTTTGTTTCTTTCTTTTGGTCAATAATGCATTAATGTGTCACTTGGCTTATCAACGTCAGCAATTGTAATACAAAATGGTTGACAAACCAAACTTTGTTGTCGTCAGAAGTGATAGCATTTGCAATTTATTAATAACTAGATGACCCGGTGTACTTCGTATCACCTATCCCAACGAATTCTTCTATATTTTCTCAACATTTAAACTTTCCCTGGACTATGACAAACATTTCAAAACCAAAATCAGCTAAATCGGCCCAGCCGTTCTCGAGTTTTAGCGAGACAAACGAACAGCAATTGAGTTTTATATATATAGAAGATTATTATAATTTATTAATCTTCTAGCTTGATTCATATCCAAGTGGCTAATATTGCAAATGTCGAAGGTATTTTGTACAGCTTTTGAATTCTTTGGATACCTACTTACTGCATCTTTTGCAGCGATAGCTCAGTGGGGAGACCAACAGACTGCAATTCAGAAGGTCTCGGGTTCGAACCCTCGTCGCGCACCGCTGACTTTCAGAAGTTATATGACTTTTCAAAATTATGTGCGTATTGATTGACAATTATCGCCTGCTCCATGCCTCGGAGAGCACGTTAAGCTGTCGGTCCCGGCTGCCATGAACATCTATGGCAGTCGTTATTGGGAGAGTGTCGACACAAAAGATCCCGCTGGGTCGAAGTGTCGCCGGTCTGCATTGACTGGCCCCCACATAAGATACAAGATCTGCATCTTTTACAACAATGACGAATATTGGGTTTATATTCACATTTATGTTGACTTTTATCCATCCACTGTAATTTTTGCAGTCTACAGATTTCTTAATATGGTAATAGTATAAGAAATACAACATAACAGTCGTCTGTTCAGTATCTGGTAATAGAGGTCATTGATTGATTTAACCATGTTTATACTTGTAATAATTACCTAAGTGGAACTTTTTAAGAAGTCATGGCGTAAGCGGTCAATAACGTGTAACGTCAATTACGACATTGACGTTACACAAATACAGCTCCTGCATTCCTGATCCTTTAAAACAGGAGTCCAATGACACTAGCCTACTTTTGACGGCATACCATTTCCTTAAGACAATGCAATTTTACTGTTCTTTCATTGGTCACCACTGCTTTAGTGCATATTCCTAATTGTGTAATATACAGAATTAAATAACCCACAGAAAGACTGGCTACTTCGTCAGCTGCAGTATTACTTCGTATAACTTATTACTTATTATTGTACATCCTTATATAAAATGAAATAAACAGTTTAATAAAGACAGCACAAAACCGTACTAAATTGCAAATTCAGACGAAGAAAGCTTACTTTAAGTTAACGAGATCAGTTTCTGGCAGATAAACGGAACCAGCCAAACCAAATGATCTCTTCATAATATGAAAAAAAAAAAACAAAACCATCCGACGATAAATATTCGGCTATCCATTGCCACGACATCACGAAATATATGATTAAAGTTCGGAATTTCAAACGTATAAATAACCCTGTGTTTCAACAGCCGTTATACCCCAAAGTAATCTGGTATTTTATCACAATAAACGTTTACGAGAGCCAACAAAACAATATAAAATGAAACAATTTACATATGAAACAAAAGATAGCCGTCTATGATTCAACATGAGTTTAATGGCGTTATAAATCTGTGTGATAAAACGATTTTATATCATGTCCCGTGACGTATGGGGGTTTGATTGGATTTCCTTTTACCGGTGATATATTTATCAACGGCTTACTTCATGGTTTTGTTCATAATCGGAATGGTAAAAGATGCCCATAAAAAACGTCCTTTTTATCTATTTATCAAGAATGGGTAAAATCTATAGTAATATCGTAGACGAGATACTTAAGCCTATCTATACAGTCTTGCTCTAGCTCCTGCACTAAGTATAATTGCTATGTTTGGAGGTAAAATATGAAAACAGCGGACACAAAAATCAACTAAGCTTGAAACAACTATTAGTGGATTAATGTAATTACTTTGATCCACTAATATATTTTGTTTCAAGCACGCACTGGATAAGAATTCTTGTCCAGTGCGAGGATCGAACTCGTAACACTCGACATACTCGCAAGGGCCAGGCGACAACTTAAACTAAGAAACCGGGTGAGTATTCTTTTTAGAGACGCACTTGGATTAATTCCTGTATCACGGGGGACTTAACAAACATTCAAACAACGACCACAAAGAACACCCAGATTCGAAACAACGATTAGACTACTACACCATCCGTACAGATAAAAACTGTCCATCATCTCTGCCTAACTTCCAAAATATACAGATGCATTATGTTATGCAACTATAACTAAAGAAGCATCATAGCTGGTGCTCAAATGCATAAGATAACAGATGATCCTCACATTATACTCAAGTCGTCGTAATCATCGTATGAAGGAAATAGGAGGTAATGATATCCGTGTAGGCGGCCGACATGACACTGCTTAAGAACAATTGTAGCTGAAACACTTGACACGTTAGTATCAACGTGGAACGAACGTATGACGTCACATATGGTGTGACGGGTGATCTAGTATTATGTATCAACTAGTATTCTATATTAGGGCCTGTGCACACCATATTTTTTAAACGCGCCGTTGACGCGCGTTTTAGCAACGTGCGTCGACGGCGCGCTTTTATCCTACAGAGCAGTTTGTTGTCGTTTGTATCGATACACACGCGCGTTAGCAGCGCATTTGTATCGATTCAAATGCGCGACACCGGCGCGTCATTAGCGCAATAACAAAGCGAATGCAATCAATACTGTCTAGATCGACGCCATCTTGCTACTGTTGACGAGGTTCTGCTTAAAAACGCAATATGCCAGCGCATTTGTATCGATACACACGCGCGTTTGCATCGCGTCTGTATCGCTACATACGCGCGTCTGTATCGATTCAAATGCGTGTTTGAATTTATACAGGTGTGCAAAGGTCTACAGGCTGCGTCAGACTCGCGTGCGTATCGCGTCTGTATCGCGACAAACGCGCGTCGACGGCGCGTTTAAAAAACGTGGTATGCACAGGCCCTTAGATTTTGCCTGCAGCCTTGCTCGCGGGTAATGTAAGTAAATTTAGTAACAATACTTTTTCCTGAATAAATGGTAACTAGTGCTCTTTTCTGTTTCCCTGAAAACGTGTATATGAAATTTTATGATGATCGATCGAGTAGATAAGGCGTGAAAGCGTAACAAACAAACTTACATTCGCATTTATTGTATTAGTTAGGATGTGTATAACAACATTAGTAAAATACATGGTCTTTCGAATGGCTTCACAGGCACATGGGTCTGACGTGCAGAGGCTTTTAATCTACAGTCAGATGAGATACCTACACATAGGTACAGGCTGTGACAGGTATAGAACTATTGGTACATATGGAACCTAATAAATCTGGTCTATGTAGATGGGTATTATTCACTGCACGGATGGCTTAGTGGATTAAGTAATCGCCTGGCCACTACCAGTACTACGAATGTTATGGATTCAAATTCCACACCGTCCACCGATAAAAAATTGTGGGAGGTTCAATCTACACACAAAAAACTGTGTGGTTCACAATGCTTCTTCTGAGTCTTGGTATTCTTAGTGTCCGCTGTTTGAATTTATTCGAAACGCAAGATTAGTAGTCTATTAATATTTATTATTTATTTTAACATCAGGTAGTTGTTAAATTATTTCTACGTAACTAAATAAAACTATTAAAATGGCTAAATGCACAACGTTTTAAGGCGTCACAACATGCATTATTATGATGTAATATCAGTATCACAATATATAAAAGAAGAGAGAAAGAACACTTATTAATATTTGTGAGAAAAAAAACAAATGACAATAAGTAAAATATTAAAAATCTAAAAACATAAAATATATTATTAAAATAGTGCCTATTTAAATATAAAAAACAAAGAAATAATAAAGTCTCGATTAACTAGAATATTTTCTTCTCCCTTAGCCTTTATTATTCCCAAGTCACTTGGGGTCGGCTTTTCTAGTCTAACCGGATTTGACTGGATATCAGTTTTTACACGGAGCGGCTGCCACCTGACCTCCGGAACCCGAAGGCTAACGATACCCCAAGGCTAGACCAGTGTCAGGATATTAGAGGGTACTACCAGATTAACTAGAATATTTATGTATGTAAAATGCTGTTTGACCTAAATATTCTCAAGTCAAGTCGAATGGGCAGACGGTGATTCACCGTCTAATATTATTATTTCTATACTATCAAGGTGGAAAAATGTGGCATATGTATGTGTGGCATCTGATTGTACAACTTATACAGCTTATGATAGTTTGCAATACCAGGGGTATCTCATGTATGCCTTTACCCTGATGGGAAAGGAAGAGGGTGAATATGAGCCACCGGAGCCCTACCAACCGTGTGAAACGCAGTAAGTGTTACCACTCGAACGCCGGTATCCTGTAAGTAAGGGGCACTTATCTTTACTATCACCAAACAATTGGCAACAGCGGATTATTTTACCCGCATATACTTCAATGGTTCTGAAGTCTGAATGTTTTTGGTTGACTTCTATAGTCTTTAATATCCTATCATTGCAATATTATTCAAAACTTAAAGGTTTACACAATGTTGTAATACATGGTGGATTTAAGTCAATAAAAGTATCCGTTATGAATCCTGGGGAACACAATATATAAATTAGTACTAGCTGTCCCGACAGACGTTGTCCTGTACACAAGAAAAAAAAAAACCCTAATCTAAACCATCCTCGAATCCACATGAACACACATTTTTTTTAATCAAAATCGGATCTGCCTTTTAGGAGGAGTTCAGTGACATACACACGTACAGTAGAATTATATATACATATAAAGATAGCGTTTCAGATTTCCTAAATTAAGCTTTCTCTTCATGAAAATTACTAAAAAATCTTTACGACTTTACTGCATGTATTGTACAAAGGTCAAATTCGTTCTGAGTTTGACTTTTTTACAAAAACTATTTGTGTATAGCATATATTTTATCACGTAAAAGAATCAAACCCACAACACTCAGCGCACTGGCAATGGCAAATTGTTTACTTAAGCTTTTGCGCTATCCGTGCAGTCAAAATAATAAGAAAAACAGAAGTACTACAAAATATGAAATAAATAATTTATACTATATTAAACACTATTTACTAAAGCTTTCATATATGTAAATCCAATTTATATAACTTGCAAATATCATAATCCGTTACAAATATTTTCGCAAAACTATTTTAAAAGCTCTGACAAACAAAGCTCTTAAATTTTCCTCAGCATATTACCTCTTAATTTGTGCTCTGTAGCCGACGAAGCAAAAGTAGTTAAGCAATAGTTTTGGCAAGGGCCGTTAAAGGAAACCATTCATATTGAGTAATGTTTCCCCGCTGCCCCTTTATTACGCACCGCCATCCTACTGGAAGATATTTGTAACTAAAGTAGCTTTAGTTCGACGCCCGACAATAAGAATTATCCTTCCTACGCTATTTTTCGGCTATCACACTTTTTGTTACTAAATAAATCCGATAGGCGGCTGAATTGTCTTTTTTGTGAAGTTCCTTCTCCAGGATAAAGATCTAGAAAAATTGTTACGAGATTACCTTCATGATTCGTATAAAATATCTATATATTAAAGCGGCGAGATTGAATGAGTAGTTCCGCATGACGTACTGACAGATATAAACAGACGGCACAATGAAATCGAAATGAAAACTGTCGCCCACGCACCGAGCGTACCTTGACCGTGCACTAATAGTGCCGCGCGCGTACCCACTGTTTCATATAATGACAGACAACGCTCCAATGGGATAAACGCCAACTTATTGCAAGGTTGTGACGACGCTCCAGGCAGTCCTGTGAGCACCAGGCCACTCTGCCGCCGTGTGCCGACACTACGCCCGGCCAATTGCCTCTAATGATACCACTCGAACGCGTATCCGTCCAATCAACTCTTAAGACAAGAGGATCCTTCAGTCTGCTCGACTCGTCGACACTATCGCACTGTTAGCGGATTGCTGTGGACCAGAACCAGTGAATACCGAGTGATTGTTATGGAGTGACGTGTGATATTAGTTGAAAATGAATGTGGTGTTGCACGCGGCCGGAAAAATCCTCGTGGGAACCTCCAAAAGTCAAAGCATATCTATAACGATGATTGATTGAACTGTAAAGTGGAACAACAAATTGATATCATGAATGGAATAAATGCAGCGGCTGAGAAGCCGGCGACAGAAGTCGAGATACCGGTCAAAGATGAGCCAAAAGCCAAAAAACCGGGCGTCAGGGAGAAACTCATGCAGATCCGGTCCAACATAACCGTAGAACCTATCATAGCGTGTTATATAATGTCTAATGTATTCTCAGGACTTGCAGTGCAGAATTTAAATTTGGAAAAAGCGTGTAGGGTTAATTTGGGGTATGATGATGAAGTGTGTTCTGCGTTAAACAGGCGGCAAACAGAAAATTATACTTTAGAAGAATCAGAAGTACAGAAGTTGACTGCGTCGGTACAAGCATGGAAGAATATCGTCCAGACAGCGTTCCCATGTATCTTAGTATTATTTGTGGGATCGTGGAGCGACAAAACAGGGAAGAGAAAAGCGTGTATTCTTCTACCGATTGTGGGGGAAGTGTTGTGTTGCACGAGTTTCATTCTAAATACATATTTCTTCTACGAATTGCCTCTGGAGCTTACGGCCCTCTCAGATCTGTTTCCGTCGCTAACCGGTGGATGGATAACAGTGTGCGTCGGTGTATTCAGCTACATAGGTGATGTAACGACAAAAGAAATGAGGACATTCAGAGTAGGAGTGGCCA
This sequence comes from Catocala fraxini, assembly GCA_930367265.1. NCBI lineage: Eukaryota > Metazoa > Arthropoda > Insecta > Lepidoptera > Erebidae > Catocala > Catocala fraxini. The sequence continues at coordinate 28,192,097 of OV884028.1, read as the reverse complement.
ATTTGTGTATGTCTCTTGGAATACCAATCGGAATGTCCTTAAGTGGTATTCTTCTTCAGCAAATTGGATACTACGGCATATTTTTAATATCAAACTGTCTGTACTTGACTAGCTTGATATATGGATATATTCGTTTGAAGGATCCTGTCATATCTGAGGAAAGGCAACGAGTAAGTATCTCCTAAATATTTAACCATTTTGTTACTCATTTCATTAGCACGATGCCTTTATACTAGAGTCTAAAGTTAATGGGGTTTTGGTATGTGGCTTGATAAGCGTAAGACGCGTTGAGGCCATACATCATTTGCGGAGTAGCTCGACAAGCCGGTTAGTCCTATGCCTAAGTGATAAATTGCTCCGCGCCCACAACGCAAATTCGAACGAAGGGGGACATCGTAACGCAATCAGCGTTTTACGCGAGGCTCGCATAGGTGCCGACTGCGATTTATTTGACACCGGTTCTTTGACATTGTCAATAATATATCTACAGCCACCACTACATGAAATATTGCCACATCAGACTTTTAATAGTTCTCTTTTTTCACTTTGATTGATGACGGCTAGCCGTGTCGAACTTTATGAAAAATATTTTTTTTTTTTGCCAATATGTTACTTTTTGGCTTGTGAAAAAATGTGTGTGAAAAAATTGGACACTTTTCAAATTCATCTTTCTCGGCTTCGTTCGGAGTTCTGATTGTAGTTTTTAATGTTGAAGATTATGTTTTGTGAATGGCTCCTAGGCTATTTATGTGTCAAAAGCTTGTAAACACAGTCTGATACATTTTCCAGGTATAAAATGACCTGACAATAAAGTGGGGATTATTGCGGGATCTGTTTAAACGTGAAATTGCACTTATTCGTCCGTCCCGAGCGGCGCTAAATGAAATTCATTTCGCTTTATTAATGAATTTATGTGGAATTAAATTTTGTCTTTGTAATATGAATGTCTATGGGGATGACCTTTTGCTTCGTCAGAAATTCTGTTTTGTTTACAAAGCTTTATCAGTAACTGACTGTATTGATCTAGCAGTGGCTTAACGGGAATTTTGTTTCTATTAATAACGATACGAGATTCGATTCAAGTAGGGTAATAAAGTGTTTGTGTAAACAAAAAATCATCGTCGCGCACCTCTGACTTTCGGAAGTTATATGACTTTTCGAAATTATGTGCGTATTGATTGACAATTATTGCCTGCTCCGTGCCTCGGAGAGCACGTTAAGCCGTCGGTCCCGGCTGCCATGAACATATATGGCAGTCGTTATTGGGAGAGTCAGTACCCTCTAATATCCTGACACAAAAGATCCCACTGGGTCGAAGTGTCGCCAGTCTGCACTGACCGGCCCCCCACATAAGATACATACATACAGTGGCCTATTTCTACAAAACCAGTCAGTGTTATTCTTTCTGAATAATTTAATAACGTGTAACAAACAGGTGTATCGTATGACGATCAGGTCGATACATAAATCGAAAAACATCGTAATAAAAAGCATAGTATACAAGACCAGGTTTTGCCCACGGTTTCACTTGCGTAAAAGTAGGTTAGGCTATGTTAGTAAAAGTACTTGTTTAAAAAAATAAAATGTTGTCTATGTTACTCGGTGGTATATAGCTTGCTAATGGTGAAAGAATTTTTAAAATTGGTTATCTAGTTTTTGAGTTAAATCCTTATAAACAAATAAACATTTTCATGTTATATTTTTTTTGAAATTGAAATCGATATATTAGAAACTTTTCTGGAAACTAATTGAGATGTAATTTTAAAAGAAATAAACTTTAGCCTAAAATAATGGTTCTTAGATTTTTGTCTATATGCTCATATAGGTGTGTTACAAACTCTTTGTGCTACCTATGCATTTTTTATTCATCCACAGCCTGCTTTTGCCTATGGCTGGGATATTTTTGTTTCTGCAACTCTGCACGATCCTGTGGCAATCTTATACAGCATTGGTCCTCATAAGTGGGTTTTACTGGTAGAAGATTTTTAGTAGAAGCACGGCATCTAGAAATGGGCGTTATTTATTTTTATAAATACATCTCCTGCACTAGGCTTAATTCCTGAATCGCGTGGCAATTTACAAACATTCAAACAACGGACACAAAGAACACTCAGACTCGGAACATCTATTTGTGAATCATACAAATTTTTGTCCCGCGTGGGATTCAAATTACTCGGCATAGTGGCAACGGCGAGGTGACAATTTAAACCTTTACGCCATTCGTGCAGTCAAAACAAATATAGCTTTTATATTTAATAGGCTGTATAGTATATAACAAGTGAGAGACGGCAATGAATTGCCGTAAATCTTTGAATTCGAAAAAATGGTTGAAGTAATATGCGAAGGTCACGTGGTATCACGTGGTCGTCACGAGGTCCGAGGTCAAAGGTCATAATCATTTCGGGGGTATATCGACTATGCTGAGTCGAACGGCGTTGACCGCGAGTCTCTAGCTCTTACGGTTCTTGAGTTGAAAGTTGTATAACAGACAGACGGACGGACGGACGGACAAAACTGTTGTATAAGAGTGTTTTCGAACTCTAAAAAGAGTCAACAGTCTTCTTCGCACTTCTACAAACTATGCCTTAAAAGATTTTAATCTAGATTCTAATATTTTTATCAATAAAATTGTATTCGTAGGAAACAGTAATTTTTTTATATCACTGAAATTTCGTGACGTTGTATACGAAATTTCATGATGATCTGTCCCATTTATAATATTAGTTAGGATATGCTTTTGAATTACCGTATCATTTAGTTTGTGCAAATAAGTTTTTAAATAATAAATCCTTATTTGCATAAAACGTGGTCTTAAAGTTGATTGATACATGGTTTGTGTTTCACATGCTTTGCCATACAATAGGCGTGCACACTTTTACAAAAGTTACATGCTTTATATACACTAATTTTATATTATATACCATACCATTACTAATATATTACTATTTACATATCCTCCTAACTATTATAAGACATGTATTCGGCTACTGTCTAGAAACATTTATCTGTGCGCCATTTCTTAAAAGTGTTTATAAATCTTGAAAGGGTTAATTTTCGTATGGATTTTGGAATTTTATTGTTTAATTGTATACACATACAAATTAATTTATGATTACAATAAATTAAATTATTAGTTATTGCCATGCCAAAAATGTTGTAATTTATTAATAAAAACCAGTTTGCCATTTTGCAAATTCAGCAGATATTTTGCGGTCGACCAGTGGCCATGAAAAAGCAATCAAATTATAAAAGTGTAAGCTTGTTGGCTACTAAAGAAAAACAGATTTGATTAATAATTTACATAGATAGACCATAGTGAATTGGCTTATTGGATACTTCAATTCATGGTATTTATTTCCGTGAGATTAACGTAGGCGAAGCTGCGGGCAGAGTAAGCAATTAACGTTGGTTAGTTTGATTGCATTTCAGTAACTTGGTATAATCAACACGCTTTTTTTATGTCAGAGAGGTTAGGCAGTGGTATGTTAATGTCGTATTTAGTATGTATACCTTTGTTGACGATTATGTGTAATCATTCAGATTGTTTGATAATTTCTTAACAGAAGAAAATAATAAAACTCTAGAAATGGAATATGCCTCTAAACTGAAATATAACGCCTGTTTAATAACAGGCGATATTTTTCAGTTGTCTATGTAATCACAGGCAACATTCTATGATACAGATTAGTCTTACCTTTTGGACTTAACTGACGTTTAATGAAAATGATAATTTCTTAACAGAAAAAGAGAGATAACACTAAACCTGACCTTGGAAATTAAACTTGCCTCTAAACAAGTAAAATATCGCCACTTATTAAATGGGCAAATTAAATGGCTATGATACAGAATTGTCTTACCTCTTGGACTTAACTGACGGTCTATATATATGTTTAATTGGATTCATATTACCTCTTATTAAATGGGCAACATTCTATAATACAGAATTGTCTTACCTCTTGGACTTAACTGACGTTCTATATCCATGTTTAATTGGATTCATATTACCTCTTATTAAATGGGCAACATTTTATGATACAGAATTGTCTTACCTCTTGGACTTAACTGACTAAACATGTTTAATTGGATTCATATTGGGTTTGTGCCTTATAATCCACCAAATTAGTTTTTAACATAATTATTTTCTGCGTTATTAATAATCTCTGTGTCACGGACATTACCTTAGATGAAGAGACGACCACAAGTTTCCTATATGTTTATTCTAGACATAGTGCATGCACACAACTCTCTTTTCTTCTTTTTGGCATAAAAGTAGCCATAAAGGCCATGAACTAATTCTATGCAGATGAATATCATAATACAATGCTTAGTAGCTACATGAAAAAAGGACAAACCAAATAATAAACTTTTGCACTTATAATATTACTAGGTTTTACTCGTGGCGTCACCCTCTTCTAAAAGCCTAATATGTCCATGTTTCCAACAATCTCTACGTAAAAATCATGGGTTTTTAAATTTATGTCGAGCTTTGTTGCTTATTGAAAGGATTTCAAATTAATAAACACACTTTAACATACAGGTTGTCCCAGAAGTCGACGTCAAGCCGAAAATCGAAAAAAATCGTAAGCTAAAGCAAAGTATTATTCAAGGCGAAATAACAAAAAAATAATTCAAAAAGTAATTGTCTGTAGTAACAGGAGTGAAAAGACCGTCACAGAGTGTAGAGTTTATGACTTTTTAAAATCCCTTTAATTTTTAAAATACGTTACTCAGATTTTTTTAAATTTTTCTGATGGCTATTACAACTTAGCCTGTTACCTGATTCCGTATTGACGTCGACTTCTGGGACATCCTGTATATGTATAAAAGACTAGATTTTCCCGCGGCGTTACTGTAGATTTTGTCAATAAATTTCTATCCCTCGGGAACAGCCATTTGTCTGGATGAAAGATACCCTATATTATTTCAGGGGAACCCTGACAACGTCTATGCAAAATTTCATAATGTTCGGTTGAGTAGTTAAAGCGTGGATGCGTAACAAACAAACAGTCTCACATTCGCATTTATAATATTACTAGTTTTTGCCTGTGGCTTTGCTTGTCCGGGAACAGTACATTTTGTGGAGAAACGGCAACCTATGTTCTTTTCTGCATCCCTGACAACGTGTATGCGAAATTTCATGATGATCGGTCCAGTAGTAAAGGCGTGTAAGCTTTACAAGCAAATAAACTCACATACGCAATTATTATGTTAGATAATATTATTTTTGGATACGTGTATGATCGAAATGTGGGTTTGTAACATACATGCATAATACATACGGATATTAGTTGCGTGTTTTATGTCGGAAGTAATGGCACTAGCACTCTTGAATGCCAGGCTAGAAACGTTGTTGGATCTTCATGTTTGTAAATTATCAGTACCAACATAACCTCTACATATGCTCAGTAAACGTCAATAGGCTCAATTACGAGACCTAAATATAGTCGCTGACAAGTGGGTCTGCCTAATCTTCCGAGATTATGGAGGCGTGGTGTTATTTAAGTTAAAAGGAAATGCGGGTATCAGAATTAAAGTAACAAAGTGCCTAGTGCAATTTGTTTTTACGTTAACGCGATCGAAATGTTCACCGCGGTTGTCTCTGATTGGTTAAGAGCTTGGAGCGGGCCAATCGGACCGCAGAACGTCATAAACGTGTCGATCGCGTTAAGACTGCGCCGAGTGAAATGTGCCAAAACAGGCAGTCACAGTTAAGTGAATAAAATCAACACTTTTTATTTAATACAAATATTAAATATACATTTACCATAACAATGAATGTATTTACAATTACTCCGTGTAAAAATTTAAAATAATTAATATTTTCGCCTATAAAATTACGTAAATTTGCAAAAACGTAAGCTCGAGTTACGTGATTTTTAGATTATAACAGTAGAAATCTATCCTATTTTACAGCTTAAACGAAACATAAATAGTTATATTACAATTTGTCCGTCCCAAATATTTAAGTTATTGGTTGACAATAAAGATACATATTTATCCAAAAAGCACTTCAAATCCTCCATACAATTTTACTATAGCGGACGCGCGCCGATTTGTATATGCGCCGTACGAGCTCTGTCATTATCTGTCTTACGCTCGGCGCAGTCTTAATTGAGTCCTTTACAGATTTTGACAGATCTTCCATAAGTTTTGCGTTTTCCATGTTTGCAGGATCAACCAGTAGGTTGTAGAGGATGGGTGTGCTCGTTCTTTGACGCGCGTCACGTGCGGGAGACCCTGACTGTAGCCTTCAGGACCGGCCCCAGGCGGCGGAGACTCAGGGTGTCTTTGCTGATCGTCGTAGTGTGTGTTATATTTGGACCTCTACACGGTAAGTAGAATGGCAGTGTCAATAAGTATTAAATAAAAAGGTCTACTATACTGATTTTAGATTTGCGGCTGACTGTAATACCGGGTATAGCGATGTACAATTACTATGAAAAATAACAGATCTTGTAAAGATATATGATACCGCATTCGAATTTTGACCAAATTGGAATTACTTTTATTATTTGAAAGATAATCGAATATTTTAAACACGATTTAATAATCATATGTCTTTCTTAGTTTCTTTGCACCGTACTGCACCTTTTATACGTAAATATTTAATCAAGGGTAGAATGTCGTTAGACCATTAGTAGAGTTTATTTATTATATCTAGAACGTTATCTGCTCGTTTGTTATGCTATTGCACCGCAATCGCTGAAAGGATTTTGATAATCTGGTACGGAGAGCTGGAAGCGCACCCTATACTCTAACGGCGTAATTAGGTATTATACCAATCTTTATTGTTTCAGGTGAAATGAATGTGCTGTACCTATTCATGAGGTACAGGTTCAACTGGGACGAGGTACAGTTCAGCATGTTCTGCACTTATAGCATCATAACCAATTTAGTGGGTAAGTAACAAATCCTTACATTCATTTTCATCAGGCAACGCATTTCTTCCGATGGCAACGAAACCAGTTTTTCCAGGCTATAGGTTACTGCAGCTCTTTACCATTTAGGTGATATTGCGTATGATTTCAAAATTGAGGATTATATTAAATGCTAAATTGACGTGTCAGCAGATATAACAGTAAAAACTGACAGATATGTATCAAATAAGTTTTACATTTCACTTTCTTCGATATATGATGGTGACATGCAGATACCTTATTAGAAATACATGAGAAAGAACCATATAAGTGCCTACTGTCCCAATAAAACTGCCGTATTTATTGTCTTGGTTAGTCTTTTCTCGTCCATTATATTTACAAGTGCAAACCATCACAGTACACCTTTCTAAGTCATTGCAACACTACACACACTTCTTCTTATTATATCCTTAGTACAGATTCTAATATGTATATTATATAAGCTTAAAAACAGCAAGCCATTTATAACATGAATTTTTTAAATAAATTCTACTTACTTCTTAAATGTAAAAACATTTTTTATTAAGATTTTTGTTTCATTTTACAAATGTGAACTGGTAATCTAACATTTCTATTCAATTAAACAGAATGAGTCTACACAAAATTTATAGTTAAAAAGGTTCCAAGGTCATTTACAAAGATTTATGTAAGATATAAAAGAAATATTTCTGACGTATTATTTTGGAGACAATTCATTTTGTATCATTCTTTATTTGTAAATATATTTTTTTTCATGTTATGACAACGTAATTTTTATACTGTCGTTTGATGAAAATGTTTTGTAAATTTTGGAAATTTATGCTTTTATTTTTCTAAATCGTGACCTTGAAGACTCGGCGCGTTGATCCCGTGGTTTATACGTGATTGTGAGATCATGGCTTTGATTCTCTGGTCCGGTAAGGTGTTATTGGGCTTTTCTGTTATGATACGCTAAGTAGCAAAACTTAGTCTGGCTGGATGTGCCCGGTAGATAGAAATAGATTTGCTCCCAATAACATAGCACCTAAAAACATTTAATCGTATAAAAATATCCTTTTCGTTTAAGATTATTGACCCCAAGCTGCACCAAAACTTTTTGATAAAATTAATGAATCGAATGAAAAGTAAAAAAGAATGTCCCAGGGGAATGGCTGACATTTTTAATGATTACCGATCCATTATCACGGTTGAACGGAGATCATAGGAAATGAATCTCTTCTTTCATTAATTGATATGCAATTAAACATTTTTGTGTCGATTTTTCATTTGATCTCAGTAATTGTGAATATTTTGGTCGCATTATAAAAGGGCCTTTGTACAGGTTGTGATGGTAAGATAAAGTGAATCCTATATCCTACTAATATTATAAATGTGAAAGTTTGTGAGGATGGATGGATGTGTGTTTGTCTTTCAAGCAAAAACTACTAAACGGATTTTGATGAAACTTTATAGTATTATTGTTTATACATCAGAATAACAAATAGGCAACTATAAATTTTATCTTAACATAAATCTACGTCAACGCGTGCGACGCCGCGGCCAAAATTTAGACCTAATATAAAAACGCATGAAACTTAATAAATAAAAATAAATGAAGTACACGCACGCTGTCTTGAATGACAGCGTGTTTTGTATGTTTTTTTCTAATTTGATTTAGACATATCAAAAGTTAGATTTTTGCTTGTTTATTTGTGTCTACCCACAAATCTTAAATGTAATGTTTTAAGAGTGTATGACATAGAGACGTCTAATTTAAAGGGAACTGTCCATTATTGGCTTAGCGTGAACAGAATTCATACATAAAAACAATTATACTAAAAAAAAACTGCATGGTGGGTCGACGGACAGTAGGTTGCTGCGCCCATATAATGATTATTCGGTTTTTGAGTTGGGCAAGATATCAAAACAATTTAAATCCACCAGCCCAGTTCCTAGATAACATTTTAGAAACATATGAATCAGAATAATAAAAAGAAATAACATAAAAACAATGATTTTTTATTTTAAATAAACCACCACAACAAACGAATTAGGATCACCTGGTTACAAAACTTTGTTATTTTTCTAATTCCTACTGGTTAATGCTTTTAAATTAATATATAATTATTACTCTCAGTGACTGTCCATTCCAAGCCAAAACCCTCATACAAAGTGGACAGTTCCCTTTGTAACTCTTGAAATCATTCAAGCTATAGGAAACGTGAACTATAAGAATATGATTGCACGGATTGCGTAGAGGTTTACATAAGTGGTCGCTTCGCCACTGCCAGTGTGCCGAGTGTTGTAGGTTTGAATCCCACACGGGATAAAAATTATGAGATCCACAAATGGTTGTTTGGAGTCTGGGTGTTCTTTGTGTTTGTTTGGATGTTTATAAAGTCCCTCGCCTCATAGAAATTATTCATAGAGCGGAAATTGTCTTTATTAAAATAAATAAGAAGCGGAGTGTGACTACTACATAAAATACTGTTTCGCTGTGTAAATAAGACTGGCGGAGTTCTCTTCACATGCCTTTGCTTATATCTCACCTTTTACTTAGGCGCGTTGATACGCGATTAATACATCTGATAATGTAACCGCTTATAATTATGCGATACACTTTGTACCCTTCGTATATATATGTTTGTCTTTTAAATGCCTTGCATGAGAAGCGAAAATGTTCATTCATACATATTTTGTTAATCGAAGTACAAAGTTCCTGACGAACGAGGTAATTGATATCCTTTTTTGTCTCGTATTAAGATTTATCAATACTTTTAATTGACTGTGTGCCTTGCCTACTGTAACATTGAGTTTTGCTTTTGCAAAAATGTTGATAGTAAGGTCGGTGCTTACCTTAAATCGGCGAGCTTGTATGAGGAATGTGATGGAGTGAATGAAGCCAGAGAAGTGTGTCAGGATCGTAGCAAATGGAAATCCGTAGTCTCTGCCTATCGTTCTGGGAAACAGGCGTGAATCTATCTGGTTTGATTCTTGAGTCAAACAAAGAGTGTTAATAATTAGGATATTGGCCGTGGCGCAGTGGTAGTGAATGCGACTACTGTGCATGAGGTCTCGGGTTCGAATCCCGGGTCGGGCCAATAAACAGTTATTGGGTTTTTCAGTTAAGAAATCTCAATAGCAGCCCAGAGTTACGAAGTTGGCGGTGTTAGACATCTCCGTGCCTCGGAAAGCACGTTGGTCCTGCGCCTGATCTCTCTCCGGTCGTGTCGGATTACCATCCCATCGGATCATGAGAGTTAGGGAACATAGAGTGCAATTGTGTTTGCGCACACACTTGTGCACTATAATATCTCCTGCGTAGTTAGCCAGTCTCCATTAAGACTGGCCGCCGTGGCCAAAATCGGTCTGGAGGACATTATTATTATTATTATTGTCCCTTCTGGAACATAGACGTCGAACTATGGATGCATATCAAGAGAGGGTGGAAAACCATTTTGTTTATGTTTTGTTTGAGCAGTCTGGTGTGTGAAAAATACTTTGATGAATTGCACATGAGATTGTTTACAATATACAAGCTAACATATATCCCATGATTTGTGGCTGATTGTGGCGGGTTCAATATCTGAGTTGGATAATGTTGTCCTTCAGATGTCAACAGACTGTTTGTCCTATTTCGTGGGACTTAAAATGTAGCTGGTGAAATATATACATATGTCGGAGAGTAGGACGGCCGAATCGCTTTTGACATGATGAAGCAACAAAATATAGGCGTGGTATTATACTTCGTACGTATACTAATGATAGGCAAATACATGAGAAATAAAACAATAAAGGTTGATTGTGATTATATCTGATTTGATCCGTAAGTGAGTTCCTCACACCGAATGTGTCCGCGCACGAGTCTCCAGCGCTTATATAACATCAATATGACACTGACAGTTATAACTGTCACTCCAACTGACACATTGGCTATATGGCGACCTCACGCTTGATGTTCCGAAACAAACTAATAGATGGCGCTTTATTCAACTCCAATTACAGAAATATATTACATTCCAATGATTATTTTCTTGACGCTCCGAAATATATCAAATATGTAAATTAAAAAGAGTTTGAATGGAACCTATATTGCTAACCTATATGATTGGCCAAATCATTGAAAGAGATGCTTTTAATTTTGGAAGTCGACATATATCAAATATGTAAATTAAAAAGAGTTTGAATGAAACCTAGGCTGCTAACCTATATGATTGGCCAAATCATTGAAAGAGATGCTTTTAATTTTGGAAGTCATGACTGTGCAATTGTAAGGAAAAAAAAAGTCAAATCATCGCCTGTGATTGCAATTTAAATTGTAATCGAATAACCTACTAACTGTTAATTTGAGTTAATGGTTACTTTGTATTCGATCCAATCGATCGACCGTGTTCGCAACATAATGTTTTTTCGTTATTTGTAAAAGGCAAATTAAATAATTATTTTGGGGATAGGTCGAAATCGTCGAAAAATAAAAAAGAATTCTTCCTACTCTAAAGAATTATGTTATAAAATCGACAAAGATATTCTAGAAATATTGTTTTAACGCAATAATATATTTATAAACAAAACAATCGGTGATAGAAGTTTAATTTCAATGAGTAACCTTTTCGTGATCGTAAGGCAATCCTTACTAATATTATAAATGCTAATGGAAGTTTATTTGTTTGTTACAATTTCACTCCTTAACTGCCCGACCCATCATCAAGAAAGTTCCCTACGTACTTTTTTGTATTTCTGTAATCCTAACAAAGTGTGATGAAATTTTTTACTGGATGGAAGGTATTTTTTGCAGAAAAAATTTATCCCAAGGGATAACTAGTATAACATAATTGTATAACAAGACTTATCTTTACTCAGTTACCTACATTACAAGTGCTTTCGTCCACCAGGTACGCTGTTCTCCATCAGCATATTCAGCGACTTCATGAAGCTGGATGACACAGTTGTGGGCATCATCTCCTGCACCAGCAAGATTTTCGCTTCGTTCATCTTTGCCTTCGCTACTACGACTACTGAGATTTACTTAGGTAAGTCGTGGAGAAAGAAAGAGAATAACAAGTGAGAATCGGCAATGAATTGCCGTAAATCTGAGAATTCGAAAAAATGGTTCAAGTAATATGCAAAGGTCACCTTGAGGTCAGAGATCAAAGGTCATAGTCATTTCGGGATTTATTGACTATGCTGAGTCGAATGGCACTAACCGCGAGTCTCTAGCTCTTACGGTTCTCGAGTTGAAAGATGGTAGATGGTAGGTAGGCCAGAGGTCAAAGGTCATAGTAATTTCGGAGGTATATCGACTATGCTGAGTCGAATGGCGTTGACCGCGAGTCTCTAGCTCTTACGGTTCTTGAGTTGAAAGTTGTATAACAAACGGACGGATGGACGGACAAAGCTGTTGTATAAGAGATTTTTTGAACTCTAAAAATGCGACCAATAGCCTGAGTAGGCATCGGTTCAAATCCCATCCACAGTACTACAGACGTGAACCTATTCATATACAAGCATGTTAGCTCAGCTGAAGGAGTAATAAAACACACTTTCTTAAGCCATCAAAGTAGAGTCCTCGGCATCAAACGGCTTTCGGTCACGGAGATATTATAGTGCACAACACAAGCTTACTATTTATTCCCACAATGGATCCGATGAGATGGTAATCTGACATGACCAGAGAAAGATCAGACGTGGGATTTTACCGCCAAACTCCTAACTATGGGCTCCTATTGAGAATTTATTATTAGAAAACCCAATTTGGTTGACCTAATTTGGGATTCGAACCTGGGAATTTATGAACCACAATATTAATGATGCGTTGACCGTAAGACAAGTATGCTATCCTTTAACACATTTACATGTTGATGTTGAGTAGACTAGCTGATCAGCTAAATTATTCTTGCAGCCCCGCTGGTAGAGATCTTCAACGGGACTTCATTCATCGCCATGCGCTCCATCGCCTCCAAACTAGTAACAAGCGAAGAATTAGGTAAGTTCTTATACTATACCACGCTATACTATAGGTATAATAACTATTGTAACTAATATTATAAAACTGAGTGTGAGTTTGTTTGTTTGCTACTCTTTCACGCCTTAACTTCTTTACCGATCATCATGAAATTTACCGAAAGGTACCGAATAGGAAATACGGTACCTTCCATACCACGAGCAAACGCTAGTATCCGATAAAAACCTATGGCTATTAGCCGAAGCGGGTCCTCGATATGCATGTGTTATGTGTATGATAGTTTTGATCAAGTCTTGATGTTTTTTTATTTGAAAAGCTCATCTGTTAAGCTGGCCGCAAACATACGGTTTCCTGGTCAGGTTTCCGAAACAGGGATTCAGATTCGTCATTTCGTCAGCTTTGCGCAGACATTGGGTTTTCCATCAGGAATTAGTGTTACCAGTACGTACGGTAACGCCATCCCGCTAACATATCTAACTAGCTCTGATGTATTCAGAATGGAAATTTCTGTTCGTGTGCGGCGGTACAAACAGAATGTTAGCGAGCGCTGCGTTCGGAATGATGTCATTCGGTTTTTCCGTTCTTCATTGAGAACACACCGGCGAGATTTCGAATCGAACGACGGGAATTATTTTCGCACGGAAAATATAAGAACGTGTGCGGTATATAGCAAATTCGTATAAAAAGTGTGCATTCGGGTATCCGAATGTGAAAACCGGTTTCGGAAACCTGATCAGGAAAACGTACTTTTGCGGCTAGCTTTAAAGTACCAGTCGAATTTGATAATTATTTTTGCATTCGATTATCGATATCTCAATACCTATATCCCAATTCTTGAGGAAGATTGATTAATCTATATAACATCACGCTACGAACTACGGGTGCGGAGCAGTAAATATAAACGCGGTTGAAATAAGGTTGATAGCTAGTTAATGTTACCTACATTTAAAGAATTTTACTCATTATTGTGGCCAGGACTAGTAAACAAAATACCCAATACAAATAAAGAATTGTTTTCATTTGTGCGGTGGCATAATATACACCACAAATAATTCATTTGTCAATATTTATTACGTATATACGCTTGTGAATCACGCTAGTTATTATGTCATACTTTATAAGTGCCTTTAGGGTTTTAATTGTCGAAAACCCGTTTATTGTATACAGAGCAGTCTGTTGACATGACTATAGTAAACTTGCGGTTTGTGTATGGAAAAGACGCCATTGTTAATGAGTTTAGCCAGTAATGTTGTCTCAATAACGTGTACGATTGGAACCTATATCAATATTGTAAAGAGGAACGATTTATTAGCATGTTCTTAATCGATCGAACTCAGAAACTACACCATTAAAAAGCTTCTTCATCCAGAAGTAATGTAGGCTAAAAGGAAATAATATTACGCTACGAGCCACAAGAGCGCAGCAGTAATCATGAATTTAAGTGGAACCGCGGGGCAGCTAGAATCGCTAAAAACCTTATTTGAAGATAGGCAAACTATGATGATAGTAGGGCATTAAGATTGGAATTTTTACAAGCCTCCTCAAAGTCAGGAACGCATCTTTTTTCAATGATAGCCTCTATGAGCTTAACGTTACGTTTTTGAAGCATATAGAATAAATTTGAAAGGTAGATGAACTTCCAAAAATAATTATATGTAGTACCAATAGGTTCGGAATTAAGAGGCTGAGATCTGATCTGATCTGATATGAGAGACAGGTTGAAATTATAAAAGTTCTGTACTTGCTATCTGTTTATGAAACTCTCTATATAAATTAATATTCTCAAAAATTTCTGATAAAAACGAATTCTCCATGGAAACTTGCCTAGTTCAAGCGTTGCAGGTTAATGTTCTAGGAGCACGACATAAATAATTTATTATGTAGTAGAGCTGGTCAAAGGCAAATATTTAAATCTCAGATGTGCCCTCAGCGTAGTAAGACAGCATTTAAAAGTGTCTTCACTAAGAACAATGAGTTCACTCATTAGATCGAGAACGATAGTGTAGAATTTATCGTCATAATATTATATTAATCTGTAAAGTCTAAGACTTGTATTGTGTTTGGTCACCGGTGTGCCGCTGCGGTTTGAACGGTTAATAATAGGTACAGATCAGAATTCAGTCACGTTAGCATTCTGTGTCACATAATAATAATAATAATAAATAATGTCCTCCAGACCGCATTTCGGTCACGGCGGCCAATCTTAACGGAGACTTCCATCGGCGCAGGAGATATTATTTGATATTTTCATGGCAGACCTGCTAAGCGTCTGAAAATGTGACTGATAGGCGGCAATAAGCTTCCTATTATATGAAACTTGTAATCATAGCTAGCTAGCTATGCAGTCATAGTTGGCGAAATGTGGATAAATCATACTCCTTCTAGGATATACATTTTATCTTCTCTTATCTTCTAGGTAAAGTGAACTCCCTCTTTGGTTTGGCCGAGGCCATGATGCCATTGGTCTACGGGCCATTGTACTCCAGAGTATACATGGCGACTCTCAACATCCTGCCTGGAGCCGTGTTCCTGTTAGGAGCGGCGATGACCGTACCTGCTGTGGCTATATTTGGGTAAATAATTTTTCATAATACACTGATAAGGGTACGCAGAGGTAGTCAATGTGAATTCTTAGATGGTCTCAGATTAGATTTGGACAAATTTTAATTTTAGACTGTCTCGTGTATTGCAGCTGAAGTGAATGTGGCTTCTGTACATGTCTCAGAGTTTGATTTAGGCACTTGAAGAGCGAAAAATACTGTGGAATAAAAAGTACCTACCATCACCAGTCTACGTGAAAGCAAGCGAATGTCTGCCACCGGGTCGACTGCAGTGGCCTATTTGGAAAGCATTGAATCGCTTGCGTGCCCAAGTAGGCCGCTGCAAACATAATTTGGTGAAGTGGGGTTTAATTGACACGTCCCTCACCCAGTGCGAGTACGGTGCGGATCAGACCATGTCCCACCTGCTGGAGTGCCCTGAATGTCCATACAAGTGCTCAGGCCAAGAATTGATGGACGCCAGGCCACCGACACCGCGGTAGAAGTGGCCACGCATTGGGCTCAATTAATATAAGAATATACCGTCGAAACGACAAGAAGAAGAAGAAGTGGTATTGCGTTTTTCTGTTAAGATATTAGTATCAGCTCGGAGTCTAGAACTGCGCTTGGTAGATGGCAATAGACTCCCCCTTTTTTCTGTGGGACCTTAAATTACGGCTGATGAATTATGAGTGTCGAACATCGGTGCCTAGGTGCCTACCCCTTCAGGATATTCACGGATGACGTTGTGGTTTATGTGGTCACGTAGCCACTGCCACCACACAGAGCTTTTGGCCCGATCACCACACAAGTAAAAAAATTGTGTGATCTACAAATAGTTATTCCGAGTCTCAGTGTTATTTATGACCGTTAGTTGGATGTTTATAAACTCCCCCGCGACACAGAATTTGGTAATGGTAAATTATAATTCTAAAAAGAAATATAGACGTTAAATGAATTCACTCATTAGATTTGAAATAAACCTCGGTATTGAGATAAACAATAGAGTATGTCAATAGAGGTTTATTTCAAATCTAATGATGTATAGCAGCGATAGCTCAGTGTGGAGACCAACAGACTGCAATGCAGAGGGTCTCGGGTTCGAACCCACGTCGCGCACCTCCGACTTTCGGAAGTTATATGACTTTTCGAAATTATGTGCGTATTGATTGACAATTATCGCCTGCTCCGTGCCTCGGAGAGCACGTTAAGCCGTCGGTCTCGGCTGCCATGAACATCTATGGCAGTCATTATTGGGAAGTCAGTGCCCTATAATACCCTGACACTGGTCTAGCCTTAGGGTATCGTTAGCCTTCGGGTTGCGGAGGTCAGGTGGCAGCCGCTCCGTGTAAAAACTGATATCCAGTCAAATCCGGTTAGATCAGAAAAGCCGACCCCAAGTGACTTGGGAATAATAAAGGCTAGGGAGAAGATTGAGATAAACAATCCCTTGAGAAATTACACTGCAAATTTATTTTGAAGTATGACTTTCTATATGAAAACATCTAAAAATAAAATCTCTATAACCATAATAAAGTGAATGTTCTGGATGACATTGAAGTAATCTAAGTTGGACGATTGATAATATTCGTTAATATCTACCTATCTAAAACTCGTGTAACAGTCTTGTGAAACTTTGACAGTTCTTCGTAATTAAACTTGATATCGTTTCCAAGTTCAAGTTATTAGCTTACGTTCAGTCAAATAGCGCATACAGTCTACTTATACATTTAGGAATTATAATAAGTATTATACTAAGTGAGATATATAAATAAAAATAAATGAATAAATTGTTTACTGAGTCTAAGTGCCATAGATTAGGTAAGGTTTGCGTGTAATCGTGTGGTCCTGAAATCACACGATTACATGAAAATACTAGAGGTCGGCCTTGATAGCGTAGTTGTTAGTGTAACCGACTGCCACGCCTGAGGTCGCGGGTTCGATTCCCGCACAAGTCAAATATTTGAGTGCATGAACATGGTATTTGACTTGGTCTGGGTGTTTTTATGTATAATATGTATGTATTTACAAAAAAAATAGTATATATGTATGTTTATCCATTGTCTAGTACCCATAGTACAAGCTCTGCTTATTTTGGATTCGATGGTGTTGTGTGTATTTTTGGGTGGCTTACACCGAGACATAAGATTATTATTGTTTTAAAGGGTGTAAGTGTATAGGAAAAATTTAATAAAAAGAAAATACTCTCGAGTCGGGCAAATGTTACCTTATTTTGCTTTCAAGAAATTCTCAGACATCATGCCGTCTGAAATTATGCCCGATAGTTTACAATGCTCGATTCGTAGAAAGTGAAATCTAATATTGGCGTGAGACTATGTATGTATATTTTACGTGCATAGAGTTCCAGCATATTGACTTCTGTCAGCCATATATTCAATCTCAGTGCTGCTATTGGGAATTGTTTTACCTTATAACGAATGGTCTGACCCAGGAATAAAACTCCGGACGAGGGACCGGGTCCTCTCCTTATGTAAAGTAAAAAATAATCTCACGCTTAAAGATAAGCAGAGATGCATGATCGGCCAAATATAATAATAAAATATATATTGAAATTAATCTTCTTTATACGGATTTTGTAGCATTGTTTACATTAGAACACTTTTTAAAAATAATTTTAAAAGTGTTCTAACATAAACAATGCAACAAAGTCCGTATGAAGAAGTTTTATTTCAATGTATAACATTCGCGTAAACATAAGACAATATTAAATGAAATGTTTGTACATAATATGTCACCTGATCAACAAAACATCCACAACATCAAAATCAAAAAAAATAGATTAGGTATCTAGCATAAAAAGTATTAGAAAAATTAATCATAACATGTTGTCGTTATTATTAGTCAGATGCTAAGTCAAACTGGTATTAATTAATATTTGATACATGTGTACATTGACTTAGTATTTACTATATACTAGAGGAGACAAGTCAAGAAGATTGTTTGAAACACGCGTTAGAGTGCATGCTTTCTAACTGGGTTGTTCCGTATTCATCCTATAAAAAAAATATATAGCCTATGCTAGGTACTCGGTGATAATAAAGATTTCAAATGAAGTTTTTTTTTTTTCTTTTTTTAATTCGTTTGCGCATGTCTTTCCTGGTTATAATATTAATATAGATGTAGATTACGAAAACAGTAATTTTTGCTCAGAACGTCACCTTAAAGCTTTTGGGTAATTTTGTAATCGGTTGAGCTAGGAATACTTACAGTATGAATAAATAATCAAAAAATGAAATAATTGCTGTCGGTTAAGTAAGGAACATAAATAGGTTGAGTTAGGAAAAAAAACAGTGCCTCGGCGGGGTCGCGATTGCATGTGAAAGCGATTCGCGCGGCCCCGCCGTCTATGGTTATGTCGAGGAACACCGTGGTAGGTTTAGTCGGTATTACCGGGGTATCTTTCCCCCGGTGAGCCCGACATAGCCTCTCCGTAGCCCCGCGGAGAGGTACGCGTCAAGCAATCCCCCAAGTAAAAAAAAAAAAAAAAAAAAACAGTGTAGGATGAAACGTCATACGATGACGCCGGAACAACCCGTTTAAATCACTCATACTGAGCCATCCGCTTACTGTTATGACACGTTTAAGTACAAATGTAGTTAAGTTATACCGGAATACACATAGAGGCATATAATTATATAGGTTATTTCAATATGAATCACTTTTAATACTTTCATGTTATATCCTAACTAATTTTATAAATGCGAATGTGAGTTTGTTTGTTACGCTTTTACGCGTCAACTACTTGACCGATGATCATGAAATTTCGCAGAGATTGTGAATGGTCCAGAAAAGGACAATGGGATAGAAAATTTATGTAATTTTTCTATGTAGGTAATGTAACCTACATTTACGAAAACGAAACAGCGGGCAAAAACTAAATTTAAATCATTAGATTTATATGACAGAAAATAAAGATTTATATGTATGAAAGCCATTGCGCTCATATATTTACATGCCTTTTGGCTTGACGTTTAGGTCAGGTTGCACTGGCCGTGGTCACAAGCAGACTGGCGCAGGCATGTCAGGCTTTCGTAAGGTAGATGTTCCTAACACTATACCGTACCACACTTACTGTGTTACAATTTTGCACTCAAACTTGTCGTTGCAGTAAATGCATAAGGGCGCGTTCCCACTATGTCGTTAAGATAGATTATTGTGTCTTTTAAAGCGTCGTGACTAGTGTATTTAAATAGGGGTGTTCACATACAGGACGACACGATTAACTATCGTCCACGACTTTTTTTTGAAGTGACGACAGATTGTCAATTCAATGGGAACTACTAGCACGACAGTCGTAAAACGATAAAAATACGTCACGACTAATCATGACGGCAAATCGTGTGTCGTTGTTGCAACTTTCCATCGTAGCCACGATAAAAATATCGTCTCGTCGTTTACACGTTCAACGATAAAATATTGCGACGATACAGTGACGATAAACAGTCGATATAATGGGAACAGCTAGAGACGACAGTCGTCCAACGATAAATTAATAGTCACGACATGGTGGGAACGCGCCCTGACTCAGACTAAGTGCGTTAGAGAGCATGAACTATAATGAGTGCTTCAAACAAATTAGCTGGATTGTCTCGTCTAGTAAGTACAACATATTAACTCTATGTACGTATTTTTTATGCTCGTCTACATGATATTTATAGGTCATTCTACCTGTCATATAAAGTGCTAGTTTTTATCAAATCGTTTGAACGGGCGTTCAGGTTAGTTCTTGAGAGTATTTGCAAATCCCTGTTATTAAATGTCTGTGATAAATTAGGTTGTTAAAGTGCGATTTCACTTGAGCTGTCTCAGAGAGCTGTTCCATCATCAATAAATTATGATATGGGTAGATTTATACGTTGAGGGACAGTTGGTGTAAAATAATTCGCCCTTGCTTTGCCTGACCCTGTCTGCATTGAGTGTCGTAGGTCGTAGGTTGATCTCCATACCAAAAAAATTACCTGTTCGTAAATAGTTGTTGAGGTCATAGTGTTCTTTATGTCGTTTGTTTCAATCCCCGGCCATATTCCTGAAATGGAAGTCCACTATATATAAATAAAAAATAATATATTTTTCATTAACATAACACTTAATGTATCCCACAATGTTTCTTTTGGGTTGTCTAAGGTATAACTCATTGGAAGTCAGACGGGAGATGCACCAACTTATAGCCATGTGCAAAATTCTGAGGAGAAAAATTGTTGCACCGGACCTTCATGACGAGCTGTGTCGATTTTTTGTTCTTAATAACTACCGTCGCAACCGAAGGCACATGTTGTTTGCCGTGCCATCATGTCGCACCATACCGCGCTCGCTTTCTGCTCTCAACGCTCTCCTGTACGCCAGTCCTGACTGTGACTTGTTTGCGGATGGATGGCCGAATATATGTATATTGTTAGTGTGTCAGCGACTTTGTGAGAGGAAAGAATTACTGTTTGTGTGGATACCAAGATCCATATAATTGTTTATTTGTTTTATATATTTGTTTTAATTTTGTATTTGTTTCATGTTTTCCTATCTTTAATTATTGTAATTGGTGTACAACCATTATAATTAAATAAGTAAATTAATTAATTAATTTTTATCTCTTCATTTTTACGTTTCTGCTATGTTAGCAGTGCCATAAATCCTTTTAGTTTCTTCTGATAAAAACAGTGCCTCTTTTAGGAGCCTGGCTATCTACTCACCACAGGAAGAACACACAAGGTTGTTTGGCTGTAATGAGACGTGTATCATACCTACATTTTGTTGGTAGTCGTAGTCACAGCCTATCGCCGTATATCAGGTTTTTTGCAAGACTTTTATTGCTACTTATAATTTCGAAATCGAGAATTACAGACAGTAAGACAATTTGCCAAGAACATATGGGAGCACGTATGTATGTATGTATGATTGACAATTATCGCCTGCTCCGTGCCTCGAGGAGCACGTTAAGCCGTCGGTCCTGGCTACCATGAACATCTATGGCAGTCGTTATTGGGAAAGTCAGTACCTTCTAATATCCTGACACTGGTCTAGCCTTAGGGTATCGTTAGCCTTCGGGTTGCGGAGGTCAGGTGGCAGCCGCTCCGTGTAAAAACTGATATCCAGTCAAATCCGGTTAGACCAGAAAAGCCGACCCCAATTAACCTGGGAATAATAAAGGCTAAGGGAGAAAAAGAATGTAAATGTGATTATGATTGTAGAGTATGGCAACTTCAGCTAGCCTAGTGGGCTACCGTTGAACCGCCACGCAGAGGATTTTAGTTCAATTCTAGGGATACTAACTTTTCGAGGTTATGTGCGTATTAAAAAGTTTATTATCGCTCGCTTCAAAGGTGAAGGTAAACATCGTGAGGAAACCTATATGTCTAAGATTTCTCCATAATATTCTCGAAGATATGTGAAACATTGGGCCAGCGTGGTGGACTATGGCTTAACCCGTCTCATACTAAGGCCGTCCGCTGCGTTAGGTGGGTGCACGGAGCGGGCGCCCGCGCGGCGTACTGTTTTCTATTATCAATTTATCATGCATTGCCCCGCAGACAACGTGTCCGCGCGACGGAGCATGCGAGCTGAGCTGTTTCTAGAAAATCAGTGACCGCTGTTTTGTTACTGCCGGCGCTGCGAGAGGCGGGAGTCCGTCGCGGTCGCCCGCGATTTCGTGACGGGCACGGCGCGGGTCTCCGCGGCGGGCGCCCGCTCCGTGCACCCGCTTAATGCAGCGGACGGCCTAAGAGGAGGCCCGTGCCATGTAGTGGGACAGTTTATATACAGGGCTGATACAACTATTATATTTATCCATTGTCTAGATCTCATGGTACAAGCTCTGCTTAGTTTAGGCTAGATGGTATTATGTGTATGTGGTAGAATATTTGGTTAATATACAAACATATGCAAATAAGTGTTTGGCGCTTCTTAACGCGAACAAACACTTGAAGTTGTGTAAATATTTAAGGGATTTTCCCATGAACAATTTCGCACAAGTAATACAGAGTTAAAATATTACTTAAAATATTTTCCGTATGAGGATTGCACTATTTCTATACGGTTAATTATGTTAGAACGATTGCAAATTGCAAATTGTTGTTTAAATAATATTATGCCATAATTATCTTCTTTATATAATATAAAGACAGCTTCACGTTTGTGTTGAGATATCTCAAAAATAGTTAATGGATTGATTTAAAATTTTACATAGCAATGCCTTAGATGCATTAATATAAGACAGTTTTTATGTATAATATTTGTTATCCAGAAGTGCCGGCTAAGTGGTTGTTTCGCACGAATCTGTTCGCAAATATAATATTTTATTTAAGTGTCGATTCGCATACCTTCTTCAGACGTGGTTGTTTCGCACCTAAGCAATGTGGAAGTGTGCGAATCGAAACTTAAAAAAATATATAAAGTTGTCGTTTCGCACAATTTACTATGTCAAAGTTCCTGCCAATAATCAGACATTGCAAAGCTGAGTTTAGCTAGTTTTTTTTTTAACGAGCTGTGAGTCCTGAATTTGTGTGGTAGAAAAGAGGATTAATTTATTGCGATGCCAACTAATCAATTCTAGGCTCTCTATAATGAGTTAGATTAAAGAAATCAGTAAAAAAAGTTTTAACGCTTTCTGTCCTAACCCGACAAACACTCTTTTTTTTCAAATACTTATTAGATACGAGATTTTGCACGCGGCTTTGTTCGCTTAAATGTAGGTTAGGTTAATATCAGTACTATTTTCGGGATTTATTAATTATTTAATAAATCCCGATACACGACCGAAAAGTAGCGATAGACTAGTGGGAAACCGTTGGACTGCCACGCAGAGGTCTCGGGTTCGAACCCAAGGCGCGCATCTCTGACTTTTCGAAGTTATATGCACATTAAATAATTAATTATCGCTTGCTTTAACGGTGAAGGAAAACATAGCTAGGAAACCTGCATGTCTGAGAGTTCTCCATAATGTTCTCGAAGATATGTTAAGTCTGCCAACCCGCACTAGGCTAGCGTGGTGGACTATAGCCTAACCCTTCTCACATTGAGAAGAGGCCCGTGCCTAGCAGTGGGACAGTTTTATACAGGGCTGATATAATATATATAATATATAATTTGTATATAAAGCGTGTTTATCTGCATTCTTGCTAAATAACAGACACATTTAATGATACATAAATAATCAATTTTACTGATTTACATATGTTCAATACCTATATATTCAATTCGCTTTTCGAGAGAGATCTATAATAATAAAATAAAAATAAAAAAAATCTTTGTTTGTTTGTTTGTAAGAAGTTTACTAAAAAACAACTCAATCGATTTAAAAAATTCTTGCACCATTAGATGCTATATTATCACATAGCCTATATTTTATTTAAAAATAGAAAGTACTGTTACTAACATCATCAAACCTAAAATTACCTACTTTTACGCGAGCGAAACCGCGGGCAAAAGCTAGTCGTAAATAAGAAAAACACTGCGCAAGCGCAGTACGATGTATTTCTTGGTATTATAGCCCGAAGCCAAAGTCAAAGAAACATTACATACAAGTTGATCTTATGCAAATTGTGCAACGGACATGGTAATATTTGTTATTTATCAATATGAAAAATCAAATAAGGTTTTCATATTATGCTTTTTCATTGATTCATGTACAGAATATGCAGTATATGTAACCTTTGTAAATATGGCGAAAATGGAGATCAATAGCGTGTGTTATCATCAAAAAGTATATATGTATGTTTATCCATTGTCTAGTACCCATAGTACAAGCTCTGCTTAGTTTGGGCTAGATGGTGTTGTGTGTATGTGGCAGAATAATATTATTATTATTATTATTAATTAAGATCAGAATTCAAACAACAGTCGAAAGAAACACGTAAATTTTTTTTATAGCTTATATAGACTTAGGTTTGTAGTTCACTCTTGGAATCAAAAACCAAGACTTGTCCAAGCATAAGACTCGCCTTCAATATATTGTTAGTTATCTGTAAATAATTTAAACTGCCTCGTGGAACCTCAGGAAGTTCAGAGTAGTAGAGCTTCACTGATTTCAGCATGAATGGGCCGGCTCGACCGGGGAAGGACTACCCTCTCACAGAATATCGACGTGAAATAGCAGTATTTCTACTGTTGTGTTTCATTCGGTGAGTGAGAGTAACGAAGGCCCAATCACCCTCTTCCCTCTTCCCGCTCCTTCTCCTTCCCATTTCTTTTCCTAAAGGGTCGGCAACGCGCAAGTGATGCCTCTGGTGTTGCAGGCGTCTATAGGCTACAATGACCACTTACCATCAGGTGGACTGTATGCTTGTTTGCTAACATAGTTGCAAAAAATAAAAATTGATGATACATCATCACAGTAATTGTTTGCGTTTTTAAAAGACAAGTCCTAGGTATAATATCTGTATCGCGGCGGACTACAAACATTCAAACAAAGGTCGTAAAGAACATCCAGATTCGGACCAACTATTTGCGGATCACATAGATTTTTGTCCCGTGTGTGATTCGAACCCACAACACTTGGAGTAGTGGCAGTGATGAGGTGACCTCTTAAACCACTGAACCATCCGTTTTCATTTCATCCATTCCGTTTCACGGATACTGTAACTTATATGACGTATATGGGTTCAATACTTCTACAAAACCTTTCGTTAGCTAAGCGTAATGATATTATCAATGACACAATACATAATCCCTCAGTTAATAAATCCAACACAGATTTGTGTAGCGTGTTATGTTACTGCGATATCTCTGTTTAACTAACATTTTTGTTTGCGTCCCGATAACAGCGCAAACATTAGTATTACGAACAATTAGTTTACGCAGAAACGAATAATCTCAGGTTTCATTGGTTTGTGAGATAAGACGGTTTAATAAACTTAAGTATATTTAGTTACAAAACGTTATTTTTTAATGCTATGTGTTGCTGCAATGTATATTACATACTGGAAATAACAGCCGTTACAATACACGTGAATATTTTGCATATGGCTATGAAAATGTTTTTGAGAGCGGGCTATACTTGAAAGCATTGCAGCTAGATTTTGCCGCAAAATTTTTTGCCCGTCATGAAGCCTTTTTACTAAATATTCTTATGACTAGCTGTTACCAAAGACTTAGACCGCGCGGAAAAACAACAAAAAAATTTCGCTAATCTCTTATTTTTGCCTAAATTAAAAGAAGCCTGAGTTACTCCTTATAACATCAGCTATCGGCCAGTGAAAGCTCCGTCGAAATCGGTCTAGCCGTTTAAGAGATTAGCCGGAACAAACAGATAGACAGACAAAAATTTTAAATATTGTTTTATTACTATCGTGTGGTACTTACATAAAAAAAAACTATTTGGAAAAGGTATATAGTATATACATACTTTCATATGCATTCAGTAAAAAGCTGTTATTTTGTCATTACAAACAAACACTTCAATTTTATTTATTTGTATTGATTTTAATTATTATACTGTAAGTGTGAGTTGTATTTCCGTTTGGTGTAAGGTTGTTCAGTTTCCTTTCGTCATGGGTTCATTCGTGACACTTGGTGACATTCTCATCCAAAGTTCACTGTGATCAATTTCTCAACTTGCCATTGTTAATTAGTTAATATGTATTAATTATTAAAATATTTAGAGAAGAAACGTCAACCAGGTTTTTTGTAATCCGCGTTAGAATGCATGTTCTCTAACTTGCTTAGTTCGAGCCATGCGCTTACTGCGACCATACGTATAAATACAAAATTTGAATATTCATAATATGCCATATATTTTTATATGTATTATAAGACTGCTGAAATTATTTTGCTCTTAAACGATAAATAAACTGTGAGCTATATGTATAGCTCACTGTTTATTTTAAAATTATGTAATTTCGAAGCAACGCACTAGATGTTCGTTGGTTCTCCACTCAATTGCGCATGCTTTAAAACATAAACCATTGCCTCTTCTTTATTATACTAAAGAGCTCTGCTCCGATGGATTCTGGTCTGTATTCCTAACAAAGACTATTAAAACAATTACACTTTTCCGGGCGAAACATTATATATTAACAACTTTACTAGAACATTAAACAATTTGCTGTAATTAAATTATTCTATGGTCCAGATTCCGCCTGCCTGTTTGCCCTCGTGCGTCTCATGGCAATGCCAGGATAAAAAGGATCCTATGTGTTCAGGACATGATCTACCTGTGTTCTAAGTTTTATTCAAATTCGTGCAACGGATTACGCGTGATTAAGCCAAGCCTCCAACCTCTCTAAAAACTTTAATATTAAATCCAGGTCATAATTGAGTCACATGTCTTATTTAGTAAAAATCTGTTCAATGATTCTGGCTTGATCGACTTATAAATAAATAATTATAAATATTCAAAATTAAAACTTTCAAATTTATGTATGATATTAGCCCGCGGCTTCGCCCGCAACGTCATTTAAGTGAGCTCTTAATAGACGCCTTAAGACTGCGCCGAGCAAAATGTGCCAAAACAGGCGGTCACAGTTACAAGAATAAAATCAACACTTTTTGTTTAATACGAATATAAAATATACATTTACCATAACAATGAATGTGTTTACAATTATTCAGTGTAAAAAATTTAAAATAATTAATATTTTCGCCAACAAAATTAGGTAAATTTTCGCGAAAAATGCAAAACAGTAAGCTCGTGTTACGTGATTTTTAGATTATGACAGTAGAAATCTATCCTATTTTAGAGCTTAAACGAAACATAAATAGTTATATTACAATTTGTCCGTCCCAAATATTTAAGTTATTGGTTGAAAATAAAGATACATATTTATCAAAAAAGCACTTCAAATCCTCCATACAATTTAACTATGGCGGCCGCGCGCCGATTTGAATATGCGCCGCACGAGCTCTGTCATTATTTGTCTTACGCTCGGCGCAGTCATAATTGTTTACGATAAGTTCGACGGATTTCGTTTTTCTTCGAGACATTCAACAACAAAAGTGGATATAATGACAAATAACTATCATGAAATTTGAGGCACGAATTCCATGAAGAATGCAACCTCTCAATTTAAATCGATAATCCACTGTTTTCCTTCGAATCTCGTTACCTCTCGAGATATCGGTTACGGCAAGTCCTTGTGTGCACTCGTGTGTACTTTGTTATTAATACTCGGTACAATCGGAGTAAGTCAAGTATTGGTAGTAGAACATATGACTTCATTTCTGAAGTGTATGATCGCAAATCCTGGGAGCTATACGGAGAACTAGTTGTACCTCGCCTTTTCACCTACGTTTATGATTAGTGATTCGCTTCCGTGGCTCGTAGAATAATGTGATATATCCTACCACAATAAACGGACTACTTTATACAAAAATTATTTTCTTAATCGGACGTTCCAAAGATTTATACCTAGAGACTTTACTTGACTTGACCCTTTATAATATTGCCGTGCATTTGTGTATTGATGCACGAAAAATCCAGCGGCATTGAATTCTCCACCATAAAATTGATATATTCGTGACACAGACAATGCTTTTTAATACAATAATATTCCGATGTACGTACAATATTATAAGCCAGTAGAAACCATCGCTAAATTCTAGGAGACAAAATAAATAAATATACTTATCTTGCAGCGTTACACAAGAAACATATTTAAAAAAAGAAGATATCTTTATTCATTAAGGCACAAAATAACACTTATGAACGTCAGAAGTTACACCTCCTGAACTATAACATGAATTTACAGTTAGATTAAACTCTTCTTCTCTCTTAGCCTTTATTATTCCCAAGTCACTTGGGGTCGGCTTTTCTGGTCTAACCGGATTTGACTGGATATCAGTTTTTACACGGAGCGGCTGCCACCTGACCTCCGCAACCCGAAGGCTAACGATACCCTAAGGCTAGACCAGTGTCAGGATATTAGAGGGTACTGACTTTCCCAATAACGACTGCCATAGATGTTCATGGCAGCCGGGACCGACGGCTTAACGTGCTCTCCGAGGCACGGAGCAGGCGATAATTGTCAATCAATACGCACATAATTTCGAAAAGTCATATAACTTCCGAAAGTCAGAGGTGCGCGACGTGGGTTCGAACCCGAGACCCTCTGCATTGCAGTCTGTTGGTCTCCCCACTGAGCTATCGCTGCTTTAGATTACTTACAGTTAGATTAAACTACGGACTACAATCATGCCTTGTCTTGATTATTTATGTACATGTAAGTGGATGCTCCTATTTACCATACTGCTGCTTTAGAGGCTACCATCAAATTTTATTAAATGATTGAGTATGTTCAGTAGTAGTTCATGGAGAAATGGTTGCAGCATCTTACAGCTCATATGATTTGTAAACAAAAACTTGGCGATTAAAAAGAGTGGCCATGAGTTTCTCGCCCGTTCTTCTCATGAGCCCTACAACCTTGCTTTGCTGAACGTGGCAGTAAATGTAAATTCACAGAATTTTTTTTGTGTAACTTCGACATTCATAAGTGTTACCTTGTAACCTAATCTGAATAAATTTATTTTGAATTTTTACATTTACCTGTTGCCATGTTTAGCAAAGCAAGAGCGTAGAACTAATGGGAAGAACGGGCAAAAAACTTACGGGCACTGTTTCAAATTGCTAATGTATAAATAACTCTATAAATGTAAATGCGCATTTGATCTTACTTAACTTACTTGTTTATACATTAGAACTTCAATACTAATTGACATGGCAGCACATCAATTAGAATAGTACAAACGCATTACTCATCACATTCTTAGTAAATTAACAATAATTTAGAAAACCATAGATATTAAAGATAATAGGGTACAAAATGCATAACATTAGGTATATTCCATTAAATACAAGACACTCATCGACAGCAATGTTTTCACTTAAATAATTACATTAAGTCTTTCAAGCAGTTGAAAAAAAATATATTAGAAAAACAAGTGAGAATCGGCAATCAATTGCCGTAAATTTTAGAGTTCGAAAAAATGGTTCAAGGAATATGCAAAGGTCACGTGATACCACGTGGCCTTGGGGTTGGAGGTCAAAGGTCATAGTCATTTCGGGGGTATATCGACTATGTTGAGTCGAATGGCGTTGACCACGAGTCTCTAGCATTTACGGTTCTTGAGTTGAAAGTTGTATAACAGACAGACGGACGGACGGACAAAGTTGTTGTATAAGAGTTTTTTCGAACTTTAAAACTAGTAATCTGGTTTGCAGGTGATTAGTAATGTTGCTGACTCTACCAGCTGTGCTTGTGTTAGGAATGGCGTCACGTGGGTAGTTCTACGATTGGGATAAACGAACCAATGACTTCAACATCCCTCTTGAACATTACAATTAATATTCTTTTGTTTATTCGTTTATTCTCAAAACTACTTTTATAACTAGGAAATATGGCAACCTGTGATGGCAACAAATTCTGCTTATTTGTGCCATCAGCGTGAAGTTTTTTTATTTGTACCACCAAGGTTAGCACAGCCAGTCACTGTAAAAATACTGTGATCAACAGCAAAATTATATATTATTTTATTAATTATAATTATTTTGTTCTTCAACACTGCAGCTGTAACAATTGCGACTACTTAAGGTCTTGGTTTCGAATACTGGGCTGGAAGAAAGTGTTATCGGGTATTGCTCTCCAAAAAATATCGAATAATAATTACAAGATACGTGAGACCTAAATCCATACTTGCCCAAACTTAGGTGTTATACACATTGGTTTTTCCTTTCAGGAATAAAGTTGTAAGAATATATTATATGTATGTAATTATGATTTGGTTTGGCCGTTGTTAGATTTTGCAACTATATTAGTCGAAGAACTACTATGAAAATTATCAAAATAGCAGCTCAAAATACCTCGTTATAGAAAATCTGTATGTAGAGAATTGTTATATGTTATTGGTTTAATATTAGAACTAGTTACAATCGACGACAGTATTACCCGATCACGTAAGGTGATTAGTGATTACTTGTTAGTATAAATAGTTGTGTTCAACACTAACATCGAACGCCCAGTCAAAACAGTAACTAAAAGTAACTAAATTAAACATTTATGACTGTAATACACGAACTAGAAACTTCCATTAGTTCCAGAGCGTAGTGCCGATATAAAATACGCCTTACTGATATACATTTTCGAAGCCAATGCCGGACTTATAATGTGCAACTTATAGTCAGCGCCTTCCCAAATTAGTGTCTGCATACTGAAAGCAAAGTCTTGTACGCTTCCATAACAAAATATACGTGAGAAAATGCCCTCTACATATTATAAAATGGTTGTATGACGTATCTAAATATAAAAATCGTTAACATGTATATATATGGAAGCTTAAAGGTCAAGGTTATTCTTTTATATATATATATATAAATATATATATAAATAGCTGTTTTGTTTGGCGTTTTCTTAGAGTGAAATCCTACGTGCCCAAAAAGTTTTATAATGCAAGCATTGTCTTCTAAAAAATAATCCTTATATATATTGGCCTATACGTCTAATATAGACGATTCATGGCGTGCGATGGTCTATGAAACAGCTCTTTTCGTGGCTGTACAAACCGATGCGAGAGCGACATAACCTACCACAGGCTCGACAACAGAAATCGGCGGGGGTTGGTGCTAAGCCACCTAGATGACGATTCTGTCTCTTGTCGGCAAGTGCTTGAAACCAGGCGTCATCGCAAAACTTGCGACCCTCCATTACACGTTTGCCTAATAATCCTTAATAGCTGCAAAATGTACAAATTCTTTGTGAATTCATATAAAAATTAAATAATCTCTCTTTAATTAATTGATTAATATATATATGTATATTACATAACTATACATACCCTTATGGTGATACACAAGCGTGAGTTATTTAAAATAATATTGTTGATCTATTATATCATTTATAGATTAGATTAGATTTATTAGTATAAAAAATAGACAACATAATATTGTCTTCTATTTACGCGAATGTTATTTATTGAAATTAAACTGCTATATACGGATTTTATCGCGTTGTTTATTTGACACTTTATTACAAAACTTTGAAAATTGTTACACTACTACTACTATTAAACTTTACAAATTTTTAAGCTAATTAAATTATTATTAAACTATTTAGATTTAATTTATTTTTACACTTTCCCCGACGTTTCGATTGATTTTCAGCAGCCATGGTCACGGGGAGACTAAGATGGCAGTTGTCTCAATGTTCCAGTGTAGTTATTTCAAAGTACCCGAACATAATTTAATCATTGGTGTTTCTATTTACGCAGAATGAGCTCAAAGTATCATGAAGTGTAGCTGTGGTTTGCTTCTTCTTGGGTTTGACTATTTTTATTACCGGATCCCAAGCTGGTGGTACATTCCAACCATCTTCTCTATTAAAATTAGGATGTTTTTTGATTTAAATAGCCTCGCGAAGCATCCTTGGTAGGAATCGGTGTTCTTTAGCGAGAATCTGTGGTTTGTCAAATCTCAGGTAGTGGTTGGTCCCCTGTTGCACATGTTCACGATCGATAAAATCCGTATATAGCAGTTTAATTTCAATAAATAGACAACATAACAGTATACACCAAATCGTTGTACAAGTTAAAACTTATATCTAACATTATATACATTTATATTACCACACATAATATACAAGATTTATATAAATTATTAGTTAGTGTCAATTAAGTTCATCATCATCACCTCAGCCGAAAGAAGTTCACTAGGCCTCCCCCAAGGTTTTCCACACAGACCGGTCTTGGGCCAATTAAGTTAGTGAAACTTAATTTAAAAAACATTTAATGACTTAATTTCAAACGTCGCGCGTCGAGATGTCGTAATAAACTCGTGAACTACATTAACAAGAATTTTAATAAGTTTGTATGTTTATTTAAAATCTATATATACTCACGTATGTGAGGGTGTACTTAATAAATCCGAAATATTTTTACTAGTCTACTTTGGGGGGTCAAGGTCTATAAATGGAGTTGCTATTAGGTATCTCTTATTAAATAGATCAATAAAAACAATGTTATAAGATAACGGGTACGATATATATTTCTAGGAAATACATAATTTATATATACCAAAATAAGATTCGACATATAAATATAATGCTTATATTGACACGAATACGGCGAATGAGCAACATTAAGATCAACCGTGTTTAACCAGTTCTTTATTCAAATGAACGATCAGATGACATGAATTCATTTACTTTTTTGTTTATATACAAGTATTAGTCAAAGGATTTTGGTCGTAAACACTTCTCGAAGCGACTGTACGTTGTCATCGCGTCTATATTACCCGGATCCGAATTGTCCACTACATCATTTCACAATCGATCTTCCGTCACGAGTGTACTATTCAGTTTTCCTGTGCCGACGATAATCGTCCGTTCGTTCGTTGCAGATGGATGTACTTCGAACAAAGAGAAGACACCAAGCAAGTCGATGAGATGGAAAACGTTAATAAAGACGTTTAATTGCACCTCCTTGCACCCATCAGACTATTGAACTCAAAGCATTTATTATATGTGAAAGTGTTATTGGACATTATACAGTGTGTTTTGATTAAGTATGAATGTTTAATAAAATTCTTGTCGAGTATCAATAGTTTCATTCGTTTTGAATCGAATACAATCGGTTGTTTGTTATGTTGTGACGTAGCCGCGGATCGCCGGACTCGTTTGGTTTATCGACGTGTTAAGTTTATTTTCGACTTCTACGAGAGTGTTTGTGGATGTATTAAAGTCTGATATGGCAACGTAAGAGTGTTTGCTTACATTCCGCTGAACAATAGGACGCTAGCGAGGTCCCAGCTGACGCGTCGCCGTCGGCTCGCCGGCAATTCAATATTATACTGTATTTATCTTGGTGCTGTGTGGATGTGTATGGTGTAATAACAATGTGAGCTGACTACGGAGATAAAAAACAGACCACAGGTACACTTCCTTATACTATATACAGTGAATTTTAATTATTGAAGAACCTAAAACAATTCAAGATGGATAAAACAGAAAAATCCGACGCAAAAGCTCCTTGCGAAGATACCACGGAAGAACTGCCTCTAAAGAGGGAAAATACCAACGATGTCCGAAACATGAACGTGTTGGATAAAATTAAATTTATCAAAGCAAACATAACGGTAGAACCGGTTTTGGCGTTTTTTGTGATGCCCAGTGTTTTGGCGATGTTGGCCACGCAGAATTTAAACTTGGAGAAAGCGTGTAGGGTCAACTTGGAGTTCACTGATGTTGCGTGTACGGCGTTGCGACTTAGGAAACGCGCCAATTACACATATGAAGAAGACGAGGTACAAAAGCTTATAGCTTCAGTCCAGGCTTGGAAGAGTGTGATACATACAGCAGTACCAACGTTACTGATGTTATTCATAGGTGCCTGGAGCGACAAAACAGGGAAGCGCAAGATCTGCATGCTGGTGCCAATCTTTGGAGAATTTATGACGTGTATATTAAACATGATAAACACGTACTTTTTCTATGAAGTCCCAGTGGAATGGACTGTGTTCATGGAGGTGATATTCCCATCTCTAACAGGCGGATGGTATACAATGTTCCTTGGCACTTTTAGTTATTTAGGCGACATCACTTCGAAAGAAACTCGGACGTTTCGAATGGGGATATTGAACTTGTGTATGACTGTCGGCTTTCCCATAGGAATGGGTTTAAGCGGCGTGCTACTCAAATACCTAGGTTACTACGGAGTATTTTCGATATCTGCGATGCTACAGTTTATCAATTTCTGTTACGTATTATTCGTTATTGACGACCATACTTGGCTCGAGAACAAAGACAAGGTTTGTTTTGTTGATATTTGTGTTCTTTATTTATCTATCATCTGTAGTAAATACTAAACGCATTTTATATAGTCGACATTCTGTTAATATTGGTTAATATTATTCAGTGAAAGTCAGAATTAATTAATATCTTTTGATTCATAGAAAGCTTTTAAATATGTTTGTAGCAGTAATTTAAGACAGTCGAACAATTTAAGAGCCTCGCTCTTGTCGGTGGAACCTCTTCCATGTCTCTTTATTCTCCGCCTGTACATTGACTTCTTGGTACGATATGACTTTCACTTTATCCTTCATCTGGACGAAACTTCGCTAAAGAGAAAAGAAGAGAAAGGTGTAGACCAAGGAGAAGTAACTACTTTTCCTTGGTCTACACCTTTCTCTTCTTTCTGCTTTTTCCCTTCTAAGATGATCTTTATAAAGTTGTTATGACAATTTATAATGCCAATCTAATATTTTTAGGTGAAGAGAACAGGCTGCACTGGATTTCTTCTTGAATTTTTCGACTTCCATAGTCTAAAAGAGACTGTGGAGATAGCATTCAAGAAGGGCCCGAATAACAGAAGACTGAGGATATGCCTCATATTGACGGTGGTCTGCCTAACATTTGGACCAATGTGGGGTAAGTACATCTAGTCTTTAGTACGTTTTATATACAGGGTGTGGCGTAAATAATGGATAACCCTGAAACTGTCGTCTGGCCAGATTATCATCTATCATTTACCCCACTTATATCACCATATGTCCATGGACATTCTTTTTTCGATACAGGGACCCTAAAATGCAAAATTCCTTAGAAAACATGTTAAAATTTGAGAATAAATATTTTTTCCGAAGTTGTATTAGATTGTAACAAAAATTATATATATACATATAACTATACAAGGTATGACCATATTAAACAAATTTAATCGAAGCTTAGAGCAAGAATAATACTAAACATGGTTCCTAAGGGGAATTCAAATTGTCGCGATAGATTTCAATATAATGATTTTTAACAAAACAAACGTCGATAACAACTGTAAATGGCGATTCAGTTTCACACATGGTATTTTCCTTGTAAATTAACTATAGCCTTCAATATAACCTCAGCTACGAATACTATGAGTAATTGCGAAGACTTTTATTAGCGAGTCGTTTGACCTAAGAATTACTTTAATTGCGACACAGGCTTAAGATAAACATGCTCCATCTTTATGTCTGTAAGGCTTAAACACCATATCCTAAACCCGTGAAAGTCTGTCGTTTCTTATATAACAACGCTTGAAGTTTCCACAGCGTGAACTACTGCCTAAATCAGCTTTCTTTTAATCTAAATGGACTACTAGTCCAAGAAAATGTAAAACAAATACCTACGTACTTGGGGACAAAGTTGAACAGGAAAACGCAGAAACTTCCAAGAATAGAGGGTTTATACTATGTACTTAATTAGCACGCGTTTAGTATTATTAGAGACAGAGTGGTCTCCGGGAGATACCACATAAGCATAGTAACATTCTTTACAATGCTAAATTGGTATTAAGCATATGACCTGCCTGGTAATGAATAGTCACTGTAGCATATGGATGGCATAATTCACGTGTTGCTGGCATCGCCAAATGGAGCCAGTGTTCTTCCAGTATAAGAACCAAACATTTGGTGATAATAGCACACGCAACAACTCGTTTTGGTGATTTAGAAAATTACACATGGCAGTATGTTGTAGTAGATTTTTTATAGTAAAGGATTGCTTGACTGTAATATTTTGCAGGGTTGAAGTATATACTAAATAATAACATCAGTCCTGTTCACAAACCTGTTCTCAGTGAGCGAAGAGTAAGTACAGTAATAATGCCGTCATATCAGTCAGGTCGGCAGACTTCACACATCTTTGAGAACATTACAGAGAACTCAAAGACTTCAAAGACAAAGGTAGGTTACACGATGATATTCCTCACAGAACTTCGATACTCAGACGTTTGTGCCTTGAGATTGATTGCCTTGTGTACAATGGTTTTCTACTGAGTTATCGCAGGTCTGGGTTGTAGTATTTATGGAGTATTGACTGGATTGGCCACCATTGTATCTTTTTTGTTTTGTACGACACTTTTTACTGTTTCTAAACGCACAAGACAAGCAGATAATAGTAGATGGTAAATGGAGAGATATTCCAAAGAGGGTCATGAGATGTAGACTGACGAAAGACTTCAGTAAGCGCACTTATACTGACGAAAGACTTCAGTAAGCGCACTTTATGGATTTCTGGGCGAGTGTTAGTGAGTAAAAATCTCACTATGGTCAATATGCACTCCTGAGAGATTGACCGCCAGTGCATTGAGGATGTCTATCGGGTGAGAGTTAAATAATTCACAGCGCTCATTCTCTACTCCCAGAAGATTGTCCGTTGCGCACTGAGTGTTAGCGAGTGAAATTCTTATAACTCGCCTCTTAATTTTTATACCTTCTTTTCATAACGTTGGGTACCTAAGAAGATTTTTATTCGTATAGAGAAAAGGTTTCATTCATTTAAACCTTCATTCGTTTAAATCAAGTTATCTACAGAATGTCTCTTGTTGCTTTTGTTAAATAAACACGAAGCGAGATAACTACTAAGCAAATTATCGAGCGATAAAAGTTGTTTAATGTGTATACATTGTTAGTAGGATAAGAAAATATTTAAGTTGGGATTTGTATTAAAAAGATTATTAATTTTAGTTTATGTAGTTCGAGTTTCGTTTAATTTATTTTAGTTATAAGGGCTTTCGATTTTGTGCTCACCAGTCATCGCTACTTGCGAATAACGTTCTGTCAATTCTGTGACAGCTGCTGTCAAAAGCCTTTTTTGGCAGTAATATTAGTTGATTTCTAAGGTTATTGTTACAGGGATTATACAGTATGAGGTCTAGAGACTTTACTATCCACTAGCAGTTCGAGCAGTGAATTCAAGTGCGATTTATCTTTGATATTTGCTTCAGGTTATCTTCAAATTGTTGGTAATGCAACCGCAGTCGCATCTCCATTGCGAATGCGACTGCTGTGTAGGACTTGGGTCAGATAAAGTTTTTTTGAGCTTTCCTGTCAGAGTTTCTTAGCAGCACGCATTCTAGAACTAAGTTTGGACTCACTATTATGACGAACTTAAAAAGTAGTTAGCGAAATAAGGGTATATACACCTCTGCCCTATTTTATTTCGTCGATATAGACGTGAGTCTATATGTACAGACATCTAGTTGGATATCTGTTGTGTATACATACACACAACAGATATCCACTTAGATGTCTATACATATTATTTTATATACATATATAGAATAATTAAAGACTACACACGTCGGGTTAATTGTCACGCGAAATGTCACTGTGCTCGTTACGTTTTGATCTCTAACCTTCAGATAACCGATCGATTTAAGTGAATCGAGTAATCGATTCGACACATTAATCGATCGCTACATCCATTTAGCCCAGTTTACATTGTTTAGTGTTTGACCGAGTTGTTTTGGGACTAGTTATTTCTTGTTATCCGTTGTTTACATCTTAATGTACGGATTTACAAAAAAAAAAAAGTTATCTATGAATGATATGAATGATGAATAGTATGTTTATCCATTGTCTAGTACCCATAGTACAAGCTCTGCTTAGTTTAGGCTAGATGGTGGTGTGTGTATGTGATAAAATATTATATTATATTATATTATTATTATTATTAAATTCTCGAGATAGATATTATTAGATACAAGACCGACATTTGTCTATATTAATATTTTTAGGCGGCAAGATTTGATTTTTGTTTTTTACGATTGTTTTTTTGTAAGGATTTAACTCAAAAACTATTTAACCGATTTCAAAAATTCTTTCTCCATTAGAAAGCTATATTATCACCGAGTAACATAAGCTATATTTTATTTTTAAAAAGGTTCTGGTATTAACAATTTTTTTTTTACTTCGCCATGTGACGGATGTATGTTATGATGGACTCACCGGAAAAAAGATGTTGAGCGACAATACAATTCCGGTAATATCAACTAAACCAACCACGGTGATCCTCGACATAACTGCAATCGCGGGGCCGCGCAGATCACTTTCACATGCAATCGCGACCCTCCACGTTTCGGCCCACCACCAGGTTAAGCCACAGGGTGGATTAGAGGTCATCTCGCGATCTGTTACTTTTTTTTTTTTTGTTTTACGTCAGGGGAATGCTTTTACGCACCGGCCCCATACCCACTAAACCCCTGACGACGTTCCCCACGTACCGGTGTCGGTGCCGCAGGATTCACGCTAGTATTCACCGCGACACCGACAGGTCTTGGCCCGCCACGTAGCGAGGCCAGCTCCAGCTGTTTGGGGGAGGACTAGATGGTACAGCCCTCCCCTCCACTGAGGGGGGCGCGCGGGGTGCTTACGCTCCTCTCTCGGGCCTGTGCTGCTCGGGCGGCAGACTGCCCAAGTCCACCGCCCGCAGGCCGCCCCTTAGGGTGGCTGGAGGTCTGTGCGTGCCCTACGGCGGCGCCCTGGACGTCTCCTGCGGTTTGGGTGGGGAGAGACCAGCTCCCTCTACCGTTCCGCCGCCTCCTTCGCGGACACCACTGCCTCGCAGAAGGCGACGGCGGCCTCCCATGCATCCTCGCTCCGGACCATGGACAGAACCATTTCCGGCAGCGAGAGGACCTGGACACCCAGTGCCCCGCGCGTTCTGTTAACTTTTTTTTTTTTTTTTAACTTCAGTGGAATTCTTTTACGCACCGTCCGCGCCCGGGCAGGGCGCGGGTGTGTGGGACTCGAGCCAGAGAAGCCGGCCCCATACCCACTAAACCCCTGACGACGTTTCTCCGGTAGCTAGTGTCGGTGCCACGGGATTCGCGCTAGCATTCACCGCGACTCCTACAGGTCTTGGCCCGCCACGTGACTAGGCGGGCCCCAGCTGTTTGGGGGAGGACCAGATGGTACAGCCCTCCCATCCACTGAGGGGGGCGCGCGGAACGCTTATGCCCCTTTCTCGGGCCTGTGCTGCTCGTCCGTCGATCCGTGGGGGTCTTGTGGTTTTTTCGACGCGATGGTCTAAGGTCTTTAGTTTTATTCCCAGTTCGAGAAATATAAAATAAAAAAAAATAAAAAAAATTTGCTTATTGCCAAGAAATATAATCAATGTTGAAAGTCATATTCTGTGGTCCCACACTAGGCAAGCCTGTCCTGAGGGTACCTGACGCGACTAAATTCTTTATACATACACAGTCAGCTAACGCGCATTGTTAGCACTTACTTCTTTAATCAGTTCTAATCATACGTAGCTGATGGATTATAGGTTTGCACTTCTTCTCATCGCAGGAATATACTATCGTGTATGTTTTAGTTCAAAATACCTTTGTGAAGAAAATAAATATACTTTATTATTATAGTGATAGCTCAGTGGGGAGACCAACAGACTGCAATGCAGAGGGTCTCGGGTTCGAACCCACGTCGCGTACCTCTGACTTTCGGAAGTTATATGACTTTTCGAAATTATGTGCGTATTGATTAACAATTATCGCCTGCTCCGTGCCTCGGAGAGCATGTTAAGCCGTTGGTCTCGGCTGCCATGAACATCTATGGCAGTCGTTATTGGGAAAGTCAGTACCCTCTAATATCCTGACACTGGTCTAGCCTTAGGGTATCGTTAGCATTCGGGTTGCGGAGGTCAGGTGGCAGCCGCTCCGTGTAAAAACTGATATCCAGTTAAATCCGGTTAGACCAGAAAAGCCGACCCCAAGTGACTTGGGAATAATAAAAGCTAAGAGAGAAGAAGATGTAATGTTTAAGTTCACCAAAACATTTTAAGAGCAGCGAGAGAACTATGAATTACAACGCTAAAGTTACAAGTTCTATTTCACAGCTCGCACCTCTGACTTTAAGAAGTTATGTGCGCATTAAATAGTTAACTATCGCTTGTTTTAACGATGCAGGAAAATATCGTAAGGAAGTCTACATGTTTGCGAGTAGTTTCTAAGGTTCTCGGAGACGTGTGAATTATGTTAACCTATTGAGTCGTAGCGGTACATCGGTTGCCATACACAATAGGTTTTCAATTATGTCTGGCATTCCAACAATTGACAGGTAAATCAACGCCAGCTTGGCGGATTATGACCTACGCTTTCTTGTACAGGGTATATGGCCAATAGTGGACTAGATTATGCATTAGCTTTTAATAATCTACCTTTACACTTAGAGATCGATCAGAGCAGCGATAGCTCAGTGGGGAGACCAACAGACTGCAATGCAGAGGGTCTCGGGTTCGAACCCACGTCGCGCACCTCTGACTTTCGGAAGTTATATGACTTTTCAAAATTATGTGCGTATTGATTGACAATTATCGCCTGCTCCGTGCCCCGGAAGAGCACGTTAAGCCGTCGGTCCCGGCTGCCATGAACGTCTATGGCAGTCGTTTTTGGGAGAGTGTCGACACAAAAGATCCCATTGGGTCGAAGTGTCGCCGGTCTGCACTGATTGGCCCCCACCTAAGATAAAATAAGACAGAGATCGATCTATTTAATACCGGCACACGACATATTCGAAAAATATTGACTAACGAACATTTTGCTTAGACAGTTAGACAGTTAACAACCACTGAGATTAAATTTCTTGACTGTGCACAATACTTTCGTTTTGTGTTATTTTACTACACTGTTATCGTAATATTAGATGACAACAACAATCTGTATTGCTAACATACATTTATTACTTATAAGCGGAATCTTGTAATTAGCAACATGTCAATATAATAATAATAACGTTTATTTTCTCACCACAATATACACATATTAAATAAACAGTATTACAAATATTACATAATTCGGTTTACAACATATATTGTGTGAGACTGGTGCCTAAGCTAGGCTCGAGGCCTGTATTTCAGGACACCAGGTCCCCACCCCTTGGTATAGTATAATATACATATAATATATAATAATATATTTTTCCTCTGTAACTATCTTTGTATTAGTCTGTAAGCTTTCTTAAAACTCAATAAATAAGACCTGATATACAATTTCGAAGTAGAAGTTCGGAGTATAGCATGGCAGTCCGCGGTCTATTGCCGTCTACGTTTCGGGCATATTACGTGAGCCCTAACCAAATCTGGTGAAATGTTGCCGTAATACACCAGATTAGCCTTCGGGGATGTTTGTGTATCTCAAAGTCAAAGTCAAACATCATTTATTTATTTAGGTCACAAAGTAACACTTATGAACGTCAAAATATATACGTTAGTGAGATTACTAAGTTACTGAAGCTACATTTAGGTTAGTTGCTAGGTTCAGGCAAAGGGTTGAGCCTATGAGAAGAAACCTGCAAGAAACTCATGGCCGCTCTTTTAAATCGCCAATTGAATATAATTTCAGTATTTTACAACTCATATCAACAAGGTGTTGCAGCCATTATACCATATAATACTGACTATTAAAAAAAAACTAAATTAATAACAAAAATTACTTATTAGTATTAGTATGTAATATTTATCTTTGTGTGCGTTGGAAGTAAACACAAACTGTTATTGAATGATTCTCTTGAGGGCTCAGAAGGTCGTACGTGAGCAGCATCTTGCACGTCTCGATTCGACTACGCATTCGATATCTATACTTCTATATTAATATTATAAAGCTGAAGAGTTTGTTTGTTTGGTTGGCGCTCAGGAACTACTGGATCGAATTGAAA
This sequence comes from Catocala fraxini, assembly GCA_930367265.1. Taxonomy (NCBI): domain Eukaryota; kingdom Metazoa; phylum Arthropoda; class Insecta; order Lepidoptera; family Erebidae; genus Catocala; species Catocala fraxini. Next base: position 28,150,319 of record OV884028.1, on the reverse strand, counting down.
AATTCATTTAGTGTTAGATAGCTCATTTATCGACGAAGGCTATAGGCTATATAAAATCACGCTACGAGCAATATGAGCGGAGCAGCAATGAAAAATGTTGCAAAATCGGTGAAAGTTTTCGTATATGAAGCAGTAGAAGTTGCGCGGGTCAGCTAGTTTTAAAATATACATACACAGTCTTACATATATAGTAACGCCTATATACCTGAAGAGGTAAGCAGGGGTGTGTTACACAGATACATTTTGTCAGCTATGATTAACGATTGGGTGACCCCTATAACACAGGATTTTTCTAGTATCGGGGTCACTATTCACATTAGTATGTATTTAAACTAATATGTAACCACATTATAATGTCATACGCTATGTACTCTCTTGGCTAATAATAATAATAATTATTATTATTATTCTCTTTATTACTCTTTTTTTTCTAATAATTACATTTTTAAATATAAATATAAAAACTATACTTATTTAAAAATATAAAAACTGAAATGACCCACCGACATCGGGAACAGGTTCCAAGCTGCCGGTGGTTAGGGCCCCAGAGAGAGGAATCTCCTCACAATACGCGCCGTGTCTTACATATTAAGAGTCTCATAGGTAATAGAGGGTGAGCTTATCGCCATCAACCGGGCACAATTTTAAACTCCGAGTTCATCATCAACACCATCATCATCTCAGCCGAAAGACGTCCACTGCTGGACATAGGCTTCCCCTAAGGTGTTCCACACAGACCCGGTCTTGGGCCACCCGCATCCAACCGCATCCCGCGACCCCTTACCAGGACGTCGGTCCACCTTGTGGGGGCTTAACCTTGCTGCGTGTAACCACTAAAAAAATGTTCACAGAAAATGCCAATAACACTTTGCCCGACCCAGGAAATCGAACCATGAGCCCAGGCCGGACTGCTATGCTACACCCAAGTCAAACTCATAACTGCTGCGCCTCCGAAGCAATTTTAATTATTACATAGTACGTAGGCGAACATTCTTAAACGATTTCTTAGCCGCCAAACCGATTTGAAGGATTTTATAGACCGAAAAGAAAATAAATATCAAACATAACCGTCCCAGCATTCAAACTTGTGATTATTATGTTTGGCAAATTTACGGTATAATGTTTATAATATATACAGGTTGTCCCGTAATTAATGGATAACCTTGAAATGTCTTATAGGAGAACTGTAGGCCGTTCAGAAGAAATATGAAAAAAAAATCTATCCCGACTACTACCTGAAATATGATTTTTTTTAATTACTACATTTAACTTTCTTGTACACTACGACCATATATGAATGAATTCCATCGGTTTTTTGTTGTTTTATTATTAAACACTAATTAAGCTAATAGACAGACAGTCAAAAGTATGACTAGCTACTGCAATATTTTAATTTTTCTTTTTCATATTTTTTCTGAACGGCCTTCAGTTCTACTATAAGACATTTCAAGGTTATCCACTATTTAATGGACACCCTGTATATATGTATATTCTATCACACAAAACACCGTCTAGCCCAAACTAAGCAGAGCTTGTACTATGAGTACTCGACAGTGGATAAACTTACATATATACTTTTTTTCTGTAAATACGTACATAGGTACTATACATGGAAACACCCAGACCAAGACAAACATCCATGTTCATGCACACAAATGTTTGACTTGTGTGGGAATCGAACCTGCGACCTCAGGCGTGGCAGTCGGTTACACTAACCACTACGCGATCGAGGCCGCCAAATGCCGCCAATGTATACCAAATGTTGATAACTAGATTCAATACTATGCATCATTAAAATGATTTCACAATTATAAATCTACAAGGGACCCGCTCCGGCTTCGCACGGATTATACAAAATCTTAACAAATTATTCATCTAAACCATCCTCATGAATCGTTCTGTCTATAGGCAAAAACTACTAAACGGATTTTCATTCTGTTTTCACCTATAGGTGTAAACCGAATGAAAATCCGTTCAGTAGTTTTTGTGTTTATCGCGAACAGACAGACAGAAAGACGCGGCGGGAGACTTTGCTTTACAATATGTAGTGATATCGCTTTTTAGTTAACAAAATATTAACTGTGAAAGAAAACGTTATGAATCAAAGAAATAATAAATGAAATGTACAAAAATATTTGCCATTTCAGTTTGAGAACCAAACCATGACTGCGTAGTTAATTTTTTTCTTGGTACGATGTTTACCTACTTGTTCACGTTTACTATAAAGAAATCTTAACTAATATGACGTAGGTTGGCGACTGTGGGATCTCGTAGTGACCTTGAATGCAAAATTAAGATGCAAAACGACATATCGTCGACGATATTTAAATAGCAACGGACGCGTTTTTTCACTCTCCACAAATTGTAGTAAAATAATAGTTTAAAGTTTCTATTTCGTGTTTTGCTTACGATTATTGTCAAGAAATAGTGTCAATCTATCTTTTCTTCAAAACCGTTTTGCAAAAATCAATCGGAGTGAAAAGTTATCGCAATATTAAGTTTAAAAACTTTTATAAACTTTTGCATCCCTGACCTATCCCAACCCGCGCTCGGCTCGCTGCTGTGAGTCATAGTTACCTGTCGCCGCACGCCGAATAACAACTGGGTGTACCGTGCATTGCTTAAACAGCGATTCGGTGGATTTCGGACAACAATAACATCACGCTAGCGTTAAGGTGCTCAGCAGATGCTTAACATGGCCTCTTCAACTTGCAATGCTTGCGGTAAGAAAATATCCTCCCAATACTTTATGGAGTGCTCAAAGTGCAATAATCTATATGACACAGATTGTTTAAATATCAAAACTGCAAGTTTTGAAACACAAACTGAGGAATACCGAAAGTACTGGATCTGCCCTACATGTCAATGCTCTAGGCCAAAGGTTGGTGATACGTCTACCCCTATTCGTTCTCTTAATCAGTTTAGCTCAAACAGCAACATCAATATGACACGTGGGAGTCGTGGCAAACCACCATCTTGCACGCCGGATCACATGACATCAACAGGGACGTCAGATGTCATTGAGGAGATCAGATTGTTGCGACAGGATGTGCTTGATATGAAAGCCCAATTATCTGCAGTATCTCTTAGTCTAACGGAGAAAATTCATGAATATGAGCGCCGGCTCAACGATAAGGACATGGAAATAATCTATTTGAAATCCTCTATAAAAGAACTTCAGGAAGCCGTGAGCACACAGGAACAATACAACTTGCAGAATGAGCTCGAAATTGTAGGCGTACCTGAGCAGCCCGGTGAGAATCTCACTCACATAATTCAAGTCACTTCCAAAAAAGTCGGAGTGGATTTACAAGAGGCGGATATTGATCAGGTGCGACGAGTTGGTGCCAAACATAGAGATTCTGCCAGTTCACAAAAGAACTTTAGGCCAATAGTAGTGAAACTATCCCAAAAGGCTAAGCGTGACGAGTTGCTGTCGGGAGCTTCAAAAAGGCGTGGCCTAACATCTAGTGACATCGTAAATGGTACGTCATCTGTCCTTTATTTTAACGAAAGGCTCTCTTCAACAAATCGTAAACTGTTCGGGGAAACCAGACGACGTGCCAGTCAGCATAATTTTCGTTATTGTTGGGTGCGTAATGGACAGATTTATATACGGAAAGCATCCAACACGAAAGACGTTAAATATCCAGCTTTTGCCATCCGTTCAAGTGACGACATTGAAAAATATATCGGTCCTGCTAACGACGTTTCCAAGAATGATACATTTCGCACCACGTCTAATGCCATCTAATGCCAGGTGCCACTCTCATTTTGATTGTATTTTTGCTGCTCTTTGTGTTCGTCTTGCGATAAATCTTATACATTGCTTAATTGAAAATACCCGCACAAATTATAACACTTATTGTAATCTTATGCAAAATAATAAAAATAGTCTTAGTTATGAACTTACGCCCAACTTTATCTATCCTGCGATTACCGGTTCAAATAAATACGTCTTTCAATATAACATCTATGACTTCACTGGAACTAATTGAAGATGTGGATAATTCACTAAACACTACATGTCACAGGATAGATAATGTTGAGCTTTGTGTAAAATACTTGTGTCGATGTGATTTCAAGATTCTAACATTTAATATAAGAAGCATCTCACGCAATTTAGATAGCCTTATAGTGACTATAAAGAGAACTGGATTAGAGTTTGACCTAATAGTTCTAACAGAATGTTGGATAGGGATTAATACATTAATTCCTACAATGGATGGCTATCTTAAGTTTGCTTCCAATAAATTTATAAATCAATCGGGTGGGGTTGTGGTATATGTAAGAAATTGCTGGTGCCCTGTGGTAAGTGAACCCAACCTTCTTGATGCAAACTGCTTGCAAGTACATATCCCTGGCTTTATCACTTTGCTAGGTATATATAGATCTCCTTCTGTTAGAGATCCTAGTGTTTACTTAAAATCTCTCGAATTAATTACAAATAGCATGACAAAAAGCCCTTGCCTTATTATTGCTGGTGATATTAATATAAATATTAATAATCCCGAAAACAGTTCAGAATACCTATGTTTAATGGCTCACTTAGGTTACAGAGCTACCATTAGTAAGCCCACAAGAGGTAACGCGTGCCTTGATCATGTCTTCGTTAGAACAAAATTTTCGTTAGAATCCCTTATTTGTGCCTCTTCAATCACAGACCATGATCTGATCATGACTGGTGTAAACATGAAAGGTTCAAAACAATCAAGTCATGTTTGCACATATCATAGGTTTGATCATGTGGCTATTAAATCGGAGCTGGAAAGGGTCCAGTGGCAATCAGTCTATAATAAAACAAACTCGACTGATGCCTCTCAGGAATTCATGGACATACTGTCCTCTGTAATACATAAGCATTCTGAAACAGTGAACGTACGCCGCTCAAAGGTCACTCTCAAGCCCTGGATGACGCCTGGTCTCATCAAGTGCTCTGCACATAAGGACAAGTTGCATCTGGTGATGCGTAAATACCCAAAAGACCCAGTCAAAACACTTATATATAAAAGATACAGAAATTTCTACCAAGATCTCATTCGAAAATTGAAGGCACAGTATCACCAACAAGAAATAGAAAAGAATGCTAATAATGCCCGCAATCTATGGAATGTCATAAAAAGAATGACATATGCCGTTCCTAACAGAACCGATGCAGTGCAACTCTGTAAAGCAAAAGCCTCTCCTGTTGAATCCTTAGATCAGTGCAATGATTTCTTTATAAATACTGGACATCGACTAACAAACAAAATTCTAAATCAGTTAAACGAGACAGAAATATCTTTAGCTTCAAAAATTTGTACCTCTAATTCCCCTCTAAATTCTTTGTTCTTACACCCTACTACTTCAGCTGAAGTTGAAAGCCTCATCATGCAGTTGAAGAATAATAGCGCCCCTGGATCAGACGAAATCACAAACAGCCTTGTAAAAGCAATTAGAAATTACATTATAGAGCCTCTTACTTACATCTATAATCTATCGATTTCGTCTGGTGAATTTCCTGACATATGGAAAACCGCCAAAGTAGTACCAATACATAAAACTGGTCCCACAAATGACCCTAATAATTATAGACCTATTTCGCTACTGAGTGTTTTTGGCAAAATGTTGGAAAAAATCATAAATACGCAGCTGATACGATATTTAGAATCGCACAATATATTATCAGCACACCAATTTGGTTTTCGACAAGGAAAATCAACGGAAGACGCAGTTATTTTATTGACTGATATCGTGAGCAAATACCTTGATGAGGGCCGGGCGTGTCTTGGGTTATTCTTGGACCTGGCAAAGGCGTTTGATACTGTGTCTACGCCAATCTTGCTGAGGAAGCTAGAAGGAATAGGTATTCGAGGAGTTCCTTTAAATCTACTCCAAAGCTATCTCACTTGCAGAAAACAGTGCGTTAAGGTTGGCAATTACTTTAGCAACGCACAAAACGTTTCTTTCGGAATACCACAGGGTAGTATATTGGGACCTACGCTATTTCTCGTTTATATTAACAACCTGACAGAACAAATTAACCTTAGGAATGCTAATATTATTAACTATGCAGATGACACAGTAATAATATTCAATGAAAGATCATGGGGAAAAGTGTTTGAAGTTGCACAGGACGGTTTTAATAGAATAGTAAACTGGTTAAATAATAATCTGCTATCGCTCAACACTACTAAGACTAATATAGTATGTTTTCATAAAACAGCCGCCTCAGCCCCAACCGCAGGATTGGAAATTATAGCTCACTCTTGCTCCACTGCCACCGATGCAGATACTTCCCCAAGATGTCAATGTGTGCGCATAAGCAAAGTAAAGTCAATTAAATATTTAGGCATTATTATAGACGAGAGACTCACTTTTGGGGAGCACATTGTGGCCACATCGGCAAGAGTCAGAAAAATCATCCACATTATGAAAATACTACGTGATGTGGCTCCGGTGTGCTTGCTAAAGAATGTGTACACGGCTCTTTGCGAGTCTATCGTAACTTACTGCATCGCGGCTTGGGGAGGCTCTGCTGCATCCCATCTAATAAATCTGGAAAGAGCCCAGCGTGCTGTTCTGAAAACTATGCTGAGAAAGCCTTTCCGTTTTCCTACGACTCTCCTGTATAAAGAAACTGAATTACTAAGTGTTAGAAAGCTTTTTATACAAAAAATAACACTTTTAACACATAAGTTTGTTCTTACCTCTAGTGACTACGAGGACATGATCAGGAAACGGGTTTTTAAACTACCTATTATTAAGACAAATACTGCTTTTGCCAGGCGGTTCTGTGTCTTTCTGAAGCCGTATATTTATAATAAAATGAACAGGCTATTGCCGTTAGCCAACTTATCGGTGCGCGATGCTAAAATAGCTGTAAGAAAAAAATTGCTTACCTGGACCTACAACGACACCGAGAGCTTTTTAAAGTCTTTAATTTGATTGTTGTTATTTTTACTAAATAGTTTTGCATTGATTTCTTGTTTTTGTGTATGAAATTTGTTGATAATATCGCTGTATTTAATTATTCTTTTTCCTTTTCTTTTTTATTTGTATAAATTCTAATAGTTGCATGTTTACTTTTTCTGATTTGTTTGTATTATTATTTAAATATTGTCATTTATTCGTATTGGCAAATTGTAATTTAAAGCTTTCCTGCGTGACAGGCTTTGCCTAGTGCAGGACGCTTTGCAAAATCTGACATAATCAGGTTCTTTAAATAACAATATATAATTTTTGATAAACTGTCACTTATTATAAGAACTTGTATATTATGTACTTATTGGCAATAAATTTATTATTTATTTATTTATTATTTATTAAAAACTACTAGGTACATAAAATTTGAAGATTTAAGTTTGTCGATTTTTTTATATTAAGTTCTCGAATATTAGTGGTAGGTATTATAAGCATGTGTTCTTAGAAGCAATATGGATATTTTATCTCTTGTATAATGCCTCTGCCTACACGTCCGGAGATATAAGCTTATGTATAAAATATATATAATAATATCAGCTCTGTATATGAACTGGGGCCCAAGACTGCAATTTTTATAAATTTGTTATTCCGACACGACGTAACTGCAATTCCATTGTCATTTTGCTAAAAGTTCGTAATCTGCTAAATTCATAATGGTCGATCATTGGTCGGTCAATGGTCTCGTAATAGGATTGTGACATGACAATGACATGTTGTATTGCCATTATTATAAAACCCGTTAATGTAAACCTACTACTAAATTCGAACATTTATTCATGCCAGACTTCATTTATATATATTTTACATATTATTTATTAGTGTTAAAAGCAATTTGACCAAATGAACTGTCAAAATTTTATCATTTGTCAGTACGAGATTACCATTCTATGCCATTTATCAATGGAGTGTCAGTGGTTGACCATCGGAAAGTCATAATGACGCCATTACATTAGTAGATTACCAAACTTGTCAAAATCAACAATTATGAAATCAATGATAGACTGTTCTGATACTATTGTAATAGCAGATTTGGACCCCAGGCTTTAATGCTGGGCACGGGCCTTTTCTCTGTGTAGTAAGGTAGTTGTTAATAATAAGTACTCTCTATAAACTAAACTGAAATATTAAAACTTTATAATACCCGCTACGGTGGCGCAGCAGGAGTGTATGCGACTGCTGTGCATGAGCTATGGGTTCGATTCCCGGGTCCGGTAAGTGTTATAGGGGTTTTCTGTGCCTCGCTGATTTCAGCATGAATGGGCCCGACTCGACCGGGTAAGGACTACCCTCTCACAGAATACCGACGTGAAATAGCAGTATTCTTACTGTTGAGTTTCGTTCGGTGAGTGAGAGTGCCGGTGGCCCAATCACCCTCTTTCCCCCTTCCCGCTCCTTCTCCTTCCCACTTCCTTACCTAAAGGGGCGGTAACGCGCAAGTGATGCCTTTAGTATTGCAGGCGTCCATGGGCTTCGGTGACCACTTACCATTAGGTGGGCCGTATGCTCATTTAGCCACCATACTCGTATAAAAAAAAACTGCCCGGTGGATGATAATAGGCCATGTATTACGAGGGTCCTTAAACCTTAGCTGAGTAAATGTGGGTGTAAGAGGTACACTTTTGACTACCTTAGAGGTATAGATATATATGACCGCGTAACTGCTCATCCTATCTACGTATTATGTGTTTTATGAACAGAAATAAAATACTTATTATGTATGATATCTCTAATCTATACCTATGAGCGAGGTCACAATGATGACATAATATTCAGTTTTTATATAAAAGTACACTAGTAAAAATAAATAACCTTGGTAATATTTGAATAGGTTTGGCAAACATTGTTTTTTGTGTTAAAATTGCTGGTGTCCTTGTTGGTCGCGTTGCGTCGCCGATCGATCGTGGGGTACCGGGTTCAATTCGGGTCAGGTGTCATTGTACATTGCAACATTTCGGAGATATAGGACTGTCATTATGATGTCTTACGAATCTAACAAATATAAGAGTTTGTGAATACGTAATGGAACAGTCGCAAGAGGAAGACCTAGGCGAACGTTTCTTGAGATCGGAGGCGTTCTGGACAAAGGCCAGGTTGAGAGCACCTTGAACCGACGGGCGTGTATGAGGAATGTGATGAAAGTGAATGAAGCCAGAGAAGTGTGTCAGGATCGTAGCAAATGGAAATCATTGCAGCCGGGCATTGCATTCATGGCAGCCGGGACCGACGGCTTAACGTGCTCTCCGAGGCACGGAGCAGGCGATAATTGTCAATCAATACGCACATAATTTCGGAATGTCATATAACTTCCGAAAGAAAGAGGTGCGCGACGTGGGTTCGAACCCGAGACTGTCTGCATTGCAGTCTGTTGGTCTCCCCACTGAGCTATCGCTGCTCTTAAAAACAATATAATAGTTTTCAGAATGATATGTTAAAGAATTCTATAATTTATATAAATACTAGCTTTTGCGCGTGGCTCCGCTTGTGTGGTAAGCCTACAGCCTATGTCCCTACCCAGGTTTTAAACTATATCTGTACTAAATTTCATCTAAATCGGTTGAGTGGTTTAGACGTGAAAAGGTAATAGACAGGCAGACAGAGTTACTTTCGAATTTATAATATTAGTTCGGATACAAATATTTTGCTACAAATTGACACTTGTTTTGTGCTAAGAATGTTTAAATTTTAATATTGACATTATTAATACCTAGTATTGCAATACTCGACTGGCTAGACTGTTGAAATATCAAACTACACAGTTTAAACAATGAATGTCTTTGTCTTCGTCACGTGTAAACCGATAAACCCATTTGGATGGATCGTGCTATACAGATAGACCATGTCCGGGTAGATTTAGTTTGTATTTCGTCACATTCATGCCGTCGAAACTAGTTTGCGTTATCTATACTTCTATACTAATACTAATATGCTAATAATATTATAAATCTGAAGAGTTTGTTTGTTTGGTTGAACGCGCTAATCTCAGGAACTACTGGTTCGAATTGAAAAATTATTTCAGTGTTGGATAGCCTATTTATTGAGGAATATAACATAGGTTATATAATATCACGCTACGACTAATAGGAGCTGAGCATAAATGAAAAGTGTTGCAAAAACGGGGAAAATTGTCTTATGTGAAGCAGACGAAGTTGCGCGGGTCAGCTAGTTGAAGCATATAGAAGACCGATATGAATAAAAATCAAATTAACGCCTATTGTAATTCAAATAAAGATTATACAGAGTGTCGATTGCATCACCTCCAATAATGCAGTGCTTTAAAGTACGGATTTAATTCGTCTGTACTAATATTATGAAGAGAGAATTTTTCTTTATAATATTAGTGTAGATATAGATTGGGCTAATGAACACACAGCGATACATCAACCTAGACTGTTTGGACTTTGAACTATTAGAAGTTGAACGTTGCGAATCGTGCGAGAGAGTGCGTTATATTTTTGTTACGCTCTATCCTTACCATTACATCGACACCACCATGCACTGTCCTTTGCCGACAATTCTCTATTTTGTATGTAGCGTAGTTATGCGTATATAGGATGTCTAACTTGATGTGTAGCCGTGTGTACGATACATTGGCACCTGTGCCCCTTGACCGCCCGTGGGCTCTCGTTTGATCGTCGACTAGAAATTCAATGAATATATTGATAAAAAAATATGGAACTTTGTTGTTTTATAAAAGATCATTTTACAAATATTCAAACAAGGCACATAAACCTGCACGGATGGCGTAGTGGTTAAGTGGTCGCCTCGCCGCTGCCACTGCGCTGGGTGTGGGTTTGAAATACGGGACGAAAAAATTGTGCTATTGTTGTTCCGAGTCTGGGTGTTCTTTGTGTCCGTTGTTTTTCTTTTTTATACAACTAAATTAGCAAACAAGCATACGGCCCACCTGATGGTAAGTGGTCACCGTAGCCTATGGACGCCTGCAATACCAGAGGCATCACTTGCGCGTTGCCGATCCTTTAGGAAAGGAAGTGGGAAGGAGAAGGAGCGGGAAGGGGGTAAGAGGGTGATTGGGCCTCCGGCACTCTCACTTACCGAACGAAACATAACAGTAGGAATACTGCTATTTCACGTCGATATTTTGTGAGAGGGTAGTCCTTACCCGGTCAAGCCGGCCCATTCATGCTGAAATCAGCAAGGCTCTACTAAACATAAATTATTGTTTGTGAAGCCCGGAGACATGACGGGTAGTCTATGTAAATATTAAAAAATATATATATAACACGTAGACTCAGAACAAGAATTTGTGGATCACACAAGTTTTGTCCAATGTGGGTTCGAACATTTGGCGCGGTGTCAGTGGTGAGGCTTTACTAGACTATTATACCTAGTTAGACCATAACGACATCTGAGCATTAAATATTTTTTAATTAATAGTTTATTAATCTCTGGGTCTTCTTCGAAGAGGTTAAAGAAAACACTTTGTAACGGTCTGTGTGTTAGTGACAGATTGACGTTAGTGACAATCATAGCTCCAGAACCACTAGACCGATTGACTTCTAACTTAATGTGCAGACACCTTGGGGTCATCCCTCGGTTGAGTTTGAATACGGGCCATGGAGGTCAAAAGACCCCCGAGATATAGGGGTCACAAGGTCATAAGGTCAGGGGATATCTACCAACAGAGTGATTTGGAAGGCCACGGGAGAGGCTTTTACCCAGCAGTGGGACATACCTATCGTAACCAAGTGGGGGTTGAGTCCTGGGTTTTTACACCCATCTCGTTATTTCTCGGCTCAATATACCCGTCACTAACTAATTTTTGTTTCGTGTAGGGATCGAATGCATAACAGTTGGCGCGACTGCAGTGGCGACTGACTAAGCATTTCTAATATCGATAGTACATCGTGGTCTAACATACGTCTTTCAATATAGCAGGTGATTATCTTGTATCTTATGTGGGGGCCAGTCAGTGCAGACCGGCGACACTTCGACCCAGTGGGATCTTTTATATATATCGATACGATTATTTGAACTCTAAGATTTACGGCAATTCATGGCCGTTTCTCACTTGTTCTGTCATGATATTCTAAGTAGCAGTATTTAGTCTGGAACTGTGCCTTAGAAACGTTATGTATGTATCTTATGTGGGGGCCAGTCAGTGTAGACCGGCGACACTTCGACCCTGTGGGATCTTTTGTGTCGACACTCGCCCAATAACGACTGCCATAGATGTTCATGGCAGACGGGACCGACGGCTGAACGTGCTCTCCGAGGCACGGAGCTGGCGATAATTGTCAATCAATACGCACATAATTTCGAAAAGTCATATAACTTCCGAAAGTCAGAAGTGCGCGAAGTGGGTTCGAACCCGAGACCCTCTGCATTGCAGTCTGTTGGTCTCCCCACGGAGCTATCGCTGCTCTTCAGGTGATTAAATCGACAATTTGTGTGGCTACAGGTTTTAAACACAATACGAACAGTTCAAATGATCACGTAGTTTCCGTGTGCGATTTATCGAATGTTTGACAGCAATTGTCGCAAATCGAATATGTTGAGTTATTGCTCAATACGTGCCCGTCGGAGACTAAAATACAGCGGGAACGAAACATTTATTTATAAATTGTATGAAGTGCTATTGAATGAAATTAAACGATGAATGAAAATAGCAATAGACGAGCTGTTATTCTTCATATTTTAGTGTTTCATTATCAACGTCATAGCGGTGCAGCGGTAGTGCATGAGGCCTCGGATTTTGTTTCCAAATTATAAAGTTCTCAGTAGCAGAACAAGGTTTAGATCTGTCTCCTATAACGGAAATAGGCTCGTCTCTCTGCGTGAAACCATATCTGGTGAAATGTCGGTGTAGCTGTGTTTTTGAGTAACAGAAACTCGCTGATTGCAGCATGAATGGGCTGGCTCGACCGGGGAAGGACTACCCTCTCACAGAATATCGACGTGCAATAGCAGTCTTGTGTTTCGTTCGGTGAGGGAGAGTGCCGGAGGCCCAATCACCCTCTTTGACCCTTCCCGCTCCTTATCCTTCTCACTTCCTTTCCTAAAGGGTTGGCAACGCGCAAGTGATGCCTCTGGTGTTGCAGGCGTCCCTATGGATGCCTGCCAATAATCAACAAGCAACAACATTGTAAGTGGTCACTTACCATCAAGTGGGCCGTATGTTTGTTTGCCACCTTAGTAGTATAAAACAAGTGAGAAACGGCCATGAATTGCCGTAAATCTCAGAGTTTGAAAAATTGTATCACGTGTCCTTGAAGTCAAAGGTCAAAGGTCATAGTCATTTCGGGGGTATATCGACTATGCTGAGTCGAATGGCGCTGACCGCTAGTCTCTAGCTCTTACGGTTCTTGAGTTGAAAGATGGTATGACGTGACTTTGAGGTCAAAGGTCAAAGGTCATAGTTATTTCGAGGTATATCAACTATATTGAGTCAAATGGCGTTGACTGCAAGTATCTAGCTTTTACGGTTCTTGAGTTGAAATATGGTATCACGTGACTTTGAGGTCAAAGGTCAAAGGTCATAGTCATAGTTATATTGACTATGCTGATTCGAATGGCGTTGACCGCGAGTCTATAGCTTTGTATAACAGACAGACGGACGGACAGACGGACGGACAGACGGACGGACAGACGGACGGACAGACGGACGGACAGACGGACGGACAGACGGACGGACAGACGGACGGACAGACGGACGGACAGACGGACGGACAGACGGACGGACAGACGGAAGGACAGACGGACGGACGGACGAAGCTGTAGTATAAGAGATTTTTCGAACTCTAAAAAATACCTCTAAGACCACTAGTATGTTTTGCCCATCTCTTCCGGGATATTGTACATATACACACGCCTTTATATGCCTATTTATCTAATCAATAGCTTCCATTCTATATCAATAGGATCATCACAGAGTACACTGCACACCGCGGATCATAACTACTTTAATTCTTCTAGATGTTAAAGTAGTTTTAATATTGGTACCAAATAACGGCCGGCGGTGAGCGCAGGCAGCCCCGTTACTTTGGCAATATAAATGCCATATTTCCAGGGTACAAGCGGGGTATCTCTAGCAGGCAACAAGCATGTTCCAAGTTATTTACTAAAACATAACTCTTCCGCAGACATATCTGACAGCACGCACTTGCATTGAATACGTCACTGACCGTATACTGCCCCTTAAGGACATATGCAACCAAATTCTGGGCTAGTACCTAGTTCATAAAACGTTCTATCCGTAACTCCACTTTATACAAAACAATTTAGACGACCCGGCTTACTATTCCTGCTAAAAGTGATTCAAACACAAAGCTGTAGGCTTTGGCCGCCGGGACAATTTTGATCTGATTTCGAATAGGTTTTAACATATTGAAATATTTGCGAGCTTTTAAAATTGATGGCGTTGCGAATTTGACAATTTTATTTTTGACGATGAATATGGGATTGGAAGCTTTTATTCGCTGTATTTGGGGAATAAAGAACATTGCGTATATAGATACAGATTTGTGTTATAGATAGAAGTGGTTTTCCATTGATTGTAGCAACGTTTTGTTTTTACGAACTGTTCGTATTTGGGTGGTAAGGCTTTGGATATGAATGTTAAAAAAACACCATTGCGATTTTGCACATAAATAATTGCCAATTTAATATTTAGTCCATACATTGAACCAGGCATAGGCCGGCACTATTATACGACGAAGATCCTGGCATATCTCGTTTGCTTTATTTATACCCTTCCTCATTCTTTGTGAACACTCGTATATTTATCGGACCTTTATACAGAACATCCTGGAACTGGTCATATAATGTTCACTTAAATATTATACACGGTTATGAGGCAATTCCTTTCAAAAAGCATTACCTATAACTTTTGAGAACAAAAGAAATTTTACGATTCGATAATATGAAAGAGCAACATTTTTCAACAATTTAAAAAAAAATTAGTACCATTTATTTTTGATTCCCGCACAATTCAAACATTTGTGTGCATGAACATGGATGTTTGTCTTGGTCTGGGTGTTTCTATGTATAATATGTATGTATTTACGGGTCAAAGGATATATGTATGCTTATCCATTGTCTAGTATCTCTTACTTTGGGATAGATGATGTTGTGTGTATGTGGTAGAATATATTATATCTATATATTAATACGTGAAGCAAAAACTTCGTACCCCTTTTTACGAAAATTGCGCAGACGGAGCAGTATAAAATTTGGCACAGTTAAGGTTTATATGGAGAAGGAGTGGTGAATCCTAATCTTTTTATAAATTATGCATTAGAAATACATTAAATTAATGGAAAAACACTACACGCACACAGCCATGCATTTGACACACGCAGTCGAATCGCGTTCGTAGTATTTCGGCATTGTTCATCTGACGTCGTACAATTCTTCGTTACTATGGTTACATGTACCTTATTTATATGTAACAAAGAAAAAGAAAACAAAGTAGCAAGCTTAGGAATATGGTAAATGAAAGAGTATAGTTAAGTAAATAATAATTTGTTTGAAAAAGATAGGTAAATTAACCTGTATAGCCTTGGCGAAATCTAAATGAAATGTGATTATATGAGTAAAGTTATAGACAATAGAACCTTAATAACGATCGAACTTAAATTTTAAATCAATTATGGTCGAATTTTCATTACTAGGCGACCGCTAGTTATTATTATTATAATATGAAGAGAGAATAAGTGTTTCTGTTAATAAATTCTTAGTAATCACAGTAGTCTAGAACTGTGACTGTTAGACGGTAAAAGGCTCGCTCACTATTAATAATAATAATAATAATAATAATAATGTCCTCCAGACCGAATTTAGGCGACGGCGGCCAGTCTTAACAGATACTGGCCATCTGCGCAGGAGATATTATAGTGCACAAGTGTGTGCGCAAACACAAGTGCACTCTCTGTTCCCTAATTCTCATGATCTGATAGGACGGCAATCCGACGTGACCGGAGAGAAATCAGGCGCAGGACCAACGGCTTTACTTGCTTTCCGAGGCACGGGGGTGTTTTACACCGCCAACTTCCTCCGGGCTGCTACTGTGATTTTTTTACAGAAAAACACAATAACTTTTTGCTGGCCCGACCCGAGATTCGAACCTGAGACCTCATGCACAGCAGTTGTATTCACTACCGCTGCGCCACGGAGGCAGTTCACTCTCACTATTACATAGGATCTAAAAGCATAGTTGGCGAAAAGTGATTCTAATACACCTGCTTATCTCTTCATTGATACAGGCGTGGAACTAAGAAAGGAAATACTGTCTACCAACAAACCAGAGTCTAGTTTCCGAGGCCCAACAGTCAATTGAGACGTACAGCGTCAGTATTCATTCATCAAAATTCAAATGGCTGTAGTCAATTATTTAATTGAGCCGCTTGAATGGTGGCTGTGTGTAAATCTGTACGGAGCAGTGAGTGTGTCCCGCCTGATTTATACTCGCGTACATTGTTTCTGCGTAATGTGTTAGCGGCGCAATGCACCACCCTGTTTATGATAAACGTTTTTGTTCGTTAATTAATGTTTAAATAATATTTTACAAACTTTTTAATAATTTTATAGAATCCTAACTATATAGTATTATAATGTGAGTTAGCTTGTTTATTTGTTACGCTTTTACGCCTTAACTACTCGACCGATTACCGTGAAATTTCGTATACACGTTGTCAGTGGTACACAAAAGTAGATAGGTACCTTCCATCCAAATAAAATATTTTTTCCCGATGGATAGAAATTTATCGGCAAAATCTCGAATACATACTTAGAGTCTCACGCCTGAACCCCTGACAGTATAGTATAAGTATATTACGCATCCACATTTCGGTAGATATGGTTTTTAGGTCACATATAATAGTGGCCACACCGAGCTGCTACTAAGAATTTCTTTATAGAAAACTTAATAATACGTTGCCTAACTGACAATTTGGGTAGTTCTTCGAAATTTCATTCTTCGACTGATTTATCTGGCTTAAATTTAATTTCACTTTCAGCTCTGTAATACATGTTCATATGAATATATGTATACCAAAGAACATATATTTGAATGAGGGACTCGTTTTTATAAAGTAGTTTTCAAGATATCGACGCGACGTTCACATATTTTGAGCTCAGATGAATCATAATTTGTTACCAATGAATCAGAAACAGAAATAAACTTGAAAACCATAATCTGTATTTAGAAAATAATCATATTTTAACAACTACAATAATCTGTTTTTATAATAATAATTATCAGTGATCACATCACGAAACAATCTGGTGAATTCTACCATAATTCTTGTAAAACACTTCTGAAACTCTAAAACAGTATATAATAATTCTTGTATTTTATGAGCAAGTGAGAATATTGTAACATAACTGCTAATATTTGTAATACAATAAATTATTTTAGGTACTAAAAAGTTATTATAATTGCTACAATATATTATTTTCTCTGTTTAATATTTTTCCGTGTACACCTCACTAGTCATCTTTATTATACTTATTGACTTAGTTATAAGCTTTCATAATTAAAAAATCACAGGAGTACAAACTTATTCTAATAATGGCACCTATGACATCAGTCTTAGTTAGGCAGTCTTAATATTTATTAGAATTAACAATCACATTACTGTATTTATTACTAATAATAAAGTAACAAAAATGAGATCAACTATAATGAAATGGCATAATTTAAATTAATCTTTCTTATTAACTATCAAAGAAACATGCTTATTATAAGTATGGTAACTAATAAGAAATGAAGTCAAAGTTAAGTACTATAAGAAATATTTCCTTGGCTTTTTGCAAGGAACCGAGCTAGTTTTAATGTCATCCTCAAAACCTTTTTCTTGTTGACGAGATCTTCTATTTTTGGAGGAAGATGGAGTAATCATATCTTCACCAATGGCGTGAGACACTTTTGTCCGTTTATCATATTGAGGCTTTTTAAACATAAAAATTTCTATGCCGTCTGAATTAATCATCCACACTTTTTTGATGAACGATGGTGAATTTTGAAGCTATAATTTTTTCATTGATTGACGAAGTCTCTATCCAAAAGCTGTCGTCATCATACAAGACAAGGATATGGTGTTTTGACGATACGAATCAGGCACAGATGAATCAGGATTGTGCCTACAATCATGCATAACCCATCATACATATAGACTACAGTACTGTCATTTTTCTACACGAATCTTATAACTTAAAAGCATCACTCGAAACACAGACTGAAGTTGTGAAACAATAAAATAAATTTTATAAAGTAGGCATTGTAATCAAAATGCCACCTGAACCAAGCACACATGAATCAGATATTTATCTTCGTAACACCGGGATCTAAGCCAACCAGCCGCATGTACACCTTCAAGCTCGTCTGTTGCACGGCTCTTATTATTTCCCGATCAAGTACGATCAAGCGCAACTTACGCCATTTTAATCAGTTCTATACGCCGGACACTTATTTACTTATTTATAAACACACTAAGGTATAACTAAATTTTATTTTGTAAGATTTCATTTTCTTTCTATAAGATAATAATTTGTATTGATTTATCAAAGGGAAATTGCGACATCGACCATTTTGTTTCGGAAAATGACAGACGGACGCGTTATATTAATCAGAAGAACGAAGTTCAAATATTTTTATATTTTACCTAGTGAGCAATTATTTCCAAAATATCCTTTGCCCCAGTTACGTAAAAGATAAACTGAACAAAAAAAATTACAGGTCGTTTTGTTAGTTGGTTACAGAAATATACCAATAGAAACCGAAAATGTTGTCTCTGAAGAATTATCCAAAACCAGACCGAGACTATTCTTAATAGGGAAGTACTTCATATGGTCAGTTTTACTGAAGATTTGGTTACGATAGGTATTAATTTAATGTGGATCTCCCACCCGCCAGCCATTGAGTCGGTACGACGCTCTCTGTAGTGCCGGGGCGTCGTCCGAGAGTCGTAGTCTGCTGGGTGGGTCGCTGAGGTAGTTTCTTTACCAGCGGCCCATCCACTATACAAGGCAGCGAAGGGGCACACCGTGGGGTTTTAGTCCGTATGCCCGAAATACGGGAGAGACGGACATAACCCTCTCGCCTCCCCTAGTGGCGGGGGGATATACATCAGGTGCATTTCCCCACGTAAAAAAAAAAAGGGTATTAATTTAATGTTGGAAGAAATATTCGTCCCGCGGACGCTACAGCATTAGTGCTGAATATAATAATATAAGTACCAACGCAGTCGACACGAGTAATATAAAGTACTTACATAACACTAGCCATAGTCGGAATACACCACCATAAACTGTGACCAAGCAAATAATGCATCGTATTTGTCAAATAGTACATGTCTTAGTAATGTATGCATACTGTTCAAACGTACGCAAACATTGGTTATGAAGTTATATAGTAATATCGACAACAGATGATGCCGCGATAGCTGGCGTGGCGAGGCGTGAGCGTGGCGTTAACGGTGCGATAGCGGGACGAGAGTATGATACACAGTTTAGTAATGTACGCGCAAAACTGGAGGCAATACATCCGCGCCACACACTGCGTGGCGTGAGCGTATCGCAAGCGTTCAGGCTCGTTCGTTCATTCGCTGGCGCTCATAGCCAGTTGCACTCACTGATCGGTAAACGATTAGCGAGGTTAAGCAACGTTGAATGCGGTCAGTCTATAGATGGGTGACCGCTTAGTAGTATTTCATCTGAGCATCTCCGTGCTTCGGAGGGTACGTAAAAAGTCGGTCCCGGTTGTTTTCAAATTGACAGCAATCGTTAAGCCATGTCAGAGGCCTACGGGTAGTTTGAACAACTCTTGACAACAGATTGGCCACTAACCACACCAAAAGAAGAATCGCAAGCGTTGGTAACCTGTCTAGTCTTGGAATATCAGAGAAAATAAAAAAAATAAGTGAAGGCTTGACTTATCGGGAGGGAAGTAGGAAAAGGCGAAATAGTATGTGAACCTCAGTAGCTCTTATGTACCCACTCAGGGACGCAACTCATTTGTACCAAATAATTAGAAGCGTCACAGGAAATTCTTCTTATTTTCAAAATTTAATTGGTTCTTTTACATGTAAAATATTAGTATAATAATAATAATAATAATAATAATATTTATTTATTATCAGAAAAAATAAGATACATCCTTACACTACATCATACATATTACATCAACAGTATTAAAGCATAACTGCTTTAAATAATTTAAGCTTAAATTAAAATTAATTCTTAACTATGTTAATTTATAGTGTATACAAAATAAATGAAGTTCAAAAGGAAATGTTAAAGCCTGCCTGAACTAGGATAAACCTGTGTTTCAGGACATCACTTGACAATTTTATTTTATACTAGCTGTATGGATTGATGCAAATATACTAACATATAAAACTTAATCAAAATATGATGAAATCTTTAGAAAACTGTTAGTACACTTCGTCATTCTTACAAAGTAGTGGTAGTTCTGCCTCATGGGAAATTACAAGCCAGCCCGGCTACTCTACTTGTGATTGCTTTACAATTTCAACCTGAACCATCTCGTCTTGGTTATTTTTCAAATTTAATAACTTTATTATGGTTAATGTTCAATGTTTGTAGGAACTAGTAGCATGACTGTAGAAGCAAGATATGCTTTTTGAAATCCTTCTTATTCACTCTATATTCTTTAATAGGTTTTGCTTGTGGCTCTGCTCTTGTTCGGTGCATTGCAACGAACAGATCAGCAGTTTTGTCGTTGCACAATTTTATAAATACATCGGCATTAAGTTATTAACGTTAGTACACGATCAGCTGTCGAATCAGTTCGCGCGTAACTCAAACCATTTACCAAACCTATCAATATCAGATTATTCTAGTTTAGCTAACCATTTATATTTAAACCATTAGTTTACTTTAGTAACCATTTATACTTTCTTGATATTTTTCTAATACATTATTAATTTAAAGTCGTAATTCTAGTATAATTTGTATCAAACGTAAACCAATCATAAAATCAAAAAGGTATTTGTCCGACCCAGACGATTAAGAGCCTTTTCAGCTCTGGAACAGTTTTTTTTAAGAATGACAAGTACCCTATGTATTTTCTGTACTCCTGATAGCGTATATTCAAAATTTCTTGATGATCAGTCGAGTATTTGCGGCGAGGCAAACAAACAAACTCATCTTAGCATTTATGTCAGTTATAATTTTGACTAGTTTGATGCTCACTAAATTACGTTGAAGGCATGCTAGGTCTTGGTTAACATGATAGCTATTTCGATAGACTGATAGTGTATTAGTTAATGAAACACCGCCAACTTTCAAATTTTGAGCGGCTTTTAAGAATTTCTTAACTTTTCTTCTTCTTCTCCCCAGCCTTTATTATTCCCAAGTCACTTGGGGTCGGCTTTTCTGGTCTAACTGGATTTGACTGGATATCAGTTTTTACACGGAGCGGCTGCCACCTGACCTCCGCAACCAGAAGGCTAACGACACCCTAAGGCTAGACCAGTGTCAGGATATTATACGGCACTGACTTCCCAATAAAGACTTCCATAGATGTTCATGGCAGCCGGGACCCACAGCTTGACGTGCTCTCCGAGGCACGTTAAGAATTTCTTAACTGAAAAGACTAAATAAAATGTTTTTATTATTATTTATTTATTTATTATATTATTTACTACTAGCATTATGCCGTCCCTGGTATTCGAACCTGGTTCATCCGTAGCCGTATACACTAATCACTAGCTTATCAAGAAAATATCGCAGAATATAATGATATTGTTTGTCAACAGGTGAGCTAAGTGTCATGTACATATTCGCTCGGTACCGGTTCAACTGGGACGAGGTCAAATACAGCATTTACTCCACATACAGCCTGGTCACACATTCTATTGGTAAGTATTAACTTTGATCGTGTTTTAAAGATGTGTTTGTATGTAAAATGTATGAAAGGTTCTCTCAACCAAATTTTGGTCACGCCGGCTTATCAAATCTGCGCTGGCAATATTATAGTGCACAAGTATCTGCGCAAATTCGAGTGCACTCTCTGTTCCCTAACTCTTGTAATGCAATGTGATGCCAATCCGACACGTCCGGAGAGAGATCAGGTGCATGACTAACAGCTTTACGTGCACGGCACGGGGGTGTGCAACACCGCCAAACTGCCAACCTCCGGGCTGAGAATTTCTTCACAGAAAAACACAATAGTTTTTGTTCGCCCGACGCGGCATTCGAAACCGAGACCTCAATGTTTCTATAGCTCGCATTGGAGTATCATGTGGTCAGTGATAGCGCAGACAAGTCTGTAGTGGTGCGTCGATAATTTTATTTTAAACGTAAGTGATGGTCAATGGTCAGCAGTAAAGATGATTTCCTACAGTGCGTGATTTCAAGGATTACCACGCACATCTTAGCATCGGCGCACTCTAGGAAGAGAGATAATACAGACGCCTCCATAGCATTGTGTCGCATTTGCCGCGAGTCGATGACTTGCTGTATCGTGCGTAGTCGGTAGTTCATGATTATCGTAATTTTCTACGGTGCGTGATTTTACGGACTACCACGCACGACTTTACACCAGTATACCCTAGGAAGAGAGTCGTCCACTTTAAAACAGACGCAACCCTACCCATGCGTTGCGTCCTTCGTTAGTCAATATCTTGCAGCAACGTACGCAGTGGTACGTTGTTGTTGTACCTTTCCATGGTGCGTAATTTTACAGACACGCACACACAGAACTCGTTCGTGGTAATCTGTAAAAAGGGACACTGTGGCGGTCCAATTCAGAAAAATAAATCTAACATTTAAACAGCTAAATCATATTTCTTACGTTTACGCGAATGTTATACATTAAAATTAAACAACTTTATAGTCTCTCGTAAACATGGCAGCTGAAAAGCAACCGAAACGACAGAGAATGTGTAAAATTAAATCTATATAGTTGTTCTAATTTATTTATGGCTTAAATAGAAATAAACAGTAACTATTAAAAGTGTTTAACAATAGTAGTTTAAAGTTTAAAATTATGTACTATTAGAGTTTTATAAAAAATAAACAACGCGTTAAAATCCGTATAAAGTTGTTTAAATTCAAAGCTAATAAATAATAAGAAGATTTATAGCGTACATTAATTTAATGACATATCGGTTAAATGCTTTGTTTTCCTCAAAACATTCATTCAGTTTGCCATTAATCTGAAAATAGCCATACAAAGGTCATGCATCTATCATTCATTTTATTGTTGGATTCTAATTTATGGGCCATCCTCACATGGTCGAGTTTGTTCAAACGACTCTCAGGGCACTTATAAAAACTTTGAATCACAATTTAGGCGAGGACAGCGAAACAACTAATTATGAAGAGGGACACAGATTTGTTTCAACGTTACACATGTTTGTGGCTCTCTGAATACACCTGAACTAGCATTTACGAGGATACTTGGAAAGTGTCTTTTTCTGTACCCTTGATACCGTTTTATGCGAAATTGTTAAATACTTATAAGAAGAACAAATAAACCAATTAACATTCGCATTTATAAAATAAAGTTAGAATTACCTCGCACCTTTGTTAGCATCCTATGTGACTGAAATTATGTAAAAACTTGTTTACTGAATCACGTATAAACCGTCACATAGATTTTGATGAACCTTAGTACAAATAATGACGATGGACTGGATTAACACATTATATTTTTTACCTGGAAAGCAATTCCTTGAAGTCCACAATTAGAACGCTACAATAAATTTCACTGCATATCCAAGTGCAAAGGCTAGAAAATTATAATATCGGTAACAATATTCTTGCTAAATGTTCCCACAAATTCTTAGACTTTATAGGTAGTCACATATACTCATGGCGGAGTCGATTTATTTACCAAGTTCTAACCGAACAGTGCCAGCTGCCGTCTCTAACTGGCCAAAACTACGCTATCGATAACACCTGCCTCTAGCTCGACCACTTCCACTTTAGATTGTAACCTAGATTTGTATCCATTCTGGATGTTGTAATGGAGGTTTAGGTAGCAGTTTTGTGGTCAATAGTGTAATGGTTGCAGCAGCTTATCTAGCGATGTTTTAGCAGACTTGGCCATTAAAAGTATTGGCTAGCTATCCTAGTTCATTCTTGATTTGAATATAATATAGTGTGAAGAATCAAAAGAAAGAAATAAAAGGCGATTAATCAAAAAAGTATATTCAATTAATGGCGTTACAATATAGCCTGTTTAAAAGTATCATAAACGAACAAGCGCGCAGAAAGAATGTAATGAAAGTGAATGAAGCAAAAAGAGAAATACCATGATCGCAATCTATAGTCTCCGTTTATCTAAAACAGTCCATATAATATACGAAAAATAGAAATAGAATTTACTTCACTAATTAAGTCGTAATGACTTTTAATATTCATATATGATCCCTATAAGTTACGGATCAAATCAAGGACACTAATATTATTTGTGTTAGAGACTAATCAGTCGTCCGTCATGCATACAACCTACCTGATTAAAATAGTTGCTTACAAGGCAGTACATCTCTCATTGAATTTGCGAGAAATATATATTTTTTACACATTGGCAAGTGTAAAAAATTTCGAAAGTATTAGCCCTGCTGTAAATTGTAAAATGCGTCATATGTAATTTTTTGTAGGAACTAACATAGTTATGCCTACCTAAAGTTTATTTAAAGGTGTTTGAAGTTTCCACTAGTTTGCACCGGCTGTGGTCACAAGCTGACTGAGCACTTGTATTCTCTACAGTGGTCAGCTGTAATCTAAAGACCAATGTTCGTAAGAAAAATTGGATGTATGTAAACTTAAATGCAATTTATATTGACATTAGACAATTATTTTAATTTAGGCGAATATTATTTGTGATATTTATAACATTGAGACTTGGTCGACACCCCCTTTGCTACCACGCTTTTACTACGAGAATTGGCCCGTTGATAGAGAATGAGAAGTAAAATGCGTATCTATTTGATATTTTAGAACTCTAAGCATACTTGAAAATATATATATATATATCGTACCTACTTCTTTTTACAGGTACCCTGTTTTCTATAAGCGTGTTCAGTAGGAAGCTAAAAGCAGACGATGCTGTACTTGGTATAATCTCGACATCAAGCAAGATCTGTGGCGCCCTAGTGTTAGCCTTCGCTAGAAATGGTTACGAAGTGTACTTATGTAAGTATATAATAATATATTCTTAATCTTCTGTTGTCACTTTAATTATAATAGAAAATATGAAGATATCTTGCATGTATATAGTTATGAATATGGTTAGCAACTTTTGTTAATTATCGCTCGCTTTAACGGTGAGGGAAAATATCGCAAGAAAACCTGTGACAATTTTCCATAATGTTCTTGTAGAAGTGTGATGTCTGCCAACCCGTATCCATCCGAATCTTAAATAGCTGGTGGAATGAATGAGCAGTAACTTAGTTTACACCTTCGGGGATATTCAGATGTGATTATATATATAATGTTTGTATGTTTTTACAGCACCATTACTGGAAATATTAAATGGTACTTCAGCAATAGCGTTAAGATCGATTGCATCAAAATTAGTATCGTATCAAGAATTAGGTAAGTGTTACGTATAAATTTATTTTGTAGGAATTTTATTGTGAGTTTCTACAGAACTTGTGATAAAAACTGTTTGTTATCCCATTTACTCCCAACCAACCAACAAAAATATTGGTCACAATCTGTACAATGAGTGGTAAATTCATTTTACTGTGTAAAACTTTCACGACATTACATCGAACTACAGGTTTTACACACTCAAATTGCCATTTAAGACTGCGCCGAGCGCAATGTGCCAAAACAGGCGCTCACAGTTAAGTAAATAAAAAAATAATTTTTGTTTCATACAAATATAAAGTATACATTTACCATAACAATGAATGTGTTTACAATTACACCGAGTAAAAAATTTAAAATAATTAAATACGTAAATTTGCACGAAAGATGAAAAAACGTAAGCTCGTGTTACGTGATTTTTAGATTATAACAGTAGAAATCTTTCCTATTTTACAGCTTAAACGAAAAATAAATAGTTATATTACAATTTGTCCGTTCCAAATATTTAAGTTATTGGTTGACAATAAAGATACATATTTATCAAAAAAGCACTTTAAATCCTCCATAAAATTTTACTATGGCGGCCGCGCGCTGATTTGAATATGCGCCGCACGAGCTCTGTCATTATCTGTCTTACGCTCGGTGCAGTCTTAAGTAATCATATTATATCGATTGTCTAACTGCCCGATTGGCTGAAGCCATCTTATATCTTGTTTCTATGTATAATATGTATGTATTTACAAAAAAAAAGTATATATGTATGTTTATCCATTGTCTAGAACCCATAGTACAAGCTCTGCTTAGTTTGGGTTAGATGGTGTTGTGTGTATGTAGTAGAATATTATTATTATTATTATATTATGTAATAAGGAGAAATAAGGATGTTTTGAATATACAGATAAATAAATAGGGATATTTAAACTGCTTTAAAGAGGGAATCCATGCGTTTGTACTTTCCGTGCTCGGTTGGTACGTAAATCGATTATACAGGTCTTCATACCTTTTATTTATTTGCAGGTAAAGTGTACTCTCTGTTCGGAGTGGCGGAGACGATGATGCCTATAATATTCGCGCCGCTGTACTCCCGAGTGTACATCGCGACTCTGAACTTCTTACCTGGCACTGTCTTTCTCGTCAGTGTCCTGGTTACGATACCTGCGCTGTGTATATTTAGGTAAGAGCCTTTTCTGTAATAAATAATAATAATAATAATATCAGCCCTGTATTAAAGTGTCCCACTACAGGGCTCGGGTCTATTCTCAGTGTGAGAAGGGTTAGGCTATAGTCCACCACGCTGGCCCAGTGCGGGTTGACAGACTTCGCATATCTTCGAGAACATTATGGAGAACTTTCAGAGATGCAGGTTTCCTCACGATGTTTTCCTTTATCGTTAAAGCGAGCGATAATTAACTTAAATATTATTAAATATTATTTTTAATGAATACTGTCTTCTGTTTACGCTAATGTTATTAATTGAAATTAAACTACTATATACGGATTTTATCGCGTTGTTGATTTTACACTTTATTACATAATTTAGAAACTGTTACACTACTACTACTAGATACTATTAAACTTTACAAATTTTTAAGCTAATTAAATTATTAAAACTATTTACATTTAAGTTTACAATATCCCCGACGTTTCGGTTGCTTTTCAGTAATTCATTAATTAGTATCTCCTAGTAGTAGTAGTAGTACTTAATAGTATCTAGTAGTAGTAGTGTAACACTTTCTAAATTATGTAATAAAGTGTAAAATAAACAACGCGATAAAATACGTGTATAGTAGTTTAATTTCAATTATTATTAATTCTTTATTTATTGAAAAGCTAACTCCTAAACCAGTTATAATTCCTGTATTGCGTGGTAATTATAATTCTAACACGGATACAAAGAACAACCAGACTCGGGTAATCTATTTGTTACTCATACAAATTTTTGTCCCTTTGTGTTCGAAGCTACTACACTCGGCGTAATAGCAGTAGCGAGGAAAACATTTAAACCACTACACCATCCGTGTTGTTTATAGTCTATACGTTATTGTATTTCTGAATGTAAAAAGTTTATAAAATACTAGCTGTCCCAACAGACGCTGTGCTGTACACACGACAAAAATAAAAAAAACCCAAATCTAAACCACCCTCGAATCCACATGAACACACACATTTTTTTTAATCAAAATCGTTCCAGCCGTTTAGGAGGAGTTCAGTGACATACACACGTACAGTAGAAATATATATATAAAGATAACCCGACTACGTAAAAACGGGGTCTAGAAAGGACGAATTTAAAATGTATATAGCCTGTCACCCGGGCCATTATTACAGATCTATTGCCACCTCATTCATTAAAATCGGTTCAGTAGTTTAGGCCCTACAGTGGAATATACAAACATACATACCCAGACTGCCAAAATCGTTACTCTTTCTTTTGGCTTCGCCGTAGTCGGGTAAAAACAATAGTTGACTACAAATAAATAAGATTATTATGCTTCCAGGCAAAGAGTATTATGTCGGGCACGGCTCATTAGGAGAGAGGAAGCTGGCTAAGTAGCTATTATACAAATTTTATATATAACTAGTAGTTTTCCCGCGGTTTCACCCGCGTAAGTCCCGTTCCCGTGTGTATATCGAGTTTCACCCCTTTCATCCCCTTCGGGATGGAATTTCCAAAAATCCTCTCTTAGTGCTCCCCTACACTCTCCAAGGAACATACATGCCAAATTTTAGCTTCTTGCGTTCAGTAGATTCGGCTGTGCGTTGTCTGTCAGTCACTCAGTAACGGAAGAGTTTTATATACATATATAGATATAAAAGAATAGAAAAGTAATTTATATTTAATTGATTGCACGGATGGCGTAGTGGTTAAAGTATAATATATAATATGTATTTACAAAAAAATATATGTATATATGTATGTTTATCCATTGTCTAGTACCCATAGTACAAGCTCTGCTTAGTTTGGGCTAGATGGTGTTGTGTGTATGTGATAGAATATTAAAAAAAAAGAAATTGGTCTTCTCGCTTCTGCCAACGTGCCAAATGCTGTGGGTTCCACAGAACAGGACATTTATTCACAAAAAACTGTATCGAATGAGTGTTCTATGTCTATTTAGTTCTTAATTTTTGTACGCACTATCACGTTGGTCTCGTGACAGATGCGATCGTAAGGTCCCGATTTTCATTCCCAAAACAAAAAAGTGATTAATTCAAAATAAATTCGCAGTAACAGTACGAGGACTGTTTCCACTTAAAAACATATCTGGCGTATTGTGTATACATATAGGTATTGCGCTTTATATTATATATGAATATACAAAATAAAAAAATATAGTACTCATAGTACAAGCTCTACTTAGTTTGGGCTAGATGGTGTTGTGTGTATGTGATAGAATATTATTATTATTTAACCAACACATTTAATTAGCTATATTTTAAGGTTTAGACCTCTGACTATCTCTTTAGCGACATATAGGCGAGAATATACGTATTTTAAGTCAACAGTTATCCGTGAGCTTTTCGTACCTCTCTGGTATACAGGCACATCTATAAGTAGAAAAACTACTAAATATGATATGTCTAGACGCATATTTTTACATAATGTATTCCGCGACAACTCTTAATGTTCGAGAACTTAACTTGTTTGAATGGTGCCAAGTTACACCTGACGGTATATGTTATCCTTCAACATCGCGAATAGAACATCAGAACATTAATAAAGTTGAGTATTTTATCGAGATAAAGCGGCACTATTTTTATCCGATTGCGTTAGAAGAGGTTATGTATGATGAGTATACACACATCTTAACTCTTCTATCTCCTTCTCTCTTAGCCTTTATTATTCCCAAGTCACTTGGGGTCAGCTTTTCTGGTCTAACCGGATTTGACTGGATATCAGTTTTTACACGGAGTGGCTGTCACCTGACCTCCGCAACCCGAAGGCTAACGATACCCTAAGGCTAGACCAGTGTCAGGATATTAAAGGGGAACTGACTACCCAATAACGACTGCCATAGATGTTCATGGCAGCCGGGACCAACGGCTTAACGTGCTCTCCGAGGCACGGAGCAGGCGATAACTGTCAATTAATACGCACATAATTTCGAAAAGTCATATAACTTCCGAAATTCAGAGGTGCGCGACGTGGGTTCGAACCCGAGACCCTCTGCATTGCAGTCTGTTGGTCTCCCCACTGAGCTATCGCTGCTATTACACACATCTTAACTAATATTATAAATGTATAATATGTGAGTTTGTTTGTTTGTAACGCTTTTACGCCTTAACTACTCAACCGATCATAATGAAATAGTGCATACAGGTGGCCAGGGTAAAAGTACTATTCCCGAGGGTTTGAAATTAATTGACAAAATCTATATAAACGCGAGCGAATTTGTGGGCAAAAACTAGTATATTATAAAGTTACCTTGAAATATTAGCTACTAGCTTTTGCACGCTTGGGAACTTTTCTGGATAAAGGATACCTTTTGTCCAGTTTTATACCTCGACGACGTGTATGCGTAATTTCGTGACGATCGGTCGTGTAGTTACAGCGTGAAAACATAACAAACAAACAAACTCATTTTCATATTTATAATATTAGTTAGTACTATGATAATATTATGTGTGTATCTTATGTGGGAGCCAGTCAGTGCAGACCGGCGACACTTCAACCCAGTGGGATCTTTTGTGTCGACACTCCCAATAACGACTGCCATAGATGTTCATGGCAGCCGGGACCGACGGCTTAACGTGCTCTCCGAGGCACGGAGCAGGCGATAATTGTCAATCAATACGCACATAATTTCGAAAAGTCATATAAATTCCGAAAGTCAAAGGTGCGCGACGTGGGTTCGAACCTGAGACCCTCTGCTTTGCAGTCTGTTGGTCTCCCCACTGAGTTATCGCTGCTTGTACTATGATAATATTAGCTCAGTGGTTAAGGATTTGCGGTCAAGATGTTGGGTTTGATCTCCAGCTTATGAATAACCGATATTAACCCTTACTTTAAGAAGAGGCTTTACATAGAATATCATATTCGAACATAAATTGCTAGTAACCTTAAGGGAAACTGATCATTAGACGGCGTAGTCTTGCTCCCCATTTCGTGAGTCTTAAAGCTAATTGGTAAAATGTGGATGTAAAACATCTCTGCCTACCCTTTGAGATAGACGGCTGGCGTAGTGGTTTAAGTGGACGCCTTGATATTACTATTGCGCCAAGTGTTGTGGGTTCGAATCCCACACGGGACACAACTTTGTGTCATTCACTGTTATTCCGAGTCTGGATGTTCTTTGTGTCCGTTGTTTGAATGTTTGTAAAGTCTCCCGCGACACAGGAATTTCCCAGTGCGGGCGTTGAATTTACAAAAATAAAATTATTTTATTGATATTTCCTCCGTGATGCAGCGGTAGTGAATGCGACTGCTGTGCATGAGGTTTTTGGTTCAAATCCCGGGTCGGGCCAACAAACAGTTATTGTGTTTTCTGTTAAGAAATCTCAATAACAGCCCGGAGTTAGGAAGTTGGCAGTGTTGGACATCCAAAGCACGTAAAGCCGTTGGTCCTGCGCCTGATCTCTCTCCGGTCGTGTCAGATTACCGTCCCATCGGATCATGAGAGTTAGGAAACAAAGAGTGCACTTGTGTTTGCGCACACGCTTGTGCACTATAATATCTCCCGCGCAGATGGCCAGTCTCCGTTAAGACAGGCCGCCGTGACCGAAATCGGTCTCGAGGACATTATTATTACTTCAATATTATGATAACTTCTAACTAAAAAATGTGTACCATTCAATAGTATCTACGTGACATTATTAAAGTCAGTTGCATTGTCCACAAATGTTTGTATTCATTAGTAACCAACATTTGCTTAAATTGATATGCAATACAAATGTAATGTCACAATACGATGTTATAAATTCCATTTTTTCAAACTTTAACGCATATACTCAACATTACTGTAAGCATAAGCAGTCTTTAGTAACTGTGGCATTTTGTTGCAAATACACATACATACAGAGTAGTAGAGCCTCGCTGATTTCAGCATGAATGGGCCGGCTCGACCGGGGAAGGACTACCCTCTCACAGAATATCGATGAGTAATAGCAGTATTCCTACTGTTGTGTTTCGTTCGGTGAGTGAGAGTGCCTGAGGCCCAATCACCCTCTTTCCCCTTTCCCGCTCCTTCTCCTTCCTACTTCCTTTCCTAAAGGGTCAGCAACGCGCAAGTGATGCCTCTGGTGTTGCAGGCGTTTATAGGCTACGGTGACCACTTACCATCAGGTGGGCCGTATGCTTGTATGCCAACTTTATTGTATAAAAAAAAAACAATTGTTTGTTGTTTATTTTTCTTATCAATAGGGACAACTCCTTCTCTAGGTATTACTCCTGTGTTGTGAAGGATATTGGTGGCCAATTGCACGGATGGCGTAGCGATTAAAGTCGTCTCCTCGCCACTCCCGCCACGCCGAGTGTTGTGGGTTCGATCCCTACACGGGACAAAGATTTATGTGATCCGCAAATAGTTATTCCCAGTTCCGGTGTCTTTTGTGTCCGTTGTTTGAATGTTTGTAAAGTCTCCCGTGTTTCAGGCATAAAACATGAAGCGGGAATCATCTATTTTAAAATAATAAAGCGAAAGGTTTTTCTATTATCAACGTTTTCTTTATTCAATAAATTCAAAAATACATTACATTTTTCATAGCATGTGTCGATAATGTATAAAACGAACAGTTTCGTCAAAAAATAAAATTTGTAAGGTGCGTTACTGTGTCCGATTTTAAAAAAGTTGCGTTTTCAAATAGACACTTGTATCTTTTTATGCGCTGTATAAATAACGTTCTGTTTGCTAGCGATGGGCTAAGTAAACTGTTTAAGATGTACATATCTTCGAAAAGTCAGAGTACTACTGCACACCACTACTGAGCAGTATAGGCATAAGTATAAATTAATGATTTTTTATTGTTCCAGTTGGTTCTACTGCCAGCACAAGAAAGACGAAAAAGAGAAAAGACTGAACGTACCCTGTACTCCGCCACCGCTACCGTCGACGGATCCGCCAGTTGTTCCTGCGTAGCGCCAGCGATACATAAACGATAACTGTAGATACCCTGGTACGGAGGCCCGAAAGAAAATATATTTTTACTCCTCATGTTATGTTTTGATATTGGTGATAATGTTGATAAAGTTCTAGATTGTAAACTGTGTTAGTTATTTAAAAACATTTGTTCATTTTTCGAAAATCTATGATATTTACACGTTACAAATTTGAAATCGTATAATGTCGGTAAACATAGAGATCGTTTATAATAACTTTTAAAATATATATGTCGCAGATTCAAACGGATTGATATCCACGTGATGACTATTAACATCCGACATCTTGATTTTACATAAAAGTCAGTGCGCACACCCGGCGCAGACGACGTTCCAAGAACAACCGAGTCTCTACTAACGAACGAACGCACTACTGACAGTTAAATTGACATTTGCAGTGTTGCCATACGAATTAATGAAATGAAATAATCAAATAACTGGGGACAACACTGACGTGAATTTGATCCCTCCGGCCGTGATGGCAACTGAGTTTGGCAACCAGTTGCTTAAAAATATTGGATATTCTTTTTACTCAACCAGTTGCCAAAGACGAATGTCGATTCTTGATACGCACCTAGTTGCCAACTAAGATTTTCTCAAAAGGTGTGGTTACTTAAGAAGAATTACCACTCTCAGTTCGTAACTAACATCAGTTGTGGAAATCAAAATAAGGACTAAGGTCTGTATTATATTAAATTAGGATGTTTTCAATCAGATGCATATAAAATTTGGTTTCTATTGAATTTGTTTGATTAAATTTCTTAAGAGTGGCGTCATCGAAAGGGAACAAGGGTAGGTACATTATGTTTCAAATAATAATATCGTGAAAACAACATAATATAGGTGTATATATATGCCTTTATTCCATGTAATTACCTAACTACAGCTTAAAGTTACTGAAAATTAACAACTAGGTTCCCCATTTGCAACAAAATTGAAATTATAAGTACACTTCGAATTTAGTAGGTAGTTAATATGTCTTTAGAATGGGATAACAAATGGACTGATAATTTCGAGACAGTGTCCGACACTAATTTTGTTTTCATTTAAAGTTTTTATCGCTAACCCAATTTCCTCATCGATCTCCTCGTACTCCTTCTTTTTTTTAGGTGTAATTTTTTTCAAATCATAGTATGTCGCTTCAGATTCTAAAACATCGAGTAGATGTGCCAACGTTGGATTTTTCTTACCAATAAAACTGTTGATCTTTCTATGCCATCCCTCTATATTGTTATTAGTTCTAAATTTACCTCATTACGAGTATTTAAAGTAATATTACCTCTGCATCCTTTTGTAAGGATACATTTCCAAAATGAGTTTTTATTTACATATATTTTTTTACGGCTGTAACGCCTACCATCGTACAACGCAGAAACACCTCCTCTTCTTGAACGAATGAATTCAATGTTAGATGTATTTGGGTATACATTTAAAGTAGACATGTTGATGTCTCCGGAACAGACTATTATACTGGTCTTAAATCGTACACATACTCGTGCAGTAAATACAGTAATCTAATGTGTATTACACATATATTGCAATTAATCGATAACCTCAAGAGGCAAATAAAATGATAGATGTCAACTACGTCAGTAACAAAAGAAAATATATTCTGAACATCTGAAAAAAGTTTGAATTCTTAGCAGATTTGGTTGAGTAACAAGAAAGTTTTTACTCCTTCGGCAACTGGTTGCGAAACTGCAAAGGTAAAATATTATAGGTGCGTATCAAGAATCGACATTCGTCTTTGGCAACTGGTTGAGTAAAAAGAATATCCAATATTTTTAAGCAACTGGTTGCCAAACTCAGTTGCCATCACGGCCGGAGGGAATTTGATTACCTCTAACACGGCCATTCTGCGCATCAACGCGCTCTCGCGTTGCTTTTCTATGATACACTTAGCCTAAATCGCAGCGCTTCATCACTACACGCACAAAAACAAAATGTTTTGATGATGATGAGGCTTACACAAAGCAAAGCGTTAAAGGCTTTCAACATATTATTACCCTGATTGACCGCAAAGCGTTGGAGCTTTCAGCATTAATTAGGAGCAGCATTTTATACACATTACAAAGCGTTCCAGCTTTCAACAACTCATGGGTCGAAACAGATTTGGACCCAGCTTCACCGCAAAGCGTGATAGCTTTTAGCTGATTATCAGGATAAAGCGATAAGGCTTTCAATCCATCTTAACGACAAAGCGTTTTAGCTTTCAGCGTGTAAATAAAACATTTTGTTAATCAGCAATAAGTAGAATTCGTTTATTACCTCAAGGTCACAGTCAATCGCTGGCAATCAAAGTCAACTCAACGCGACAAATTAACCATCTCGATACAATAATGAGCATCAAACAAAATTCAATATAAAATATGATTTGCTTGAATAAAATTAATCATCTTTGAGTTCGACATTATCAATATAGTCTGACAGTTCAGGTAAACTGGCTGGATATTTACGTAGTCGTTCATGACACACATATTGAGCTTGTCCCCCAGATAACGGCTCAACCATGTAACGTTCATTTGGACACACTTATTAATGATGCGCGGATTTTTTTGTACTAGGACTAGATCACCTATTACAAATGGACGAACAGCGGTTTTATTAGCATCATAACGTATTTTATCTTTGGTTGCTTGCTCGTCCATCCTACTCTTAGCTGATTGGCTTATTTCTGTCAAATCCTGTTCGTTGTTAGTGCCAAGATCTATACTGGGACAATTTAGTCTAGGCGGACTCTTGTTACAACCGAATAATAACTGAAAAGGGCTTTTACCAGTACTTTTAGACACAGTACAATTTAGAGCTAGTTGGACGTCCCCGACAACTGATTTCCAGGATCTGTTTTCATGATTTTCAGCTACTGTAAAACAATTGGTTAGCACCGACGTCATCCGCTCAACCTGTCCATTGGCGCGGCTAACGCCACTGGCAATTGCATAGTATTCAATAAACCACTCTTTACAAAGGCTTTGGAACTCTTGTCCTGTTAACGAAGTGCCTTAGTCGGAAATGATACATTTGTGTGTTTCAAATATGTGAACAAAACTTCTAAGAACTTCACAAGCGGACCGTGAAGTTAGATCTATAACGATAGCTAAGTAACAAAATTTAGTGAAAGCATCAATAATAACAATCACATACTCTTTGGATGTCCCTTCACCGGTCAATTTACCGCTAGTATCTATGTGGATAGTGTGAAATGGCTCTGCAATTTTATCCATGGGATGTAAGGCAGATTGCTTTTTACCAGAGGCGTTCTTATTTATTTTACATGGCAGACAGTGGTCGATATATACTAACAGACGAGGTCATGTTAGGAAACCAAAAATATTCTCTTATTTTAGATAAAGTTTTATACCAGCCAAGGTGTTTTAGTTCGTCGTGAAACCTTTGAATTAACTTTCAACGAACATTTTTGGGGACTATAACGCAACAAATTTTTTATTATCTACTTGAAAGTTTTTGTATAGTAAATTGTCTTTGTATGTATATGACGACCGAAGGCATCAATTGTATAATTTTCAATAGGTTCTATAATTCGATTAATGTCTGGGTCTAATTTTTGTTCAGCCTGCAACCATTCACAATTTACAGGCGAAACATTCACCTCTCTGCAGTCACTAGGGTTACGACTTAAATAGTCTACATGTGGGATTCTTTCACCCATTCGACACTCTATTTCGAAGTCGAAAGTCTGCATATACACCTACCATCTATGCACACGAGGTAAAAGTTCACGTTTATGACGTGATGCTTTTAAAGCGTTACAGTCTGTAACGACTTTAAACTCTCGACAGAGTAGGTAATGTCGAAAATGTTTCAGCGCCTTAAATACTGCAAGAGTTTCCAGCTCATAGCTGTGATATCTACTTTCTACATTCCTTGTGCTCTGACTGAAATAACGGACAAATTTTAATTGATTGTCAACCTTTTGAAATAATATTTCTCCATACCCAATCGAACTCGCATCCGTGTGTGGTTCGGTTGGTTTATTGGGATTAAATATCGTTAATACGGGTGCAGAAATCAGATAAATCAGATGCCCTATCACAGTAGTACGAGCCTTCGTATGTTCGGGAGTCCAGTCCCATTTGCCATCCTTTTTAGTAAGGGCGTATAGAGGCGTCATGATAGAAGAAAAGTTAGGCACAAACTTTCGGAAGTACCCAGCGAGGCCATTAAATTGGCGCAACTCTTTTACGAAAGTTGGTAAGGAAGCGTTGGCTAAAGCTTTTATCTTTTCGGGGTTGGGTTTGATACCATTGTTAGCGATTACGTATCCTAGATACTCGACTGAGAAACTAAGAAAGGTGCATTTTTCCAATTAAAAGCGAAACTGGCTTGTGATAGCGCAAATAATACCTGGTTGAGCTGTTGGAACGCTTCCTCCTCGGTTTTTGAAAATATCAGTACGTCATCGATGTAAACAAGCGCTATCTTGTCCTTTAGTCCTTTTAGCGCTTTAGTGACGGCTCTTTGATACACGGAAGATGCATTATCAAGCCCAAACGGCTTTTTCAAGTATGCCCAAATACCATCTGGCGTGATAAACACGGTCTTTTCAGTATCGCTCTGGGATGCCATCATGATTTGATTGTAGTAGAATTATAGAACCATTCAATTACTGTTTAACATTCAGAAATAGTATATACTACCGACTAAACGCTTTATGTTTTAAAAAATGATGTAACATAGCTTCATATTGCGTAATTAAACCATATTTACGGCCACGTCAACCGGTGGACAAATATCAAAGATAAATAATGAAATAACAACAGTTTGTAAACGGTCATGAATCACACGTTGAAAGCGTAAATTCATTGCAAAGTGCGGCAGGTACGCGTTACACGCACTAAATCTTGCTTTATGTGTACATCCATGAGAGCACGTCGTACATCTATGTTATATGTATCGCTGGCTTTAGCGATACATACTATATGTTGATGGATACGCTGATATCCTATGTGTTGCAAAAACGATGCACGTTTGTTATTGAAAAACGAATGATTCGAATGCAGGATGTATTCGAATGTCGATTTATTTGTTGTCATAGATTATTAATCGAATATAAGAATTAAGTTTATCGTTGAAATTAAACTACTATGTACGGATTTTATTGCGTAAAAAGTTTCTAAATTATGTAAAAAAGTGTCCAATAAACAACGCGATAAAATCCGAATAGTTTAATTTCAATGAATAACATTCGCGTAAACAGAAGAAAATATTAAGTTTATCGATTATTGATTGTTATTACAATCTTTAGTTGTCTTACTAGTATTGCTTGTATACATATCAAACGATTAGGATTTATTACTCAATTGCATAATACTTTACGTATTGCTAATACATAATTAGTCAACAAAGAACGCATTTGGATATTTTTATCACATAAAAGCGTCGTTTATTCGATTATCGAATAAACATAAACTCGAAAGGAGAAAAACCTATGAGAAACCCTGAATAAATTGACATAAAAAATATTAAGAGCGGGTTTCTTTTCTACACTATTTAGAATAGCAAAAAATCTTTAAGACAAGCTTTTTGCTATATTACACTATTAGGGTTTTTCAAAACTTGAGAAGAGGATCAACCGCAACTATTCAAGTCATCATTACCATCATCTCAGCCAAAGACGTCCACTGCTGGACATAGGCCTCCCACTCAAGATTTTCCACACAGACTTGTGCTGACTATTGAAGTATGACAACATTTAGTAAATTCAATGACTCATATTGACATACTAGTCATGTGTTTAGGCTTTATCCATTCAATCAGTATTAGACACGTGTTTTGAATAATAACTTATTGATGAAGGTTTGTGGAGCTATTTTGGTAGGCGCCGATATTTGTTTAGGAGAATATATGTACATCATTAAATAGGGTAAGTAATAAATGATGTAACAACAAAATCTTTAATATTAACAACATATAACAACGGAACCTATAATTTTATTTAATATAGCGATTAGTTAATATAATAAACGATTGATATAATTTCGATAAGGCCTTCGGCCCTCTCACTCACCGAACGAATCACAATAGTAGGAATACTGCTATTTCACGTCGAGATATTTTGTGAGAGGTTAGTCCTTCCCCGGTCGAGCCGGCCTCATTCATGCTGAAATCATCGAGGCTCTACTTTTTCGTATTTCTATTACGTTGGTCCTAAAATCATAGCTGTCATAGTGTAAGTGTAATACACGCCTGTTCACCTCTTCGGGAATATACGCATGTAATTCTATCACAACACACACACATATATATATATATATATAGAGTATATAGTATATAGAAAGAGTGTTAGAATAATATTTTAACTAATGATAGTACAGTTAGCATATAAGCTTCTTAAAGAGGTAATGTCATTCACCAAAGGAAAACAAAATAAAAGGCTATTTTCTCCAATTTTCTGGAAGATAAAAGTACTTTGGCACCAGCCGGGCTGGTCTGCACTGCAATGTGACGGACTTCAGAAATACGTCACCGTTGGTGGATTCCGGAAAATACTGACGATGAGCTTCCTTTCTAAACGAAAAAATTGTTTTGAACTAATTTCGGAGGCAGACAACTTTGCAAAAGAGTTGCTAGTTATTGTCCAAGAATAAGACAGTAAAAATATGGCAATAACTTGTCTTCTATTGCGTGTAACCTTAAATAAAGCTCATGAAATAAAGACGGAGTACAGTATCCTGAATATGCGGGCGAGCCCAATGTATATATATATATATACTATTATGTATATATAATTAAAAATACAAGAACATTTAAACTGAACCAAACACCCACATCGCAAACTATTCAACAGCGGTCTTTTAAAGCACCCAGTTGGTAGAAACTAGTATTATTACAGCGTACATCAACCCTCTTTGTGGCTGTATCAAAAGCTCTCCAACACTATCCAAACATTTGTTCAACACCTTAAATTAGTTTAACAAATTTTAGTCGCAGTAATTGGCCCTTTGACAGTCACAGTTCACTTAAACAAACTCACGTATATTTTTTTATCCAGCCAGAATTGAAAACACTAAATCAAATGTACGAAAACGAGATAGATTTATCATGGCGCACCTTTTTTATTTCGTTTGGTTTTCAATACTGGCCGTTATTTCTATTTTTGTATCCATTTACTATTTTATAAGTGAATTTTGTTTTTTTCGTTATTATTTAGAGAGCTGATACGGCCAGTTAGAGTTGTTTGCCTAAACCAAAATCATATATGGCGACTTATTTTAGAAAAAAGTATTAGAAATATGGATATATTTTCTGGATATCTTGTTTTACACTATCCAGTTGCTTGATAAGCATTTACGTGATGGTAAGGGATTGCATGGGCTTGGTAACCATATTCCCAATCTTTCAAAATAGTAGTCGCCATATTGACAGTGCATGTGCAAGTATGAAGGATAAAATTGTATCGTGATTTGTTATAAAACAATTCTCTCAAAAGGGGCATGGTGGTCTGGAAGTTTGTAAGATACTCAGTAGGTAATACTTTATCAGAACTGCCTTGGTGAAGTACCGGTAATGAATGCAAGTACTGTGTACATCTCATGTTCGATTCCAAGGTCGTGCAAGGCGTTATTGGGTTTTCTGGCAGTAAATGTTCTGTAGACTTCGCTCATATATGAGAATTATTTAGCAAATATCTTGTTCTGCTTTAACTCTCTTAATAAATAGATCTGCTTAATTTCTAAAGTTTTCATTATTAATCTTCTTAAAGTTTTCCATTTGATCCACATGACGTCTCGAATTACAATTGGCCTGACCTTAGTCGTAACCTCTGTTATTCGAAGTCAGAATAACTCGGAATTCGTAATTTATTCGTAATATAAACCGAGTTTAAAGACGAACTTAATCAGTAAAGATATGGTATAGGAGTTAATTAACTTCCATACTCGGAATGGTAATAATTGCTTGCTGGAGTAAAGTTGGTGAACCAGTAATAGCTTAAAAAGAAATATGCTGAGCTATACTGCCTGTCATAAGGAAAAAAGCATGTGACAGTATTTTATATCTATACTAATCTATAATATTATAAAGCTGAAGAGTTTGTTTGTATGGTTTAATGCGCTAATCTTAGGAACTATGGGTTCGAATTTAAAAATTATTTTAATGTTGTATAGCTCATTTATCCAGAAAGGCTATAGGCTATATAATATCACGCTATAATTAATAGTCAGTCAATGGAACATGTTGCAAAAACGGGGAAATTGCGCGGGTCAGCTAGTTGAATATAAAAATACTGGCTGATGCGTCTCTTTATTATTGACACCAAATAGACCGTTTAACCAGAAAAAAAGTACTGTTCCCAGGGGATAGAAATTTATTGTCAAAATGTACTATAACGTGAGAAAATGCAAAATCTAGTCACTTTATATATTTTAATGTTTAACTTGACTGTGCAGCACCAACCTAATCTATTTCTAACTTCGCAAGACACCAAAAACTCATGACAAACGACACCAGTGTAAGTGAAAAGCAATGTTTTGCGCGGACTGATTTGCCTAAATCTAAATAATGGGGGTTGTAACTAAGTACAATTATATACGCCGAGTGTTTTGCCCGAGGAATTATACGGAGAACTTGGGGCTACATCTCTACACTACATACGTGAGTCATATCAAGAGCTGGCTGCTAGGTTTAAATTATAATGAAACGGAACGTATTCTGCAATATAACTTTACTAATATTGTAGAAAGGTTTGTGATAACTTTGTAATAATGTCTATTTACTAGCACTACGTTACTCTTGCTTATATATTTTATTAAGTTCTTTTGTATCGCATGCATAAAACTTTATTTGTGTAATAGTTGTGAGAAGGCACTGACTTCTGTAACACAGTCAGTTAACACCTAGCTCAGAAGTCAGAAACTTCAAGTAGTTAATGTGTGAAGATTTTGTGCCAATAAAAAGTATTATTATTATATTATGATGAGAGGGGAAGTGAAACTGCATGTATACAGAGTAGTTGTTGGCGCGTAGAACCGACCACAACGGACGACGGAGGAGGAAGCAAGGGCGCCGGGGGGAGGTCCGGCCCATTCACCGCGTTCGTCCGAGGCACCGCACTCCGCTCCGCGACACCACCCGCGATACTCGCTTCATACCTGTTTTAATAAACGCCTATATTATACAGTCCA
The DNA here is from genome assembly GCA_930367265.1 of Catocala fraxini. Lineage (NCBI taxonomy): Eukaryota > Metazoa > Arthropoda > Insecta > Lepidoptera > Erebidae > Catocala > Catocala fraxini. The sequence goes on along the minus strand of OV884028.1, from coordinate 28,108,598 downwards.
CTATCAATTTTATCCTACAACCCGTTAGGATCACGAACAAATGGTCCTTCGAGCCGGATCATCGAGTGGCAAGTTGGAGCTTGGGACGCTGGTTCTCGTGAAGGACCTGACATTGCCACGGTGCACCTTGATGATGCGGCCTAACGGCCACAGGAGAGGTGGCAGTGTCAGGTCCTTCACGAGAACCAGCGTCCCAAGCTCCACATTGCCACTCGATGGTGTACATAATCATATAAATTAATACACTATCATCGTAATATTTTATTAATATTTCAAATAAAGTAGTTTCCAATAAACTAATTTATCGAATACCCACATTTACTTTTTTTTTCTCTTCATCGTTACAAAGCAGTTTTGCTATGCATATTTCTTTGCTGTATTGCTAGTAACTACTAAAGGAAATTTTTTAGTGTTCTTATAGTTATTGGAATTCATAAAACGCACCTTGTATTCTTTATTGCTCTGCTATTATAATAACTGTTGGTTATTTTTAGTAGTTTGAATAATAAGCATCATATACCTAATCACTTTTCATATACCGTTGCTATTATAATATTTTGTACATACTGCTTAGATCCCTTTGCACTTTTACTGCTAATTTAGTAACAAAAAAACATTATGGACATAAAAACCTTTATTAAGAAACGAGCTTCACTTAAAGCTAAGCTTACGCAATTTGCATCTTATTTAAACTTAATAAAAGTCTAACGATTGCCATATATTATCTCAAATATCTGACCTCGATTATTTAAATATTAATAACACACTAGATTTTAACAGCGATGCTATCAATGCCCCATCAAAGACTTTAGGTCTTCATTGGCTATGTGATACTGACTGTCTCTCATATTCAATTAACATAGAGCAAAATCCACAAGAGGTAACCAAACGTCACATATTACACATACACGTTTTTGACCCACTGGGCTTGGTAGGTCCATGCGTTATTGAAGCTAAATTAATCATGCAACAGCTTTGGATAGACAAGTATGGCTGGGACGATATAGTTTCACAAGATATAAAAGATCTTTGGCTTTCTTTTGCGAATACATTACCTAGTCTTAATAAACTAAAAATACCTAGATTTATTTCATGTAGCGACTCGGTAAAAAACGAAATTCACGTCTTTTCCGACGCGTCTGAACGAGCATACGGAGCGTGTCTATACATTCGTTCGGTTTCTAGTTCTGGATCTGTTCACATTCAACTTTTAACTTCTAAAAATCGTGTGGCACCCCTTAAACCGACATCAATACCGAGACTTGAGCTGTGCGCGGCCCTAGCCGCTACAAGACTGTGTACTAAGGTTCGTGACTCTCTTACCATGCGCATTGATAAAACTTACATGTGGTGCGACTCTACGATTGTTCTGGCGTGGCTGTCTACATCGCCCATTAGACTAAAACCATTTGTGCGTAATAGAGTCAACGAGATACAGGAGAGTACGGTTGGTTGTACCTGGAACTACGTGCCGTCGAAAGAAAACCCGGGCGATCTTGTTTCCCGTGGGCTGAAGGCTGATGCTATCAGCACCAGTTCTTTATGGTGGTCCGGCCCCTCCTTCTTAATGAAACCACAAAACAACTGGCCTCAAAGGCCGAATAATATCTTAAAACAAGATCTACCGGAAGCAGTTTGCCATGTAGTTAGTAATGTTGATCCCATCACTTATAACCATCAAAGTAATATAATTATCAATCAACTCATATTAAAATATTCTAATTTTTATAAATTAAAAAGAGTAGTTGCTTATATACTTAGAGCCACTAACAACTTTAAGCTTAATGCAAATAAATGCTTCGGCCCTCTTTCTACGGAGGAGCTGCACAGTGCTTTTAATTTAATTATTCATAATGCTCAACTTAACATGTTTCCTGACGAGTATTCTTCTTTAAAATCAGGAACGTCCCTGTCGCGTAGCAATCGTCTTATCACATTGACACCTTTTATAGACTCTGATAATATTATGCGCGTGGGCGGCAGGCTTGATAACTCCCCTTATGATTTTAACATAAAGCATCCCATTTTACTTTGCAGTAAACATGCCTTAACAAAATTATTATTTCAAAGCGAACATTTAAAGCTTTTACATGCTGGACCACAGCTTTTATTAGCATCTATACGTCAACACTTCTGGCCGCTTGGAGGCAGAAACTTATCAAAATGTATTGTCAAAAAATGCCTTAAGTGTATCAGATTTAGAGCCCAAAACGTCCAGCCCATCATGGGACAACTACCTACTTCACGAACTGACCTTCAATTCCCTTTTTTAAATTGTAGTGTGGATTACGCTGGGCCAATTCTGATCGCTGATCGGAAGGGACGAGGGTGTAGACTAATTAAGTCATACCTATGCATTTTTGTGTGTCTTGCAGTGAAAGCTGTTCACCTCGAACTCGTCACAGCGTTAACGTCAGAAGCCTACATGTCAGCCCTTAAGCGGTTTGTATCACGTCGAGGTAAGCCTCGTAGCATCTGGTCGGACAACGGAACAAACTTCGTTGGTGCTTGTAAGGAAATAAATGACTTTCTGTCTGGCTCAAGTGCTGCTTCTGATATGGCACAGGAAGGCATTGATTTTCATTTTTCACCTCCTTACTCTCCTCATTTTAATGGCATTGCAGAAGCCGCTGTTAAGGCCACTAAAGGCCATCTTAAAAAGCTTCTTTCTCTCACTCATCCGACTTATGAGGAAATGGCAACTTGTTTTTGTCAAATTGAGGCTATACTTAACTCTCGCCCACTTACCCCTGCTTCCTCTGATCCTCTAGACTTCACTGCCCTTACACCTGCCCATTTTCTAGTTGGACGACCACTCACAACCATTCCGCATCCACAGGTCACCGACGGCAACATCACTCGCTTGGAACGCTACCAACGCATCGAACTCATCAGGCAGCATTTTTGGAAGCGATTCACTAATGAGTACATTTCGTTACTGCAACAGAAATCCAAGTGGACAGCATCGAGTGGCAAGTTGGAGCTTGGGACGCTGGTTCTCGTGAAGGACCTGACACTGCCACCTCTCCTGTGGCCGTTAGGCCGCATCATCAAGGTGCACCGTGGCAATGACAACATTGCACGAGTCGTTGAAGTCAAAACGAAGACAGGGACCTTGGTGCGAGGCTTCAACTCTATCTGCCCCTTACCACTTCTTTGAAGTCTATAATACTTCAACCCGGGCAGCATGTTGGCGCGTAGAACCGACCACAACGGACGACGGAGGAGGAAGCAAGGGCGCCGGGGGGAGGTCCGGCCCATTCACCGCGTTCGTCCGAGGCACCGCACTCCGCTCCGCGACACCACCCACGATACTCGCTTCATACCTGTTTTAATAAACGCCTATATTATACAGTCCACTATCAATTTTATCCTACAACCCGTTAGGATCACGAACAGTAGTTTTGTAAAGAAACTGAGTACTTGTGTACTCTTTAAGCACGTTTTGTTGATGTCATTGGCATTCTACTGGTTGACATCGACTGTCGGAAAACCATATGGTGCATACGTTTGATGTATCTATTGGTTGCAGGTTCCTTTTCGAACATGCAATCGGTTTTATATCACCGAAGATGGTGAAGGTATATTGCTATTATATTTTGCTATCCATAGTACAAGAATCAACGAAACCAATGCGATTTTATTGCTTGCTAACAGGCATTTCCAGTATCCATGCTGTTGCATAATAACCCTTAAAATGTTAGGGGTTCGTTCGACCAAGGAATCAAAACCTAGGAGCTCAAAATCAGTCGCTATGAGTGGAAACTTTAGAGAGACTTTGGGTCTCTCTGCGTGTTCTACCGACTCTTTCACGGAGAGTGCTCTGAAGAACTGTTTGATTTAGTACCAGCGGCCCCTTTCTATCATCGTACCACTCGACAACGAAGCAGGGTTCATCCATATCACCTGGAAGCGTTCAAATCCAGGACGGTACGCTTCCAGCGATCATTTCTCCCACGTACGTGCAAGCTCTGGAATGAACTGCCTGCTTCGGTGTTTCCCGAGTGATATGATATGTCCTTCTTCAAACGAGGTTTAAAGAGAGTTCTTCTTTCACGGTAGGCAGCGGCTTTGCTGTGTCCTGACATTGCTGAAGTCCATGAGCAGCGGTTACCACTTTCCATCAGGTGGACCACTGGCTCGTCTGCCACTGAAGGCAATAAAAAAAAAAAAAAATATGAGCAACGAGGTTCTAAAATAACATGAAATGTTGTAGTTATAAAATTAAAATAGATTTAGGTTATAGTAGAGCTTCGCCGATTTCAGCATGAATGGGCCGGTTCGACCGGGGAAGTACTACCCTCTCACAGAATATCGACGTGAAATAGCAGTGTTCCTACTGTTGTGTTTCGTTTGGTGAGTGAGAGTGCCGGAGGCCCAATCACCCTCTTTTCTCCTTTCTGCTCCTTCTCCTTCCCACTTCCTTTTTTTCCTAAAGGGTCGGTAACGCGCAAGTGATGCCTCTGGTATTGCAGGCGTCCATAGGCGATGACCATTTACCGTCAGGTGGGCCTGGTATGCCTGTTTGCCAGATTAGTTGTATAAAAAAAAAACCTAGACCTAATATTATTTTACGTTTACGTGAATGCTGTACATTTAAATTAAACTACTATGTACGGTTTTTATCGCGTTGTTTATTTTATAACACTTTTATTTAAGCTACTGAAATGATATATAGTTTAACAATACCCCATTTACACCTTCATTTAACAATCCATTTTCTAGTAGCATGTCACGTGTAAGGTAGTGCTTAACTAATAAGTTTTCAAATAATATTGTATAATTTTATTAAAGAGTTATTTTAGTATTTAATATTATTTTAATCCATGTAAGCAGTTGGTAAATGTACACTGTGGTTCTTTAATTTTATATTATAGTTCTATGAGTGAAAACTTGTAATTGGTTTACCGTTACGTATCATGTCATTGTTATTCATTGTCTGTAGCTATAAGTTTTCCACTTTTAAATAAATAAATACTAGTATAATAATTTCAAAATTATGTTATACAATTGAAATTAAACTGCTATATACGGATTTTATCGCGTTGTTTATTTGACACTTTATTACAAAATCGGTTGCTTTTCAGCAGCCATGACCATGGCTGCTGAAAAGCAACCGAAACGTCGGGGAAAGTGTAAAAATAAATTAAATCTAAATAGTTTAATAATAATTTAATTAGCTTAAAAATTAGTAAAGTTTAATAGTAGTAGTAGTGTAACAATTTTCAAAATTTTGTAATAAAGTGTCAAATAAACAACGCGATAAAATCCGTATATAGCAGTTTAATTTCAATGAATAATATTTGCGTAAATAGAAGACAATATTATGTAATACAAGTGTTTTAAAATAAACTATGCGATAAAAACCGTATAAAGTAGTTTAATGTCAATCTAAACCAATTTTAACGTTTTCACGTGAGGCGTCTATTCTGGCACTAAGTTCAGGGTTTTTAGGTTATACGAAGAAGAAGTAGGCCATAGTTCACCACGTTAGACCAGTGAGGGCCGGCAGACTTGACATATCTTTGGGCCATTTTATGTATGATGGACTCTCAGAAAAGCAAATTTACTCGCGATGCAATGCTAAAGGAAGCGTTAGAACGTACATAACTTTGAAAAGTCAGAAGTCCGTGCTTTTAGAGCGTACTCGTAACCTGTTTTTTGGCAGACCAAAGTTCTATCACTAGACTCGATAGTCTAAAAAGAGATACATCGATCTGTATACCTTATTATCTTATCTTATCTTATGTGGGGGCCAGTCAGTGCAGACCAGCGACACTTCGACCCAGTGGGATCTTTTGTGTCGACACTCTCCCAATAACGACTGCCATAGATGTTCATGGCAGCCGGGACCGACGGCTTAACGTGTTCTCCGAGGCACGGAGCAGGCGATAATTGTCAATCAATACGCACATAATTTCGAAAAGTCATATAACTTCCGATAGTCAGAGGTGCGCGACGTGGGTTCGAACCCGAGACCCTCTGCATTGCAGTCTGTTGGTCTTCCCACTAAGCTATCGCTGCTCGTGTACCTTATTAGTATATTAGTAAAGATACTGCTCTTTACGCTACTCAGAAATGATCATTACAAACTGTCAATCGTTGCGCTCACTTCCTATAGAATACAAACAATGGTTTAACCCATCGACTTCGACTCAAGCGATCAGTCAAAAGCCTTTCACCTCGGATCGTTAATTATTTTCTAAATAGTATTTAAAATTCGAAAACCTCATTAAGATATGCGCAAACCTCCACATAAAGGGGTTTTAGAATAATACAAAAGGTAATTTTCGCTTATTCATTAAACGTAATTAAAAGGGGCGATAATGACGTGGCTTCGCGAAAATTAATAACATGCAAAATAACAGGCAAGTCAGTGGTTGGGTGATATTCGTTTAATAGTCGTAAAGGCTTTGCATAACTCGTTAGCACGTGAACGGGTGCTCAAAGTTTTCGAACAGTTTTTCGTGAGAATTTACTTTGACTAATGTGTGTAGCCGTCATTATCTCTTGCGGGTGTCGTGGAATGGTGGTGATTAGGAATATAATGGGCTGAGCACCCTTTTATTTCAGACCCTTAGTATGGTGGCGTGTATGGTTGCAATAGATATCAAAAAGGCTCGATAGTATTGCTGTTGGTTACGTAACTCTAAATCCCTTCTAACGGTTTGATATCTATTTTCGTTGAAATTATACTAATAAATAAGATGCTTATAGTGGTTTATTTTGACTGTATTTATGGTACAGCAGTATCGGTAGTGACTGTTACGTCGAGTCATTAACACTTTCACAGCCGGCAGAAATTCCTGTGTCACGCGGGCGGCCAAGATATTTTTAGTCTGTTTTAGGTACGTACGTACGCACCGCAGATACGCGGGGCTGGCCTCAGGCGCACGACTCGCATCCCACAGATATGCGGAGTTAGCAGCGAATGTGTAAAATTGAGACCTGGTAAAAATAAAAATCTTTCAAGAAATTCGCAGTAGTAGCACGGAGTCTAAAACTGTAAATGCCAATAAAGCCTTACATTACAGGCGACCTAAAACTATATCTTCCTTCATATTCTTCCTATCCTTCCCATTCATCCTTCCATCCTTGCTTACCCCTTCGAGGATATAAGTGTGAGACTATACAGGATGTCCGGTAATTAATGGATAACCTTGAAATGTCTTATAGTAGAACTGATAGTCGATTAAGCAAAAAAAGAAAACAGGTGCAGTAGCTATTCATTGCTTACTCCTTCGAGGATATAAGTGTGAGACTATACAGGGTGTCCAGTAATTAATGGATAACCTTGAAATATCCCATAGGACAACTGATGGCCAGTAAGAAAAAAAAATGAAAGTGCAGTAGCTGGTCATACTTTTGACTGTCTATCTATTAGCATATTTAGTGTTTAATAATAAAACAACAAAAAATATATGTATGTTATTTTATACACACCGTCACATACTCACAACACACTCATACACATCTACAATCACTCACTTACACATCTTACATATGTATTTCAATAATAAATATGTAAGTAAAGTATGTAATAATTAAATGGGAACTTCTATGGGAACACTCATAGTTTGCGTGCGTCTGTAAGACCTTGGTTAAGATGCCCGGGTTGAATAAAGAATTATTTATTAGATATTTTTGTTCGAAAATGGTCAGTAGTAATACGGTGTCTGGCAATGTGCTCGGTAAACGGCAATCACGTGTGCCCTAAGTCATAGATGCTGAAATGTTAGTAAACTACATTTCCTGCTCTTCGGAGATATATAGCGTGACTTTATGTAATGTTATTCTATTTATTATATTTTTTTTAATAAACATATATTACGTTTTATTGAATGTTGAGAAACATTGATTTCTAAATCCTAAAAGGACGACGTTTGACACACTGTTTGGGTTAGTAGGGCTGTTCCTTTGAATGGAGGTCCTGAAGTGCGTTCTTATAACTTTATAGAAGCTAATATAATGTAATTAAAGTGTAAGAGTTTGATTGATATTATAAATATTTTAGGCGATATTGTAAAGATATATGCATGTGCTAGATTACCGGTATCAAAATGTGTTATATTATCCCCAGAAGTTAATAAGTTTCTTATATCCGACAGCCCTGATAGTAAAAGATATATAGGGGGCACAGTGAATCGCTGGGCAATGATGCTGCAGATGAGTTGGCTAGAAGAGGGTCGGGAACCACCACGGAAGGTCCACCTCCATTACTCCCTCTACCATTCTCACAACTAAAAACATGGATGCGGCTTCGCACTCATAGCCAACATAATAAAAGCTGGGCACAGACAGCGGACTGCAGGCAGTCGAGTGCAGCCCTACCGGCCATCTCACTACGTCTGACACACCACCTGCTCAACCTACAGAGATTGGACCTTCGGACCATCGTGGGGATCCTAACAGGACACTGTGCCCTGAACAAACATCTGTACAACATCGGCCACTCTGTAGACATCGGCCACTCTGTGCAACAGACAGCCTACTCTGTAGGCGATGTCTGAGCAAAGAAGAATCTGCTGCCCATGTAGTCCTGGAATGTGTGGGAGTAACAGCACAACGTAAGGAAATCCTCAACAATCCTCAACAACCGAGGTCACTCCGCGATGCCTGCGAAGACCCCAGGACTCTTCTGTGCTTCTGGGCGGAGTTGGGCTGGCTCACTCGATAATCGGCCGACTCTCACGCATAGTTCAAATGCGGGAAAGGAAGTCCAATTACAATTACAGCCCTGATAATTGCCCAATAAAGTCATTGTTCAGCTTCGATTGTATTCAAATATTAAATACTAGCTGACCCGCGCACCTTAGTCTGCGCCACATAAGAGAATTTTCCCCGTATTCGCAACGTTTTTCATTGATGCGCCGATGCTATATTGATCGCTCGTAGCGTGATGTTACATAGCTTATAGCCTTCCTCGTTAAATGGGCTATCCAACAAATATTTTTCATTTCGAACCAGTAGTTCCTGAGATTAGCGCGTTCAACCAATCAAACAAACTCATCAGCTTTATAATATTAGTATAGATTGAAAACGCATAAACCGACATTCGAATTTAGGACCATGCAATTTTTTAATCGTTCCATAATGTTCAGTGACAATCGCGCGTCGCTTTTTCGAATCAAGTATCATTATAAAGTTAATTAATTCCTAAGGAATGCTCAAGTTAATAAAATTATCATCGACATCTAATAATAAAGTCATTAACAACTCATTATGTAAATCTCGGTGATTGTTACCCTTCTGTGTCGGTGACGGGGAAAGAATAAATTACGCGAATTGAAGCGTTCCTATAATAAAACAGGTGTTTATTCATGAACAAAGGCATTATGGGGCATTCAAAGTATCTGTTTTAATTATTACTGTTATCAATTTGTGTAAAATATTAACGTCTTGAGACGTGAATCGATTTTCGAAAGCGGAGAGCACGAACTCGGTTGTTTATAATTAACCTTATAGAAGTGTTTGTGAATATAATGTGCTTGTACTGTGTATGTGTAACTATGATATGTTAATATTTTTATTCACTTATGAAAAAATGGCTGACCTAGTACTAGTGACTTAGTACTCTATCGCATACACACAACACCATCTAGTTCAAACTAAGCAGAGCTTGTACTATGGGTACTAGACAATGAATAAACATACAAATATACTTTTTTTTAACGCCTGAGGTCGCGGGTTCGATTCCCGCACAAGTCAAACATTTGTGTGCATGAACATGGATGTCTGTCTTGGTCTGGGTGATTCTATGTATAATATGTATGTATTTACAAAAAAAAGTATAAGTATTTGTATGTTTATCCATTGTCTAGAACTCATAGTACAAGCTTTGCTTAGTTTGGGCTAGATGGTGTTGTGTGTATGTGATAGAATATTATATTATTATTACATTAAATTATCTGGGTAGCAATGGGCGTTGAATCAACGAACTAGTTAAATCAACGATTGATCGTTCTTCAACGTTTCAACCGTTGACCGACTAGAAATCAACTTACTAGTTAACAAGTTAACGAATTAAGTAGCCAAGATACTCGCTTTTAAACGAAACGCAACTTCTGTATTATCGACTATAGCCTCAAAGATAATTATAAGTCTTATTCCCCAATATGAATACAAACTTTTATTTTTTTGTAAACATTTAACGTAGGACGTCTCGTACGTAGAGTCGTTAGCTAGTTGAATTAGTTAATCAACTAGTTGATGAACGAAAATCAACGGTTACGTGACGTTAACGAAAAGACCGTCAACGAAACATCGCTACATCTGAAAAAAATTCCAGCCTCTGTGCTTTTAGTCAAAACTTATTTAAGATCTTATAACACTTGCCCGATCCGGGAATCGATCATGAGACCTTGTTTACAGAAATCGCATTTACTACAGCTTCGCTACCGAAATGGTCTTTACCCAAAAATACTCCTTTTGGGGAAGACCACTTCGCTGGTACGTGATATTAGATGGACGCAGACGATTATCTTCAAACTTTTACTATCAATATGTGGTATTAAGAAAAGCTCGTCCGTTGCAATGTGTGGGTACACAATTAAAGCTAGGGCAGTGAGTTTGTGATACATCTCTGCGTGACCCTTCGAAAATAAATAAACGTAATTTTACATAATTAAGATTTTTTAAAAGATAACTCCCTTACTATAATTATATCTTATCCGTACCGCGGGGGACTTTACAAACTTTCAAACAACGGACACAAAGAAAACCCAGAGTCGAAACAACCATTTGTGGATCAGACAAATTTAGTCCCGTGTGGGATTCGAACCCACAACACTCGGCGCAGTGGCAGTGGCGAAGCGACCACTTAAACCACTGCGCCACTCGTGCAGTTAATACTGACTCTACATTATGTTAAAACAAGATGGTGTAAAAACCCAGGATTCAACCTCCTCGTCTTAAATGTAAAAGTAATGAAAAAAAAATGACCCCCTATATCACGGGGGCCTTTTGACCCACAGGGCCCATATTTTACAAACTATACTATATAACTATACTTATATTTACTAATACCAATAACTATACTTCTTCAAACTCGACCGAGGTATGACCTCAAGGTGTCTGCACACCAAGTTACAAGTCAATCGGTCCAGTGGTTCTGGAGTTATGCCTGTCGGCTGTCACTAACATCAATCTGTCACTAACACACAGACCCACATAGTGTTTTCATTAACCTTTTCGAAGAAGACTCAGAAGTTAATAAAACTTAATACGACGATATATTTTTTTTAAACATTTGAATTTAAAAGATATTTGGGGCTAAATAAACCGATTTTATTCTAAAGCTCTTTAATTGACAGTTCTCTAAAGTGTTATAGATGCCTCAGTCGGGTCAAAACCTATGTTTAACCTTTTATGTTCAATGATATTCATGGATCTTTTTACGTGAGACGACACGATATCGATACGTAGACGATATTAAACAAGGGAGAAACGGCAATGAATTGCCGTAAATCTCAGAGTTCGAAAAATTGGTATCACGTGACAATGAAAATATTGCAAGACTGTGACTTAAAAAAAACTCAATCTACAGTTCTTAATATTTATAGTTAATGAAATTATAAAATATATGTATCATAATTGCTTAGTTTCTAAGTAAAAATAATAACTATTATTACGTAAATAAGCGACACTAGCTAGCAGTACGTCTGGCAGTACTACGGTGCCAGCGTCACAGTTATCATTGCTCGAACGAGCAGTAGCGTTGCTTACGTATAGCGTTGTCCTTATCTTGCTCCATGAGTTCAGCCCAACGAAGATTAGCCCGGTGCCTCCGTGAAAGTGGTAAATGCAACCGTAATGAAGTATCGGGGTGTACCGTAAGTGTTTAGTTCAAACCTTGTTACAAATAGTGACGATCCAACAAAATTCGAAATATCCAATATATATGAACAAAATCCTTCTATCTCAATTTCATGGAACTAAAGCCGCGAAGAATTTTGAATAGTACACTTTTTTAACTGATTCTATTTGATTTTATTTTAATTGTAAAGCCTGTTGCTTCTCAGCGTCGGTACACGAGACCTCGTTTCTCAATATATCTTTTTTGTGTTCGAAATACAGCCATCTGCAAAATAAATTGTTTGCGTGAGTTGTGGGTACATTGCAGCGGAGATGAGATGAGCGGCAGCGCGGCGGCGTTTTAAACGAGCCGTGAGATTAACTGACACTGTCTTTGTTTTAGAACCATAAGTTACAGATACACATTATTTAAAAACATGTGTCTTCACTTCGTTACTGGTTGATTAGTTGTTTTTTTAATGATAGTAACATTTTAAAAGCTGATGTGAGTTTTTTTGTTTATTACGCTAGTAGTTAAGGCGTGAAGCCTTAACTTCTCGGTTGATCATCGTAAAATTACGCATCCCCGGTGTCAGGGCAACAGAAAAGGACATACCACATACGGTACCTTTCATCCAGTAAATAGTACTGTTACTAATCTAACTTAACCAAACCTACGAGTACCTAACGAGAAAAATCTAGTTCTTCATATATTGGTACACCATCAAATATTGCGTGTATATTTCCATAATGATCTATATGGCTTATTATTATATATATAAACTTTTTATTAGCACCTGTATATAGAAAATGATCTATACTTTGCTTCATCACACGTAACCTATGTTTATATAGTTTTGCTAACGTTAAATTGCATAATATATCTTCCACAATAATTTTGTTATCCTAAATTAATTACAAAGGAATGACTTCAGATTTTGCTTGAAATGTGACTGTGTACATAAATGATAATATTTTTTTTATCTATGGTATTAGGATATGCCTCATAATAATTAGGTCTTATTGTTACTATTATAACAATGCTATTTTGTTAGTAACAATCAGAACTATATTATATATTAGTAATATATTAGTGTATTAACGGAATGACTCAAAAAAAAGGCAATTATAAGCAATATGATTTAACACTATAAACAATACATATGCTTTGATCAGCGATTTTTGAATGGCTAACCAACGACATATCAACGTTAAATTATGTCAAGTGATTCGATTGAATTTTGCTAATTCACTCAGTAAAAGATTTTCACATTAGGCGCCAATAAAATTATTATTTTCCGTCTTTCAGAAACTGGGTGTAAACTGTTTAGCGTATTTTTAAACTTCGCTGCGTTACAGTGGAACCGCACCTCTTAAACGTTTTAGGTAATCCACTTTTCAGTTGTAGAGAGATACAAAGTTATTTAAAGACTGATAGAGTTTACTTAGTTCAGATTTATTGGATTTTAAAAAAGGTTTTGGTTTAGTGTCAGCAATTAGTGAAGAAAAATGTTGTTCAATATATACTGCTTTAAATAAATGGACTTAAGTTTAGCGTAATTTAAAATACAATTTAGGTGTTATTTTTAAATATACTTTAGTCATCAGTACACCAGCTTACTATAAACGATATAATTACATTATTTTAAGCTAGTTTTTGACCTCGGCTTCGTTCGCTTTAATGTAGATATTATATGTCGGCCTCGATGGCGTAGTGGTTAGTGTTACCAACTGCCACGCCTGAGTTTACAACAAATTTACAATTACCTTAATGCAATTATTATTACACTTACGCAAATATAGCAACAGCTGGGAGAGTTAACATAGCTCCTAGAAGGAATACGGCTCCTGGTAGAACCTTAAGGGTCGTGTCATACACTTTGGAGTATAAGGGCCCATACATCAATGGCGTCATGGCTTCTGCTAATCCAAACAGCGAGTTGACTTTGCCTGTAAATGTAAAATGTTATCGGAATATATATCTCGTACCATATAAAGTTTCATAAAACTACCATCTATATGTACAGTTTTGGAAATATGGGTATAAAATTATGGATCTGGTGCATCCTCACTACGTTCGAATAGAATATTTATTTAAAACGGAATAAGGTACAATTTGAACAATAGTATCAAAAGTGCCATCTTGTAATAAATAGCAGAATTCGATAGTTGTATATAGTTAAGTTTGATTAAAACTATCATAAAGTGATTTAAATACGTTAAGTGCATAATGATGTTTGTCCCTACAATAAGTATTGCGGATGGATACGACATCAGAATATATATATCCTGTACAATATATATATGTACATCCTGAGGGATCAGAATTATATAAGACCTATTAAAGTCTTTCATTAATGTTTGTTTTATAAATAAGTTTTGTCTTATTTAAATAACAACTGTTAACTTTGATTTATTTTGACTTCATGCAGATTGTATTTTACTGACGCGAAGATCAAACTGCAATCTGAACAAATTAAAATTTTATTTTTAAATGATACCTAACTTTGTTTGGTGTTTATGTATTGGTACCTGAAAATTTTATGATATCCACAGTTATTGCCAGTTTGGTTTCCATAGTGACAAAAGGATTTTCTTAAAGTAACACTACTAATATTGTCTTCTGTTTACGCGAATATTATTCATTGAAATTAAACTACTTTATACGGATTTTATCGCGTTATTTATTTGACACTTTATTACAAAATTTTGAAAACTGTTACACTACTACTATTATTAAACTTTACTAATTTTTAAGCTAATTGAATTATTATTAAACTATTGAAACTATTTAGATTTAATTATTGAGAGTCTCCCCGTGACCATGGCTGCTGAAAAGCAACCGAAACGTCGGGGAAAGTGTAAAATTAAATTAAATCTAAATAGTTTCATTAGTTTAATAATAATTCAATTAGCTTAAAAATTAGTAAAGTTTAATAATAGTAGTAGTGTAACAGTTTTCAAAATTATCTAATAAAGTGTCAAATAAATAACGCGATAAAATCCGTATATAGTAGTTTAATTTCAAAGTAACACTACTATTTTCAAATGGTTAGGTTGATTTTATAAAGTTTAAGTAGGTACTGACCGAATTCTGCTCCATCAACTAATTTGGTTGCGATAGACCTCATAGCGATAAATGACGTTCCATTCAAGATCTCAAGCAGTGGCGCTGTGAACAGAAAGGGGACAAAATCATGTCAGATTGAGTGTCACACTTAATTTTCAACGGCATACGTGCACTAGCTGGTGGTTATGTGCAATCATGATGTCATGGGTTCCACTTCTGATCTTGCTTTTGATTAGCTAAGTACGGGCGGCTTGAACAACTCTTGATAACAGGTTGGCCACTAACCACACGAGAAGAAGAAAAGAAGAAGCAGAAGCTTAATAAGGCAGTAACTGGCAATAATTTGCTTGTAAATGAGTTTATCCCTGGCTCCATAGTGGATTTTTGAAGTATCGGCAACACTGGTGTTTTGCAATGCTTTTGGTTAGAAGGGTTGCTAAGTTACTTAATATAACCGTGCGTTTTATTTTTGGCCTCCAATAGGTCTAGTCTAAGGTTTATTCATTCTTTACAGGATACCTGTAAAAACTGTTCCACTGCAGCTGGACATGGGTCCTTTCCTAGTGTGTCTACTACGCTGACTGTGTGGATCAGCATAATTCACATATGTTCGAAAACATTACGAATAACTCTTAGACGTGCAAGTTTCCTCATACTGTTAACCTCCAGTAAAGCGAGTGTTTATTAAATATTTAATACGCAAGCTTTGAAACGGCAAAGCGTGCTCCGGGTTCGAACTCGAGAACTTTGTGTGGCAGTCCGCCCGTTTCTTACTACACCACTTATATTATAATATAATATCAGCCCTGTATTAAACTGTCCCACTCCTGGGCACGGGCCTCTTCTCAGTGTAAGAAGGGTTAGG
Source organism: Catocala fraxini (assembly GCA_930367265.1). Taxonomy (NCBI): domain Eukaryota; kingdom Metazoa; phylum Arthropoda; class Insecta; order Lepidoptera; family Erebidae; genus Catocala; species Catocala fraxini. The sequence goes on along the minus strand of OV884028.1, from coordinate 28,092,870 downwards.
CCATAGTCCATCACGCTGGCCCAGTGCGGGTTGGCAGACTTCACATATCTTTGAGAACATTATTGAGAACTCTTAGACATGTAAGTTTCCTCAGAATGTTTACCTTCACCGTGAAAGCAAGCGATAATTAACTATTTAATACGCACATAAATTCGAAAAGTCAGAGATGCGTGCCTTGGGATTGAACTCGAGAACTCTGCGTAGCAGTCCAACGATCTTCTAGTAGGCTATCGCTGCGTGCTATTATAATACTTTAAACATATTTAGATAACAAGGTAATTTATAAAAGACCTATGTGTGTGGGGTTTTTACACAGCAGTTAGTATTGTGCAATAATAACTTGGTATCATTTAATCTTATGTTTGTTCAATTATAAATATATATCAATCGAGCAAACGCTGTCGCAGACAGACGAGATAGTATTATTATGTTATGCTCATAACCTTCGTGTGTTATCGTAGTTAAATAATCAACGTAAATAGTGGGTTAATTAATAAACGTAATAATAAATGTTAACGTAATTAGAACTGCGTTATAATTTTATAATGATGACTAGATGTGAGCGCAAATGTTTATGATTAATAGAGATATACGCACTTTATAACTGATATATTATACATTTTATTTGTCCTGCATAAGTATGCAGGCGCGTAGGCGCAAGACTTTAAAGTATCTTACGCCTATACTTACAAAGTATGTGCTTATACATTTATTACACTAACAATGTTTATAAATTATGTGTTATAAGGAGCGAGCCTATTTCCATATACCGGATACAGTTCCAGACAGAATTTTGCCGGCAGAAAATTCCAATAACATTTTTCCCGATCCGGGAATTGAATCCTAAAACCAAACGTATAGCCGTCGCATTGACTGTCAGTGCATCATTGACGCAGTCATAAATTCTCATTTGTAATTTTACTATTATCCGGGCCATAACATACTAGTATAGCCAACAGGCTGTGTAGCTTGACGAGGTGATTTCTATGTTGTACTATTAAAAACTTACAACTGAATAAATTATTTAACAAAAAACCTGTAAGATTTAGGTATATATGTAAATCTATAAGTGTAGTGTTCGCCCAGTGATTGAAATTCGACCATAATCTGTTTTGTCTCTAACAATCTTTATAAAAAATCTCGCTTCCGACCCGTGGTACAACTGCGATGTTCAACTGGTTGTACCACGGGAATAAATAGAAATAGAATAAAATTGTGTAAAAACAAATGAACGTGTCTACAAAACAAATGAACGTCTACAAAACAAATGAACGTCTACAAAACAAATGAACGTCTACAAAACAAATGACTATCAGAAAGTGATCAGCCATCGATAGTGCTTACAAAAAACAGATGCATGCGATTTTCAACCTTATTGACATTACTCATAATTTATCATTTTATTAACCAGTAGTTGTTCCATAGATACATTTAATTCCCAGTAGTACAACTAGTTGGACCAAGGAAAAAAGCAACTCACCCGAGTTGAACCTTTGGTAAAGATACTTCCTCATAGAACAACCAGTTGAACCATGGGTAACTTTACTTCCCCGTGATACAACCAGTTGAACATCGCAGTTGTACCACGGGTCGGGAGCGAAAAACTAACTGTTACCAATGTTTTATCAATAGCATGCCAATAGCTCATAAGCAAAACAAAAATAAAAGAGAGTTGGCTGGCAAACAGAGAAGAAAATGGTACTGAACTGTTTTGGTTTGTCTATTTATATATAGACTAGCTTTTGCCTGCATTGCTCAGAACCAGTACTTTTTCTGAATAAATGGTACTCTATGTCTTTTTCTGTACCCTTGACAACGATGATGATCGGTCGAGTAATTAAGGGGTGGAAGCGTGACAAACAAACTAACATTCTCTACGCCTGTGATACGGGTATAACCTAGTACCTACAGGCGTCCAAAGTAATGTATACTATATTAAGTTTTTTTTTATACAACTAATTTGGCAAACTAGCATACGGCCCACCTGATGGTAAGTGATCACCGTAGCCTATAGACGCCTGCAACACCAGAGACATCACTTGCGCGTTGCCGACCCTTTAGGAAAGGAAGTGGGAAGGAGAAGGAGCGGGAATGGGGGAAAAGGGGTGATTGGACCTCCGGCACTCTCACTCACCGAACGAAACACAACAGTAGGAATACTGGTATTTCTCGTCGATATTCTGTGAGAGGATAGTCATTCCCCGGTCGAGCCGGCCCATTCATGCTGAAATCAGCGATTATAAAGACCTATTATTCATATTTGTGATAATTTAAACTTAATAAACATTTATTATTATTATTATAACTTTAGTTAGGCATACAGTGCTCAGATCTCTTTATTTTTTACGCAATATACGAGAGATTTCGTAATACACGTGCTGAGATAAATTAGGCAAACATTTGATGTATAATTAGTTTATCTCAATTAAAATGATAAATGCATAGGTATTTTTATCGTTTGCATAAGCAACAAGATGACTTGTTTTTTCCATAGATGTTATGAAATTAATTGATATATAATATTGTCTTCTGCTTACGCGAATATTATTCATTGAAATTAAACTACTATATACGGATTTTATCGCAATGTTTATTTGACACTTTAGTACATAATTTTGAAAAACTGTTAAACTACTACTACTATTAAACTTTACTAATTTTTAAGCTAATTGAATTATTATTAAAACTATTAAAACTATTTAGATTTAATTTAATTTTACACTTTCCCCGACGTTTCGGTTGCTTTTCAGCAGCCTTGGCCACGGGGAGACTAAGATGATAGTTGTCTCAATGTTCCAGTGTAGTTACTTCAAAGTACCCGAACATAATTTAATCATTGGTGTTTACGCAGAATGAGCTCAAAGTATCATAAAGTCTAGCTGTGGTTTGCTTTTTCTTGGGTTTGACTATTTGTATTACTGGATCACAAGCTGGTGGTACATTCCAACCATCTTCTCTATTAAAATTAGGATGTTTTTTTATTGAAATTAAACTGCTATATACGGATTTTATCGCGATAAAATCCGTATATAGCAGTTTAATTTCAATGAATAATATTCGCGTAAATAGAAGACAATATTATGTTTTTTGATTTCAATAGCCTCGCGAAGCATCCTTGGTAGGAATCGGTGTTCTTTAGCGAGAATCTGTGGTTTGTCAAATCTCAGGTAGTGGTTGGTCCCCTGTTGCACATGTTCACACACAGCAGACTTCAACGAGCGTTGGTGTTTTACATCAGCTATGTGTTCTTTTATGCGGGTGCCTATGTTTCTCTTGGTTTGACCAATGTATGAGAGTCCGCAGTCACAATCTATTTTATAGACCCCTGCATCTTGTAAAGGTAGTTGGCACTTGACTTGACACTCTGCACACCAAGTTACAAGTTAATCGGTTCAGTGGTTCCGGAGCTATTCCTGTCACTAACATATAGACACTCAGACCCACATAGTGTTTTCATTAACCTCTTCGAAGAAGACTCGGAGGTTAATAATGCAAACCGATTGCAATTGATTAAGTCCGTTGTTTGAATGTTTGTAAGGTCTCCTGTGATAAAAGGGATTCCTAGTGTGAGAGTTGCCTTTTTAGAGAACAAGAAGGATTATGGCGTAGTGGCTTAAGAAGTCACCTTTGCATTGCCATCTCGCCGAGTGTTGTGGGTTGATCCACAAATAGTTTTCCAAGTCTGGGTGTTCTACCTGTCCGTTGTGTTCAATGTTTGTTAAGCCACACACAGAGCAGCTATAGCTCAATGGGGAGACCAACAGACTGCAATGCAGAGGGTCTCGAGTTCGAACCCACGTCGCGGCATCTGACTTTCGAAATTATGTACGTATTTATTGACAATTATCGCCTACTCCGTGCCTCGGAGAGCACGTTATGCCGTCTGTCCCGGCTGCCATGAACATCTATGTAATGGCAGTCGTTATTGTGAGAGTGTCGACACAAAAGATCCCACTGGGTCGAAGTGTCGCCGGTCTGCACTGACTGGCCCCCACATAAGATAAGATCATCCACACACAGGAATGATTCCTAGTCCAATAGTTGTCTTCTTAAAAGAAGAGGTGTATAAATAATTAACAAAAATTTTATATGATATTGTCTTCTGTTTACGCGAATATTATTCTTTTTTTTTTGTTGCTGTTTCCAGTCCGTACTGATTTACATAATATTGTCTTCTGTTTACGCGAATATTTATAATTTCTTCGTCTTATTTATAATAGACAACTCTCATACAAAGAATCATTTCACACATTGTTAAATACAGAATTTGGTATTTGAACTGTTGAACTACACTGGGTAAAAATACGAGGAGTTCTAAATAAAATAACTGTATTCTGAACTGAATTGTACTGCTCGTCGAATTTATTAAAAATTACTCGGGCTTATATAGTGTGCTCGGTAACGAAACCATAGCGCGATTCAGAGGAATTGAATAACGCCATCTATCGACGTTGACCTCAAACATTTTTGTATACAATGGTTTAATATTTGACACACATAAATTGAAAAATTGTTTTTAGTCTCAATATTCTAGACATCCTCTATGTCAGCATTACGTTATCATAGTAATAATATAGAAAATAATGTAAAACAGATTACCTACTACAACGTCATTTCTAAGCAAATACGTATGCATATTTTACTAATGATAGTAATCCATCAATTTTCTTAGACATACAGATTCATATAAAAACAGTCAATTTGCAAAATGGATTGTTCTAAGTTAATACGCTTTTAGCTCAATACTTTAGTTTAAAAAGATTTTTATCTCGAAAGGCTTACAGAGCGTCGTATTACGTCTGCAAATTGTAAGTTATATTTAGATTCGATCAGTAATTGACTTACGGTCACAGCTATTATTATATATAGATCTCTTAATAAACAGGCTATTTGAACTCTATTAATGTGTTAGTTAGAGTTCAAATTGCCTATCTCTCAAATTTAGAGTGATGTCTCTGTTTTAAGCATAAAAAAAGTTTTTAGATTGCGATTCGTGTGTAATGTTTGTGTAATATTCATGAACGTAATATCTTACAAGTCTATTTACTTATTACCACTTACTTATTAGCATTTGTTATAAATCTGTATAAATCTACCCACATCTTAAAAAATAAGGCTTTATATTGCTCGGCTTTTATGTATAAATAAATTGAAATTAAACTGCTCCATACGGATGCAAAATCTATATAGATTGAATAATTTTAAATAGATAACACAATAATATAGACGTTCAGTAGGACTGTAATATTTTCAAAATTATGCAATAAAAGTATAGTATTATACAGACCAAGTTAAAGTAACACTTTTTAAGGCTTACTGCCAAAGTTTGTACACGGGCAATCTATGGGTCAATTATACTAAAGGATCGCTGGATGCCCTGCGTGTCCAATATAACAATGCTTTCAGGATGTTGTTGAGGCTGCCTCGATACTGTAGCGCGTCGAATATGTTTGCGCAAGCCCGCACCGACGGCTTCTATGCAATTGTACGCAAAAAAACTGCGTCGCTTCTGAGGAGAGTGAGGGGCAGTCAGAACAGCATCCTGAAAACTGTAGCCGAGAGCTTCGGCTCTCCGATTGTACAGCAGTTTGTTCGGAGGTTGATTGTTACTAACACTAGGCAATAAGTTATTTTTTGTATGTTACTAACACCATATGGATATTTGTGTGTCCGAAATAAAGAAATTCTATTCTATAAACATCGTGATAAAATTCGTATAAAGTTGTTTAATATATGTATGTATTATTTCAATGTATAACATCCGCGTAAACGTAAGACAATATTGCATAAATAAATGTTTGTTTGCGTGGCCTCTTACCCTATCACAATTACCAATTGTACAATTATCGTTTATGGTTTATTGGTAGAGTTTGTAAAAAAACCTACTCTATGACCAATGAAGACAAATTCTTACATAATGTCGCTGTAGCGTGAGTAAAATTACCACAGCTTAATAAAATGCAGTGCTGACAGCAGAGGATTAGTCACAGAATAGATAAATTATTTTAACATAAAGCTTTCCAACGCGGATACGATAATATGTATAAAAATATTTAAGAGATCATTTAAAAATATGTGGGCTAGAGATATGTGTTTCAAGACTCGGTTCATTTTTATTATTTGCCAAGACTCAGAGATTACAACAGCGCCAATAATTGCCGTATTAAATTGTCTCTTACGTAAGTTTAAAAAGCGATAACTATGGATTAAACGTTAAAAGTAGCCACATAAAAGCTAATACCACCATAAAGTATATTAACTGATATAATATGTACAATTAAGCATTAAAATTGCGAGCCATGAATCGTTTACAAAGCCATAACTAAGAATTAATTCATTAAACGTAAACCTGAATGCAATAACTTGTAAGTACTGTTCAAGTTTTGAGTAAGGCTCTTGTGTTTACGACTCGAAGCTTAGTATAGTAATGTATGAGAGAATGGTCCTATACGATGCCGTTATAAACAAATTTGGTACTACATTGGGTTATGTTTGAGAATATTGTGAAAGTGTACGTCATGTTAAAATAAACTTTTGCGTTCATAACCTTGGTTTGCGCAACTAAACCAAGGTCGCAAAAGAATCGCAAAAGATAAACATTTGAATGTGTGGCTTAAGTTTTCTTTTGCGTTACAACTTTCGTTTGCCAGCAGCGCAAACCAAGGTTGTAAACACGGTGTGTGCAGCTGCGTAAATCATGTGTACTGACCAACTAGCACGTGTACATTAGGCATATATTCTGGCTGTTCTTTGTCTCTGTTGTTGCAATTTTTGTAAAGTCCCTGCCAACACAGGAATTATTACTAGAGCGGGAGTTTTCATTGTTGTCATTGTCCCGATATGAGTGATTCGTGCTAGTTGTAGAAGACACCTCATTACATTGCAATTGGTTATTTTTGTTTGAAACTAGGTTTCATTTTAGGCGCGCTCTGGCGTTTAGTTGTGGCAATTAAAAATGTAAGCGTTGATCTAAGAGCGACATTTTGTTCAACTATTATTTTGTATTTACGAACATGAGTTACGAAGCTAATTAAGAATTTGACATTATTATGAAACTGTTAATCTTACCTAAGTAAATTTCCAAGTCGTTTCTGGCAAAGGCGTAGGCGAAGGCGGCGACAATCTTGCTACCGATTGATATGATGCCGAGTAATGTATCGTCCAGCTTCAGGTAGTTAGTAAATAGCGTTATTGAGAAGTACGTTCCTAGAATAGAAAAAGACATCAGTTGTGCAGAATTCCATATACAGATCTCTATTTTTGCTTTGTGAATCCTACATATTCCATAGATTCTTGTTTATGTATCTCGGAAGGTGCAGACTGAGATGAAATTCACATTTCAGCCATATTTTTTTAAGACTGATGCAATAGCGGTGTTGCCTATTGCCTTCCAAAGGCCATATTCTTTGATGAGACTTAAAAAAAATCTCTTTATAGCACTTCACCCATCTAGGAATAAAATGTGGCTCTTCATGATCGGCCACAGTCATAAGGGGGATCTTGTCACTTTGCCCAAAACACTCTATGAAATCCAACCTGCAGCTCTCTTACAATTGCTGCCTGGTCAAGTCCAGATATGAGGCAGAAAATTAACGGGCGATTGAACAGAGTGGTCATGAGCTTCTCGCCTGCTTGTTCTCATGACAACTTTCCCCCTTAAGCGAGATTTTCTGTAATACTACATTTTCTTTAAATTATAATCGTCCTCTGAGCCGAAAGACGTCCACTGCAAGACATAGGGAAAATTTAGTATTATACATACATACATACATAGATTCACGCCTGTTTCCCAGAGGGGTAGGCAGAGACTACGGATTTCCATTTGCTACGATCCTGACACACTTCTCTGGCTTCATTCACTTTCATCACATTCCTCATACACGCCCGTCGGTTCAAGGTGCTCTTAACCTGGCCTTTGTCCAGAACGCCTCCGATCTGATCAAGAAACGTTCGCCTAGGTCTTCCTCTTGCGACTGTTCCATTCACACTAGCCTTATAAACTTTCTTAGTCAGTCTTTCCTCGTCCATTCTTTCTACATGCCCAAACCAGCTTAACATATCCTTTTTTATCCTTGTCAATTATATTTAGTATTATATAATAAATATAATTATAACTTAATTAAGTTGCTGTAGAAGAGCTAAGAGATTTTATGGAAATAAATATTTCTGACTATGCCCTTTGCATTGAGTCGCATTATACAATTTTCATATAAACTCTTAAGTCTCCTGCAGTAGGAGTCAAAGGCTATGTTATTGCTCAAAAACTCTATCTTAACGGGAGCACAGACTTGTATATGTCGTGCGAGTTACTTATTCTACAATTTGGTGCCCAACAAGCTGTCAGATTTATGTCCCTTTCTTTATACAGAAAGCTGACGCCTTTGTACAAATATACGTAAGTATATGTATGTTCAAAGTGTTCGTCAAATTAGCAAGGAGGACTCTATGCCGGAGGGTGCATGTTAAACAGCCCGTTTTACATAACAAATATATATTTGTGTACGTTTTCACTGACCGAGTGTTTATTAAGAGATAATGTGAGGGATAGATGACGTGGGTATCTATTTCTGCAGGCTTGAATTTAAAAGTGTGAATCATAAGGTGCAATTCTGCGCAATATGTTGGTGCTTTAACGGTTTAAAGCTTGATTAGAACTAGTTTGTAAACGGTCATCAAATTTTGTGTTTAATTTAATCGAGTGCTAAGTTTTAAGGAGTTTTTATAAAATTGTAAGTAGTAGCAAGGAGTTTTAAAACTTGTCCGATATAAGCAATAAGCTTGTTCTTAATGCATAGAATTTAAAAATGTATCTAGCAATAATACGTATATAAAAGACTAGTCTATCCCTTCAGAATGTACACGGAGTGTACCCTTCAGAGTCATCTCTGTGTGACATAAAATGTATTTGCGGAAATGTGAATTTAAGTAGATTTTGAAATATAAATAAAGTATTTATCATCATAAAATATTATACTAAATCTCAAACACCAATAATAAAATGTTGATTGGTAAATGCTTTTAAATTAAATATTTTCCTATACTAATTAAGAACAATTCTTATTTAGCCATCTTGTTTAGGTGGCTAAATGGGAACTGTTCTTCTTTTGAGTATGATTTACGACTCTATTAATTTATTTAGGTCATTATCTGGATGTAAAACTTACCTATCAGATTGGTGATGATGGAGTAAGTAGACCACATGCTGAACTGGACCTCGTTCCAACTGAACCTGTACCTTGTGAACAGGTACATTATAGTAAATTCACCTGAAACGTTACATTATATAAAGTGCCATATAATAAGAAATAATGATGTAGAAGAAATCTTGGCAAAATTTCTTCTTGTACCTGGTGGAACAAGACCGCGGCTCTCGTGGCTTCTGCGAACTCCTGAATGTTATGGACGTTGAACCTGTTTCACCTGGTACAAGGAGATATTACAACTGATTGAAGAGAAAATAAAAAGGTGCATGATAAATGTGTTATATGTTTTGTACGCATGTCATACCGGTTAAACTGTCACTTTACCACTGTGTGATTGCGTCGTGTATTGTGGGTTTCATTTTATGTGATAAAATTGCGACATATAACTTTTGTGGATCGCAATTTTGAATATAATAAGAAGTATACGTTCAAGTAGATATTACAATAACTGTTCGGGGATACTTTTTATTATATTTAGCTGCACGAATGGCTATTGGTTACCTTGTTACGGACTATACATAACGTATTCTTAATAAAACAGCGACTTAACTCGAAATTTGAAAGTAAGCCAATTTGAACTCTAATTGTATATGTTAAATTCTAATATTATATTTGTGTTAAATCTTTTCAATAGAGTTCAAATTTGTTTAATCAAAAATACTGAGATAAGTCTCTGTTTTATTAAGGATGCGATTATATTGTGTTTACGATCACCAAACGAGACAAAAAATGGTGTGATCTACAATAGTTGTTTCAAGACAGCCTGGTGTTGCTCCAATGTTCGTATTCCCTTTCTATATAGTAAATATAAGGAATGCAGCAGATATTCCCTTTAAAAAAATCTTTACGCGGTCTATAGGCAGAAGATACCCAAAGTCTCTGCCTATAAACCGCGTAAAGTAATTTTGTCCATCCGTGGCCAACAATCACACTACACAGAAAAGTAGCTTAATCTAAATATTATTCATGTCTTGGTTCTAGTAGAAATACGCTATTTTCGGGCATCCGATCGTACACAAAGGAACAACGAGGAACAAAATACAAATATTTGAAGTCAGATACGATATTACTTATCAGCAGTAAGAGGAAAAAGTGAATGTAAAAAATATATTTCCAATCAGTAACAACCCTGTTTACCCTGTTATAAGGAAAAGCTTGGCAACACACGGCATAATATCGAATTCTTTGTGTTTGACGCACACATCTCTATTGCACTCTGACAGATATTATAAAAGCTTCTGTGTTTGTATATATCTATGTATTGTCTTAACATATAAAAGAGAGAAAATCGATTTTACATGGGATAGATATGGTAGGTCGCTCTTTTATTATATTTTCTTTAAAGACAACTTCTGCTGTAGTTAAAAATGCCTGTATTGCGGGGGATTTTACAAACATTCAAACGATGGACACAAAGAACATCCAGACTCAAAACAACTATTCCGTCCCTGAACTGTCCCGTATGGAATTCGAACCCACAACATTTGACGCAGTGACAGTGGCGACTTGAACACTTAGACCACTACGCCATCTGTGCACAGTTTCTAAACATTCTGCTTTGAATGTCAGCGGTAGGCGTTACTATGTTTTAAAGGTTAGGAGGAAACAGCCATGTCCGCGTACTAGGCTTACCACTAGGCTCCGAAAAAGTTTGGTTACCGAATCTAGCTTCAAGAAAGCAATTAAATCATCGAAGGTAAATGCATAAGCCCTCAGATGTTTTACAGCGTCTGCATTAAGAATAAAGTTATTATACTGAATCAATTTACATGTATCGTTGACCGGTTTATTCATCTCACCGGTTTTAAGAGTTGTTAACAATGTGTGTCATTGTTTACAGTGAAATTTGTGTTAGGTTGGGTATATTTTTAATAATAATAACAAATGTAACTACATAATTATAACATGTAATACATGTTTCGCTGCAATGTACAGCTGGCAAATATTTTAGAGGTAGTATTTAACTGTTACCCATTTTTTTGCCATTGTTTCACCAAAAATACTAATTAGGAACACAGCAAAATATGCTTACTAAAATATTTTAAAGAGATCAAACTAAGTCGACGGCGCCCCGCTTGGCGGGGATCCTATTTTTGGGTGGGTTTAAGAAGCGACCTAACATAACCTAACACTTTCGAGACGGATTGCAGTGATCTGAGGCATGTAGGTGCTCGTTATGATATATTTGTAAGCATATTTTGCTGTGCAATTAGTATTTTTGGTGGTCATTATATTTAATCCCATATTTTAGTCTGCTGTGTTTAGCTGCGCAATTGGCAAGAGGCGTCAGTTATTCATACTTTAGTTTTATCCAAAACGTATATATGAAAATGTATATTGTTGATGGTAATCTTCTATTCACACGCAGAACCCCGGGCATATATTAGTATCTCGCAATAAATACGCGTGGTTTTTTTAATGTCCTCGTCCTTCAGTCCTACCGTTTTAAAAGGCACCGGGGAATCGTAAGAATTTCTTTTATTATGGAGAATTATTTAAATTAGGCGGCAGGAAAAATGAAGGAATCTTTCCGAAAATATTAAACTTAAAAAGTTATTGTTTAGGTTCTCCATTTCTCTAACGATTTAATGAATTGATGAAATGAATGAATTATTTAAAGTAGTTTCCTTGCGCAGTTTTAGCGACAAACTGGCGTGATAGACGAGCAAAAGCATAGTATGAAGAACTTAATATCAGGCAAGCCCTACTGACTTTTAGAGGTTGAAAAGCTTATTAACCAATAACAATTGGCACACCGGTGGCCCGACACAATACGTCTCTAATTATGTTTAGCATTACAACAATTGACAAGCTAATTAGATATTTATTACTTGTATTATCGATGAAAACAATCATCATGAGTAGCATACATGTAAGATAATATGTATGACACGAGTTAGATATTTTGAGATGCGTGACGTCTATGTGAACAATGGAAGGCAACTTGGTCTTGCTTTGTCATACTGAGAATAAACCCGTGTCAAGCTGAGATACAGTTTATGCTAACAGCTAAATCCGGATTTGATTCTTTGGCGAAATTCCGACTGGCTGTTATGCCATGGTTGTGACGTCACACGGCCTTGTGAATGAGGGTTGGTTATGTTACTTATGATATTCTTAAGTGGGCTGTGGATGGCGCAGTACTATTGCCAACGTAGCAGTGTTCGATTTCTATATGTAAGAAATAAACGTTGTGCAGAGACTAGGCATCCTGTATATTTTCTGGCGTGATTGTAAATTTTGTTATCATGTAGGTATTGCACCTGAACCGTTTAAATGTTGTAAAAAGCTATTGTAAACGTCAGAACAAAAAAAAATTAAACTTGTGCCGGCTATCGTTATTATTAACGATAGCTGGCACCAGTTTAATAAAAATGACGTATTTACCGAATTTGGTGATATAGTTATGATCCATGTCAAAAAAATATACATCTATTAAAACATATACTTACCATTCAAGGGGCCAAATATGACAAAAACGCAGCAGAGCAGTAAAGTAACTCTAAGTCTCCTGTTTCCCGGACCTGACTTAAACGCCACCCTGAAGGTTTCCTGCACCAAGTCAAAGTCGAAAAATTCTCGCAGAAATCCTTTCCTTGGCTGCGTTACAGTTACCTGTCAAAAGAAAATAGATTATTTGTTGCTCTGGTCAAACGCATATTTGTTTTCTTAACGTTCATCATATTCATAATTATTCCACATGCATGTACGTCGGATACCACCTATTTATGAAAAACTAGTATACAGATAGTAAAACTGTTTATTGCGCATCACACGATCTTTAAAACTAACAGAGTTTCACTTTGAGTTTTGTTATTTAGTGGGAATGCTATACCAAATCCTATCTATAATCCCTCTTAAGCCGCTAGCAATACCAACGGCAACACTCGCAAGTTGGGTCAACTTGCGAGTGTTGCTGTTGGTATTGCTAGCGAGTATAGACTACGATAAAAATTGACTTTTCTACGAACTATTAAAATGCCTTAAAATGTGGTGATATTATTTTAAATTTCGAACGTGGCATACAAGCAAGCGGACATATCTTATGGATATATATTTTTGTTACAAGGTTTTAATATATAATCATCGTTACAGCTTAAACTAACTTCGTAAAGTATTGTTATGTGAATAAAATAATAACTATCAGTATTCGATATGCCAGTATTATCTAGTTTCCATGAAATCTCTAAGACTTAAAATAATTAATTTTAATTGGAAACTGTTTTAAAAGTCAAGTCAACGTACAAAGTCAAACAGCATATTCAAAGAATAAAATATGTTCATCTTTTACTGATACTTGGAAACTTGTTTTAAGAACTACTATAATTAATATTGAAGTATTAGGTATATTTAATATTATACTTACATTTTTCTCATCACTAAGTCTCTTTGGTTCCTCCAAATAATAATAGCCATAAACCAAACTAAATAAATATAAGGAAGCTGATATTAAAAATACTCCATAATACCCTACCCAAGACAATATCACACCGCTTAAAGCACTCCCGATAGGATACCCTAATGACATAAACATATTCACTAATCCCACCCTGTAGGTCCGGTTTTCTTTAGTTGTAATATCACCTATGTAGCTGAATACACCGATGAAATTAGTAAACCATCCTCCAGTGATAGCAGGAAATATTGACTCAGTTAGCGCGGCCACCTCAACAGGCAATTCTTTGAAGAAATATGTATTTACTATAAATCCGAGACAGGATAAGAATTCACCAACAATCGGTAATAGGATGCACGCTTTTCTCTTCCCTGTTTTATCACTCCAAGCACCAACGAAAAGAATTAGTATAACAGGAATCGTAGTCTGAACAATGTTTTTCCAAGCCTGGATTCTCGCTATGAGTCTTTGAACTTCTTCTTCATATTGGGTGTAGTTTTGTATCTGTCTCAGGTTTAATGCATCACAGATTTCGTCACTATAGTTTAAATTAACTCTGCAGGCCTTTTCCAAGTTTAAGTTTTGTATCGCTAAAGATGCAAGGACGCTGGGCATAATGTAACAAGCCATTATCGGCTCAACTGTAGTATTGTCCTTGATAAGTTTTAATCTTTCTCGGATAGTCAACTTCTTATTAATATCTTGTTTAATTTCATCTGGTTCTTTCGTATCTGTGGGTGGTTTAAGTGGAGCAGTTTCATTACATTCTTTGTTTTCATTTTCATCATTATTTTCTTCTGTACACGTGTTATAAGCCAACTCATTTTTCAAAGGAACAGACACAGCCATTTTCTATTGAACAATGTCTATGTTATCTCAAAGGTGTCAGTAGTCAGAGTAATATATAAAATAACGAATATCCATGAATGGCGCATGTTTGTATTTCGTCTGTTTGTTGCAGTGCTTATAATATATAACATTTAATCTAATTCAACATTTGCAGAGCTATCTGTGGAGTTGTTTGTGATAAAGGACTAACACGGGTACCAATAGTGATCGTCTGTTTTTATCAACGCTTTTAATTTCATGTTGTAAAATAATGAAGCCTTTGAACGCCAGGTTAAAAAAGTGAAAGGATGGCACTTTTGCACATATGCACATACTTATGCGCATATATTTAGTAAATATTCTCGACTCCGTTTTCTCATTTTTTCCTTGTAGTTGTAATTATGTGTTATGTCATACAAATCTGTAGCAGACATGTTAATGAGACAGCATTCAAATACTAGACGACACCTTCACCCTTAGGGAGGTCTAAATTAACGTGCGACGTGTAAGTGCGCTCCACTGCACTGGTTTAAAGTGGCTATACAACTGTATACAATATATATGTATATGAGCAAGTTGGCTACGTCTGACAACTTTTTGTGCTTGTTTGCGAAAAGCGAGTTTTCGACTATATTTAGTTCTATTTAGCGCTCACTCCGGCACTAACTATTTAAATATTTTATGCATTTTGGAATATTGTTGTCACAAGTTTTATAATAACGAATAAATTGTTCTATAATAAAAACAACAATGTGGCGACAAACTGGTATACAATCTAGACCGCTGAAATTGTTAAGGTACCAGTTTTGCAATCGAAAGTGCGTTATTTATGTGGACCTATTTCAAGCACATTGGGCTTAATGTAAGAGAACATGGGCAAATTAGCAATTTTGATCTACATTACTGAAGTCATTATTTGTATAAAGAAAAAAATATTGTATTCCAAAGTATGCTTATGATAGATAATAAGTAACATTACCTTCTTGTTTACATAAATCTATTTGAGTAGTATGTGAATGTATAGATTAACTATCTCTGCACTGATTTTTAGACTTATATTTTACTATCGCTGCCTTTTAATAATAATATAATGATTATTTATTTATTTGCATATTTTATTGTTTTTACTTCTTAAGAGCCGATGATTTCTAAAGTGTTCAAAGCGATTCAATCAAAATTATCTTGACACACAAATATTTTGTCCTACGAGTGTGTTTGTTGTACAAGTTTTGAGGATGGATTGGTAATCTGACGGTGAGTGTCGTCGTCAGATTACCAATCCAACCGAAGAGGGTTTGTAATGGAATTTTCTGTGGCTACGCTGCGAACATTGAAATCATTCAGTATCCCAGCCGCTGTTGTTTGTACCGCATGCGCCACCTGACAAGCGTAGCTCGGAGTTTTGGATGCTATGTCACGTAACAACGCTAGGTAAATTTGATATCAAACTGCACACGAGCCATCACGGTTTGCTTTTACAGCGTGTAGAAATAAGGCTAAGTTCAGATGGTCATGCGTTGACGCACGTGGACGCGCGACAAAGGAGTTCATATGACAAGTGGTAGCTCACGGCAGTCGGGCGCGATCATCTAGTGCTCCGTACGTCTGCACGCTAGAAGTCGCGCGAGTCAACTGAACAGGTTTATACGTGAATAAAGGAACTCAATACGCGCGCAAAAGCGCGTAAACGCGCGCATCAAGATACCGGCGATGGAGCAGCGACGATCGCGCGTAGCTGTGTGTAGACGCGCGTTCATGTAAACGGGTCTGATGTATTTACTTAGAAGTTCTTTACGCGCGTAAGGTTGAACGCGCGTCAACGCACGACCATCTGAACTTAGCCTAAAGAAATGTCACAGAAAAACACAGCCCGTCTGTCAAACTGAACATAACCTACAAAAAGCTACATTATTTTGTATGTTTTATGTACCTATGGGCCAGCCATTAAAGATGATCCAGAGAATCTAAGCGACCGATCAAGGTCATTGATGCCACGCCTGGTAAATTTTACTTAAATTCGTTTAGCGTGATTGAGTAAAGGGGGTTCCAAACCGGCATTATTTGTACGGCAATCTGTCGCTGCAATTTACTGGCTGGCAATAATAGTCACATTATATAACATAATGTCCTCCAGACCGAATATCGGTCATGGTGGCCAATTTTAACAGAGAATAACCATCTGCGCAGGAGATAATATACAAGTGCACTTTCTGTTCCCTAACTTTCATGATCCGATGGGACGGCAATCCGACACGACCGGAGAGAGATCAGACCCAGGAACAGCGGCTTTACGTGATTTCCGAAGCACGGGTACGGCTAACACCTCCTACTTCGTAACTCCAGGCTTGTATTGAGATTTCTAAACAGAAAAACCCAATAACTTTTTGCTAGCCCGAGCCGGGATTCGAACCCGAGACCACATGCACAGCAGTCGCATTCACTACCACTGCGCTACGGAGGCAGTGACATTATAGAACAAGTGAGAATCGGCAATGAATTGCCGTAAATCTTAGAGTTCGAAAAATTGGTTCAAGTAATATGCAAAGGTCACGTGATACCACGTGACCTTGAGGTCAGAGGTCAGAGGTCGACTATGCTGAGTCGAATGGCGTTGACCGCGAGTCTCTAGCTCTTACGGTTCTTGAGTTGAAAGTTGTATAACAGACAGACAGACGGACGGACGGACGGACGGACGGACAAAGCTGTTGTATAAGAGTTTTTTCGAACTCTAATACAGGTCAATATGTTCCATAAAAATACCCAAAATTATATTTAGAACTAGCTTTTGCCCGCGGCTTCGCTCGCATAAAAATAGGTTATACTAAGTTAGGTGTAACACTATTTTAAAAAAATACATAAGATAGCCTATGTTACATGGTGATAATTTCGCTTTCTAATGGTGAAAGATTTTTTAAATCGGTTTTGTAGTTTTGAGTTAAATCATTGCAAACAAATAAACACAAAATAAAATCTTTCCTCTTTATAATACTTATTAGCATAGATACACGACTTACGACTTCAAATGTAGTTGACCTGGTCGGGCTATAGTTGAACAATGCCAGTACAAATTGCAATCAAATTATTACCCGTTAAGAAGCTTAACGAACATAACTTTATAATGTTAGTTGGTTTATTCAAATTCATTTTAAATGTTTCAGTTTAAACAAAACTGATATCTATTCCGACCGAGTTCACTTATTGTTCATTAATATTTTTCAGAATCTCTTCGGGTTGATGAATGAGTGACGGGTGAAATGTCACTCAAACTTAATCGCTGCATAATAATATATTGTGTCTGTCACAACTGTAATCCTCTTAAGACCTAAAGAGTAACCACTTAACCAGTAATCTGAGGTCTGTTTATACATCACGTATCTAGTGGGTTTATGTGTGTGTATAGATATTGTGTTATTTATTATATTATATGTACCTATGTATGTGTCTACTTCTAGTTATTGCTGTACAGGCTAATGTTCAAATTCAAATTCAAAATAAATTTATTATAATTAGGTTAGAAGGTAACACTTATGAATTTTACACTTAAGTTTTCCTGTGAATTTACATTTACTGCCACGTTCAGCAAAGCAAGTGTGTAGGGCTCATAAGAAGAAAAGGCAGGAAACTCATGGCAACTCTTTTTTTTTCTGTTGTAATATTATTTCGTGCTTCAGTGTTTAGTTGATGGTAAATGATGTAAATACTGTGAAAGACAAAATAAAAAGGATTAATAAATTAACGTCACAAAATTTCTTACGAATGCGGTTCTTAGTTCTTGCTTTTCTGAATATGTTAGAGCAATATGCAGATGTATATTCATAGAAGACCTGGGGGTGGCGGGCTTTGTGGGCCTGCCCGCCATCCGTTCAGCACCAGGTCCGAGAGGTGACGTGCGTGTTCCCACGCGCGCCTCTGTGTCGAGTCCGTCTCCCCTCTAGGGGGGACAGTAGGGAGTTTTTAGATGTGCCTGTAGGGTAGGTCTTTCGTGTAGTGGCCTGCCGTTTCATACGGCGGGCCGTAACCTCGGCGGGGTCGCGACCGCATGCGAAAGTGATTCGCGCGGCCCCGTCGATAGTGGTTTTGTTGAGGAACACCGTGGTAGGTTTAGTCGGTATTCCGGGAGGTACTTTAACATCTTTACCATCTTTCTTTTACCCCGGCGAGTCCGACATAACCCCTCCGCCCGCCCCCGCGGAGGGGTATGCGTCATGCATTCCCCCACGTAAAAAAAAAAAAAAAAAAAAATATGTATATTCATAGAAAAGCTTAATAAGTTTAATTTTGACAAAAATATGTGTTGTTTCAAGATCGAAATGACTAAATTTGAATTAATTTGATTTATTATTTTTAGTTTTTTTTTTAACAGGTAATGTTTCGTCCTCGAATCCCTTAAAACGTTAAGCGCTAAAGGCTTAAGAACGGGTGTTGATCATATAAATTTTGTACCCTATGTTCAAGTTCGGTGTAATAGAGGTCGTGGCTGTCCTCTATCGTCAGGTCTAGCCTTAGGTGCCTATATTCAAACAAGGAATCGGTTTAGTTTCGGACAGTTCTGTCTACTGCACGGATGGCGTAGTGATTTACGTGGTCGCCACACCGACTGTTGTGGGTTCGAATCTCACACGGGACAAAAAATTGTGTGTTGTAATATAACTAATGTAAGTAATAATGTCCTCCAGACCGAATTTCGGTCACGGCGGCTAATCTTAACGGAGACTAGCCATCTGCGCAGGCGATATTATAGTGCACAAGCGTGTGCGCAAACACAAGAACACTCTCTATTCCCTTACTCTCATGATCCGATGGGACGGTAATCCGACACGACCGGAGAGATATCAGGCGCAGGACCAACGGCTTTGCTTGCTTTTCAAGGCACGGGGGTGTCTAACACCTCCAACTTCCTAACTCCGGGCTGCTATTGAGAATTCTTAACAGAAAACCCGATAACTTTTTGTTGGCCCGACCCGGGATTCGAACCCGAGACCTCATGCACAGCAGTCGCATTCACTACCGCTGCGCCACGGATGCAGTTGTAAGTAATAAGTGTTATTTAAATAGCTTAAATTGCAGTAAATGCCTATAATAGTAGTGCTATCGTTCAAAATTATGTACCAAAAGTGTTTTCCAAAATAAACAACACGACGAATCCGTATAAATTAGTTTAATTTCAATAAAAACCAAGAGACTTTTGTCCAGCAGCGGGATATACTATTTATTATGACGTAGCCTATGTTACTCATGAATGGTATAACTTTCTATTAGAGAAATATTTTTTATCGTTCAGTAGTTTTAAAGATTACGTGTTCTGCATTTACAGAGTAACTGTTATCTCTTCAGATTATCAGTAAAGCTAATATTTTTTTAAGGTATTTAGTAGGCCTGAACTAAGATTAAAATGTAGACATGTAGCATTTAATAGTCTCGTGACTTTTTATATTATTACTAAGCACGTTGATAAAATATTTTTAAAATGTTGCCAAAACCGTTGGCCATGAAAACGATAAACCATAAGTATAATTGTATTAATATTTGTTTAATGTATGTGTTATTTTAATATACAGGCAATATGGTCTTAAAAGCTATTATTTCACAATTAAAGTTCATTAATTGTAAAATGGGACACCGTTGGACTACCAAGCAGAGGTCTCGAGTTCGATCCCAAGGCACGCATCTCTGACTTTTCGAAGTTATGTGCATAATTATTAAATAGTTAATTATCTCTCGCTTTGACGGTGAAGAAAAACATCGAAAGGAAACCTGCATGTCTGACAGTACACCATAATGTTCTCAAATATATGTAAAATCTGCCAACCCGCACTAGGCCAGCGTGGTGGACCATGGCCTCGTGCCTCTCTGAGAAGAGGCCTTTGCCCAGCAGTGGGACAGTTTATTACAGGGCTCATATTATTAATTGTAAAATAATAGTTAATACCATAATTTTCTTATATTGCTTAAATCTTTAATTCCGGTATGCCCCAGGGTATAATACTTGGTTCAATTTTGTCGTTGTTGGTCTTGAAGGTAGTTTCATTTTATTTATTTTAACGTACATATATACATTCAGTTCAAGTTATAGATGTAGAGATGACAATTCTTCAAGAGAAAATAATTTAAATTAAAGGCACTTTAATTATAAGATTAACTTTATTTGTGGTTAATATAACTAGATCTCTACTTAAGCTAATCTGGATGAGATGTTTTTGATTGCCTGAGTTGTTTTCTGTGGTCATAGAACAGCCAGCTGAAACAAAAAGTATAGTACGCTAGCTGACCCGGCAAACGTTGTTCTGCCATATAAATTATTTCTTAGCGATATGAAATATACTTTACGGCTTATTCTGATACCTACCAAATATACATAAAAATTTCATAATATCGATGGAGCCGTTTCAGAGGTGTCCGATCACAAACACTGTGACACAAGTTTGAACAAAACTATTTATTTATAGATACTAAATTATAAACTGCTTCAATACTTCAAGCAGCTTTAGTGAATATTCAAATATCCGTATCCGCATCCGCGGATGTTAGAAGATCTGCATCCGCAACATCCCTAGTGAGTACAAATAACACACACATAGGCGAATAATGCTTAAGGCATATTCAACCAGTAGGTATGTCTAAGAGCAGAGTAGATATTAAAATGTAGGTGCTTAGTAAAATAATAATATAAAGTCCTTAACATACATAATAAAATGAAATAAATATTAAGTGATAAATAAATAGTCGTTCGAATAGTATGTAATAAGCGTAATTGTTTGTTTTTTAATAATCTATTTAAAACATGAACTAAAGATGGCTCCATAGGAAACGTACCAAATGTTATCTAACTACATTCGTATACCTAATCGCGTCAAAATCCTGTTTATGATACCATAAACAGATGGACAGAAAGACAAAAATTCAAAAAACTTGTTTTGGACTCAGAATCCACCCACAAAAGAACCCTATTACTTATTAAAAATATCTGTATTATATAGCCTTGTATTAGTTTCATAATAGTCTAACAGTATGTTAGCCTATAATAATGTAGGTTTTTATTCGACCATGTGTGCAAATAAAGATACGGCAAGTTTAATGGTAAGTGGTTACTGTAGCCTACAGGGGTCTGCAATACCACATATGCGTAACCAAACCTTAAAAATATGTCGTTCTGCTGCTAGCATAAAGATTCTACTACTCTCACTGCTTGTAGCGCACTATATTCTTTCAGACCCTAGAGACTTCTTACCCACTGCAAAAACACAAGACAAAGCTACTGAGCTACTGATTTCTGTATGGAGAAAAGACTTTCGCAGTCAATTTGCCTCAGTTTGATAGAGATATCCCCAGTTTAAGGGAAGACCGAAATAGTAAAATTATTGCCTACGGGTACTTACATCAATACTGCCATAGCAGGCAAGGTCAAGCCAGCACCTACGAGGAATACTGCGCCAGGCAGTACCTCTATAGTAGCCGTATAGATCTTGGTATACATTGGTACGTATATCAGCGGCATCAGGTTTTCCACTAGCCCTGCTATTGAATTTACTTTACCTGGAAGTAAAAACGACAATGTACTGTAAGTACCAGACAGACCTTGATTTCCAGACTGTCTCGTTGAATGTAGAGTAAAATTTTATGGTGATCGTGAGCCAAGTAAGGTTTGATTTCGTATCGGTTTATCATTGGATTTTCCTGGCAAGAAATTCTTAGAGGCTGTACAGTGTCTCGCTCTCTTGAGCAATGTGCCTTGAGGACGGCAATGGCCACATCGCTTAGCACGCGAGAAATGTAGGTTTTTGCCCTTTAAGGATACATTAGAAACGTGAGACTATTTATGCATTTATGTTCTAAGCTTATTGATTATTCTGTTACTATAAAGTTGGGCTACTATAAAGTTTCTACATATTTGCAAGCATGCGGCTTGGGGTCCTACTATCCTTAGGACGATTTATACACTTGAGTTGCTGACCCTTAAAAAAGTAGTTGCTGTGTGCCGTAAGAGCACAACATAAGATGGTTTGATTGGAATCTTCTGTAGGGTGGAAGTATTAGTGACAACGCTGCTTTAGATTGACCTAAAATACAGCTTCTGATACTTCACTAAATCAAAGTTTCTGGGGATTTAACTTTTCTGTCTGTTTAAATGTTTATTTCACATTTAATCATTGTTGCGGCTTCGATAAACCTGATTTCTCAGGTCTAATATAAGAACAATAAATAACTATGATAAGAGAAAAATATTTAATACCTTACCTAATTCAAAAGGATCAACCAATTTAGAAATTATTGACCTTATAGCCAATTGAGAGGTCCCGCTCAGTAATTCGACAAAGGGCGCTGAAAATAAACACAATTACATTAATGGTTTCTGCCATAGACATGAAATCAAATTATTTTGTTTAATTTTGCGCGAACCTACTAATCAGTGGAATCAGTGGTATTTTTATTTATATAATATGTGTAATAGCTTTTTGTTATTCTTGCTTTCATAGTAGTATTCACCACTGTAACTGTGACGCAGCGGTACTGTATACTGTGTATGAAGTCTCGGGTTCGAATATCGGGTCAGGCCAACAAAAAATTATTGATTTTTTCTGCTAAGAAATTTTAATAGCAGCCCGGTGTTAGTAATCTGGAGGTTACGATTCGCCATTTTATTACCATTGTAAATGTTGTGAAATTGTTTCAGAAGAGGCAAATTATTACACGTCAACAACATTCTTCGCTTCTAGAAGATTTTATTTCAAAATATATCACTAATCTGAAGTGTGTCTTGTTACTTTTTCATGTTCATTTTAGCGGGACACCTATTTGACTTTTTTAATCATGATTCAATCAATATGAGTCACGAATCAATCAATCAAACTTACCTATATAGAATATTTTTGCATTTGGTGCGAAGCAATACACGAATGCAGCAGCTATTTTGCTCAATATTGATAGTATGCCCAGCATAGAATCATGCCACCCTAAGTATTTACTAAACAACATCAGAGACAGTAGCATACCTGAAACATAATTTTTACAGTGCTTAAGGTCGATAAACTAAATAAGGCAACAGAAGAGTTTGCCCAAGTAGAATCTAAACATATTCTTATGCCATCATATATTTATAAGGCAACTCGTGATCTTGGACAGTTCCGTAAAGCTTTCTTTTTGAGTCTTATTCTGAGTTCCGTACCGTACCGTCATGCTCACTCAAATGTCATTGCTTGTGGTGTCGTCATGGGCCGGGTCGATCCCTTCCCTTCAATATGGCGAAGGGGGCGATGGCTGGCCCATGCGTCTTACTCGTGAACGGGTGCTACTTGTGGTGACTGGTCGACCTTGGTATCGTGGAATTCGATGATTTACTTACTACATTTTTATTTAAACAGTTTGATTAAACTACGGACTACAATCATGCCTTGCCTTGATTATTAATGTACATGTAAGTGGATGCTCCTATTTACCATACTGCTGCTTTAGAGGCTACCATCAAATTTTATTAAATGCTTGTTGCAGCACCTTACAGCTCCTATGATTTGTAAACAAAAACTTGGCGATTAAAAAGAGTGACCATGAGTTTCTTGCCCTTTCTTCTCATGAGCCCTACACCCTTACTTTGCCGAACGTGGCAGTAAATGTAAATTCGCAGAAAAAAATTGTGTAGCTTTGACATTCGTAAGTGTTACCTTGTAACCTAATCTGAATAAATTTATTTTGAATTTGAAATTTGAATTTATGCCATCTATCAATAGAGTTAATGAAACTATGCGAATATACATATATACCGAATATAGCACTTTTTTTGTTGTTGATTTCTAATGAAAGTTCCTCAATATCATAAATTTATACGTTGAAGAAAGCGGTCGTGTTTAAATTTTTGCTAAATTATTACCAAAGTTTTTACGCAGTATTAACCTGTATACATATCGGGTCATAAGCTCGGTATTGGAGTGACGTGTGCCGAGTCGTATTTGTAAATAAATACGTCGCCCGCGCACCTCGCAGCGGCCGTGCTTGCTGAGGTAGGCCCCTCCTCACCTCGCGGGAAAGAGAGGAGCTGCGCTTCGAAATAATTCGTTCTTGTCGCACCACTACACTTCGTTCGCCCAGAATTCTAACAAGTGAGTTACCGCAACTTAATACTAGAAGCACCTACATTTCTGTTTTATAAAACATAAACGGCTACACAAATAACAAAAATGCTTTGTTCGGCATGTAAATCGACTATTGAAGACCATGAATGTTTAAAATGCCGATTGTGTTTGCTGTATTATCACACACTTTGTGTCGGCATATCCAATAAAGAGTTTAAAAACCTCTCTACTGATACTAAATCGAAGTGGTCCTGTCCGACCTGTCGCAGTAAGGCTCCTAAGAGTGATAACTCAAACACGCCAGTCCGGCCGATGTTATCTCCAAGCTCGCGTTCTAACGTTAACGTGGCTAAGCACGGGACTACTGAGCTTCGCGGCACCAAGGATGCGAATACTGGCTGTTCACCCTGTTGTTTATCACGTTCAGATCTTCGCTGTATTATAAAAGAAGAATTACGGGCCTGTATTACTGATTGCATTTCCGATTTCAAGAGTGATATTAACGATCAGTTGCGTGAAATGAAAGACGATATCAGAAATTTTAGCGAGTCGATTACTTTTATGAACAGCCATTTCGAGAAGCTAAATGCTGAAATAAAAGCGTACAAAGGTGACATCGATCGCATAAAGAATGAAAATGAGTCTCTCAAAAATGATCTCATGGCTATTTCCGCGCGCTGTATTCAATTGGATCAACTGATGCGTTCATCAAATCTTGAAATTCAATGCTTACCTGAACACAAGACAGAAAACATAGTCACGGTCGTAAAACAACTGGGTAAAGTGGTAGCTTGCCCCTTAAATGATGCAGACATTTCCTACTGTAGTAGAATTGCTAAGAAGGATCCTGGTAGCCCACGTCCCCGTGCTATTTTGGTTACACTGAGCAGTCCTCGTCTGCGCGATACGCTTTTAGCGGCTACTGTAAAATACAACAAGCAACACCCTAATGACAAACTGAACTCAAGTCATTTGGGACTAAGTGAAAATAAGAAGTCGGCAATATATGTTACCGAAAATTTATCGCCCGAGAACAAGTCGCTTCATGCTGCAGCACGACTCAAAGCCAGAGAACTAAACTACAAGCATGTGTGGGTGCGCAGCGGCCGTATATATATGCGTAGAACGGACACTTCTGAATATATCTATGTTCGCAACGCAGCAACCTTAGAAAGACTGTGCAATCTGTAGGTTTTTTGTACTAAATATTTAATCTTTAATCTGAGTATATATTTTTGTCAAAATTCTCATCTTTAAGTATATATTTTCAAAACGTTAGAGGTTTACGTACTAAAACTTTAGACTTATATAAAAATGTTTTATGTTGCGATTATGATGTAATTGTACTGTGTGAAACATGGCTAAACCATACCCTATTCAATTCAGAACTGTTTGATGATCGTTATGTCACATATAGACGTGATCGAGAGACCAGTGAATTTCACAACAAGAAATCGGGTGGTGGTGTTTTAATTGCCATATCTAAGCGTTTTAAATCGAGGAGACTAACCCAGTTCGAAAGCGGTTGCGAAGATCTTTGGGTGGAGTTAGATAGGGGTAAAAACCGGAAATCCCTAGATAATTTATACATATGTGCGGTTTACATACCCCCTCCGGTACAAAAACACATTCTCGAACATTTTATTAACAATACCAATCGAATTTTAGAATCACACAATAACACACTTATACTAGGAGATTTTAATCTAAGCTCGATAGCATGGCCCAACAATACAAATAGCGGGTCCTTACCGGCATCCTTACCTGGCCCAGTTGGGAGCAAATTACTAGACTTTTTAGCCCTTAATAATTTGAAACAACACAATACAATCCTGAATAACCAAGGAAAAGTTCTAGACCTAGTACTTTCGACTGAAAAAATTTACCACATGCAAGTAAGTAAGTACGTACTTAGCAATATTGACCTGTACCACCCGCCTTTAGAATTTGTCTTATCGTATAGTAGTACTTCAAGTCTCTCACCCCAGATTCCTAGCGACAAGTTTAATTTTCACAGAGCAGATTTTAACAAAATTATAAGCGAACTCAACTCTATTTCTTGGGCTGATGAATTCTCAGTCTTGAACAACGTTGATGATATGGTTGATTTGTTGTACAGGGTTATTAGAGCGGCAATTACAAAACACGTACCTTTAAGTAAAAAGACCAATCAGAAGTATCCCAAATGGTTTACTAAAGAACTTATAAACTTGTTAAATGAGAAATATAAGGTTCGTAAAAGGTACCGTCAATATAAAAATCCTTTGGATGAACTGAGTTTCTCATTACTGAAAAGACGATGTTCATCGCTGATTGAATCGTGCTACAGGAACTACATTAATAACATAGAAGACTCTTTGTCTAAAAATCCGAAACTGTTCTGGAGTCACCTAAAAAATAAGCGTCAGAACAAAAGTACGTACCCGTCATCAATGCATCTAGATGACAGACGCGCTTGTAATGGTTCAGATATTTGCAATCTCTTTGCATCCTTTTTTGCGTCCATTTATAAGGCACCCTCTTCTACTACAGGGCACTATCACGACCTCACATCCCCTAACTCTTTACTTACAAATTGTTTGCCAGGGTTGTCCTTTTCACAAAATACCGTTTTAACAGCCCTCAAGCATTTAGATCGAAGTAAAGGTACTGGCTCTGATGGTATACCAACTCTTTTTGCAGCGGAATGCCGTGATGCGCTCTCTTTACCACTCTCATTAATTTACAACAGGTCAATAGAATCTGGACACTTTCCTATCGCGTGGAAGGAATCTAGGGTTGTACCTATTCCCAAATCAGGAGATACTGCGTCCATAAATAACTATAGGCCAATTTCTATATTACCTGTCTTCGGTAAACTCTTTGAAGTATTAATAACACCCACAATTACCTGGCATATAAAACAATTGATTTCACCACACCAGTTTGGTTTCTGCAAAGCTCGATCAACAACAACTAACCTCATTTCATTTGTGACCTTTCTGACTGATTCAGTTGATTCCAATATTCCAGTTGACACCATTTACACCGATATAAGTAAGGCCTTCGACACAGTGGACCACAATATCCTTATTTACAAACTTTCTACTTTTGGTATAACAGGTAATTTGCTAAATTGGTTTTCCTCGTATCTAAGCAATCGGATTTCCAGGGTAGTTGTCAATGGATACTCGTCCCAATCATTTTTAACCCCATCAGGAGTTCCCCAAGGATCAGTTCTTGGGCCAATTTTGTTTAACATATTTGTTAATGATATT
This sequence comes from Catocala fraxini, assembly GCA_930367265.1. NCBI lineage: Eukaryota > Metazoa > Arthropoda > Insecta > Lepidoptera > Erebidae > Catocala > Catocala fraxini. Next base: position 28,065,122 of record OV884028.1, on the reverse strand, counting down.
GTACCACTTTTTAAACACAGCAAATGCTTCCTATACGCCGACGATCTCAAACTTACAAAACAAATAAAAAATAAGCACGACGCCTTTCTTTTGCAAGAAGACTTAAACCGCTTGGTCGACTGGTGTGAGAAAAACGGCTTGGCACTGAACATCAACAAATGTAAATATATACGCTTCTCTCGTAGTGTTGGCATAAATTCGCAAACCTATACAATCCATAATAAAACATTAGAAGAAGTGGCTACAATTAAAGATTTGGGGGTTGATTTGGATTGCAAAATTAGATTCCACACTCACATCGACAGGATAACTACTAAAGCTTTTCAAATGCTTGGCTTTATCATTAGAAATTCCAAAGATTTTAAAAAGCCACAGACTAAGATAAGACTTTTCTCAGCCTTAGTTCGATCTGGTCTAGAATATTGTGCTCAGGTCTGGTCACCCCACTATGAGATCCATGTTAAGCGCATTGAGAGGGTCCAAAAGCGTTTTCTCTGGCACCTGTCGTACCAGTGTAACATGGCAAAACTGCTACCAACATATGAAAGTCGGTTGAAGCATTTTAGTCTCCATAGTTTGTTGGATCGAAGACGCTTATTGGATCAGATTTTACTGTATAAATTAGTTAACGGTGAGTTGGACTGTCCCACTCTCGTTGAGAAGTTAAATATATATGCGCCATCGAAGTTACCTCGTGCAAGTAAATACACTCCTTTTTCGATTAAAACATCTAAAACCAATTTGGGTCAAAACGCTACTATCAGCAGATTACTGAGTGAGTATAATAAGCTCGCCAAAAATAATCAAATTGAAATTGATATATTTTCAAACAGTTTACCTAAATTTAAAAGCCAAGTTTCGGCATCATTCAATCTTTCTGTGTGTAAGAAGTAAAGTGCATCACTATGTCCTGTTATCTCGATCATGTTCTATGTGTTTTTATACGACTGACATAACCATATTTCTTTTGCAAGTAAATTCACTTTGTTTTTCTTGCCTTCATGTATAATATTTTGTTAATTTTAAGTTTAATTTAATTACCTTAATTTAAACAGTCCCTTACCATGCCGTGGCAACTTATAAGTGAAACAACACTTAGCATGCAATTTTTAAATCATGTTTGTTAATTTTATATCAGTGTATGTTTTGTTAGTTGTCCAAATAAATAAAAAAAAAAAAAAAAAAAAAAAAAAAAAAAAAAATATAAGTAGTGGTCTTATGAAGAATATAATTTAGATACGAAGAAAAAAACAATCACAAGGAGTGTTGGAACTCAAGACCTCGTTGCTTAAAATATTTTTGAGTTTAAAATAGTAAAAGTCCAGTGGGCAAATTGTTGAGCTTGTGTTCTTGAAGCATGTGTATTCCAGTTCTTGGAGTATATTTTACGGAATTCTCTATTTGATATGACTAATTTAAAGGTATTTAAAGACTGATGACTTCAACGATGCAGAACGCATGTGCAAAGCCTTCGAACCCACACTCGCCTAGCAGCGTGGTGCACTTATGGCTTGGTAGGTAGCACGTTTCTATTAAAAGTTTAGTTTATAAACAGACAAACTCATATTGACTGGAATAGATGTTTACGACAATCATGATAGAAATTGAAGCTGTTGTTTTGAATTAAAGGTAATTGGTATGTAACTACTTGATTTGATTGATCTTTGTATTGATTTTAATGTTTTAAATCTATAATTATGGTTTTGTTTTATCCCTTATAGCCCTCCCCTATTTTAAAACATATACTTACCGAAAATTTGCATCACTGCATTATATGCCTGGAACCAACCATATTGGACTTCATCCCAGCCGAATCTGAACCTTGTCAACATGTACATAACAGCTAGTTCACCTGAAATATGACATTAAAGAGAGTATAATATTAATATATTACCGATTTTAGTATGCTTAGAGCACAACAGAAACCTAATTAGGGAAGTACATTTCTAACATTGCAGCTAAATAATTCTTAGTTATATGTCTGCAAGTAGGTTTTGAAGAGCTCTTTAAAACTTTTAACGCTGCACAGCATTTATTGTTCGCGGACACCTGGTGACTGCGGTGGCGTTCGATATCTAAAGGAGAAACTATGTTGGGCAGTAGAACTTTTACTTCCTCTAATAGCGCAGCAGTTTCTTTTAAAGTACAACGCGCTAGTGATATCTCTGATCTTAAGAAAGTTTACAAGAATTTACGAGCTGGTCTGCCGTGTGCAAACATTTAGCCTGAGTAGTACCTGCCAGATTACAAATATTTGTGGAAACTATTGGACTTCCACGTAGATGTCTCGAATTCAATCCCAACAAAATTATCATATTAAATAGTTCATTATCGCTGGTTTTAATGATGAAGGAAAACCTCGTGGAAAAAGCTGGATGTTTGAGAGTTTTCCATAATATTTTCGAAGGTATTTGAAATCTGCCAACCCCACTGGACTAGCGTGATGGACTATGGCCTAACACTTCTCACACTGACAAGAGGCCCGTGGTCAGTAGTGGTACGGTTTAATACAGGGTTATTATTATATGGAAGTCTACTACGTCCTAACATTACAAAGATGATCAAGGGCAAAATCTGTGTACATTGCAGCTGCTGTATTCTTTAGAAGAATCAGTTATCGAGGTGTCAACGGAAAATATGACTGTATAATCCAGCGCATTTATTGTCTTTATTTTAGTTAGATATATTTTCTTACTCTATTAGACAAGTATTGACAAAATAGTTGTGCTGTATATATACCTATATGTAATTTCAAAAGAATACTTACCATACAGAGGTCCGAACAACACACCGATGACTGCTAACAGCAAACAAAGACGGAGTCTTCTGTTATTAGGAGCTTTTTTTAGGAACACTTTTACTGAATCTTTAATATTGGCAATATTGAAGTATTGACGGACTAAGTGGCAGCAGCCCTGGCGGTCATGCTGTGGATGAAAAATGCTTATTTTGATTTCATAGTATTCGCTGTCTCTTTTTTGCTATTGCGAATAAGCGAGATGTGCTATACAAGTGACATCATATGATACAAAATCATATTGGGAATGATATAATATCTTAGACTGGATATCTCTGGAGACATAAGCAGAGGTGTTTTTTTACAACCACATTTATCGGCCATGTTTGTATCACAAAAAGTCAATAATATATTTCTCCACTTGAAAATGGAATCTGTGGCTTAACGATTGCATGCTAACAAAAGCCTAAGTTTATGCCACGGAACAAAGAAGGCAGTCTGACACATTTAAAAAAGATTTAAAGTATATTTCAAAATCGTACACTCATCGTGTCGAAGATAAGCTAGTATTTTAGTATTTGACGTTAATTTCACTTGCTTAATTTAATTATAATTTTGCGAACGCCATTCATTGTGGCGGTTGCTGGATTTATTCTGAGGTTCCATCAACGTTTTCTATTTTACTAACATATTGCACATTTTACGGTGGTTAACTCACTGTTACTCAGCATAATTGTTTCTTTATATTTTCTGTCAGGCCTGAATTTTCTTAAAAAGTAACTTTTTGATTTTGGTAAAATAAATCGATTATAATGAAAATTTAAGTATATGCATTAAACTGCGCGCCGTTATGATCATTTTGCAAATTTAAGTAAAGTAATAAACACAATCTAATCATAATTTCAAATATAGAACAAAAATGTTGCTTACCTTTTTCTGTTCCTGTGTCCTCTTTGGATCTCTGACCACTATAAGCACATATAACACATTCACAAAATGTAAGGAGCATGCCAGTCCGAAGCAGCCGTAGTAATCAATATATCTTAACAAAATGCCACTAACTGCTGCACCGATTGGAAAAGCCACTGTTACGCTGACACTAAGAAGTCCCATTCTGAAAGTTCTGTTCTCCTCTGTAGTAATGTTACTTATATAAGTAAAGGCAGTCAAGAAACAAAGAGTCCAACCTCCGGTCAGTCCTTCAATAGCAGCACCTGACAAGATAAGTACTTCTAAATTCAGCTGGTACATATAATAAACGTTAATTATACTATTGATACCGGATAGAAGCTGTCCAATCATTGAGATGATTATGAAGAATTTTCTGTGTCCAGTTGTATCAGAGAAAGCACCAGCCAACATCGAAATTACAGAAGGAATTGTAGCCGATATGTACGTTTTCCATATAAGAGCGTCTGCTAGTAAATTCTGTGTTTCTCTTTCGAACTGGTTTTCAGGGTGAAGATCTTGTGCTCTCAAAGAGTTGCAAATCGTGTCGTTAAAGTTCAGATTCACCCGACATGCTTTTTCTAAGTTAAGGTTTGTTGATGCCGTCGAATTGATCATATTTGCAACTATGAAGAGAAAGAGACTTGGCTCAAGTGTTATGTTTTTGAAGAAAATTAGAACTTTTGTGCAGCACGTATCTTGTTTTTCTTCCACCTGATCATTTTGTCTGAGCGGATCTTCTTCCGTTGGTTCAACATGGTTATAATCGTAAATTTCTGTTGCCATATTTCAAATTACTTCTAAATCATTATTTGTTTATTTAAATGTAATATTCTTATGTTTTCACTACACTTGATTATGTTACTAATGCCGCTAATGTACTATATTATGGGTAACAATAGTATTATTTATAAATAGTACATTAAAAAAATGTAATCTATTGATAATGTATGATTCATCAGGGTGTGCGTAAACTTGAAACACCTGAACATTATTTTATCTTTAATCTGTATATATGTAGGCTAATCCTACCTTATCGAATTTATAGGAATTTCACATTATGTCGTGAACAATAATATACGCTCTTAACGAATTTTAAGTTCATTTGCCTTTACCTATTTCATTTTATTAACGTATTTATATCTGATACTGATGTGAAAATGTTGTTTTCTAAAATGATCATCGTCATATTACATCAGTAGCATTTCCGCTTTTGTAGCGCCTCTGGCATGTTAACGGTAGCAAGAGTAGACGATTATCATACTACAGTTCGCAAAAGGGTTATTTCCGTGCTAAGGCGAGTACGGGAAAGTACCAATAGTATCCTTGCGGTCTTCGCCAAAAAGTACAATCCCAAAACTATAAAGTCGATTATGCGAGTTTTAATAATTTAATAAATTACTATGTTAAGAAAATAGACATTGTCTTATTAAATAAATATTATCATTGTTATTTCCACTTAAACCAGGAATACATTGATTTGTTCAGTATATTTAGGCATGTCACTAAGACTCTGGAGCTCGTATTCCTGAGATTTTCCAGATATTCTTAAGGAGGCGTTGCCCTCGCAGCTAGGAGCCAAGTAGTCTTTGTCTATTATATTGACATTGCGCAAGAGAGATTCGTAGTATTACAAACATCTATTGTAACTGCTTATCATTATATCGTATTTAATTTACATAAAACTATTGGTATATATGTATTTTCTTGATATTTTTAATATTAGCAAACGTTATGCTTTATATTTAGGTCAAAATCAGTTTGAATATTCAAATTATTCTAAAAATAATTGTTCTAAATACACAATGTATTTCATATCGGAATTAATACATTAATGAACATTACACATTCATTGTTACATTGCAGTTTATTCTTCAATCGTATCGCAATAGGCATTAATACGAAAATTTCATATTTCTATTTCAACGTTGGTATCTTCATCAAGAGCATAATTGAACTGGTTTTAGGATTACACAGTCAGTAACTAAAGTTGTTAAGCTTATCTATAATTTTCATAATAAGAGCTAATTCTTTTCACGATCAGTAAAAAGTGTGAATGATATTGGACCATGGTAGGGGTCTAATATAAAATGTACACAAGGCAATAATTGAGTACTACTATATTTTGTAAAGCGAAAATTAAACATTTTTTTTATTTGCTGACTAGATTTTGCTCATGGCTTCACTCGAGTAAATGTAGGTTAGGTTAGGTTTGTAACAGTGAGAGGTGGAGGCGCGGCGGTCAGAGCTCCGCGACGTCCTAAGGGCTGACTGGGGAGAACGACTTGCGCGACCGAGTGCAGGGCACGCCGCAATAGCGGCGGTAAGTCCAATCCTGGAGGAGTGGCTGGAGCGGCGCCATGGCGCCCTGACCTTCCGGCTGACGCAGGTCCTCACCGGGCATGGATGCTTCGGGAGGTACTTGTGTCGTATAGGCCGGGAGGAGACGTCTTGTTGTCACCACTGCGGTGACGGTCCCGAGGATACGGTGCTGCACACACTCGTGGAGTGCCCAGCTTGGGAGGAGCAGCGCCGGTCGTTAACCGGGGCATTGGGTGTCCAGGTCCTCTCGCTGCCGGAAATGGTTCTGTCCATGGTCCGGAGCGAGGGTGCATGGGAGGCCGCCGTTGCCTTCTGCGAGGCAGTGATGTCCGCGAAGGAGGCGGCGGAACGGGAGAGGGAGCTGGTCTCTCCCCACCCAAACCGCAGGAGACGTCCAGGGCGCCGCCGTAGGGCGCGCACAGACCTCCAGCCACCCTAGGGGCGGCCTGCGGGCGGTGGACTTGGGCAGTCTGCCGCCCGAGCAGCACAGGCCCGAGGGAGGGGCGTAAGCACCCCGCGCGCCCCCCTCAGTGAAGGGGAGGGCTGTACCATCTAGTCCTCCCCCAAACAGCTGGGGCCCGCCTCGCTACGTGGCGGGCTAAGACCTGTCGGTGTCGCGGTGAATACTAGCGTGAATCCCGCGGCACCGACACCGGTACGTGGGGAACGTCGTCAGGGGTTTAGTGGGTATGGGGCCGGCCTCACTGGCTCGAGTCCCACACACCCGCGCCCTGCCCGGGCGCGGACGGTGCGTAAAGGCATTCCACTGACGTAAAAAAAAAAAAAAAAAAAAGGTTTGTAACAGTACATTTTTCTGGATGAAAGATGTCCTATGGCTTATGTCCTATTCTGTACCCCCGACAACGTGTATGCAAAATTTCATGTTGATGGGTCGAGTAGTTAAGGTGTGAAAGCGTAACAAACAAACTCACATTCGCATTTATAATATTAGTAAAAATTAAAAACTATAATATTGTCTTCTGTTTACACGAATGTTATTCTTTGAAATTAAACTACGAGTCTAGCAGTAGTTTGCTTCTTCTTAAAATTAAGAAGCATACCACAGCTAGACTTCATGATAATTTGAGCTCATTCTGCGTAAATAGAAACACCAATGATTAAATTATGTTCGGGTACTTTGAAATAACTACACTGGAACATTGAGACAACTACCATCTTAGTCTCCCCATGACCATGGCTGCTGAAAAGCAACCGAAACGTCGGGGAAAGTGTAAACTTAAATATAAATACCTTTAATAGTTTTTAATAAATTAATTAGCTTAAAAATTAGTAAAGTTCAATATTACCTAGTAGAAGTGTGACAGTTTCAAAATTTTGTAATAAAGTGTAAAATAAATAACGCGTTAAAATCCGTATATAGTAGTTTAATTTCAATGAATCATAAACTAGTGTTTGAGTGTTAAAAAAATTGTGTTCCTTAACTATACATACATTAAGGTTCCCGAAAAATGTTCAATCATAAAGCTTAAGTAATGTTTACACCCATTCCAACTCAGTAAAGTTACTTTTAGGGATTTCTAAATTTGTATGACAACAGTTTACATTTGCTCAATGTGATACGATGATATGAAATTTACTGATAATATTGTATTGTAAATCCGTATGATATGTAAGCATTCTCTATTAAATAAAGTAATGTTACATATCGTATGAAAATGTTATCTGGTCGATAATCTTCACATATTAGACTTACTATATCTGCAAAACAAATGAATTCGTACATTACGGATATTTAAAAAATAATTCTGATAACAGTAAATAGATATTTAAGTATCTAATATAACGTTTGTGCCATTATTGTTGGCACGTTTTAAAGTACTAAAGTGATATAAGCATATGGTTTGAGTAAGCGATAGAGAAATCTAATGCGTGTACCGTCAGAAATACCCAAGCATAACATACACATACTCTACGTCAAAGAAGTCAATTTCATGCCTGCGCAAGCTCTCTTGAAGAATCCTTAGCAGAAACACAACTCAAAGCTACTTGCTTGTGATTTGATAATGTCATAGTCAAAAATATTTTTTTCGCGTAGTTACTTTGCATACTATAATTTGGATTTGAGTCGTGGCGGTACTGTTGCAATCATGCTACAGTAGATTTGATCAGCAACGATAGTTTGAGAAGCGATGCCGCTGCGTCTGGCCTTTTCCGAAGTGTGTTCTTGTTATTAGTGACTGTTTGTTTGACTACAATATTTAAACTTTTTACAGAATAAAATTTAAATACGCTATTGTTAGTGTCAAACATCGGTTAATGAATCTTCTTGTCTTAAATTGGCTTTCGCTGTCTGGCAATCCGAAGGAGAGTCTCAATGCCAAAGTATTTTTCTCAATCTTTAGTTTACTACAGCCAAGTAATACCTAATGAGATATATTAATTACACGGTATATCAATGAATTTAATTGTTTTGTACACTACAATGTAATCAAAGTGAATAAATAATTACAAAACCAAAAAGGAAATCACACAAAAATAGAGGTTACATTAGAATATTCTGAACCTTTGTTGAGGACACGGCGCTGCACACATTGACGGATTGCCCCGCCTGGGCATCGCAGCGCCGTGTGTTGATCGCGGCAGTCGGTATGGTTGCCCTCTCGCTCCCGGCCGTGGTTCAATCTATGGTCCGGAGCGAGACGTCGTGGAACGCCGTCGCCTCCTTCTGTGAGGAAGTCATGTCCATCAAGGAGGCGGCGGAGCGGGAGAGGGAGCGCATAAACCCTCTCCCCAACCGCAGAACCGGGCGCCGGAGGGCGCGAGATGACCTTCAGCCACCCTGAGGTTTGACCTGGGGGTGGTGGGCTTCGTAGGCCTGCCCGCCTCCCGATCAGCACCAGGTCCAAGAGGCGGCGTGCGTGTTCCCATGCGCGCCTCTGAGTCGTGTTTTTGTCTCCCTACAAGGGGAAAGTAGAGGGTCTATTATGTAGTGGCCTGCCGTTTCACACGGCAGGCCGAAACCTCGGCGGGGTCGCGATTGCATGTGAAAGCGATTCGCGCGGCCCCGCCGTCTATGGTTATGTCGAGGAACACCGTGGTAGGTTTAGTCGGTATTACCGGGGTATTACTCCCCCGGTGAGCCCGAGATAACCTCTCCGTCACCCCGCGGAGAGTTATGCGTCAAAGCATTCCACCACGTAAAAAAAAAAAAAAGAATATTCTGAAACTTCTCTAACCGTAGATATATTTGTTTCTTCGTCATGCAACTTTAATTCTAAAGTTTTAATTAAAGCGATGATAAATATGATTTTTTATCATTAGTAATACCTTTATTGAATAAAGCAGTTGCTGTAGGAAAACAGAGTACCAATTATATAAATAGAGTGCCGATCTAGATAAGACAAATGTCAAGTATAAAATAAAATCCAATTTAAGTTTATAAATGACATTTATTTTAATTTAAGAAACATTTATCATTTGTTATATTTTTGTTAGCAGCGATAGCTCAGTGGGGAGACCAACAGACTGCAATGCAGAGGGTCTCGGGTTCGAACCCACGTCGCGCACCTCTGACTTTCGGAAGTTATATAACTTTTCGAAATTATGTGCGTATTGATTGACAATTATCGCCTGCTCCGTGCCTCGGAGAGCACGTTAAGCCGTTGGTCCCGGCTGCAATGAACATCTATGGCAGTCGTTATTGGGAAAGTCAGTACCCTCTAATATCCTGACAATAGTCTAGCCTTAGGGTATTGTTAGCCTTCGGGTTGCGGAGGTCAGGTGGCAGCCGCTCCGTGTAAAAACTGATATCCAGTCAAAATCCGGTTAGACTAGAAAAGCCGACCCCAAGTGACTTGGGAATAATAAAGGCTAAGAGAGAAGAAGATGTTTTCGAACTAGATCGAAACTCTATTACTACTACTATTACTATTGAACAGTATTTATTACGCGAATTAACTTTCAGTGCTATTGAACAGTATTTATTACGCGATAATTCGCTATATAGTATTTTGACATTTTCTTACATAGTTACCTATCATATTTGATTCGGCTGTTTAAATCAACTGCTGTAGCAGCTCGATTGGGCTATTACTTCGACTTTACAGAAGATTGCAACCAAATAATCTTATACGTTTCTGCAGTGACTCGGTTCATCAGTGGGTTAACATCGTTATAGCTATGTCGTAGTACAAACAGTGTAAATATAAATAAATATAAATGATGTGACAGTTACTTAAACTCTCACATTAACAGTCGGTCGTAAGGACGGTAAATAAATAGTTACCGTAAAATAATTAGAAGTACGATTAGGACCCGTTGTCTAATATTATATTAAATATGTGTACAAATTGCGAAATACTAAAAACGTTTAAACAATCTTGTGTTTTGGTACTGCGGATTTGCAGAGGTCCTTAAGTAGGAGCTGTATTATCTGCCTAAATGGATAAAACACCTTTACGCCTTGCGTCGACATGGTAACGAATTGTTTTGGTTGCTTTTCAGCAATCAGGATTACAGGGAGACTAAGATGATGGTCACTTCAACATCATGAAAGTTGATTCATGTTTTACATTCTTTTAGTCACTGTATTATGAATTTCGTTTTAGAAGATTGCTTCAATGACACATGTTCTATTATAATGCAGAATTGGACATTTTATAATTTGAACAGAATTTATTGATCAAATACAAGTTTGTGATCTAATAAAACATATAAAATATACGAAACAAAGCCAAATAAAACAAAAATTTTAACAAAATTCTATATTACAAATTATAACTAAAAGAAATTGGGAGATTTAAATCTAAACAGGTATCGAAGTAGGAGTTGTTTTTAAACTGCTGTAAAGAGTTTTGTACTTAAAAGACTAGATTTAATACCTGTTTCACCGTTGTTTTAATTTTTTCATGTTGCTTGTCCCGGGTTATGTGGTTTACCGTGGCGTTCTCCAGGGTACGCTACTTGGCCCGATCCTTAATAATATTGTTGGTCCGTCCAATGAATCATTCGTGATTACGGATGACGTCATATAAGTAAAAAAAACCAGTTTCGAGGTTCTGCTCCGATAATATGGCATAATGTTAATATGATATGGATATTTGTGGATGGTAAATCAACAAAATCAGTATTTTCTATTTTTTTTCTATTCAGCTAACTTTAATGAGTGGTTTGATTTTGATTTCCTGAGTTGTTTTCTGTGATCATAGAATAGCCAGCTGAAAAATAATTTGCGTTGTTAATTGTATATCATTAGAATAAGTAGTTTAATCATTATCCTCTATATATATAAAGGTATAAGGATATAATTAAGTAATTAATTAATCACACTAAAAGAAATAAAATTATTTTAATTATTATTATACAAGTAGCAAAGTGATTTTAAAATTATTTTAAAAACTTGATATTCCCACATCTTCGCTTGCGTAAATGTAGGTTAGGTTATAGTGGTTTTGTCTTTGAACACCGTGTAAAGGTTAGATTAGTATCAGTACTTTTTTCGAAATTTAAGGAAAATGACATAGCATTTATGTCCTTTTCTGTTCCCCTGACAACGTGTATGCGAAATTTCATGATGATTGGTCTAGTAGTTTAAGGCGTGATAGCGTAACAAAGAAAAAAACTCACATTTGCATTTATAATATTAGTTAGGATAATATGACCAATTAAGTAATGACAATTCCGCATCTAAAATATGATGTAAGCGTGGTAAGTGGCCTTACATATAAAGATAGGATATGACAATATGATTTTATTTTGTTGTTTCATTTCGTCGTAAAATATTGAAACAATTGTTTTATGTACTTACATTAACACTATAACAGCTGGCAACGTCATGCAAGCTCCTAACAAGAACACTGCTCCTGGTAGTACCTCCATTGTAGATGTATAGACCTTTGTATATAACGGCACGTATATCAGTGGCATCAAGTTCTCCACCAGTCCTATCATTGAGTTAATTTTACCTAAAAAAAAAATGCAATTCAAAACTGTGTACTCTAACGGTAATATCTTATTCTACCACACCAAGTAAAGCCATGTGAAATGGTAGGAAATAGCGTCACTGAACCACAATATAGCACTTTGAAAAACCTCGTGCTGTAAGATATATCAAAATAATAAAACAATCTTTATTTTGGGTGTACTAAGAAATTGTTATGTCAACTACTAAAGTATGGCGTGCAAGGATAAAAAATTGCAGTGGTTAAAACATATGATAATAGTTGATGCTTAATTTTTCTACTCGGTAGCTAAATATGTAATGATGCACTAAAGATAGATAGTGTAACAAAACACAACCATGTATCTTATGTGGGGGGCCAGTCAGTGCAGACCGGCGACACTTCGATCCAGTGGGATCTTTTGTGTCGACACTCTCCCAATAACGACTGCCATAGATGTACATGGCAGCCGGGACCGACGGCTTAACGTGCTCTCCGAGGCACGGAGCAGGCGATAATTGTCAATAAATACGCACATAATTTCGAAAAGTCATATAACTTCCGAAAGTCAGAGGTGCGCGACGTGGGTTCGAACCTGAGACCCTCTGAGACCATTGCAGTCTGTTGGTCTCCCCACTGAACTACAAAAAAACCATACTATTTTTCCATATCGAGGCTGGAAAGCAAAATAATTGTATCTTGAAAACTGTTTAATTTTCAAAAACTCATAACTTGTAAACTATGAGCAATAGACTAAACTGTTCTGGAGTTAGCTTAAATATTAGTTTTAATACAGGAACTGTTGTTTTAGATATTCATCAATTATGCTTTCCAGCATCGATATGTTTATACTTAGAAAAGATTGCTTCAGCGCTAGAAAAACCTCCTGTGTTGTAGAAGACTTTAGAAAAAACGGACGATATTCGTTTTTTTGAGTCTATGTGTTCTCTAGGACTACAATTTTTTGTTGAATCCCACAAATTTTCGTCTCCTGTGGGAACTTTGAATACTAGGTGCAGTGCCAGTGGCGAGGCGACCTCTAAATCACAATCCGTGCAGACAGCATGTCACAAAAAATGCAAGTATCACGTTGCAACCATATAACTGTTTAACTATCCATGCAAGTGGAATGAGCTTAAGATAATACGAATGGCTAGACAATGAAGCGTTATTGTCTGTAACCAAAGCTCATCTATAAGCAGTTAATCGACCAATAGACCTCAAATCAAATCATAACACCCTGTAATAATTCACTGCAGGACGCTTCACAACAGATGACCTGCGGAGGGTATCGACATAATTACAGCTACATATGTAGCTATTATCTTAGTAAGATGTTACTGTACTGTATATTGAACGTTGTTATTTAGTATGAAATGTTTGTCCTTTAATAAAACATTATCAACAACAGGGTAGTTGCCCTTGTTTAATTTTGTACCTACATTATTTTACATACAAGAGCAAACAGTAGACAAAATAAATATTTTTGTGCAAACAATATCAAAATTGGTTGCAAAATAAGGTTGTTATTAATATTTTAAATTTGGATGTATTAAAAACTAGATGTGTCCGCGGTTTCACTCGCGTTTATAGATACTGCGCCGCCCCTGTGGGTCATAGCGTGATGTTATATAGCCTATAACCTTCCTCGACAAATAGGCTATCGAACACCAAAAGAGTTATTCAATTCGAAATAGTAGTTCCTGAGATTAGCGCGTTCAACCAACCAAACAAACAACTCTTCAGCTTTATAATATTAGTATAGATTGGATCGTAGTAGGGACGCCTCGCTATCTCCCTCGCACAACTGCAGTTATATAGCGGTGACGTCACAGTTTGTATTGTGCACCCTTGTTCTGTCATTTGACAATTACCCCCATTGAATTTGAAACGCATTCAACTTATTTATTTTTGAGAAGATTTCTATAAATTCTTTGTATTTTGCAGTTTGGGTGATGTATCTATTTGACTTGAATAATAAACTAACCCATTGGGAAATATTAATACGACGAGCCATATTATGTCTAATTAATTTACTGAGTTCTGATGCTGCTGAAACTTGCAATTGAGACTGCGAATATGCTGACCGCCAAGAGTGTCATTAAGCGAGATTTGCCTTTGTTAGCTTTTGAACAATTAGTAGAGAGTATTACATATATATATATATATATATATATATATATCCATATATCATATATCCTTTTTTTTTGTAAATACGTACATATTATACATAGAAATACCCAGACCAAGACAAACATCCATGTTCACGCACACAGATATTTGACTTGTGCGGGAATCGAACTCGCGACCTCAGGCGTGGCAGTCGGTTACACTAACCACTACGCCATCGAGGCTAACAAATTTTCATGATTGTTTAGATTTTTTGTATATTCTTAGGCTCAAATCTCGTGTTGCAAAGATGGCTGTACACAACGCAAGTAACTAGCGCCGGTCATATGCGCCAGAGCTGCTAAATAACTCGCACATGTAATCCGAGTAGGATTACATGCGTGACAATTATCGCCTGCTCCGTGCCTCGGAGAACACGTTAAGCCGTCGGTCCCGGCTGCCATGAACATCTATGGCAGTCGTTATTGGGCAGTCAGTGCCCTATAATATCCTGACACTGGTCTAGCCTTAGGGTATCGTTAGCCTTCGGGTTGCGGAGGTCAGGTGGCAGCCACTCCATGTAAAAACTGATATCCAGTCAAATGCAGTTAGACCAGAAAAGCCAACCCCAAGTGACTTGGAAATAATAAAGGCGAGGCAGAAGAAGACATGCGCGAGTGGCACGCGTAGGACGTTTGCATGTATACAACCAGCTACTTACATATATTACCCACGTCGTGTTCTAGAGCAATACACCAAGAGTCTAGGCGTTTTATGTTCTATTACTAGTACATTACGTCCTTATATAGTAGATACTTGTAATTGATACGATAATGCAAGTGAAACATGACACATTTGATCTTACCTAACTCATTGGGTTCAACCAGTTTGGAGAGTATCGACCTCATTGACAACAGAGACGTGCCATTTAAGATCTCGAGCATAGGCGCTGAAAAAGAAAAAGTTTAATATAGTTGTAAAGATTAATAGTTTCAAAATTGCCTAAAAGTAGTTTTCTATATAAATACGAAAAGTAATCTATGTAAAGTGGTTTATTTTAAAAGAAAACAGGTTTGATCATACCGATGGAAAAAGTTAAATTTTCTGGTAAAATTTTATAATAATAATAATAATAATAATAATAATCTTTATTCCAAATAATTGTACAGTAACCACTTACAAGTTAGCTACATTAAAACTAAAAACATATATTACAAATTGCAAGTAGCGTTATTACGAGTCTGGTGCCCAAGGTAAGATTTAACTTGTGTTATGGGCACCAGGTCTCCCACATAATGCGGATTAATTCAATTGTTTAAAGGTGAGCCGTATTATCAGGAGGTATGAATATATATAATTAATATTATAACTAATTATACTAATAATACTATGTGTGTAATATCAACTTAAGCATATAATATTATTAGCCTCTTAGTGTTGATGCATGTGTGGGCGTGACTATATATGTATGTATTTGTGTGTATCAGTGTTTGTTCGTGTGTGTGTGTGTGTGTGTGTGTGTGTGTGTGTGTGTGTGTGTGTGTGTGTGTGTGTGTGTGTGTGTGTGTGTGTGTGTGTGTGTGTGTGTGTATGTGCATGTTGCGTGTGCGCGTGTATGTCTGTGTGTGTGTGTGTGCATAATTACGTTCAATATTGTGCTTGTGTAGTTATAGAATTGCAACTTTTATCAGATTTTCAGTCTCGTTGTAGTCCAGAGTACAAAGCCACTCCTGTACCTTAATTTTGCAGAGATACTTGGTTAAATAGAATATGTCACACCATTTGTTCACTTTGTTATACAGATAATTGCCAAGAATATGATAGTGACGCTGAGCAGTAGCTGTATTAGCTTTATGTGTGGGATAGATTTTATAGGAGCGACGTCCTGTAACAGCATTCACATCACATTCTGGTTTGCCATGCTTCCGTAGTATGACATGAAGCACAAACAGCTGCCTAACTGTCAAAACCTCACATTCTTTATATAAGAGCGTGGTCGGGAACTGGAAATTTCTAAATGTCATTACCTTGAGCACAGCTCTTTGTGCGCGTTCCAGTTTTAAAAGATGCGTTTTTGGAGCCCCACCCCATACCGTTATACAGTACGTAAGCACTGATTGGCAGAGAGCATAATAAATGGTTTTAATCATACTGGGCTCTGCAGAATTTCTAAGTTTTTTAAAAATAAAAATCAATTTTCGCACCCGGGCAGTGACATTACCGAGAAATAGCTTTTAGACTAATAGACCCGATAACATTACCCCATTTTCTTAGATTCTTATCTAAGAAGATGGGGTAATGTTACTGGGTGGGGGACTGCTGACTTAGATTCTTATCTAAGTCAGCAGTCCCAATCCAAGAATCTAAATCGGCAACCAGTAATTTGTAGGTACATTAATATTTTGGCTCACGTTAATCTACATAATGTTATATAAATATATATAATATAATATCAGCCCTGTATTACACTGTCCCACTGCTGGGCACGGGCCTCTTCTCATTGTGAGATGGGTTAGGCCATAGTCCACCACGCTGGCTCAGTGCGGGTTGGCAGACTTCACGTATCTTCGAGAACATTATGGAGAACTCTCAGACATGCAGGTTTCCTCACGATGTTTTCCTTCACCGTTAAAGCAAGTGATAATTAGCTATTTAATACGCATATAACTTCGAAAAGTCAGAGATGCGCGTCTTGGGATCGAACTCGAGACCTCTGCGTGGCAGTCCGACGGTTTCGCACTAGGCTATCGCTGCTAACTACATAATGTTATAGATTTTTAATCGTAGCAAAGTGGAGATCGGAAATCTCTGCTATTTTGCTCTGCATATAGTTAAGTATAAAATACATACAAATCTTTTTCTATGTATACATATATTTTATACTTTTTGTTTTATATAGACATACAGCTCTCAATATTTGAACTTGTCAGCTTAACCATGTCATGATAAAGATCAAAGCATTGTATCATCATATTGGACAGCGATATCCGACCTGATGGATGAATTAACCCTACTTTACTCAATACATAACACCTAATTAACACACTGGGCGTGCAGTAGACACAATAGCTAATTTATTGACCGCGGCGACCCACACAGTGTTCAATATGCAAAACTTTACTAAAATATTAATGTTAGAGGCTGGTTGAATTAGGATACTAGCTAAAATAATATTGTACGGTTTCGTATGATAAATGAAAGATAAACTGATAGAATAAAAGTAACTATATTGCATGAAAAGAATTAAACAGATTTACAACGGATTTGATAATGATCGATACGCGGCGAAAGAGTAAATTGTGCGATAGATCGCCCGCAAAGTTGTTTGCAACAACTACTGAAATATCGTTGATGTACTAATTTATATGTAATATGTGTTTCGCTGCGCGTCGATGTCAGCATAAAACTGTAACTATTAATATGTACGGGTTTGCTCGTACAAATATTAATTTATTCAATCCGTAATTTGCGTAATAACTTTATTCAAAAGTTATATTGCAGCTGGCACACTGGTTTAATAACCTCGCTGTCGTTAAGGCGCCAACTATTGTGGGTTCAATACAAATAAATAAAAATTGTGCTGCACAAATTGCTCACGCCTATTGTCTGGTAAAGTAGTTTGTATATCTTATAGATAACAGATTCCCAGTTACTATGATGCTAACATATCTCTATTATATCCGGAAACATATGTCTATTGCATCAGCTGTGAGTATATAGATCTCCGTCAACGCACAGCGCCTTAATCATAACCTTCCCTCCAAAATCTAATTCTGACTAATTGGAAAACGGTAAGAATAACATTAAAAAGATCGGATGATGGGTCATGTCCCTTACCAATTAGATATTAGTCAGTACTCTCTAATATCCTGACACTGGTCTAGCCTTAGGGTATCGTTAGCCTTCGGATTGCGGAGGGCAGGTGGCAGCCGCTCCGTGTAAAAACTGATATCCAGTCAAATCCAGTTAGACTAGAAAAATCCGACCCCAAGTGACTTGGGAATAATAAAGGCTAAGGGTGGAAGAAGGAAAGTACTAATGCAATAACATTTTACCTGCCTTGGATATTGAACACCTTAGCAGTGCCAGGATATGTTGGCGCTTTGGTGGAGCGGTGAACTCTTTAAAAATTATTAATTTATTATTTTTCTGTTTCTCCTATCACAGATACTTTTTCCCTTGGGAGGCTTACACGGAGACATGGGTCCAACGTAAAGAGGCCCTCGAGAGTTTTAATCTAAAACGGCATGGAACACCTACGGTGGCACCAGCCGCAGCAGGCGTAGCACTATGGCTACATACTCATAAGTACTCTAGTACATCTGGGCTATGCGGTGTTTGACGGACCAGTATATTGGTAACTATGAATGAAAAATTATTATTATTATTCAAATGTTCTCATACAGATTCATCAGAACATGTTATTCCGCAAGAGTCACAATGAACACAAAAAGTTGTTTTATCATGTAAATCATGTCCAATATCTTTTCACAAATATTCCGAACGAGACACATTGACCCTTTTAGGTGTCATATATAATAAGACCTGCCTAGCCTTAGGGTATCGTTAGCCTTCGGGTTGCGGTGGTCAGTCAGTCAGTCAGGGCAGGTGGCAGCCGCTCCGTGTAAAAACTGATATCCAGTCAAATCCGGTTAGACCAGAAAAGCCGACCCCAAAGTGACTTGGTAATAATAAAGACTAAGGAGAAGAAGATATAATAAGACCTGTATTACAGTGTCCCACTGTTGGGCACGGGCTTCCTCTCAGTATAAGAAAGGTTAGGCGATAGTCCAACACGTAGGGCAAGTTGGCGTTGGTAGACATATATTCGAGAACCTTATGGAGAACTCAAAGAAATGCAGGTTACAAAATATATATATATATATATATATACATATATATATACATATTTATCATGCAGGCTTCTTCACGACGGTTTTCTTCACCGTTACAGCGATAATTAAATAATTTAATATTGTAATAGTCTTGGGATTGAATTCGAGACCTCTGCATGGCAACGGTTTTCCACTATGCTATCGCTTAACAAGTTAATAAAAAAAAGGTATCATTATTACTATAGTGAATATATAAAATATACCTATGAAGAATATCCTCTCATTAGAAGCAAAGCAGTAAACAAATGATGCAGCTATTTTGCTCACGGTCGACACGATGCCCAGGAGAGAGTCGTGCCATTGTAGGTATTTGCTAAACACCATTATCGAGAATATCGTACCTGAAACACAGTTATTACGACCATTACGCCAAAGCGATGAGTTGATTTTAGCGGGGAATTACAGTTTATAGTGAACATGGTCAACAAATTGCCAACATTTAAAAAAGTTGTTTTGAGCTTGTTAAGGGAGCAATAAACTTATGTTATGTACGTACTTTATTTTAGAATTGTTATCACATATACTGCGTCTGCAATTACTTTACTTTTAAAAAATTTTCTTTTTTTACCTTACTTTTAATTATACTATAATAATACAAAATCTACTAAATTCAATACTTGCAAATGCTTTTAACTATTTTTGCTTTTGTATAACTTCAAAGTTACAGTAATATCAGTGTTATCTCACTAAGTCATTATGCATGTTGTGACACCTGAAATGTTGTGCATTTATACCCTTTTCATAAGATATTTTTATATCAAATCAAATCAAATCAAATCAAATCATTTATTGCCAACTAAGTGTACATGGTGATGGTATACAATGATGATATGTGCTTAAGACTTAGCGCCTTTTACAAGCGTAGCAATATTGAAAGCTGACTAGCAATTATACGATAACTAAATAGGAACCATTGTTATAGTCATTAGTACAATAAATTTAGAATTATATAAAATTAATGAAATACGGAATGGATATAAACATTTCAAATTAAATTAACATAATAATTAGGTATATCTTATTAGTTATAGCATAAACATAGAATAAATATTAATAGATCAATACAGAGTTAGATAATGCAAATAAATAATTGTCTCCTTATTTAAGATATCAGTTCGTGTAATCAAGAGCTTCGTCATATGCTTCTTATTTGGACATGTATTATTATTATGTAGGTATTATTATTATTATATAGGTATTATTATTATTATATAGGTATTATGTCTCTACCAATATCTATATGTGCATGTATTAATGTAACAACTACTGGTTGTCCTAATAAATAAAAATAAATAAAAAAAAAATGGTCAAAGAGATGATAGGTTGATGATGTTGTATGTTAAATTTGATACAGACGATAATTTCCTCCAGACCGACTTTCGGTCACGGCTACCAATCTTAATGGAGACTGGGGACTGAGGAACGAGTGTATGCGCTAAGTCAATTCTCTCTCTTCCCTAACTCTCATGATCCGATGAGACGACGACACAACCGGAGAGAAACCACTCGCAGGACCAACGGTTTTATGTGTTTTCCGAGGCACAGGGGTGTCTAACGCTGGGCTGCTATTGAGATTTCTTGGCAGAAAACTATATTACTTTTTTGTTGGCTCACCCGGGATTTAAACCCGAGACCTCATGCACAGCAGTCGCATTCATTACCGCTGCGCCGCGGAGTCATACATAATCTTAAACTTATATTTCGTTGCGGATAGAGTTTAAACATATAAAAGTCTGGCTTTAAAAGTCAAAAATAAACAATAACTAATCAAGAAGAAGCAAACCACAGCTGGACTTCATGATACTCTGAGCTCATTCTGCGTAAATAGAAACACCAATGATTAAATTATGTTCGGGTACTTTGAAATAACTACACTGGAACATTGAGACAACTACCATCTTAGTCTCCCCGTGACCATGGCTGCTGTAAAGCAACCGAAACGTCGGGGAAATTGTAAACTTAAATATAAATAGTTTTAATAATTTAATTAGCTTAAAAATTTGTAAAGTTTAATAGTATCTAGTAGTAGTAGTGTAACAGTTTCTAAATTATGTAATAAAGTGTAAAATCAACAACGCGATAAAATCCGTATATAGTAGTTTAATTTCAATGAATAACATTCGCGTAAACAGAAGACAATATTAAATAACTAATGTTAAGTAGAAATGTTTAAATGTTGCAAATAATTATAATAAAAAATTTAAGTAGTAAATTATCCGATAGCCTCGATACAGGTATTACCTCGTGTGGCTATCAATGTTAATGTGAATTGTCAATTGGACTGCGTAATAATAAACATTATTATGTGTATGAGCTTCAAGACCAGTCGCTATATATATAGAGAATCTATGCAAATATACAGTCTACCGTAATACAGATTGTAGGTAACTATAAATAACACTAAAATGATAGACGGACGCTGCGAGGAGACATAAATATAGAAGTCGCCCTCTTAGTAACTTGTTAGTGATGGTCGATAGTTAGAATACAATCATTATCATCTCAGCCGAAAGACGTCCACTACTGGACATAGGCTTCCTCCAAGGTTTGCCACACAGACTGGTCTTTGGCTGATTACAATATATGATGCAAATTTTAAAGTGCATCCATTCACTGTTACTAATTTTCCTTCTTAAACCAAAAACCAAAAAGTTTGGTAGTCTCTATCATAGACGCACAATCTCTCTAATCAGACGACTTGCCGCCTAATTTCTCAGAGTTTTAACAAGAGGTTTGGATAGTTGTACAGGTATAGTGCATACTATTTTATAAAAATGATACTAAATATATAAATAATACTGTAGGATGACATATGACATGAGAAAAATAGTCAAGTCAAGTTAAAAGTCAAGTCATAAATCATTTATTTATTTAGGTCAAGTAACACTTATGAACGTCATAATATAGGTTAGGGAGTTTACTAGGTTACTAAAGCTACAATTAGGTTAGTTAAGTCTATGAGAAGAATCCTATAAGAAAATAAATAATCAGCTATGCTTACCAACAGTGTGAGTGATGAAATTGTATGTCTGGAACACGCTGAATTTGACTTCATCCCATCCAAATCTATACCTTGTCGACATATACATAACTGATATTTCACCTGAAATATTACAATATATTTATTTAGCAAAGGAAATAAAAGCAACTGGATTATTATATAATCTTTTTAAGATGTAATAATAATGTAAGGTTATTTTAACGAGCTATATGCGGAAGGAATACATCGTGAGGAAACCTGCATGCAAAGCGTTCTGTCTTATAGAGTTCTCCATAATGTTTTCGAATATATATTCGAAAACATCATGGAGAACTCTATGAGACAGACTTTACATCGGACCATGCCTCGGTAGATTATGGGTTACCTTTTCTTAAGTTAAGTGGAGGCCTGTTCCCAGCAGCGGGTTGGTATTATTGTTAAAAGCTAATGGATTAATACCCAACGCGAGTAACATATAAATTGAGAAATTTTCGCCGATTGTAACTTGCATTGTATACAAGTGTTAAATTTATAGGTACCTCCTAAAACTGATATGATATAATGTTACCCAAATAAAACTAATGACAGAAACATCACCTACAAAATAATTTATGTGGTTTCGAAAGTATTCTTAACCAGAAATATAATTTATGTCGGTTGTTACACAACAAGTTTCATAATTTACATTTGTTTTGTTAATTTTTGTTTTGTTTGGTTTTCTTCTCATTACCATTTTCCAAAACTATTAGTATCATATAACAAGCTTTTCAGTTGTGTATCTGCAAAAACATGTAAATGGTGTATAGTTTTAATACATGTTGTATACACAATATAAGAAATCCAAGCTAATGTATCTGTTGCACAGTTACTATATAAAGTATAACTGTGCAATAGATACAATTTGAACTATTTAATATTTAAATATATTATGATAAAGATAAGACAACCATAATTTTTGAAATAACGTTATCAACGAACGAAATAGATTTAAATTATATTTAAAAGAGACCTACATTGAAATAGGTTAAGCAGATATTAAATACTTATAATACATATTTGCTTAAGATATAAATTTTCTTAGGTCATCAAATGATAATGTATGAGCTTTTCGGATTTCCTCTAACGTCTAGGATATCCAAGAAGCATCCGTGTCGGTCCATGACATAGACCAATATTATTAATATAATATTCATGCATTTATTATAACTGTTACGGCAAATCGTGGCATATTTACTGAGACCCGGACTCTTAAAATCGGAATTGAAGTCAAGCTCATTCATATCAGTTTAGACGCAGACATTGGACACTGGATAATTTATATAACTAGCGATAAACAGCGAAAACATGATACCTATAGCACAACTTTATCAATTAAGGTTGCGTTAATAAAATAAATTAACATATATGACTAATATTATATTAGATATGTATTATGTAGAAATATTTTTGACATGATTTATAATTGACTACTTACCTACTTCATACGATATTTTTTTTAATTTTGTATTAGAAAACATAAATTGTACAATTTTAGGATAATATTAATTCTTATAATTACTCTTCAGGCATGCATAGTAAAGTTAACACTTGTCCGATTAATATCAAGAGTTCAGATCAACAGTTATTGGACATATTAAGATTTTAATTGTGATATGGATCTTCTATTTTTCTAAAGACGAGAAATGACTGAATAAATAATAAAATAATAATATTCTACCACATACACACAACACCATCTAGCCCAAACTAAGCAGAGCTTGTACTATGGGTACTAGACAATGGATAAACATACATATATACTTTTTTTTAGTAAATACGTACATATTATACATAGAAACACCCAAACCAAGACAAACATCCATGTTCATGCACACAAATGTTTGACTTGTGCGGGAATCGAACCCGCGACCTCGGGCGTGGCAGTCGGTTACACTAACCACTACGCCATCGAGGCCGACTTAAATAAATTGGAAGAGTGGTTGTTTCCAATTAATTTTCATGCCACGGGTGACGTATATAGATCACAATAATGTTTACCTTTCTAAAAAAATTATTGCACACCGCTGAATTCGATTCTTATATAATAAATAAAATAAAAATTACTTTATTGAAACAAGTTAAAACTTAAATGCCATATGTCCATTCGCCAATGTTGAGAAGTCATCTGACCGTACTACTTATAAAGTCCGTTTCGCGAATGACTTAACAAACATTGAACCAATGAACACGAATAATGCTCAGACTCCAAACAACTATTGTAGAACGCACAAATATGACAATTGAAATCACGTCTTCGTGCCATTCACACAGGCTTTGCTATTTACTCAAATATATATAAACTTAATAAATTTAATGCAACATGTTGATGACAATGAAAAAATTACTCACCATACATGGGTCCAAACAGCACGCTGACAACAGCCAGTAGAACACACAGCCGCAGTCTTCTGTTGTTAGGAGCATCTCTAACAATCACACCCACTGTATCTTTAACATTAGCAACGGTGAAGAATGTTAGGAATAAGTGGCAGAAACCTTGGCCGTCGTGCTGTGAATGGAAAAAGACGTTTCATTTAGTTACAAAATCAAGAATTGACGATTGCTGTAGGTATGTGAACCTCCAAACTCGTACTTAGCAGCTATAATGCAGTTACAGTGTTATTATTTTAACTTGGATTTCTTGTAAGAGTGTGACATTTTGTTGATGCTGCCACGAAATGATTAGAAAAGGCGGGCTTACATTGGACATAAAGCAGAGTATTTTTGAATTATAAATAGCTCTAAGAGCACCTTGAACCGACGGGCGTGTATGAGGAATGTGATGAAAGTGAATGAAGCCAGAGAAGTGTGTCAGGATCGTAGCAAATGGAAATCCGTAGTCTCTGCCTACCCCTCTGGGAAACAGGCGTGAATCTATGTATGTATGTATGTATGTAAATAGCTCTATATAGATTAATCACTAACATTACGATGACGCAGCATGTATGAGAGAGATTCATACGATTATTGTGTATCCTGGATATGTATTTGTATTTATTACACCAACCTACAACAATAAGCAGTATGTAGTCTGAAACTGTGCCTAATACACGGCAATAGGCTAGCCGTCTATGGATCCTAAATTCATAGCTGGGCAAATATTAATTACTAGGGCTTTTTGGGGGTAATTGCGGTAACTCCCTACGCCTTTAAGTATATTGACGTTAGGTAAGATATGTATTCTAGTTTACTAATAATAAGCATAAAATATATTGTCATAATTTCCATTGGCATAACTAACTTTTGCATAATGATCATTACGCATAACTTTATTAGACATAAATGTTTTACCATAATGTTTACTGCCATAAATATTGTTGGCATAAAAGTAATGAATCATAATTTTATAAACCATATGGTTTAAACGCATAATGATATTTACACATAATGTCCTTTTGAATAAAAATAATAAACCATTTTTTTTACGTGGAGGCATGCATTGACGCATACTTCTTCACGGGGCGACGGAAAGGACCGTTGTACTCACCGGGGGAAAGATCGCGATATCGCGGTAATACCGACTAAACCTACCACGGTGTTCCGCGACATAACCAGAGTCGGCGGGGCCGCGCGAATCACTTTCATATACAATCGGGACCCTGCCGAGGTTTCGGCATGCCAAATAAAACGGCATGCCACTACACAAATCTACCTACCCTGTATAGAGAGATGTTTTATCCATCCCTACTTGTCTACATTACTGTAGACGAAGAACACACAACTAAGAGTCGCAGGTGGGAGCACGCCTCTTGGACCTGGAGCTGATCGGGTGGCGGGCAGGCCCACGAAGCCCACCACCCCCAGGTAAAACCTTATCGTGGCTTGAGCTTATCTCGCACTCGGTTCTACGCTTGGGGAGATGGTTTAAGCGCTTACTCTCCCGTTCCGCCGCCTCCTTGATGGAACTTCCTCACAGAATGAGGCGACGGCATTGCAAGACCTCTTGCTACGGATCATAGACTGGGCCACGGCCGGGAGCGAGAGGGCAAACGTGCCGACTGCCACGACCAACTCAAGGCGCTGCGTAGTTCAAGCGGGGCAATCCGCTAATGTGTGCAGCGCCGTGTCTACAACAACATCGCGGCAGTCGCCGCAGTGATCACATCCGGGCGTCTCCTGCCGGCCTATACAACTCAGGAACTGGCCAAAACAACCGTGGCCAGTCATTACCTGTGTCAACTGGAAGGTAATAATAATAATAATATTCTGTCACATACACACAACACCATCTAGCCCAAACTAAGCAGAGCTTGTACTGGAATGGAATGGGTACTAGAAAATGGATAAACATACATATACACAAAAAAGTAATGTAACTTTTTTGTAAATACATACATATTATATATAGAAACACCCACACCAAGACAAACATCCATGTTCATGCACACAAATGTTTGACTTGTGCGGAAATCGAACCCGCGATCTCAGGCGTAGCAGTCGGTTACACTAACCACTACGCCATCGAGGCCGAAAAATTAATCAATTACAATCAAAGGTGATCTATTATTATGATTATTATGCCACAGTATTAATAAGCTAATGAATAGTTATGCGAAAACGTTATGCCAAACAATATTATGCTTTAAAATTTTATGCTGAGAGTGGGATTCGCATGTATTATATAGAAAACAAACAACAACTTAGAACATTTCTAATGCAAATGTTTAAAAACAAACAAAGCTATATATTCTGCATAACTATATTGTTTTCGTATACATAAAAAAACCGTTTAAAAGATGGTGCTTAGGACTTTGTGGTATTATTAATCTATTGCATTGGCAGTCAGCGACCACTTTTAGCTGGTTCATCATTGTCGTAGCAATAGTCCTATTGTTGCAACTATTTCTAAGATTTGTTACTCTAGTACACATTGGGGTGACATACACTCATCCGCCCAAAAAAGTTATAGCTGGTATTTTTGTTACCCTTCACCCTAGCCTTTATTATTCCCAAGTCACTTGGGATCGGCTTTTCTGGTCTAACTGGATTTGTTTGGATATCAGTTTTTACACAGAGCGGCTGACACCTGACCTCCGCAACCCGAAGGCTAACGATACCCTAATGCTAGACCAGTGTCAGGATATTATAGGGCACTGACTTCCCAATAACGACTGCCATAGATGTTCATGGTAGCCGAGACCGACGGCTTAACGTGCTCTACGAGGCACGGAGCAGGCGATAATTGTCAATCAATACGCACATAATTTCGAAAAGTCATATAACTTCTGAAAGTCGGAGGTGCGCGACGTGGGTTCGAACCCGAGACCCTCTGCATTGCAGTCTGTTGGACACCCCACTGAGCTATCGCTTCTATATTTTTGTTACTAAGAGATGAAATAACCCGTATGTATCAATAAAATATTTTAATACTAATATTATTGATCTACAACGATTTATCATTTATTTATTTATTAACGAATTACGGGTAGATTATAATTTAGTTTGAGAGATAAAATATATTAATTTAATGATTTCTAGGTTGTTGTTCTAAGTTAAAAATACCACGGGCACGCCACGATCGTGGCGGTAAGTCCCGTGTTTGAGGAGCGGCTGGAGAGGCGGCATGGCGACCTCACCTTCCGGCTGACACAGGTAATGACTGGCCACGGTTGTTTTGGCCAGTTCCTGTGTCGTATACGCCGGCAAGAGACGCCCGGTTGTCACCACTGCGGCGACTGCCGCGACGTTGTTGAGGACACGGCGCTGCACAGTTTTGGCAGTTTGCCCCGCCTGGGCATCGCAGCGCCATGAGTTGATCGCGGCAGTCGGATTGGTTGCCCTCTCACTCCCGGCTTCCCCCTCTAGGGGACAGTAGGGTTGGGGGGGGTTTGCCTAAAAGGTATGCCTCTTCGTGTAGGGGCCTGCCGTTTCATACGACGGCATAGGCGGGGTCGCGACCGCATGTGCAAGTGATTCGCGCGGCCCCGTCGATAGTGGTTTTGTCGAGGAACACCGTGGTAGGTTTAGTCGGTATTCCGGAAGGTACATTATTCTTATTCTATCTTTCTTTTACCCCGGCGAGTCCAACATAACCACTCCGCCCGCCCCCGCGGAGGGGTATACGACGTAAAAAAAAATAAAAAATTTAAAAATACCAGATTATGAAGGTCGTTTGTTAGAATTTATTATTATTTTCTAACTTATAATTTCATACTGCGTGTTATCCCTGTATCTCATAGATCTAATCTACAGAAAATGAAACATGTGAAAAATAACCTAAACTATATATATTTCTTGCAGTTAAATACCAAGATAAGTTCATGCCAGTGCATGCAAAGTGAAGGCAAAACTGTGTTACATTCGTGCCACCAAATATGTTATTAGGTTAGAACCTAAAACATGTGGATACAATAAAAGCAATAGGCACCTATAGCCATCTCTAGCTATATTTTCTGAATTCTTCTTGTTGCTAGGCATTTCCTAACAAATAAAACACAATATCACCTCGCCTTAGTTGGGCATCAAACCCAGGACCACATAACTGCCAAACTATTCTAACACGAATCAACGTTTAGTACACATCAATTAAAAGCAGATATTTAAGAGCAATAATGCTTACCTTCTTTTGTTCACTTGATCTCTTGGGATCTTTGACCACGCAAAACATGTAAATCACATTAATAAAATGTAATGAACTAGTCAGTCCATAACAGCCATAGTACCCAATCTTCTTCAGTAAAATTCCACTTACTCCCATACCGATCGGAAAAGCCACTGTTACGCTGAAACTAACAAGTCCCATCCTAAATGTTCTATCTTTATCCGTAGTAATGGTACTTATGTACGCAAAGGCTGTCAAGAAACAAAGGCACCATCCACCAGTCAATCCTTCAATAACAGCTTCACTGAAGACTAATACTTCTAAACTGAGCTGGTAAAAGAAATACACGTTGATCATATTATTGATGCCGATTAACAGCTGACCAGATATTGCGATTATCATCAAGAATTTTCTGTGACCAGTTTTGTCTGAGAAAGAACCAGCAAACAGTGCAATAACACATGGCAAGGTAGCTGACAAATAAGTTCTCCAAGTCAAAGCTTTTGCCAATAACTTCTGTGTTTCTCTTTCGTACATATTTTGTGCATCAACATCTTGTGCTTTTAACGAATCACAAATTGCTTCTGTAAAGTTTAGGTTCACTCGACATGCTTTTTCCAAGTTAAGGTTTTGTGATGCCGTCATAATAATCATGTTCGACACTATGAACAATAAGAGACTTGGTTCAAGAGTTATATTTGCGAAGAAATTAGAAACTTTCTCACGAAATGTTTTCATCTCTTCCTTTTCTTCGTCTTCTTCTTGATCGATCTTTTTAAGGGGTTCTTCTTCCGTGGGTTCCACATGATTATAATCGTATATTCTGTTTTCTGTAGGCATTGTTGTAATCACTTCTAACTTGTCATTTACTTAGAATATTGTTAAGATAATTTTATCTTCTGCACTTGTTTGTATTATGAATGCTAAGAGCGAACTGTATAATGGATTTTCATTAGGTGTTAATAAATGATAATCTATAGAGATAGATTTATATCTGATGTGTGGTATAATGTTGGCAACGCACATTGATACGGGTGAGTACTGTTTTATCGTTGTTATGTATATCTATATAGACTAATCCAGACTTATCACAATAATTGTAAATTAACTGTTTATTTGAGTATCTACATACGTTATTAGCAGTCATTAGTTTTGTTTGCCTTCATATATTTGCTATGCACATTGTAATAAAGGGTACATCTTAGTTCATTGCATATTTATTGCATTCTAGTCACGTTGCAAATATTATATTTACTTTGATACCTACTATAATAATAGCTACTGCTGTTGGTTTTCCATTTTCTGAGAATCGTTTAACATTATGGATTTTTTCGTAATGTTCTAAGTTAACCTAATTGGTAATAAATAATAATTATAATAATTTTGATAGTAATTTTGTATTAATCCAAAAATAAGATATAACCTCTGCTTAGCGAAAAATATACAAACAAATAAATGAAATAATACCCGTTATCGTATTAATAATCAAAAACGAAATAATTATATTTGTATTTCATACGGGCGCAGGTGAGATTCGGTCTTGTATATTGCCTGTGGTAACGTCATGGTACGCTTGCATGTATATGTACATATCTATGAATGTATGTATCACTCGTCTCCCAATCTCCAACAGGTGGCGCAGTAGTTCATGGTGCGTGCACAGCTCCGCTGGTATTAGTTTTAGTCCCACACTGAAAAAACAATACTGTAGGATGATCTTGCATATAGGCAGCCTTCAGGATTTCACTTACACTTGTCGTGCTCATACAACAGTCTTATATAAGCTTAAGTTGCACTGTTCCTTATTAATACAGGTTTGACACTAAACATTTACCGTAAGATCGCAATTTGGTAAACACAATTGACACCAATACGTACACGTGATTAATTGACAAGTGTTAATAAAAATTCAGGTCATAAGGACAGCTTGGCGGGGTGAGGTAGCTCGGTCTATATGCGAGTGGGCACAAGAGATAAGGTTTAGACTAATGTTGCAACTCCACAGCCACTGCGTTTTTTGCGCTAGCGTCGTTGTAAATGCTGGCGTCATTTTTTAATAATGCATTACTTACCGTATAAGCGCAGGTCGATTGTCGAGCATTTGCCAGGAATGCGTATTAGGAAATGAATAAAACCTAACTATATAATATTATAAATGCTAATGTGAGTTTGTTTGTCATCATGAAATTTCGCATATACGTTGTCAAAGTAACAGAAAAGGACATAGGGTACCTTTCATCCAGAAAAAAGTACTGTTTCTAAACGAACACACTTTGACGCGAGCGAAACCGCAGGCAAAATATAGAATTTTTATAAAAACGGACTTCTGCCCACGGCTTCGCTTACGAGAATCCTATGGGAACACATACCCATATTACAAAGTATACTATGTGTTTAACCAGCTTGATATACTTAATCTGTATAACAAATTTCATTCAAGAAATATCTAAATATGTAAACAAACTTTCACATTTATAATACAAGATTTTACCTACAGGTTCGTTCGCGGAAATGTAGGTTATCACAATTTTTATTCTACGGTAACAGTACTTTTACTGGATAAAAGGAACCCTATGTCCTTTTCTGTAACCCCTGACAACGTGTATGCGAAATTTCATAATGATCGGTCGAGTAATTAAGGTGTAATAAACAAACAAACTCACATTAGCATTTATAATATTAGTTATGATGATTAGTAAGTAGGGCAGTAGTATTTGTTCGCTTATAGCAATAGTGTATCGCAGCTAAATTAACCTCTTTTAATATTGCACGGTTTTAGAACTCAACGACTGACTTGTCGTTAAGTTTAGGCGCCATTACTTACATACCTATTTTTGGATGACTAATTTATCTTTATGTCAATAATTTATTCGACTATAAAACATTGTCCATTCCATGATTGTACGACTTATCGTACGTTATTGTAAATTATTACAAGGTTAAATAGTTCGTTTATGGCTATAAACTTTTATCTTAATCCGTGCGATTATCGAGGATACAATTGTTTTCCAATGGTTGACATGAATGTCGTCGTGACAAAGCTATTTGTTGCGACGCGTCTGATAAGGTTATTGTTATTTTAATTTCCTATAGTTTTGTACCGTGTAAAACTATAATGGTATTATAAGTAGTATTTAATGTGTAGTAGAGATTTGCTGATTTCAGCACGAATGGGCCGGGTCGACCAGTGAAAGACTACCCTCTCACAGAATATCGATCTAAAATAGCAGTATTCCTGCTGTTGTTTCGTTTGGTGAGTGAGAGTGCTTTGCCTCTTCCCGCTCCTTCTTCTTCTCACTTCCTTTTTCTTTTTTCCTTTCCTAAAGGGTCGGCATTGCGCAAGTGATGCCTCTGGTGTTGCAGGCGTCCATAGACTACGGTGACCACTCACCATCAGGTGGACCGTATGCTTGTTTGCCACCTTAGTTGTATAAAAAAACAAGTGAAAAACGGCCATGAATTGCCGTAAATCTTAGAGTTCGAAAAAATGGTATCACGTGACTTTGAGGTATATCGACTATGCTGAGTCGAATGGCGTTGACCGCGAGTCTCTAGCTCTTACGGTTCTTGAGTTGAAAGTTGTATACCAGACAGACGAACGGACGGATAGACAAAGCTGTTGTATGAAAGTTTTTTCGAATTCTAAAATAATATTTGGCAGCAACCACAACATTGCAATAACTATAACAGTAGACAGACCTAATCTTTCGTTAATTTGAGTGCACGGATGGCGTAGTGGTTTAAGTGGTCGCCTCGCCGCAAATTGTTTCAAATTGATACATAAAAAATAAAAAATAAAACACGCAATGTATAGGACAGGATTAAAAACAAACATTAACGTTCTTATTGAAAAAAAATTAATTGTGCGGCGACTCCGCACAGACAAACTGTTTCGCCTACTTTTAACAGATGGCGATACAATCGCGCTTAACATGACGTCATACTATTCTGCATCGCACAAGTGGAGTTTACACAGCGACTAAGTATATATACAAGCTCCCGACATCAACTGTCGGGCCGTGGCCCGCCAGGTACGATCAACCAGCCTGGTCGGAGGATCCTCCGTTTGTGTTGGAGGGACTTCACACCCTGTTCCTCCACAATAGACATGTTATAAGCGTTTGACTTACAACGTTGTCGTTATATAGTCCTTCCTTTTTTTAAATATAATTTTAAAATGACGACTTCTGGACTAGTTGTCGTTCCTGTGTCGCAGAGGACTTTACAAATATTCAAACAACACTGTGCACCCAGATTAGAAATAACTATTTGTGGATCAAACTAATTTTTGTCCAGTGTGGGGATCGGACCTACAACATTTGACGTAATGGCAGGCTCTCGTAGACTCAAATCTATGGATTACCAGTACGGTGTATCTGCCTGCTATGTTTTATAACCTCAACGGTGTACGAGCTTATTTTTAGACATGCTGTTGTTTCTGAGAATTTCCTAACAAATACAAGCAATAGCGATGATCCTGGATTCAAAGCTGGAATTTCAACTATCATAGTCTTAAGCATCTTACAGTCCAACTATATATCACTTATCTAATTAAACGTTCATATTATGCCAAAATATATTTTAATGTGTGTATGTATCAAGATTAATGGAGTCCAGATAGTGTATAAATTTGTAGCGAGGACGTCGTAGACATCCCTGATAGATTAACTGAATTTATGATGTGGTTCGAAATATTGGACACTACTGGTGTACTAAATGGTAGACTAGTAATATTTTGCTTTGAGTATGTGATAGTATCTCACACTGAGAAGAGGCCCATGCCCAGCAGTGGGACAGTTTAATACAGGGCTGATATTATTATATTGTATATGTCTTCTTCTCCCTTAGCCTTTATTATTCCCAAGTCACTTGGGGTCGGCTTTTCTAGTCTAAACGGATTTGACCGGATATCAGTTTTTACACGGAGCGGCTGCCACCTGACCTCCGCAACCCAAAAGCTAACGATACCCTAAGGCTAGACCAGTGTCAGGATATTAGAGGGTACTGACTTTCCCAATAACGACTGCCATAGATGTTAATGGCAGCGGGGACCGACGGCTTAACGTGCTCTCTGAGGCACGGAACAGGCGATAATTGTCAATCAACACGCACATAATTTCGAAAAGTCATATAACTTCCGAAAGTCAGAGGTGCGTGACGTGGGTTCGAATCCGAGACCCTCTGCATTGCAGTCTGTTGGTCTCCCCACTGAGCTATCGCTGCTTTTTTGTATATGTAATAATTACATAATTGTATTATATAATATGATAACTGTAAGTTAAATAGGTATTCAATTGTCAGAATGTAGGTTACAGCATCAATTAGCTTTTTTAAAATATTTACATTAGGTTCTTCGGTATAAACTTATGCCTGTTGAAATAAACACTATATCATCATCTCAGCCGAAAGACATCCACTGCTGGACAAAGGCCTCCCCTAAGGTTTTCCACATAGACCGGTCTTGGGCCACCTGCATCCAATCGCTGCCCGCTATTCTTACCAGGTCGTCAGTCCACCTTGTGTCGCTTACCCCTGCTGCGTGTTCCGGTGCGTGGCCGCCACTCCTGAACC
Organism: Catocala fraxini; assembly: GCA_930367265.1. Lineage (NCBI taxonomy): Eukaryota > Metazoa > Arthropoda > Insecta > Lepidoptera > Erebidae > Catocala > Catocala fraxini. The sequence continues at coordinate 28,031,080 of OV884028.1, read as the reverse complement.
TTTCTGTCCCAACGTGTGTGCCCTGCCCACAGCCACTGCAGCAAAAAACAAACACTATATACATCATCGTATAAACTGTGACTAAAATTATCTAATTTGATATGAAATGATGAGTTTAATAGTGCAGCGCAACATAATTCCATATGAAAAAAAATTACACGTGGTATTAAAATTGAGTGTGGTTGAACATTAATTTTGACCACAAATAAGGTTAAAAAGTTGTCTTTGTCAATCCTTATTACGTTTGGTCATATTTAATTTGTATTGAATCTCACCTGAAGCAAAAATTTTTCTGCCTTCTCATTATATTTCCGCCATCTTCTCATGTTGTCTTTTTATCCAAAATATAAAAAATCAAAGACTCTTTTGATGTGTGTATCAAATATTTTAATTATTTTCTGATACTTTGTCGTGTTTAATTTTAAACTTGTTTTCTTTGGTTTTCTTTTAAATATTGATGTTAATATATTTATTTGTTTGTGGTAATATTTATTTCAAGCCCTACTTGCAATTTCTTCGTCTTTAATTTAAGAGAGTAGCTCTTATTGGTGGAGCGATTGCCAAATATGCCTGTCTTCAGCTTTCTTTTTAATCATTTAATACCAAGACTCCCATTATTACCTTCACTTGTTGGAAAAAGGTACGTCTCTTTTCTCTCCTTACTATCATTTTGCCTACTACTATGTTTCAAAAATTCGTCGTGTCTTACCAAGTGGCCATTTAACTTTCGTCTCCTGTTATTAATGGTTCTAAACAACTGACCATATGTAACACTTCTTCATTAGTTTTCCTTTCCAACCTTCTCTAACACCACATATCAAATGCCAAAAATTCCAAGATTTGCAGCTATATAAGGCTATACTGCAAAAACATAATAATAAGCCGTTTTCTAATATTGCTTTTTATATTTGTAATGTACCATTTAAATTTTAATTAATTTTTGCTCTGTTTATTATTTTTAATGGACATTATTTGATATGTTATACATATTAGTAAGCTTATCGTGAAGTCATCATGAATCGATATCTATTAGATTTATAGCCTAAGAGTCGCGTCACGATGCGTATGCAAAAAATGTGTAGTATATATAGCGATGACGATTGTCTTATCTCTCTGATTTTAACATATGCGTACTGTCATGCGCAAGTCCTAAGGGAGGCCTGGTGATCCATGTAACAGTTCCTAGTGAGGAGGTATCCTCACCAGGCAATCCTGTTATATGAATTACTTAGTTAGCTAAATCCTTTGTTGGAGACCTACCAATCTTCCACAAAGGATTTTATACTGATCTAATATATGATTTTAAAATATAGATCTTAGATATATTATCTTGTTTTTGCTTATAAGGGAGTACGTGGAACTATATTTCACACATATTGCTCGAGCTATGGTATTAGGTACCACCTAAATGGTCAACCTATTGCAGTCTACCAGCTGAAGCTCCAAATGCCGTTCTTTTTTTGAGAATAGCTTGACCGAAAACTCAACAACGGAACATAATCTACCAGCTGTATCTCCCGAAACCGTGTTGCCTCTGAAAATCCCTTGACAGATAAACCCTAACGCCTGGCCTGACACGGAAATCCAAACCGAGATTTTTCACTCATAATCCGTAACGCCGTACCACCGAGCACCTGAATTTTTACATTTTTCAAATTTAGCTACTACTATACGATGTCTTTACCTCAATTTTTTTTATCTGCTGGGTCTACTAGCAGACTACAATTTATTAATTTTATTATTCTAGATTTACTGAGCAACGAGAGTTGCTTTTGATTGTGATGTGAGTTCATACAAATTTAATTTTTAATCGTAATATTTATTAAATATTACGATTCGTTTGCGACATACATCTCGCCAGTCAGTTATAGAGTGGTGTATTTGCGTGCCGTTAATCATGTGTATTAATGATATTATATTTTATCAGACCTGTATTAAACTGTCCCACTGCTGTGCACGGGACTGTTCTCAGCGAGGCCATAGTCAACCACGCTGGCCCAGTGCGGGTTAGCAGACTTAACATATCTTCAAATAAATTATGGAGGTCTCTTAGACATGCAGGTTTCCTCACGATGTTTTTCTTCATGGATAAAGCGAGCGATAATTAACTATTTAATAATACGCACAAGACTTCAAAAATTCAGTCCTTGAAATCGAACTGAGATCTCTGCGTGGCAGTCTATCAGTATACCTACATGATTATCGGCACGCAATCAGATTACTTATTTCATTGTTGCATAAGCATTAAAACTAAAATTGGTAAGAATACTGGGTAACAATTCAGCAAATTGACCGCGTTCTGGTAATTCTAAAAAATAATTTAAAATTAAATGACTGTTGCAATTATAACCAGTTGCACTCACTGATCGGTAAACGATCAGCGAGGTTAAGCAACGTTGGGTGCGGTCAGTCTATAGATGGGTGACCGCTTAGAGGTATTTCATCTGAGCGTCTCCGTGCTTCGGAGGGCACGTGAAAAGTCAGTCCCGGTTGTTGTCAAATTGATAGCAGTCGTTAAGCCATGTCAGAGGCCTGAGCTCAGCAGCCTGGCTTGAACAACTTTTGACAACAGGTTGACCAATAACCACACGAAACAAAGAAGAAGAAGACAATTATATGTTAATACTATATTTCACAATTTGGTTTATTGTTATAATAAATCTACTATCATTTATAATAATAGGCTAAATGTGAAATACGATTAAAGACAGCAAAGGTCCAAGCTCAAATGGCAGGCTGTGGATTTTACGCCAAGTATCTGCTGATAACTTACTTTGGCAGAGCAGGAATACCTAAAGAAACAGTCCAACTACCTAGTTCAGTTTCATCTAAAAAAGTGGTATATGATTAATAATTAAACAAATATAAATTTAACATTTTATTCTTTCATTCATTCGTTACATTTATCTCAGTCAAATTGATCTGTAGAAAAAATGTGAATCACAATTTTTGTTGTATTTACATTAAAAATCTAATATACAAATTAACTCAGAAATAAGTAAGGTGATTGTTCAATTATGCTTAGTTCTAATGAATATATTTTAAGAATCGATATAAAATTTCTTGTTAATTATAATTAAAGTGGGCAATATAACTGTTCATTGTGTGTTTTCCAGAGTTATAGTACAATTTCATTAGTATAGACGTTGATAAAAACTTAACCGTAAAAAAAATGTAAAACAGTAACAAATTTATTACAAGAAGAAGCCGTTCTTGTAATAAATTTATTAAATTTGATTAACATTTACTTAAAGAATTCTAGCGTTTAAAATCAGTTGTGTTTGTATTTTTATTGTATCACCATTGATTTACAAAAATACTCATTTATTGAAATTAAACTGCTATATACGGATTTTATCGCGTTGTTTATTTGACACTTTATTACAAAATTTTGAAAATTTTTACACTACTACTACTATTAAACTTTACTAATTTTTAAGCTAATTAAATTATTATTAAACTATTTAGATTTAATTTATTTTTACACTTTCCCCGACGTTTCGGTTGCTTTTCAGCAGGCATGGTCACGGGGAGACTAAGATGGCAGTTGAAAGTGTAAAAATAAATTAAATCTAAATAGTTTAATAATAATTTAATTAGCTTAAAAATTAGTAAAGTTTAATAGTAGTAGTAGTGTAAAAATTTTCAAAATTTTGTAATAAAGTGTCAAATAAACAACGCGATAAAATCCGTATATAGCAGTTTAATTTCAATGAATAATATTCGCGTAAATAGAAGACAATACTCATTTATTTTTTGTAGTAATAAATATACATATTTAAATTGTAATCTTACCAAGTACTGGGCATAAAATTCGTTAAAATAATTCGATTTATATTCTTATTTATAACTATATTTTTTTTTTTTACAGATATTTTGTACATATGTATTCCATAACATAAGGAACATGAAACATAAGCTTCAAGCAAAAGCGCTCGTTGCGACAAAGATGAGCGTTGAACGTCAGATATAAATGTACAACGAAACGCGAGGCATTCAACATGTTCGCTTGAAGCGTTTGTTTCGTGGCCTTCGGGTTACGCTTATTTTAGATATATAATATTTATAATATAGAACTACAAACATAATAATAAAAAAACTCTTACAGTCAAGAACATCTAATAGCTTAGTTTTAATCTGTTCTATTTTCCTGTGTTAAAATGTTGACCTGGATCTTCGTCACGTGTAAAAAACTGATCTGAATAAGAGTGACAAAATCAAAACTCGGTGATCTGGTACTGTTATTAAAAATGATATACCGTAAATTTCACAACTCTTTTATAAGTGTTGATTGAATTTTATTGCCGATTTATTCTCCATTAAAAAATATGAAAATTAATTAACTATAAGCGATTCACGCTGGGAAGTTTATAGTCAAACGATGCGGATATGCAGCATATTTGCATCACGTTAGATATCATCAGTAAAAGACGTAAGTTAATATTATAAAATACCTATACGGTATACACCGACTAATATGATTGTAGCGTTTTAGGGATTAATCATTTTAATTTATGTGAATCAAAAGTATTCGCTTTTAAAGAATTCAAACTGTAAATGTATAATTTATTCGGTATTATGTGATCCGAAATAAATGTTAAACATGATTACCTTTTCCTAGGATTTTGCAAAGATACCACATCAACAAATGTATACCATTTTATTTAATAACTTAATCACACATATCAGAAAATACGCAATTTCAAGAACTGTGTTATTTTAGTTAATATTTTATTTGTAAGAAAATACTATATCAGATTACTTTAATTCTGCATCATAACACTTATTAATTTTAAATTTCCCAACTACCAATTTCTACAATTTTATAAATGCTAACTTTTTTTCTCCGCTTCTGTTTTGTCAGATTCATTTACAATTGATGGAATAAATTCTAGTGGATCAGCCTTTTTGGTTTGTGCTTCTTTGGCATCCTTCTTCTCTTGATCTTCAAGTGCTTTCTTCCTTGTGTTTCGTAGTTCTTTTCTATGCTGAGCGTAGAAGAATCTGAAAAATAAGAGTGTGATTGAAATGTTTTTGGGAATTGTCTATTTTAATGTACTGTATTATTGTTTTCTAAATAAAATCGTAATAGTCTCCTAAAGTTACTTCATTTTAAAAATAATTATTTTTGTCTCTGGCAGTATTGTATGTTCTAACCTTAGTACCTTAACTGTAGTAGAATCCAAGTACCGATGGGATTTTACAAAATATAAATATTGGACAAAAATCACGGAGCACTAATGTTATTTAGCTATATTCAGCAGCAAACTAGAAGGTTTGCTGCTGACTATACATATATAACATAGAGTAACAATTTAGTTATTGTTATCCTCAGTATAATTCAATTAATTGTCGATAACCACTTTACCTAGTTTGCGAGTCTCGCCCACGTGTGACTTTAAATTCATTAAACCAACTTTGTGTTCATGGTGCATCAGACTTACATAACATGCATAGCATTAGATTTGTATTATTTAAGTAATGATATTATTATCGGTCAATAAGATATTGAGATCATCGACTTTCTAATATGAAATTAATGACAATACATTTATAGTTCAAATAAGACTACGTCATTATTTGCCACGAATGAAATTTGATTGGCTTATGGTTGATTTAATCAACGATTACGATTAGATTGTAAAATAAATTGGGGTTGTGACTAATCTCATTGTTTGACTGTTACTAAGCATAAGCACGCGCTGCATTGCCACGAAATCTAATTGGTTTCATGGTGATAAATTGTGGTTTTACATAAACCAGTTTTTACCTCTACAGAATTATCAATATGAAAATTCTAGAGATTAACTACTAGTCCAGCTTATTTATAGTAACTGTAGGTTGGATTTCGAAAAAGTAATTTTGACGAGTATTTAAATGACGATTTGAATATTTTTATCGAACTTAGAGTTTGTAAATTGGACTCAACCTACGTCACTGATGATTGGTTTTTCTCAACTATAAATACTTTTAAACATAGAACAACTTACATAAGTATGATTGCAGGTGGAATGGCGATAGCAGCGCTTACGAGAAATACAGCGCCTGGCAACACGTGCAGGGTCTGCATGTACATCCAGGAGTACAAGGGATGGAACACTAGGGACGCGAGAGTCTCGGTCAGAGAGAATATCGAGTTCACCTTGGCTGAAAAATAATAACGCATTTTTAAAGCATGTGTTTCTGTTTTTAGTTTATAATCCTCGCCTTTTTCTAACCTTGGTAACATATTTTAACATTCTCGTTATTCATTGAAATTAAACTACTATATACGGATTTTATCGCGTTATTTATTTGACACTTTATTACATAATTTTGAAAACTGTTACACTACTACTATTAAACTTTACTCATTTTTAAGCTAATTGAATTATTATTAATACTATTAAAACTATTTAGATTTAATTTAATTTTACACTTTCCCCGACGTTTCGGTTGCTTTTCAGCAGCCATGGTCACGGGGAGACTAAGATAGTAGTTGTCTCAATGTTCCAGTGTAGTCATTTCAAAGTACCCGAACATAATTTAATCATTGGTGTTTCTATTTTCATAGTATATAATATATAGTAGTTTAATTTCAATGAATAATATTCGCGTAAACAGAAGACAATATTGTCGTTATTCAATTTTGTGTGAAATCTGAAGAATGAGAGAGATATTTATTTACGAAAATTAGTATTTCCGTAATTAAATATATAGAAAATTAAGTTCGGATTTAGTCTAATCAACGTCAAATGTAAACTGAAATGCGATATATGTTTACAAATAAAATTTATTTTAATTTAGAAGAATTCTATTTGTAGTATTTTTGACACTGAAACTAGATTGGAATATTATTCTGAACAGTTTTATAGTCAGAATTGCCTTCAATTCTTAGGAATAATGAAATGAATAACCAAATTGTTAGCAGTTTGGTTATTCACTTCGTGTGATTAATTTGATTAGTTAATAACTTCTTCTTCTCCCTTTTAGATTAATATTTTCATAGGACTTTGTTATTATTTCTATGTCAACATGTCATTTGAATAATATAATACATTTTTACCGTAGGTATGTTTGACGAAATTATCAGTATATTTAACAAATAGGCAAATTACGCCGCAAAAATACACGATAGAAAAATTACGTTTTTAATTTCTAATCCTCATAAAATCAATAAGTGTAGTGCGTTGTATCTTCTCCAGGCACAATTATAAAAGGGATTGTGTATATTCATTGACTAATTGGGCGATTCTTCAGTCGACTGATATAAATATTTTAATATTAATATTAATATTATAAATGCCAATGAGTTTGTTTCGCTATCATGTCTTAACTACTCGACGTATAGAAAAGGACGTAATGTACCTATAATCCAGAAAAAATACTGTTCAGGAAGGAAAGTCTTCAATAATAAAAACAGTTCGAACTAACCTGTTTCCTGTTTTTCCACTAACTTCGAAATTATAGATCGAAGTGAGGTGAAAGTTGTGGCATTCAACAGCTCGGCGACAGGCACTGCAATTATGAATGCATTCGATTTAATACCGTCATTGAACCGAAAATTATTCAAATGGACATTATCATAATAAATCGCGAAGCCATGAAGGCGCGTGTCGATGTTAAATTTGCGGTGATATTCATGAGTATTGAGTACGTTAACTGCATATTTAAAATATTGTGTGTTGTTTATTTTAAATGTAAGATTTATATTTATCATATTGACCATGTTGCCTTGTTGGTTATAAATGCACAAGGCTTGGTTCTTAAATCGGTTTCTAGTGAATTGTATTTGTGTGACACACTTTTGTCTACTTCTTCAAGAATATTCAGGTATGCATTTATCATACATTGATTTGTTGTATATACTAATCTGAACGATTGTTTAGATGTTGAAAATCTTAATGCATTTCTTCCATAAGATCTCCGTCAACAGCAACAGCATTAAAAAAATATTTACAATCATTGTACTACCTACTTGTAATTTTATTATTCGTTATAGTCATTTAGTTCTTATCAATAATCAAAAGTACATAATCTGAGGGTTTATAAGTGTTTTAAATATGTCAAGTATGACGGAGTTAGTCAAGAAATCGAACGAACTTATGACGCTCCTGTAGGTGGCTAGCGCAACGATTGACATTTTGGTTGTCTGCTTAGAAATTCGTCGTCCATATTAAATAATTCATTTTTACCTAAATACATTTCGATATCAGTCCTGACGAACGCTGTCCAAATGGAGCCAACGAATTTACTGATGACCGAGATGAGGCAAAGCATTGAGTCATCAATCTGCATCCGTTTGCTTAAAATTGTTATTGAGAACATTGCACCTGGAAGAAATAAATATTGGTAAATTGAAAAATTGTCTTATTTGCTTCAAGTATTTCGGGTCTTTATGTATTAACTGTTATATTTGGAGAACGCCTTTAATTTATAGCTTTATTGCACGTAGAGACCGATTGGCTAAGTTTACGAACTGTCATTGTGTTAGTGAGCTTGATTAATTTACGTATCAAATTATTTTGTAAATTACAAACTAGGTGAAAAATTTATATCTGTGTCACAATGAATCAAATTCGATGACGAAACTAAACTTGTTGGACTAAGTGATAGACAAGGCGAAGCTGACAATTTAAGAGGTATATTTTAAGAACACTTGCTTACAATTAATGTGTAGGTTTGTAGTAAATTGTTTCGTGGATGAGTCAGAAATACGCATTAAATGTAAGTAAGTCTAACTTAGAAAGCTTCTTAGAACTACTACTTAGTATAATTAATATTAGATAAATAGACATTTATTAAAATAATAAAATTTTGCTTGTCTTGCTTAAAGCAGAACTTATAGCTTTAAAAATGCAATGTAATCAGAATATTCTAGAAAGATTTTCCTTTACGTAACGAAGAGAATGACATTAAGTGATAATTCATTAACACTTTCAGCTGTGAAGATTATGACGGGTTGATTTCAAATTTAAACCTCGTGAATCCAAATGAGATTTATCACAATATTCTGAGAATAAAAAAAACACTTGTTACGTGTTCAGAAAAAGTCTGTCATTACCTCTTAATGTAGGAAATTGGCGAGGTTCCTTTCAAATCGTTCGACGTTGCACGAAGTTTACGAGATTAACGTTTTAAGGTCCCTTTGAAAAATCAAGGATGCCAGCCGGTAATCCTGGCCGCTCATTAAAGGCAAAAGGTATATCATCACGACTCGATCCTCTTTTATGGTAGGCAAAGATGTGTAATGTAAATTTACTGTAACGTTGATTTTGGGCTGACAGCAAAATTAAGATTGGAGTTAGTTTTCCTTTTTTATTGAGATGTGAAACCTTAAATAATTAGTAAGAGTGATGTCATTCTGACGGATAAGGCATTGATTGCACTTGTGATTAGTTGTGGATTTAAATTCTAATGAATCCGCACCTTACACAAGCATTCTAGCTTAGGTGGATGGGCTTATAAGAATATTAGCAATTTAAAAACCAGATTTTCAATCAATAAGCTTGCCGGCTCAGATAAGTTCAGCGCGAATAAATATCAATAAATCTCTGACGTATATTAATTTTAAATAAGCTCTAAATGGTTAGATCTGGGATTTTGACAAAAACCTAAATTTAATCATCTCTAAATAACTTCTGATTTTCGGTAGACGGTGGCTTGATTTGGCATGGAATACTTCGAAATATTATAAATAACCTGTAAATAATAGACAACTAACTAATTGTTGTCTATTATTTATTGCCAGTTCTTGTCAAATATATTCATCACCAGCTATTAATATAATTAATTTCACCAGTAAACCATATTTCATTGAATACTCATAGAATTGCAAACATCATTAAAGTTCATTATAATGATGTCCTCAAAGTGTCTCTTAAAATCATTTCATTCATGTCTTTAAGTACTGTATAAAATTAGAGCAAATATAAATTTTGATAGTTGGAATGGTGTTCGCTTCTTCGCTGGTATGGCCATGTCAGAAGACGAGACGAAAATCATGTGGTTCGAACTGCATTAAACCTCCCAGAACAAAGCGAGGGAGAGGCCGCCCGCCGTTGACCTGGTGGAGCTCCATTGAAAGAGACCTCAAGAAAGCCCAGTTGCACAAAACGGCAAGATCGTTTGACTTGGCGCAGAAAAGTGAGGCGACCCGACCCCAAATAATCGGATAAAGAGAGGATGAAGAAGATAATTATAAAAATGGCGTTAGTTACTTTAATATCCTAATCATAATCAATGTCATAAATGTTAATTTGACTTTGTTTCGTATTCACGTTGCCAGGAGAACATAAAAGGTCATACTAGGGTACCTTTCATTCAGAAAAAAGCACTGTTACTATCTTAACCTAACCTAAATTTACGCGAGCGAGGCCGAATAAAATCTAATATTCGAATTAAAGTAAAATTAATTGCAATCTCAATTACCATTTTTTAAGCCATCATTAAAACTTAATATCGTTTAACAAACTAAATATCGTGTATCACAAGTTAAGGACGAAGATTTTACTTAAATTGTCTTTCCCTAGTAACGTGTCGCCAAATGTGAGATTTTCAGCTCATGAAGCCGGATGTGGTAGCTTAGTTGATTATGTGGTCATCACGTCATCATACAGTATTTGCTTGGAATGACCAAGCATTTACCGAGAATTTTGTCTAAGCGGTCAATTTACAATACATTACAAGTATTTTTTGTATATCTATTAAAGTAAATGTCAAATTGTATTGTCATTTAACGAGTGTATGTAGGTATTATTGTGCTTCAGGATTTACCAAAATTACTAAACCAAATATTTTGTTAGCTTGTAATAGTCATTATTTATTCTGTAAATATTGGTCGAATGAATGTTGGGTGTCGTTCTAGTGCATGTGCATGGTAAAGAACGCGTTATTGGATTTTTTTTCAGGTTATTTTCAGTGACAGTACTGTGACTGTGCCTGGTAAATGGCAATAAACTTGCTCTTGCTCTTTTATTACTATAACATACAAAGGTTTCTTCAGAGTAGTTTTCTTAATTATTTTTTTTATCAAATTTCGGCTGCGTAATTGTCTCTCCACGTATCACGCCTTGTCGCTTGTACGCCGCGTTGTAGCTGAGTCGCATCGACTTATGCCACCTCTCTCAGAATTCCTTCGTTAGATGCCATATCATTGCTTAAAACATATACTAATAGTGCGGGATCTGTGCAACTGTAACGCAGTTTGCAAACGCTTACGCAATGTAAGCGTAATTTTTGCTGCGCATAAGTTTATCGAACATCAACGCTAAATACTCGTATGTAGGGTACCTTATGTAGCTTCTTACTTAAGCTAGAAGCTGGATAAAAGCATTGATAGAAAACAAATATATTTACCTAAAATTTTTTTTCATAAAATATCATTACCCATTGAACATAATGTGGAATTGCCGAAACACTTTACACTAGGCCAGGCCTATCTTGTCTGGCTGTACTTAGAATATATGAAAAATAATTGAATACTAACCGAATGAATGCAGTATGATTGAGTAGCTGATAAACACGCCGAACTTCACCATGTCCCAGTTAAGGCGGTTTCTCACGAACAGATAGAACACTCCATGTTCGGCTAAAATAATATAAGAACATTTTGAAGGTTTTTTTAAAGACTTCTACCACACTAGAAATACTTCCTGTGTCGCTTAGGACTTAACAAATATTCAAACAATAGACACAAAGAACACCGAGACTCGGAGCTACCATTTGTGGATCACTAAAATTTTTGTAACGTTACAACGTCCTGTCGTGTCCACTACGCCATCCTGACCATAAATAATACACTAGAGACCAAATCCTGACTGCACTCTTTGATTAGTTATACATTCTTCTAAGTATCATGACAATTGGTATGTTGTATATTTTAATTAAAAATTACTTTGTGAGACGTTTTGGTTTTCTCTCTAATTAGTTCAATTTTTGGATCAGATGTATTTGGTTTATCTATTTATCATTTCTCCCACGTATGAGCAAGCTCTGGAATGAACTGCCTGCTTCGGTGTTTTCCGAGCGCTATGATATGTCCTTCTTTAAACGAGGTTTTTCACGTTAGGCAGCAGCTTTGCTGTGTCCTGACATTGCTGAAGTCCATGAGCAGCGGTTACCACTTCTCATCAGGTGGGCCACTTGCTCGTCTCGTCTTGCTTGCCGCCAATGGCAATAAAAAAATAACTATCAAGAAATTCTGAGTGGCAGCATAGAATCTTGGACTGTGTCCGGTGAACGACAAAATATTAATCCTCTATAACATAGGACATGCACCATTGTTGGAAAATGTGGTTGTAATACTCCTCTACCTTCGAGATTATAGGCGTTACACTATGTATCTATGTTCGTCCCAAAAAAAAAAGCAATTGTATCTATTAATATATATTTTTGATTGGATCTATAGCGTTATAAAAGAACCAGCCACGTGTTAGGTACACGTGGATGTTTCATAATGATTTAGCTATTATAGTAATAAAATAGTCTATGTTTACGTTGAAATGACGTAATCTTTGAATAATAATGGAATCATGCAATCGCTATTCAATAACAACTTACCAATAAACTAGGCATTAATATAGGTACATACATCAATATCTTCGAAGGGTAACTTAATAGCAGATAATATGTTATATAAATATTGACATAACGTTAAGGTTTAACACATATATACAATCCTATAGCGTTTACAGCCTCAGCCTTTGTGTGGGTCATAAAACAGTAGCTAGCGAAATGTGATTGAAATACATGTCTACATAGTTCTCCAAGAATATAGCCCTGAGATTATATAGATGTGAGTACGATCAAACACATATTTTCCAACTTTCTGAGTGATGGGTAGATTTAACCATAAGTTTTTATGCAAATTAAAATTTGACTCGGTTGATAGTAAGATAATTAATTAACGGTTAAACAGGCATTCAAGCGACAGTTATCACTTACGAGATACGAAACTAGCAGAAAATATTTGCTGCATTAAACAAGGCCCATTAGTCCCCGTTTTGTCATTATAGAACATTCTTAAAGGTCATTGTAATCTCCAGATTTGTTTACTTACAAAAAGCACCTCAACTTTGGCAAATCTTGCTAATAGATAGCTAAAATATGTAGCAAAAGCATCTGCTAATTTCTGTCTTCGTATCGCTTTATTGTCATACAAATATTCGTGGAATGTTTATCGTTGAATATGTGATTGCACAGATGGTGTAGTGGTTTAAATGGTCCTTTGACATTAGGTACCAATACGCCGAGTAGGTTCGAATCCAACACAGGGATAAGGACAAAAATTCCACTACCATTACGCCGGGTATTGTGGGTTCGGATCCGACACGAAACAAAAATTAAAGTAATCCGCAAATTATTGTTCCAGGTCGGGGCGTGTGTGTGCTTGTTTGAATGTTTGTAAAGTTCTTTGTTAAGAAACGAAAGGAAAAAATACTTCCAAAATACTTTATAGTACTTATTTAAAGTTCTTAAAAATCAGAGAGCATTGTGTACTTACAAGAAGTAGGACCGAATAGTATGAATACTATGAACAGCGTCAGCAGCACCTTCGCCCGCCTGTTCCCTGGCCTCTTGTGGAACGCCACCGCCACCGTATCCACTATATGTGAAATGTTGAAGAACGATACCTTCGAATGGTCCGCACGTTCTATCTGTAAATAAAACGAACGGTTTTTGAAGAACAATGGAAAATGGCACAGGTCGTTGCACTTGTGTCTTCCGTAACTTTATGCTTCGCTAGCGAGCGTATATTGGTTCCATGCTCCACTGAATTCAGCTCCTCTCTATATGTCTATCTCTCTCTATATATATATATATATAGTAATATACAAGATGTTGACTAGCAACGATAGTCTAGTGCGAGACCGTTGGACTGTCACGCAGAGGTCTCGAGTTCGATCATAGCCACGCAGCTCTGACTTTTCGAAGTTATGTAACTTTTCGAAGTAGTTAAATAGTTAAATTACGCTCGCTTTAAGGATGAAGAAAAATATATGTTAAAAGAGTTCTCCATAATGTTCTCGAAGATATTTATTTATTTATTTTAAGGTACATTAACAATATACATATACAAAATCGTTTTACATAAGAAGCTGAAAATAAAAACTTATATGTATATCTATTATAGATGTACACAACATTATCTGTACAGAATTAAAAATAATATAATTCAAACATAAGATATACTTAATACAAATTTAACAAGGCATAATTATAATATAGAAAATAGAAAAAAATAAGATATGTGAAGTTTGCCAACCCGCACTGGGCCAGCGTGGTGGACTATGACCTAACCCTTCTCACACTGAGAAGAGGCCCGTGTCCAGCTGTAGGACAGTTAAATACAGGGCTGATATTATTAAGATGATGATCTGCGTGCAATGTCATATTTACAAAGGATTGTGAGAATTACTATATAGTCCTAAGTAACCAGTTCCTAAAAGCATATTTTATTTTTAACCGGTCGTATACCGCCGGCTCGCATACCAGCCGGCAGATTTGTACCCGTCGTAGGCCGGTGGCTCGCATGCGAGCCACCAAATTGGTTTTACGTTAGCTTAAGCTAAAGCGAAGGCGGCGCGCGGCGTTTTGGCGCCAATTTGGTGGCTCGCATGCGAGCCACCGGCCTACGACGGGTACAAATCTGCCGGCTGGTATGCGAGCCGGCGGTATACGACCGGTTAATATTGATAGATAACTAATATAAAATAATAATAATAATATTCTACCACATACACACAACACTATCTAGCCCAAATTAAGCAGAGCTTGTACTATGGGTACTAGACAATGGATAAACATACATATATACTATTTTTTCGAAAATACATTCATATTATACATAGAAACACCCACACCAAGACAAACATCCATGTTCATATCAACCCATGTAAATCAACCGTACACAAGATCAACTTGTATGCCATGTTTTTTTCGCAAACGTTGGCGAGCTACAATCGTTTAAATAATAATAGTTTAATGTTTAAATAACCTAAAATTGCTTTAAAAAAAACCACGAAAATTCTGTAAACAGAAGTTTAATTTCAATGGATAAGCGTATTTCTTATGTAAGCCTTAATCTTGAATGCACGGATGGCGCAATGGTTTAAGTAATCGCTTCGCTACTTTCACTATGCCGACTGTTGTGAGTTGAAATCTCATATTTTAGTCACAATATTTGGATTAGATTTCCTTTTTTTTTTTAATTGTCATTCGATTGTTTTGAGGTTGTTCTGATCAGGCTGGATTTGATCCCTATTTTTTAATTTCCAGTACATATTCGGGAATATTATTTGTCTGTCCTTTATTTACTTTACGTATTGCTAATACATTATCACACCTATATTTCGCTATATATGAGTGTAGGTCCCACATAACGGTAAACCTATTTCCATCTACTGGGCAGAATTTCAGACGCCGTGATGCTGAAAATTTCTTTATTGACAAATCTATAATCACTTTGTCCGATCCGAGAATCGAACCCGAGACTCCATTCTAATGCTGCGTTACTGAGGCAGTTATCATATAACAATTCATGCATATCTCGAATTACTCTAATTGATATAAATGTTTAAGCGATAATCGCTATGCATCAGAAATGAACAATTTTAAAGTTTATAAACATTCACTATTGTCTTATTCGTGAGGTGACATAAGTATGACAGCGCGCGCATTTTTGTAATTGGAATAACATCGTCCATTCTTCTATACCGTTACTCAAGCGCGAGCGCTGGTCATACAGACCGGAGTCAGTAAAAATGTACACACACATTGATTTACAAAGCTAGCCAAATGTTTGTGTGATACATCACACGAACAATTGACTAACTTTGTACATGGCCAATGGCAATGCCAATGGGCAATGGCCAGCTTTATTAATTCAAGGATATAGGCATAGGTGCACCAGGTGCACCTGTGCCTATACCTATATTCTTATCCTTACGCAGATTCGGTTAAAAATCTCGGCAGGAGTACACAGAGGTTTATTACGCGCCCATTTCGCCAACTAAGGTTTAAGGTTGCCTAAAATATGCAGGACTGCTGCCGTTTACCGTGCACAGTTCCAGACCATATTCTTATATCGAT
Source organism: Catocala fraxini (assembly GCA_930367265.1). Classification (NCBI taxonomy): domain Eukaryota; kingdom Metazoa; phylum Arthropoda; class Insecta; order Lepidoptera; family Erebidae; genus Catocala; species Catocala fraxini. Next base: position 28,015,009 of record OV884028.1, on the reverse strand, counting down.
AATTACTTTACAGAAAACACAATTATACCTTAACCTTTGATCTCATACCCAGCACGCATCGGTGGTAAAATATGTTGTGAAAGGTTTTAAATACTACTAAGGTACATCATACATACATAGATTCATGCCTGTTTCCCAGAGGGGTAGGCAGAGACTCCGGATTTCCATTTGCTACGATCCTGACACACTTCTCCGGCTTCATTCACTTTCATCACATTCCTCATACACGCACGTCGGTTCAAGGTGCTCTTAACCTGGCCTTTGTCCAGAACGCCTCCGATCTGATCAAGAAACTTACGCCTAGGTCTTCCTCTTGCGACTGTTCCATTCACACTAGCCTTATATAAACTTTCTTAGTCAGTCTTTACTTTCGTCGTCTTTACGTCTACTTTACTACTAATGTAAGCTAACAAATTTGGTGTTTATTTGTTTATAATCTATATTACAAATTAAGCTGCTATTTCTGTTTTATCATATCTTTCGGTTTGTGAAGATAATATTTGGAAGTTTATTACTTAATCACGCGTAAGTCGTTTCACGAATTTAGATTAAACTTAGCTCACATGTAGACTATGTCCTGGAATATCACTTCAGATGCTCTTTATCCCTACATATGAGTTTCACAGAAAGGTCGCGTATAGCTAAGGAGCTACGGACAGACATACAATTACAAAAGAGAAAATATTTTTTGAAAACCCAATATTATTTTATAAATAAAACTGTACTTATTGTAAGGATATTTTGACCATTTATCACACAGACGTTACGATGTCCACGTAACTATATGAGCAAACCTCTCTGATATAAAGCTTCAGAATCAGAAATATTATTTAACCGAAAGAGAGATAAGTATTTCATTTTAAAAAGGAGGTCTTTAGATAATCGAGACGGAGCACATTTAAGTACATCTTGAATTCGTCGTGGCCTCAGCCGAGACAACTTCACGAAAGAGCCAATTGAAAAGGACTATTGTGTTTTACTATTGTCGAAAGATCTCAATGCTACTCGGTATGAAATTGTTATATGGAGCTTAAGTGTTGGCTCAAAGACATGCAACGTAGGATGGGTTCGTTATTTTTGTGATCGTTTCATTATTTGCTGTTTAAGGATGAAAATTACGTGTTTAACGTTTTATAATGTTACTAGAAAATGCATCCGTCCACGTGGACTTCTTGGCCGTAATGTCTTTCATGCGGATCACAATACACTTTTTAACGAACATAAAGTTAATTTAGACTAAGATTCATTTGTGGATCACACAAAGAAGCGTAGATGTTGAATCAGCGACAAGGCAACCATTTGCGTACTGCGTCATCCATAATATCTGAGTATAATATTTCTTTGCAGCGATAGCTCAGTGGGGAGACCCACAGACTGCAATGCAGAGGGTCCCGGGTTCGAACCCACGTCGCGCACCTCTGACTTTCGGAAGTTATATGACTTTTCGAAATTATGTGCGTATTGATTGACAATTATCGCCTGCTACGTGCCTTGGAGAGCACGTTAAGCCGTCGGTACGGCTGCCATGAACATCGATGGCAGTCGTTATTGGGAGAGTGTCGACACAAAAGATCCCACTGGGTCGAAGTGTCGCCCCCACATAAGATACATAATATTTCTTTTAGCACTGCCTAAGGAGGCAGTCCCTTTTGTAAAGAGTCAGAGTGCGTTCATCCCTGACTCTTCTTAAAAGAGCCGAAGTTTATCTTTTCTTGGCCTACCCTTACTATAAGATATGAATGTCATACAAATAAATCCATCGCCGCCATTGTGAGAATGATTATTTTCCCACAAACGTTATGACACTTGTCTACAATGATGCATCAAAATGTTTATAGAACAATGAGCCGTATCCTGTCAATCATCGTGCTCGTCCTAAAGTTGTTTTAGGCATTCTGTTCCACTACTTCCTAATGTCTGTGACGGGCTTTGTTTTTTGTGATACATCTAATATTAACCAATTTATTACATAGAAAACCGTTTTTTTTTTAATTTTCTTTTTAAATAATGTGCCATGTCGTACCTACTGACTTAGACTCATATCCGTTTGTAATTTGTAAATCTAGTTTTAGATTTTAATAATTAAATAATATTATCAATTTTAAAATTGCCTGCCCCACATGGGGTTATAATTTAAAATGTATGTATGCTAATACTTATAATTATTACGTACATTTATAATGTCTGTCACCTTATATGATATACTAGCTGTCCCGAAAGACGTTGTCCTGGACAAACGAAAAGAAAAACCCACATTATTTTTTATCAAAATCGGTCCAGCCGTTTAGGAAGAGTTCAGTGACATACACACATACAGTAAAATTATATATATAAAGAAGATGTACGTATATGCCTTACACCAAACATAGTATTACATTACCAATATGTATTAACATATGGTATGGTATGGTCGGCCTCGATGGCGTAGTGGTTAGTGTATCCGACTGCCACGCCTGAGGTTGCGGGTTTGATTACAGCACAAGTCAAACATTTGTGTGCATGAACATGGATGTTTGTTTTGGTCTGGGTGTTTCTATGTATAATATGTATGTATTTACAAAACAAAAGTATATATGTATGTTTATCCATTGTCTAGTGCCCATAGTACAAGCTCTGCTTAGCTTGGGCTAGATGGTGTTGTGTGTATGTGATAGAATATTATTATTATGTTTCTCTTATCACAGGTATTTTCTAACATATTATATTAGAAAATACCTGGCCCTTTAGGAGGCTTACACGGAGACATGGGTCCAACGTGAAGAGGCCCTTCGAGAGTTTTAATCAAAGGTGGGATGGAACACCGACAGCGGCACTAGCCGCGGCAGACGTAGGACTATTGCTACGTATGGATTCTAATATATGGGCTATGGATATGGGTGTTTGGTGGACCCGTATATTGCTAACTATGGATGAAAAACGGCATCTGCCCTGAATACTCTAATAGCATCAATGCAATGGGCAGACAGTGACAATGACTATTATTATTATTATATTGTACCAAAACAAGCAAGAATTGAAAAAACAATTGAATTAAAATTAAACTACTATATACGGATTTTATCGCGTTGTTTATTTGACAATTTATTACATAATTTTGAAAATTCATCAAATAAACAACGCGATAAAATTCGTGTATAGTAGTTTAATTTCAATGAATAATATTCGCGTAAACAGAAGACAATATTAAAACAATTGAATCTGATAATACTTCTTCCAAATATTGTAATGCGAATGTATGCCACTTTGTTCTTCTTATACGCAGCAACAGAGCAGTATCTAGATTTATATGATTTTAGGCATAAAAACATTTTGTGCAACGAAGAGTGACTTAAGATTTTTAACCTAGTAAAATTCACTTTAGATAAATCTTTAGGAAAGGGAAAAGAAACTTGCAACTAAAAGCTAGTAGATATATCCAGTCATTCAAATAGTCAAACCCAAGCAAAAAAGCAAAAAAAGCAAACCACAGCTAGACTTCATGACACTTTGAGCTCATTCTGCGTAAATAGAAACACCAATGATTAAATTATGTTCCGGTACTTTGAAATAACGACACTAGAACATTAAGACAACTACCATCTTAGTCTCCCCGTGACCATGGCTGCTGAAAAGCAACTGAAACGTCGGGGAAAGTGTAAAATTAAATTAAATCTAAATAGTTTTAATAATAATTCAATTAGCTTAAAAATTTGTAAAGTTCAATAGTAGTAGTAGTGTAACAGTTTTTCAAAATTATGTAATAAAGTGTCAAATAAACAACGTGATAAAATCCGTATATAGTAGTTTAATTTCAATGAATAATATTCGCGTAAACAGAAGACAATATATTGTATATATTTTTTTATACTACTAAGCTGGCAAACAAGCATACGGTTCACCTGATGGTAAGTGGTCACCATAGTCTATGGACGCTTGCAACACCTGAGGCATCACACATGCGCGTTGCCGACCCTTTAAAAAAGGAAGTGGGAAGGAGAAGGAGCGGGAAGAGTGAAAGAGGGTGATTGGGCCTTCCGCACTCTCACTTACCGAACGAAACACTACAGTAGGAATACTGTTATTTCACGTCGATATTCTGTGAGAGGGTAGTCCTTCCCCGGTCGAGCCGGCCCATTCATACTGAAATCAGCGAGGCTTTACTACTCAGAACTCTACTGTTTATTAAATATGTATTAGGCTATCCTTTTTGCAAGCTACACTATCTCAGACTCACATAAGCTATACTCATGACGTAAAGACATGATGCGAGCAAAGCCGTAGACAAGTAAGTAAATAATGAAACCGATTATATGGCTCCCTTTTCTCTTCAGTTATGTAAGTATTATACAAATACTAGTGCATAATTCCTGTCAACAAAACTATCGCACAAATAACATCGTAAAATCATAATATAGAAGCTATCACATATAATTAAATTGCATACATGCGTTTACTGCAATCAGTCCTAATCCTTTTATTGATAACATATGAATGCAGAATAGTTATGTCAATATTATATCACCATATACTTGTAAACTATTTTCTATTCGTACGGTTCGGTTTGTTCCACATTTGCCCCTACTTTACGTCCCACGTTCCAATATGGAACATTTTTTGTTTATTCGTCCCTCTTCTTAAATGATTTCTTTTCGACCTTCATTTGTGTGCATATCGTTAACAAAATAAAACATCCGTTTTTAACGCGTAAGTTTGATTGTCAAGTCAAGGGAATTTCATGTAAAAACAAAAGAAATAACTAAGGAGTTAACTTGTATGTTTCAAAGTACTAATTTCATGAAGTACCTATAGGTACATAGATCGAGAGCAGCGATAGCTCAGTGGGGAGACCAATAGACTGCAATGCAGAGGGTCTCGGATTCGAACCCATGTCGCGCACCTCTGACTTTCGGAAGTTATATGACTTTTCGAAATTATGTGCGTATTGATTGACAATTATCGCCTGCTCCGTGCCTCGGAGAGCACGTTAAGCCGTCGGTCCCGGCTGCCATGAACATCTATGGCAGTCGTTATTGGGAAAGTCAGTACCCTCTAATATCCTGACACTGGTCTAGTCTTAGGGTATCGTTAGCCTTCGGGTTGCGGAGGTCAGGTGGCAGCCGCTCCGTGTAAAAACTGATATCCAGTCAAATCCGGTTAGACCAGAAAAGTCGACCCCAAGTGACTTGGGAATAATAAAGGCTAAGAGAGAAGAAGACCTATAGGTACATAGATTCTCGAACCAAACTGTATTTAAAAAGTTTGCATTTATGATTGCGTAAGATCATGAAGTTGGGTTCGTGATGTCATGCAATAATAAACCTAAAGTTTTGGCTAGAAATCAATGACATATTTTATAATATTTTTCGACTGATGATACAACAAATATTCCATACAAAAAAAACAGGGACAGAAAAGGAACATAATTTCTGACGAAATAAGAATTACGATAAGAAATTAATATTGATACAAAGGGCACTGTCCATTATTAGATTAGCGTGAACAGAATTCATATATAAAAACAATTAACGACGATTCTACGGTCGACGGACAGTAGGTTGCTGTGGCCATGTAATGACAATTATTTGGTTTTTGAGTTGGGCAAGATATCAAAATAATTTAAATCCACCAGCCCAGTTCCTAGATAACACTTTAGTAACATATAAATCAGAAAAATAATAAAAAAATAACATAGAAACAATGATTTTTTATTTCAAATACCGTTATAAACCACCACAACAAACGAATTAGGAACACCTGGACACAAAACTTTGTTATTTTTCTAATTCCTTCTGGTTAATACTTCTAAATTAATATATAATTATTAGTCTCAGTGACTGTCCATTCCCAGCCAAAACCCCCATACAAAGTGGACAGTTCCCTTTAGGAGCATATAAGGCACAACTTTTAGAACGTACTTGACTAGATATGACGGTTGAATGCGGCACAAACCGCTTTAATTTAAAAGAGTGGTTACTAGCAACAAGTATTCTTTTAACCCAGTTATGGTAGAATGCTTTTGTTTAAAGTGTGTTCTCGTTTGTAATGTAATGGACAGGATACGAATCTGCGATCTCATGAACGCAAGTCTAACGTCATGTCCAATAGGCTACAGTAGTTGCGATACAAGTAAAACTCTTAGGCGGTTGAACAAGTGGCTGTGAGTTTCTTGCACATATCTTTTCATAGGCTCTTTGCCTTAGGTTCAGGTTCAAAGATAAATGTAATTTTAGTAAATTGTCTAACAACTATAGTTTCATGTTTATATGTGTGACTTTGTGACCAAAATGAGTAAGTTTGGCTTTGAGTAATCGTCATATATCTTGGCACACTGATAAAAGGCGAAGCTAGGATCTATATAAATCCATTTTTTAACTCAAACCTACCTTATTTTTATACCTTATTACTATACCTATGTTACCTGTACAACTTGTTGATCGGCATTGCCGCCAAATTTTGAGAACATAATATATTTAATTAACTTAAAATATATTAAATAAATATTAATAAAAATAAATAAATAAAATATTTATAAAAAAATAATTATTAATAATATTTTACCGGTCTACGTAATTTATTTAATGCCCATATTTTCAATTCATGTTTTTTGATAGTCAATCTTCTTCTTTTCTTTTCGTGTGGTTAGTGGCCAAACTGTTGTCAAGAGTTGTTCAAGCCTCAAGCCATGTCAGAGGCCTACGGGCAGGCCTCTGACATGGCTTAACGACTGCTATCAATTTGACAACAACCGAGACCGACTTTTTACGTGCCTTCCGAAGCACGGAGACGCTCAGATGAAATACCACTAAGCGGTCACCCATCTATAGACTGACCGCACCCAACGTTGCTTAACCTCGCTAATCGTTTACCGGTTAGTGATTGCAACTGGCTATGAGCGCCTCTAGATATTCAATAATAGACAATAGATAGATAGTCAATAAGGAAAACGTTGCGCATAAGCAGTATGACGAACTCCTTGCTATTGTAGCGCAACGACGCTTGTCAAAATATGTAAAAAAACATCCGTTTAACGTCACGTGAGCGACACGAATGGAGTAATCTATTATCTAAAAATAAATTAGATAAACTTATTGCTGCCTTTCCTAGATAAATTGAATATCAATTATATATCAGCAACAATATATTTAGAATTATTAGCTTCGATAGTTTTGCACATCCGTTCATAATTACATTAACATGATTCCATTAACTTTACGCGGCATTACCCTAAATTTAATGGTATAAAGCAAAAAATAAAAGTCGCAGTGCCGGTGTCCATTACCTAACGCGTAGAATATAGTTCTAGCACAAGAAAAAGGCTTTTACCAGCTATGTTTTAGATGATACGTAAAAGTTGGCAAAGCTACAGCTGTTTACCAGTCACATAACTGGATTAACCGTTCTCTTACTTAGAATTTACTATCTGAAAAATAACATGTAGAAAGAATGGACGAGGAAAGACTGACTAAGAAAGTTTATAAGGCTAGTGTGAATGGAACCGTCGCAAGAGGAAGACCTAGGCGAACGTTTCTTGATTAGATCGGAGGCGTTCTGGACAAAGGCCAGGTTAAGAGTACCTTGAACCGACGGGCGTGTATGAGGAATGTGATGAAAGTGAATGAAGCCAGAGAAGTGTGTCAGGATCGTAGCAAATGGAAATCCGTAGTCCCTGCCTACCCCTTTGGGAAACAGGCGTGAATCTATGTATGGAAAATAACAACATGCCTTAATCGGACATTCAAAAGGAGCAGTCAAACCTCAAAAGAACTAGTCTATTATTCTTGTAATTTATTTGTATACAATACTTCGCCCGCGCTAGAAGTAATTCCAGTATCTCAAAGGAATTTAAAACCTTAGAAACAAGGTGCACAAGGAACACTAATTGAGGGCTAATTTCCGTAATAAAAGCTGTTCTAAATAATGTCAATGTCATTATCGAAACAATAATAAAAAATCGTATTCGCCTAATTAAAAATAATTCTTAAATATGAACATTAATTGCATTTCAGTTTACATAGGTATGGCGTCTAATCCGCTAGAATGAAACTCTATTTTAAACAGTTTTTATTACGAGAATTAACCCTCAGTATAGAATTGTGAATCACACATTTTTATTCTGTATAAGGATTCTACAACGTGCTTGTCCTTGGATAAACAGATGGGCTTTGTAAGTAAGTATGTATATTATTATCATTTTCTAAAACAAAGAACCATAAATGACGCACAATTAAATATAATCTATCTCGCCCGATCTGAGTGGTATGTCTATACTGATATGGTTATAAAGAATACATTGTGTCTATCGGTTACCGTTATCAATTATTGTTGCACTTGGGTTAATTGACCCCGGCTAAATATTATATAATATATACTTACATACAATATAACTAAACTATATAATTTAATTGATATTTAATCACTTGTAGATAAAATATTACTACTGGGATATATACCGCCCCATTGATACCATGCTATAGACTCACAATTATGCATACGATCGATCAATAGGTCTTGGGTTCCGAACGGCAAATTTTGGTGTAATTTTTGTTTATATGGTCTTAGACGCCAAAAAATGTCGTCCTCTATTGTGTATATTCAGTTATATAACTATCAAAGTGTTAAAGTAAGACAGAGATATAAAAAATTGTATTTACCTTAATATCGACAGGTACTTATATTAAGCAGTTGAAAAAGTGCTTACATATGCAATACAAGGTCTACAAGATAGTCTCGTCAGAGATCGTAATTTACCCATGGGTGCGTTCAAAACTACGATATACTATTATCGATTATAAGTTTGAATGATTCGAATAATTCGAGTTTTGAATATACTTACTTTAATTATTCCGACGCATTACACTTAAACGGATGCATAGTCGAATAAATGGGAAATTTGTGCAATAATCTATGTACCGTATATATTATATACATTTTACATTTTATATATACTATAAGATATAAAAGTAAATCATGTCCAGCAAGATTCTGCTATTTGTTTTTATAGGACAGGTATCATGCGCAAGTTGAGGCACTTGCGCGAGACATAATATACGCATCTCATACTGGTTACTAAACCAGTATCATTAACAATCATATGTAGCTTGCACCAGCTTCTTGAACTATGTAAAAGTACCATAACAATTACTATTAGTACTACTACATTAATTATTATATATTTAACAATTCGGTATTGATACTTTATCTATTATCAGCAAAAAATTAGTAGGCCCACTCTTTGTACCTATTGTGTGGCGGTTGATAAGCATATAGCAATTACACCGTATGTTATTTCTAGTTCAAGATGTTGCGTATATAATAATTTCGGGTACATTGAAATTGAAATACTTTATACGAATATCATTGCGTGGTTTATTTTAGAACACTTTTATTAGATAATTTATAAAGTAGTTTAATTTCAATGTAAGTATAACATTCACGTAAACTTAAGAAAATATAATGTACAGAACCTTTAAACAATTAAATTTTCAGATATTGTGAGTGTTATCATCTTAGTTTGCCCATAATCATGGGTGCTAAAACTCAATTTAAATGTCAGGGAAATGGCAAATCCAAATGTAATAGTTAGTAGTACAAAAAAGTGTATTTAAAAATAAATCACCATAAAAGCCGTATAAAGTAGTTTAATTTCAACTGTTACTATGTTTCGGCCGATGAGTAAGAGTTCCGAAGCACACATAACTATTTCATATCTCTCTAATTGTTTATCTTTCATCCCGCTTACACTTTTTATCCCTAGGATTGAAAAGGTACAAGTGATACCTCTGGTATGGTAGACAAATTTAGGTAATCGTAATCGCTTACCATTGGACTAGGCGTATATTTATTTGCCATTTATATATATATGTTGCGATATTTAAATAAAAGATCTGAATGACATTGTTTAATGTATTGTAAATAATAGCTATGATTTTTCTAATAATTCTAAAATAATTGCATGTTAATAATTTATTTGACTGTTTGACTTAAAGTATATTATATATTGTTATTTTATAAAATTAATTTTATTAACTTTTATGTATTTAATGATTAGATATGATGTATTAGTAATGTATAACTTAACAGCATACAAGCGATTTGGTTTTAGACTGTAAGTTTGTATTGCATATGAATAAATGAATAAATTGAATCTATGCGATTGCTGTCAATGAGGTCTTAGGCGCCATTCTTGGGCGGGCAAATTGGGGTATTTCTGTCAAGGAATTCTTATGGTGCTCCCACAGTGCTGTTACAAAATGTTTACAAACATTAGTAAACATTTTTAGTAAACATTTGATCACAATGTTAAAAAGTGATTTAAAATGTTTTCATGTTAGGTAATGTTTACTTAACATTTCTAAACAAAATTGTTTGTTAACAAATTGTAATAAATTAAAACATCTGTTATCATTTGTTCGTAAACATTTATTCAGACGACATGAGGGTACCTATAGGTACTATACTTTTCTCTAGCTCTTAGCGTTTGGCGCTTCCAGTTAGAGCGCTTTTTCGTTCTTTTAAAACAAAAAATAAATGTTAATCCAATGAGCAAATCTTGTTCCATTTTCGTGTAGAGGCTTCGGGATGTAAACCCAAACTGCGAACCGATATCACGTTTCAAAATGTTAAAAAATGTTTGTAAACATTTTCCATCAGTGTAGGAGCACTCAAAACATCTAACAATTCTTAACAGATTGTAACAACTCCTAACATTTGTTAATAAATGTTTAGTGTTAAAAAATGTTTGTAAACATTTTGTAACAGCCAGTGTGGGAGCACCGCTCGGGCCACTCGAGCCAGGCACAGTTCAGATTACGAAGTCTAAACAGCAATAGGCGTCTATTACGTAAAACCTTAAAACATAATATATCTTCGAGAATATAGTACTCTATGTACAAATGTATAAAAGTAAGGTGCAAACACGTGTCGTTTTAGTACTGATACTCTCAATCATATCTAGTTGAAGTTCAATGGCCACTACAGACAAATTGCTTGATATATTATCCACTGTTGTGCTACGTACTGGCGTCGATGTACTATTCGTGTCACTGAATATTGTCGCAGATAATCTCTTTATTAGTATCACGTGTTGGCAGTCGCATGTGATCTAATGGACTCGTCTATCTAGTGGACTGGACGCCTTCAAATTAGACGCTTGAGAAAGCAGTGCATTGAAATTGTTGCATTACTACTAATGTCCAGACAGTTTATAGAATACTAGTAGTTTTCCCGCGGTTTCACCCGCGTAAGTCCCGTTCCCGTGTGAATATCGGGTTTCACCCCTTTCACCCTCTTCAAGGTGGAATTTCCAAAAATACTCTCTTAGTGCTCCCCTACACTCTCCATGGAACATACATGCCAAATTTCAGCTTCTTGCGTTCAGTAGTTTCGGCTGTGCGTTGTCTGTCAGTCACTCAATAACGGAGGAGTTTTATATATATAGGTAGAGAGATAACGAAGCAAAGGATACTTATGCCACTGTATGTCTTCAATTTTAAAGTCGAAAGTCAAAATAAAATAATTACATAACACCACGCTGGCTCAGTGTGGGTTGGCAGACTTTACATTTTCCAAAACATTATGAAGAACTGTCAGACATGCAGGTTTCCTCACGATGTTTTACCGTTAAAGCGAGCGATAATTAACAAAACGCACACAACTTTGAAAAGTTAGAGGTGCGCGCTTTGGGATCGAACTCGAGACCTCTGCGTGGCAGTCCAACGGTCTCCGACTAGGCTATCGCTTCTGTCAAAAACCATTTTTTATTTTGCTCCGTTAAAATTACCACACTCCGCCTGATGGTAAGCAGTCGTGTGGTCTAAGAGCAGTGACCTCCACACCGTCCTCATAGCAACCGAGGCGATGTTGAGGTCTCTACTCTGACGGCTTGAGAAGGTGCTTTTTCACGTCCCGCTTAAAGGACCCAGGATTGAAGGAAGCCAATTGGGGGCAATGCCATGCTTTGATCGTTCGGTACGAACCAAACTTGTTGGTACGCGCTCTAGTCGACTCTACCATGTATGGATGGCATCTGAGTCCAACACGCGTTGTTCTGGATGGGAAAGGGGAGGGCGGGTTCAGGTGGAATAACTCTTCAGAGCACTCCCCGTGGTATATTCCGTAGAAACATGCCAATGAGGCAATGTCCCTATGGAGTTGCAAAGGTTCTAGTGAACTCGTGACCTCTCCGATGATACGGACAGCCTGCCGAGAGCATGCAGCAAGTATTGCGCGGAGCCATCCCAAAGATGAGAACAGTACTCCACGCAAGGGCGCACTTGTGCCTTATACAATAGGCACAGCTGGCCAGGCGCGAAGAACCGCTTCACCCTGTTCACAACTCCGAGTTTTCGCGAAGCTTGCTTAATGACGCTCTCGATGTAGGTTTTGGAATTAAGGGAGTGGCAAAGATCCATACCTAAGATGGAGAGGCTGTCACGTATCACCAGTGGAGTGTTCTTCAGAGAAGCGAAGGGAAGGTACGGAGACTTTTTTGTTGAGAAATCTTTTTAGGTCACAATGTAACACTTATGAACGTTAAAATATATAGGTTAGTGAGTTTACTAAGTTGCTGAAGCTACATTTAGGTAAGTTGCTAGGTTCAGGCAAAATGTTGAACCAATGGGAAGAAACCTGTACGAAACATAATGATTTTTCCTTGACATTGACATTCCTATGACAATTCCCGTAGTAAGAATTATTCTTGTGTCACTGGGGACTCTACAAACATACAAACAATTAACATAAATAACACAGAGGCTCGGGACAAGTATTTGTGGACCACGCAATTTTTTGTCCCGTGTGGGGATCGAAGCCAGCAGTAACAGCTAAATTATAATTTAATGACGGTTTAAAAGAGAGGCCGCAATTTTTTTGCATGCATCATCTCAACTCTTTGGGTTAAAACTAGCAACTAATATAAATGTTAATTCAATAGCTACTCAAAACTCCCTTTTTTCATAAGCTTAGAAGTTCTTAAGTGCTGCTTTGTGACCGATTTATCGATTCTCTCGATTCTTGGTTGACTTGATGGAATCAAGAACTCAGTTACAAAGTAGCACTTAGCTAGCAGTACGGAGTTAAGAACAGTGCCTTGTAGCGGGTCATAGATTCGTCCTATATTACGTGGGACCTCTATCATAGCTGGCAAAATGTGGATCATTTGAAACGTCGCTACGGAGGAATCATGGACGTTGACGTCGTTAAATCTTTGGAATTTTTTCACGACTACCCACATCGAGTTTTCTTGACTCGCCCGTAGGGGTCACGGACGCGCAACGGTAGCGTTTTATTGACTTCACGGTATAAGTCATGGAAATTCCTGACGATAATACATCCCTTTCTCCCACTTGTTGATGTGGCGTGAGAATGTGATTGTTACAATAGCTATTTCCACCTATTAAATAATTCAATTTAATCATTCCTATGATTTATTTATTTATTTTTAAATTCGCAAGAACAATGGCCTTGTCAGAATAAAAACAAACAAACAATTTTATTGTTTTGGCCAACGAGTATCGTGACTTACGTCATAGCATACCTATCAATCCAACTGACTGTCAAATTATTTAAATATTATTGTTTTATACTGTATATTTATAATAAAAGAACGCAAGGCCATTCAAATCGAATATAATAACTTAACAACCATCTTAATAACTCTAAAACAGTTTACATATCGTACATACATATACATAGATTCACGCCTGTTTCCCAGAGGGGTAGGCAGAGACTACGGATTTCCATTTGGTACGATCCTGACACACTTCTCTGGCTTCATTCACTTTCATTCATATTCAGGTCCTTTCTATATCCCAGACAACGTGTACGCGAAATTTCATGATGATCGGTCGAGTACTTAAGGTGTGAAAAGGTAACAAACAAACAAACTCACATTTGCATATATAAGTTTTTTTTTTTTTTTTAATATTATTATTGTCGGCCTCTATGGCGTAATGGTTAGTGTAACCGACTGCCACGCCTGAGATCGCGGGTTCGATTCCCGCACAAGTCAAACATTTCTGTGCATGGATATGGATGTTTGTCTTGGTCTGGATGTTTCTATGTATAATATGTACGTATTTACAAAAAAAAAGTATATATGTACCTATGTTTATCCATTGTCTAGTACCCATAGTACAAGCTGTGCTTAGTTTGGGCTAGATGGTGTTGTGTATGTGATAGAATATTATTATATTATTAAGTTAGAATTCACAAACTAGAAAAATGTTGCTTTATATACTAGCTTAACCTGCCCGAAATCGGTTGGCTTCTTGGGAGAGCCTGACATAAACCTCTCACCTCCCCTTGTGGGGAAGGAAATCCCTCCGCCTTTTTTTTACTAAGATAGGTGTGTGAAAGGGTACGAGGCTTTTAGGACTAACTAGGCTGTGTACCACTGTATTATTGCTTAGCAAGCAAACAGTACCATACTATTGGCAGATTCCACGGCAAAAAACCTTGATTTTCAACGGCCATAGCAACTGCTTTAGAAATATGCCTCATAGGAATACATTATGTAACTGAATGACCTGCGCCTAACTATTCAACTGAGCGGCCGTAATTGCCGTAATTATTTTCTTAGAATTCTTATTGCATGCGAAACATTTTGTTTGTGTTTTTATAATTACAGATCTCTCAGACCCAAATGTCGCAAGATCACATCTGAATGGCTTTTAGGAAAATACTATGATGAGACCGAAAATCTAATTAAAATAACCACTCTGTAATCAAAATGTCAGGCACGCACAAAGGATACATACATACATACACACACGCACACACATACATACACCCTAATCATCTTCTATTTCTATTTTGTATATTGCAACAATTATAAAAGAATATCATAATGTTATTAAATAAATAAATTGAGAAGGGCCTGGTACCCATGACACAAGTTAAATCTTACGTTGTGTATCAGTGCTCGAACATTTATTGTCTTCACCTAATATTGTGTTAACTTTGCTGTTTTTAAACTATGTACTTTTTCTGGGCAATAAAAATTTATTATTTCTATTATTATTATTATTAATCGATATAAAAAGACTAGGTGCCCCGAGCAACTGCGTCTGCTTCACATCAGAGAATTTGCCCCGTATTTGCAAGATTTTGCATTGATGCTCCATTCCTGTATCTTCGGTCGGTCGGTCGTAGCGTGATGATATATAGCCTTCCTCGATAAATGGGCTATCCAACTCTAAAATATTTTTCAATTCGAACTAGTAGTTCCTGAGATTAGCGCGTTCAACCAAACAAAAAAGCTATTCAGCTTTATAATATTAGTATAGATATAAAAATATTAGAAACGTGTATATTTTCCTCCTCACTTATATAAATAAACATGAGTATTTATTTAGTCATCAACAAGTATAGACTAATCTAATAGGTAAACTATACGCTTAGTGATTAGGTATTTCGTTTTTTTAAAGATAATAGTAATTGATGTTCCAAATTTGGCTGTAATTTGGGCTACGAGCCTTGATTTTCGCCCTTTTCATAGAAAGACGGAGGCTCCGATTTTTGGGTGGATTTTAAGAAGAAACCTAATAAATACATACTTGGGGGCGAACCTTGAGGGGCGATCAGACTCGTAACTGTAATTTGTGTCCGTTGTTCGAATGTCTGTAAAGTCTACCGAGTCTGTACGGTACTTTGTGATTGTTGTTTGTATGTAAGTAATGTCTCCCGATACAGGAATTTATTCCTAGTGCTGATCAGCGGGAATTGTTTATTTAATGAGAAAGAAAGGTGGATATTTATATATTTACTTTAAAAGATAGATTCATGCTACATAAGTGATTATATTTTCAATTATTTAAGCTTTTATTTTCGATATGTAATATTCGGTATGGAAGAGCGGAGCCTCCTAACATAGGCATTAAAAGCTTAAAAGGAGACTCCACAAACTAACTTTAAGGAAATTTATTGTGAATTTTGAAATTGAATTTTCTTTGTATGACGATCCGTTACGTCTGATTCCTATCCTCAAGAAACGAGTCGTTTTATCTGCGGACGGCAAATTTTTGACACATGTTCTATGGCCCGGTGCTTATATTCAAAGAGTCACTTTATCTACGTACATTTAACTTTTGACACATATTCCAAGACAAATATGTCAACATTTTACTGCCTGTAGCTAAAACTACTTATTTCTGAATAAAACTGGACTTATGAAAAATATGTTAGAATTTTACTGTTTGCAGAGAAAATTGGTCTTAAATGTTAGCCTTTACCATTAAAAATATATACAACTAACAAGAGAAATTTATCTAAACTAGCTTTTGCTAGCGTAAAAGTAGATTAAGTTGGTTAGGTTATACTAGTAACATAACTTTTTTTTAAATAAAATATAGCCTATATACCAGGTGATAATACAGATTTCCAATGGCCAAAATTTTTTTTTAAATCTTTTAATTAGTTTTTGAGGTAAAACCTTACAAACGAACAAACGAAATATCAAATATTTCCTCTTTATCATCTATATATAAAACTCTTCCGTTACTGAGTGACTGACAGACAACGCACAGCCGAAACTACTGAACGCAAAAAGCTAAAATTTGGCATGTATGTTCCTTGGAGAGTGTAGGGGAGCACTAAGAGAGGATTTTTGGAAGTTCTACCCTGTAGGGGGTGAAAGGGGTGAAACCCGATATTCACACGGGAACGGGACTTACGCGGGTGAAACCGCGGGTAAACTACTAGTATTAGTATAAAAGTATCATGAAGTGTCATTTAGACAGGAAGACCTTCCATTTTTTAGCCATTTCTAACAGTTTTATCTAGTTATATTATCTACATTAACATTAGGTCATACATAATCTCTATGTTCTTATTATAGAGTAAATAATCTAATTTGTGGGGTGAAATTCTTAATTACAATCCATCTAATTAGGCTGTCAATTCTTTTCACATGCTAATGATAATTCAAAGCAATACAATAGTTACCTAATTGTGGTATAATTATTGAATGGGAAAAATGTATATCATTGTCTTAGTAAATGAGTCAATACAATTATCTATTATGATTTCATTCATTTGAATAAATAATTAGTATATTTGATTGAATAAATGACTGCATGGTGTAGCGGTTTATGTGGTCGCAACGCTCTTGCGTTTGCGCCGATTGTAGTGTGTACACGGGACATTTGTGTGACAAATTGTTGTACAGAGTTCGGGTGTTCTTTGCGTCCGTTGTCTGAATGTTTGTAAAGTCGCGGCTTATTGGTCGTTTACACAAATTGTATAAAACAACACTTTTAAATAATATTTTATAGGTGTCGATTCGCACACCTTCTTGTCCAGATCGGTTTGTGTCGTACTGTATTACTAGCTGACGAGTCAAACGTTGATCTGCCACGTGAATCGCCTAGCGGTATGAAATATACTTTACGACCTATTCTCATACCTACTATTTTTGCGACCACAAACACCCTACCTACCAGATTTTTGAATATGTATATGTATAGATAACAGGTGTTCGAATCAACATTTAAAACAATATGATTTTATTGAAATTAAACTACTATATACGGATATTATCGCGTTATTTATTTGACACTTTATAACATAATTTTGAAAACTGTTACACTACTACTACTATTAAACTTTACTTATTTTTAAGCTAATTGAATTATTATTAAAACTATTAAACTATTTTGATTTAATTTGATTTTACACTTTCCCCGACGTTTCGGTTGCTTTTCAACAGCCATGGTCACGGGGAGACTAAGATGGTAGTTGTCTCAATGTTCCAGGGTAGTTATTTCAAAGTACCCAAACATAATTTAATCATTGGTGTTTCTATTTACGCAGAATATGATTTTATATTGTAATTTCGCATAATTCGTGCGGAACGACCAATAAGCGAAAGTCGCCCGCGACATAGGAATTGTTTCAGTTGGTTTTGGTTCGAACCCACAATACTCGAGGCAGTGGCAGAGGTAAGTCGATCACTTAACCTACATTGTCTTAAATGCAGTCAAAAGACATTAATGTTGCGGTTGACACTGATACGCTTCAAATATCACCTTTCTGTACGTTACGTTGTCGTCTGATACACAATGCCAACATAACATCTGAATTATTAATATAGTATTATTACGCTCACTCATATTGAAACTTCTATCTATTATCTTTCTCTGTCTAATATCTTAGCTCACTCTTCTTAGGCCAACCTACCATATACATGAGCTCATGAGCTAAAAAGTGTCCACACACTTTTTCGTGCGATCTAAAGTCAGTAAGGCAACATCTATGACTTAATTCTTTGTGTTGAATGTGTAAAATATTATATTTTGCCCGCGGCTTCGCTGGGTCATATGTAGGTTATGTCATATCAAACCCTCGGAAAAAGTCATTTTTTTTGGATACAAGGTAGCTTATGTCTTTGTACCCCTGATAACGTGTATACGAAACATGACGATCAGGCAAGTAGTTAAAAGTGTAAGTAGGTAAAAGTGTCGAAAACAAATTATCAAACATACATTCGCATTTATAATGTTAGTTAGTACTAGCTTTTGCCGCGGTTTCGCTTAAAAGTAGGTCATGTGAGTAACACTACTTTAAAAAAAAACTACCGATGTTATCCGGATATACCATAGCTTTCTAATGGTGAAACAAGTTTTAAAATCAGTTGTGCATATTTTGAGTTAAATTGTTACTAACAAACAAACAAACTAATAATATTAATATAGATGACAAATAAAGCTGCTTTGCTAAAAAACTACTGTATTTCTTGCTCTGTGATAAAAAGACGATAATAATTGGTTTAATTACCTTTCCTTAATCGTTATCTTCACCTAATTAATACACATATAGCGTTTACCTATGTACAAAAATAGTGTTATCACAGATTAAGGTAATATCAAAGCCAATATAAAACTGTACCTATAATGCCACTTGATAATTCGTATACTTATAATTTAACATACGACAACAGTTCTTAAAGTATTTTAGAAATTTAGATATTATTTTACAACAATGGCGATAATACCTGTTTACAAGCAAACCACAGCTAGACTTCATGATACTTTGAGCTCATTCTGCGTATAATATTGTCTTCTATTTACGCGAATATTATTCATTGAAACACCAACGCTCGTTGAAGTCTGCTGTGTGTGAACATGTGCAACAGGGGACCAACCACTACCTGAGATTTGACAAACCACAGATTCTCGCTAAAGAACACCGATTCCTACCAAGGATGCTTCGCGAGGCTATTGAAATCAAAAATCATCCTAATTTTAATAGAGAAGATGGTTGGAATGTACCACCAGCTTGGGATCCAGTAATAAAAATAGTCAAACCCAAGAAGAAGCAAACCACAGCTAGACTTCATGATACTTTGAGCTCATTCTGCGTAAATAGAAACACCAATGATTAAATCATGTTCGGGTACTTTGAAATAACTACACTGGAACATTGAGACAACTACCATCTTAGTTTCCCCGTGACCATGGCTGCTGAAAAGCAACCGAAACGTCGGGGAAAGTGTAAAATTAAATTAAATCTAAATAGATTTAATAATAATTTAATTAGCTTAAAAATTATTAAAGTTTAATAGTAGTAGTAGTGTAACAGTTTTCAAAATTATGTAATATAGTGTCAAATAAACAACGCGATAACATCCGTATATAGTAGTTTAATTTCAATGCCTGTTTATATTTGACTTCTAAGAATTTTATGGACAAATAGCTGTCCACGTCGGTTTCACTCTCGGTTATGATTAGTGCTCCGCTCCCGTGGGTCGTAGGGTAATGGTATATGATCTAAGTTATTTCTGGATAAAGTAGGTTTCTAAGGGTGGAAGTTTATTTAAATCTGTTTTTTAATTTTTGAGTTTATTCATTACAAACAGAATTACCAACCTTTTTCTTTATAATATTATTACGTAATATTGTTTTACGTTTATGCGAATGTTATATACTGAAATTAAATATCTTTAAATGAATTTTATCGTAGTTTATTTAAAAAACATTTCTAATCAGTCAAATCCGGTTAGATTAGAAAAGCCGACCCCAAATGACTTGGGAATAATAAAGGCTCGACAGAAGAATGTGAGTCGCTACATACATAGACGCACGCCTATATCCCTGAACTGGTATGCCGAGTCGTATTACACCTATATGCCGCCATAATTTAGGTCTTGATGGCACAAAATCCGAATAACATTTTGCCCGGCCTGGTAATCAACCCAGCAGTATCATGCACAGCATGACATTCACGACCGCTGCACCATCGAGATAGTTCAATACATTCTATGCTATACTAATATGTGTGTGATATATACATCTATTTTATATAGTATTAGATTTTGTACACAGCTTTGCTCGCATAAATGTTGATTAGGTACAGCATTATTTTCTGGACGACAGGTACACACAGCGACACATCAACCTAGACTGTTTGGTCTTTGGACTATTAGAAATTAAACACTGCGAATCGTGCGAAAGAGTGCATTATATTTTTGTTACGCTCTATCCTTACCATTACATCGACACCACTATGCACTGTCCCTTTCCGACAATTCTCTATTTTGTATGTAGCGTAGTTATGCGTATATATGGTGTCTAACTTGAGGTGTAGCCGTGTGTACCCTATGTCCTTTTCCATATCCCTAACAAAGTATACACGAAATTTGATTATGATCGGTCGAGTAGTTAAAGCGTGAAAGCGTAATAGACAATCAAACTCAGATTCGCATTTATAATGCTAGCTGTGCTCGCGGTCTCACCCGCGCCTGTGATATTTGTGGTTACTGCGCTGTTCCCCTGAACCGTAGCGTGATGTTATTTAGCCTATGTCCTTCCCAGGGTCTCAGGCTATCTCCAATTCAAATTTCATCAAAATCGGTTCAGCGGATTGAGTGTGAAAAGGTAGCAGACAGACAGACAGAAAGACAGACAGACCGACAGACAGACAGACAGACCGACAGACAGACAGACAGAGTTACTTTCGCATTTATAATATTAATTAGTAGTTAATTAGTAAGGATAAATTAGGACACGCAATACAGCAATAGATTTTTTTCATTTATCTACGTAATTCATAGTCATGTAGAGGTATATGTATCTAATGGTAATATGTATACACGACAACTGAGCCGGTCTGTTAGAATAATAACTGTTGTCGTGACGCTAACGGGTCCCTCAGACTGTGTCCCATTGGGAACTAGTCGGACTGCCCGAAAAACATCATCGTGAATAAACCCGTTAATAAGTTACGTAATAAATCTCTAGTTGATATCTAATGAGAAGTCTAACCCGCAGGTGGGAGATAGGAGAGCGGGGTCACGGAAAACTGGTTGTCGCCGGAGTCATGGTCCGATGCGCGGCGTTTTTATGAAATGTGGGTTTGAGGTTGGACTAATAGGCGTGTGGCCATTGTATCTAGGTATTTTACATACATATATTCACGCTTATATCTCCGAAAATATAAGCAGAGCTGTACTACACCCATATTTGGACAGCTATGTTTTCGGGTCCCACATAAATGGAGGTAAGTCTATTGTCATTGCTACAGACTTTGTACGAGCTGCTATTGCAATACTACTTATCAGTATCAAACTGCACTTTATATAAATCGAAACTAGGTAAAGGTATAAAAAGTGTATTATAAACTAGCTTCTGAAATCCTGTGAATGTCATGAGAACGCATAGCGGGATAAAGATATACCATATACCATAATTATGCTAATTCAAGATATGGTCTACCTGTGTACGGAGTTTCATCTAAATCCGTTCAACGGGTAATAAGTATACATATCTCAAGCTTTTTATTTTTCATATTAGTAGGATGAAATAATTTTAATAAAAACATACATAAATAGTCAAATAGTCACTTACCAGTGGTAGTCCCTTGTCTCGAAGCCATTGGTCAGGTTCTTTCAAACAGAAAGTGCCATACATCAATACGAGTATGAACATGCCAGTCGTCATAGAGAAGACTCCATAGTACCCCATTTTCTGCAGCAGGAACCCGCTCAGCCCAATTCCAATAGGCAAGCCAGCTGTCATGCAGAAGTTAACCAATCCGACTCTGAATGTTCTGGATTCCTCTGAAGTAATATCACTTATGTAACTGAAGACACCCAAAAACATAGTCACCCAACCACCAGTAATTGCAGGAAACAACGTCTCTAAAAACACAGTGATCTGCACAGGGATCTCGTAGAAAAAGTACACATTGACCAAATTGTTCAGTGATGTTAAAACTTCTCCATAAATTGGCAGCATAATACATATTTTTCTCTTTCCCGTTCGGTCGCTCCACGCTCCTAAGAACATTATTATTATGCATGGTAATGCTGTCTGAATAATTCCCTTCCAGATGTCAATAGAAGAAATAAGCTTTTGTACTTCTTTTTCATATTCTGAGAAGTTATTGCTCGTCTTCTTTATTAAAGCATCACAAATTTCATCTCCAAAGGCTAAATTTACACGGCATGCTTTATCCAGATTGAGATTTCCCATAGCAAACCTTGATATCACACTAGGTATTATGAGACCAGCTAGCAAAGGTTCAACAGTTATGTTTTCTTTTATGTAACCCAACTTTTCTGAAAAGGTCTTATCTTTGTAAAGTTTCTGGATGACATCTTTATTAAGAGGCTTTTCCTCCACGTCGACAGGTTTACATTTTTCTTCAGCCATTTCGTTTGTTATATTCACTTTAATGTTTGTTTAATTTATATCACGTCCATTGTTTATAAATAGCACTTGAACACAACCGTTTGTCACTGTTGCAATGTTTGATTTCACATCATGTCTGATACAGGTACACATAGAATTTCCTTGATTATTTGTCTTACCGATACATTTGTTTGATATCAATTACGCGTCGATAAGGATAAAGACGAATTCCAATTAGATAAAGAGCTTTGTTTCGGATGATTGGATACGTTATTGTATATGGCCAGGCAGCACCTTATTCGTCTCAATATTGTTTGAATTTTTCTATCGAGTGCGCTCCGGTGTGTGGCAAGTCGGCGACTGGCATCTGTTGAAAAGAACTCTGTGAATATAAAGCTACGGTTGACGGAGTTGCTATGGGAAGCGGATACGATAATTTATTATGTATTTGGATAATCCAAACAAATAATATATGACTGTATTTATATTTTTTGTTTTGATGTTACTACGATGTGCACGGATTACCGTGCACATCGCATCACATCACATCATCATCATCACATCGCACTAACATGCGCTAATTATAGCGCATGTTAGTGAATGCATTCTATTTAATTAGGCTTAATAATTTCAAACATTTGTTCGTGTTTACATGTTATTCAAACTCAAGCGCTCATTAGGTAATGAACGGTAATATTATAAACATTTTTATTTATTATCTGAGTCAAGCAAAAGTGCCACATTAGAATATCATAATTAATTAATCACAGTGTAATTAACTTGTCCTGCAAGAAGTGCCTAGTGTTGCTAGACATTTATAATGAGTTAATATTGCTATATTTAGATACAGTAATAAAAATCGTGTTTGAACACCGGCGTTCGAACTGAGTTAAGTAATTACTGTGTTACTGTGCCTGTACTATTTCCAGACGACCATAGTCCCTATCATTGACTGCATAGTGGCTCTTCTTAAACAGGGTTCCGATAATGTCTGTGATATTTACATGCAGCATTACAAAAGCACTCATAGCCCATAGCCTATTATCCACGCATGCTCATCTTTTTAGATTTAATATCATTCAATTTTTAACACACAGATATTAATAAAAGCCAATTGTAAAGCAAGGCGATACACATAACGGCGTCAGTAGGTCACTTTTCTCAGAAGACTTTTGAGCAAAGTTTTGAACTCTAGCTTATTAGGACCAAAATATTTTTACCAATAATATATAAAGAGACAATTATAATATAAGTAAGTTGGAATCATATCATGTGTACTTTGGACGCAACAATGATAATTGGATGAGTTATGTGATAAATAAGAACATAAGTGACAACATATATTAATTAAACAAAATTAATACTTCTCTTGATTCAAAATACATTTTTCCGTCATTGAAAACGATTGCTATTCCTTAGGGAGTTAAGAAAACAACTGCAGCACATGGAACAATTCCTATATCGCAGGACCTTTCTTCTCCCTAGCCTTTATTATTCCCAAGTCACTTTGGGGTCGGCTTTTCTGGTGTAACCGGATTTGACTGGATATCAGCCACCTGACCTTCGCAACCCGAAGGCTACCGATACTCTAAGGCTAGACCAGTGTCAGGATATTATAGGGCACTGACTTCCCAATAACGACTGCCATAGATGTTTATGGCAGCCGGGACCGATGGCTTAACGTGCTCTCGGAAGCATGGAGCAGGCGTTAATTGTCAATAAATACGCACATAATTTCGAAAAGTCATATAACTTCCGAAAGTCAGAGGTGCGCGACGTGGGTTCGAACCCGAGACCCTCTGCATTGCAGTCTGTTGGTCTTCCCACTGAGCTATCGCTGCTTTTTTTTAAGACGTTAAATTGAAAGTAAAATAATAAAATACTGATATTAAGAAGGTTCCAACAGACGAATCCACTCACACTTCTTCCAACTTATGTATCTATTACCACTCACCCAGAATCGGCCGCTAATATAAAGTCTTAACCAATTAGGTACTTAATGTGTCAATTAAAAGACTTACATTCATCAAACCTTTAATATATACAAGTATATACGTTTATATTACCAGTAGTACTAAGATATCGAGTGTGTACAAACTCGTATTGATGTACGCAATACATTATTATGTTAAACAAATAATAAGCAATAATCACGTACAATACGTACACATTACATGATCCTGCGCTAGTTTTCATTACATAGTTTACAAATTGATAACAGAACACACGCTTTTACAGTCACAAATGGTTGATGAAGATGTACTGTATATACACTCGTACTTATGTTTCGCACAACATCTTCCAGTCTTGCGTAATAGAAAAGATTATGCTAACTATCGGCCACAGTACGAGGAAAGATATGATATAACTGGTTCCTCGCTTAACCCTGAGTATTTGCTTGAATCAGGACAGCCCAGCCCAGTCAGGTGGCAGCCGCTCCGTGTAAAAACTGATATCCAGTCAAATCCGGTTAGACCAGAAAAGCCGACCCTAAGTGACTTGGGAATAATAAAGGCTAAGAGAGAAGACTTTTAATTTACCGTCGTCTAGTATGACTCGAATCATATTCAACTTTTTGGAATATACTCGATATGATAGCTAGGTTAATTTCACGACGTGATGTGTCGCATTGACATTTTTGTGAGTTTTATCTGCGTAATCAAATAATCAATTTGCTTGAACATTCGAAAAACATTCAACTTAATCGTTAATCTAAAACATAGCTGCCATTATTTTATTATAGTACCCCAATGTCTACACCTATAAGAATTAAAGAGGCGTGAGTAAGTATTTATATAATTTACATTAATATTTTTTAATTATTACTCACATACATACATAGATTTACGCCTGTTTCCCAGAGGGGTAGGCAGAGACTACGGATTTCCATTTACTACGATCCTGATACACTTCTCTGGCTTCATTAACTTTCATCACATTCCTCATATACGCCCGTCGGTTCAAGGTGCTCTTAACCTGGCCTTTGTCCAGAACGCCTCCGATCTGATCGAGAAACGTTCGCCTAGGTCTTCCTCTTGCGACTGTTCCATTCATACTAGCCTTATAAACTTTCTTAGTCAGTCTTTCCTCGTCCATTCTTTCTACATGCCCAAACCAGCTTAACATACCCTTTTCTATTCTTGTCACTATATCCACTTTCATGCACACATTATTAATATAATAATAATATTCTATCACATACACACAACACCATCTAGCCCATACTAAGCAGAGCTTGTACTATGAGTACTAGACAATGGATAAACCTACATATATTTACTTTTTTTTTAAATACGTACATATTATATATAGAAACACCCAGACCAAGACAAACATCCATGTTCATGCACACAAATGTGTGTCTTGTGCGGGAATCGAACTGGCGACCTCAGCCGTGGCAGTTGGTGAAACGGAGGTGGTATAGTTACAAGAAGTACTATCCGGCTGACCGGCAGTTGGCTTTGTTGGATATTGCCACGCGACTAACTAGCCTACGACTTGCCTAATGGTAAGTGATAATTGTATCCAAAGACTACCGTAAGCAATGACCTTAGTTTGCGAAAATTTTTATTGTAAGCGAATGAAGCCAGGCACATAACTTAGTAAGACTTTCAACACGTGCGTATTTGCTAAAGCTTATTATATTTGTTATGTCTGTCTACAGCCTTGTAGATATTATTGGCATATTACGAGATATTAGGATTACGAGTCTGAATTACGTTTAATAACTGCTTGTTAATATTTTGGAGGCACATTTTCGTGAAATGTATTTCGGAATATGATATTTAATAAATACTCGGTATTGGTTTTTGCTAGTATTAATATCATAGTGAAATATGCTTTTATAATTTCGATACTTGTAGACCTAATTAGCGTTCAAGCTACACGTTCTGTACCTCTTGTATTATCGAAAGGTACGGCAGAAATACATTACATCCGATTTGTCGATTCAAAGGCTGGGAAATTTTTTCTAGATTTTTCTATGAGAGTTTCATGGAGGCTGGATTTGTGCACAAATAGGTCCACATTTGCACACTATTGGGTCTACAACATAGTGATTTCTATTAGCATGTATGCAACAAAATTGTAAAATGTATCTATAGGTACAGGCTGTGTCTTTGCGCACACACTTGTGCACTATAATATCTCCTGCGCAGATGGCCAGTCTCCGTTAAGACTGTCCGCCGTGGCCGAAATTCGGTCTGGAGGATATTATTATTTAATTTATTTTCCTTAAGTCCAGGAGAGGCCGTGGTATTCCTGGTAGTGTAAGTGATCATCATAGGCTATGGTACCGCTTACTACAAATAGCTTAATAGACTATAATTATATAGGCTTTGACCATTTACTGCAAATTACATTTGTTCTATACACCTAAATGAATAACTATATTCTCAGAGACACTCTGAATATTACAGGTTATGGTCATGGTACCTAATGGTCATCCATCCAAAAACTTGACTTAAACATCGGGAATTTACCTCGCTGCTTTTTTACGGTTTTATATTTAAAAACTTCATTGCGCCGTTATTTCCACTTGACAGTTTATTTTGTCGTTAAAATATAGCACGTAAAAAAATTGCTAAACATAATTAAAGCGTACAATTTTTATTGAAACGTGTTATGATGTTCGTGGTCGTTTTCCAGTTCATAGGTCTGTGACCATCGCGTGGTGGTAATAGATCATAATGATGTGTTGGTCAACAGTCCACGTGTGCGAACAGGTGGTAATTTGGATATACTCGTGGAAATAACAAAAAATATCTGCAATGATCATCCTCCGAATGATTTTGCACTTCCACATTTAAAACTATTAGATAATGATTATTCGCAAGAAATTTTGCTGACGTAGTGTGCGATTGACTTTTTTATTTTAATGTTTAAGTAAGCGTGTAAGAGCAGCAGTTATCTAGTTAGTAGACCGTTGGATTGCTACGCAGAGATTTCGAGATCGATCCAAGGCATGCACTTCTAACTTTTTGAAGCTATGTGTGTATTAAATGGTTAATGATCGCTCGCTTTACCGGCAAAGGAAACATCGTGAGGAAACCTGTATATCTGATGGTTTGCCATAATGTTCTCGAAGATGTGTGAAGCTCCCAAACCGTACTGCGTCAGCGTGGTGGACTTTGGTACTTGTAAAACTGAGAAGAGGCCCGTGCTCAGCAGGGGGACACTCTATGCACGGCTGATTATATTGGGATATTAATACATACATATAAACAATATTGTCTGCAACATAAGTTACTACTTTATAAGATTATATTAACATTAATGTCAACCACTCAGCGGTTTCTGTGAGGGATTGATATTACACTTATGTTCTCTAATCCTATGTATGTATCTTATGTGGGGGCCTGTCAGTGCAGACCGGCGACACTTCGACCCAGTGGGGTCTTTTGTGTCGACACTCTCCCAATAACGACTGCTCTATGGCAGCCATCAGTCCCGGCTGCCATGAACATATACATAGATATTGTTGATGACGATGACTTAACGTGCTCTCCGAGGTACGAAGAAGGCGATAATTGCCAATCAATACGCACACAATTTCGAAAAGTCATATAACTTTCGAAAGTCAGAGGTGCGCGATGTGGGTTCGAACCCAAGACCCTTTGCATTGCAGTCTGTTGGTCTCCCCACTGAGCTATCGCTGCTCTAATCTTTTGTCTATACTATACATCATTTCGTGCTCAGCCGTCTTCCAGAGTGTATTATTTTTAAATCGACTTCTTATTCAAATAATGGGCGCAAAAGGCTTAGAAAAAATATTTGTGTATCACACAAAATTACACTGTGTACAATACATGAGATTAAATCTATGTAGGAGACTGGTTTCTGTACTAGGAGACCTGTATGACAGATAACCAGCCTCTCCGAGTTGTTAGTTCATGTAGGGCATAACTCTTGGCATCCATATAAAGAAGTTTAATTTCATAATTTTTTAGCAATGTAATAGATCTTATAGTTGTTAAACACATAGAATTTATAAATTCACTAAATTGCTTGCATTGTATACTGATTGTCCCATGGCTAGGCATAAGCTTCTTCTCTGTGTGAGAAGAGCCACAGAAATGAAAGTTCTTTTTTTAAAAGAATATATGAGAAACATATGACATTTATTGTATGACGGGCTAGACCGTTAAACTGATGCTAAGGTACCAGATTCGATTTCTAGATCAGGCAAATACTTAACAGAATTTTCTAACAAAAAATTCTTAGTAGCAGTACAGTGTCTGGAACAGTGGAACAGTCAGTTCAACAATAGGTTAGTTGGAGGGTAGTTCAACAACTCTTTTAACGAGGAACCTCAAATCTTACTCGGTGTAATGTGCGTATAATAATGTCCTCCAGACCGAATTTCGGCTTCGGCGGACAGTCTTAACGGAGACTGGCCATCTGCGCAGGAGATATTATAGTGCACAAGTGTGTGTGCAAACACAAGTGCACTATCTGTTCCCTAACTCTCATGATCCGATGGGACGGTAATCCGACACGACCAGAGAGAGATCGGGCACAGGACCAACGGCTTTACGTGCTTTCCGAGGCACAGGGATGTCTAACATCGTCAACTTCCTAACTCCGGGCTGCTATTGAGATTTTTTAACAGAAAAACCCAGTAATTTTTTATTGGCCCGACCCGGGATTCGAACCCGAAACCTTATGCACAGCAGTCGCATTTACTACTGCTGCGCCACGGAGGCAGTCAATCAATACACCTCTGCCTACCCTTTCGGGAATATATAATACTTTCGACACTGTATTAAACTGCACCCACTGCTGGGCACGGGCCTCTTCTCTTTGTGAGAAGGGTAAGGCCACCACGCTGGCCCAGTGCGGGTTGGCAGACTACACATATCTTCGAGAACCTTATGGAGATCTTTTGTACATGCAGGTTTCCTCACAATATTTTTTTACCGTCACCGTTAAAGTAAGCGATAATTAACTATTTAATACGCATGTAATTACGAAAAGTCAGAGATGCGCTTCTTGGAATCGAACTCGAGACCTCTGCATGGCAGTCCAACTGTCTCCCACTAGGCTTTCGCTGCTATATGTGGGTATACAAGCGTTAGATAATGAATGTACTTACCTTAGCCAAACGTTTTTGATCACCACAAATATGTTCACGTTTAATATTGAATACACATGTACTAAGACGTAACTCGTAGGAGCGAGTGCCCATTCATGCTCTATTATTTCGACCAATTACCTACTTTACCGTTTGTGGAACTGGCTATTCGGATCCATACATTGCTTCTATTATTATTACAGTTAACTACCTCAAGCGATCGTGAGTCGCGTGACATATGATTGCGCTTTCTGCGGCGGATATGTAATCTCAGGTTCGAACCTCAAGTTTTAAACTTTTTATTCTATTAAAGACTGCCACACCACCAGTCAGAGCTGCGTGCCACAAGATCGAACTTGATACCTCCAAGTTAGACCCCAAGGCACTCACCTCTGACTTTTCAATGATAATATGCGTATCAAATAATTAATTATTGCTTTAACAGTGAACGTGAGCATTGTGAGGAAATACGTGTCTTTGAAATATCCATAATGTTTTCAAAGATAATGTGAAGTTTGCCAACCGGCATTAAGCCAGTATGGTGAACTAAGGACTGACTCTACTCACACAGAGAGAGCTCAGTGATCAGCAGTGATACAGCTTATTAAAAGTGATGTTATTATATAATATAAATTTTAGAAATTATCACGCTTAAAGACTGCGTTAATGACGCAGTGGTTTCACTGGTCGCTACATTGCTGCCATTGCGCAGAGTGGTTTGGGCTCTTCGCGTTCGTCCCAAGTGGAAGAAATAGTTGTGTAATCCACAAATATTTGTTACGAGTCTGGGTGTTCTTTGTGTTTGTTGTTTAAATGTTTGTAAAGTCCCATACAACACAGGAAATATTCCTACTGGGGGTGTAGTTCTTTTTTAAATAAAGGTATACCGGCATCTAGACACTATGAAAATAGTATTGTGTTAGGACGCCATGGCCCGGGCGTCGGCCAAAAGATTAAACCGTTTATACTACTGAGGTGTTTTAGATAGGCAATTCTCAGTTTAGTAGCTTGCGTATAGATTAGACAACCTCGGTGGGACGGAGTTAGTAAAAGAGACTGCTATACCGACCCGAGATGAAGAGATCTTCATCCCGGGTCGGTCTAACGAAAATATTTTGGGGTTTTCTGCCAAGAAATTCTTAGTACCGGTAGGGAGTCTGAACAATGTCCGGTATCGCTAATAGGCCTTTTGGCTGAGACTTAAAACCTACGTTAAGAAATGTGGACGTATATACGATACAGCTCGGACAACCTCTTCGAGGATATAAACGTGAGTCTAAATACATA
The DNA here is from genome assembly GCA_930367265.1 of Catocala fraxini. Lineage (NCBI taxonomy): Eukaryota > Metazoa > Arthropoda > Insecta > Lepidoptera > Erebidae > Catocala > Catocala fraxini. Next base: position 27,984,046 of record OV884028.1, on the reverse strand, counting down.
CAGGCTGTGGCGTAAGTAATGGATAACCCTGAAACTGTCGACTGGCCAGATTACCATGTATCATTTACCCCACTTATATCACCATATGCCCATGGATTTTTTTTTCGATACAAGGCCCATAAATGCTTAATTCCTTAGAAAACATGTTAATAATAATAATATATTTATTTGCCAGAATATTGTAGTTACAAGGTGTTACAAATTAGAATGTCCATAATATTCTGCCGTTTCCAGCGTACAAATCTTTACAAAATATAATGGTCTGTACGAGCATCGCCACATAATTTTACTTGTCATACTTTTTTATATTATGAACAATAATAACTATGTCGCACGTTTTGCTGGCGATACATGTCTGCATAAACGAATGCATCAATTATTGCTTAATACTAAACAACTTGTATTTATCTTAACAATATATTTTCAGTACTATAAATACTCTGGCTATATACGGACACTAGAAACACTGAAGTTTCTTTTCTGTGTACATCCCGTTTTTAGTCATAACATCTACAAAACAACACATCTCAGTGTACGGGTAAACTGCTCGTACATGGTCAGTAGAAAACTTAATTAAAAATAAATCATCATAGACTAAAGAAACAATGTTGTCAACATTTTTTATAGGTAATGTCATGTTCTAATTTAAATGATTTTATATTTCTATTTACGAAGTCATAATGGAATAGTAACATTTGTCTCGTAAAAATTAAATAATTTGTTTTTGAATGTCATAAAATTAAGTGTTTTAAAAACATCAGGTAGTATAATATAAACACGAATTGCTATACAAAAAACATTATTTGAGAAACATTGAAATTCTCTGTTGTGGTACATATAATTTATGAATTTTACGACTCTTTCTAATGACAACATCATTATGCATTTCAAATAAAGTTATATGTTGTTGTTGAGAGGTAAAATATTAAACTTTTTAAACAAAGGCACACAGCTGTCTAATGGCTGGGCTTTACCTATTGTACGAATACATTTTTTATGGGCTCGTAAAACTTTGATATCTTCTACAGAATTACCCCATATTATAATGCAATAGCGCAGAATAAAAGAAACATATCCATGATATGCAAGTAAGGCAGCATCAGTGCCAGCTAGGTGTGATATTCTACTTAGAGCGAAAGCAAATCTCTGTACTTTAGCGCAAACTTCGTCTATGTGTGCTTTCCAATTACACTGTTTATCTATTCTTATACCCAAAAATTTTACATTTTCTACTTCTTCGACTGTGTCATTTACATATTTTACTTTTAACTGCGGACTTTGCTATTATAGCATTGAAACTGAATCATTTTAGTTTTGCTAATATTGGCGTGTAAGTTGTTATCTTGTAATCAGTTTATTAGGCTGTTTAATGTGTTATTGACTTCGACTTGGAATTTAGGAATATTATCTGTAAGTTCAATACTAAGGGTGGTATCGTCAGCATATAGAATGCAATTATGGTTAGTGACATTAGGCAGATCGTTAATGTAAAGTAAGAACAGAAAGGGTCCCAATATACTGCTTAGCGGAACACCACAAGAATTTTGGCGGAATGTAGATCTGCAAACCTTTTTTTCAGATTTTGTATTACTAGATATCTCCATGCATTGTAGGCGATTAGTTAAGTAACTATCTAACCAATTTAACGCATTACCCCTAATACCAAAGCGATTGAGTTTGTACAGAAGCAATTTGTGATTTGCGAAATCAAATGCTTTTGACATATCTAAAAATATAGACAATATTGGTTTTTTTTTCATTAAGACTAAGTTAGAAGTTTCCTTAGACTGTAACAAAAAAACTTGATACTGGTATGATTGTACAAGTATTTAGGAGTGACATAAAAAAAACAAAATGAGAAAATGTCACTAATTGTAGAAATGGCAGCAGATTTTCTATGAGTAAGTACGATTTTTGTTCAAAATATCAAAAATATTAATAATTTGGTCATCAATGGGCATATGGTGATATAAGTGTGGTAAATGATAGAAGATAATCTGGCCAGTCGACAGTTTCAGAGTTATCCATTATTAACGCCACACTCTGTATACTATCATAATATAATAATAAAGTCCTCCAGACCGAATTCCGACCACGGCAGCCAATCTTAACAGAGACTGGCCCTCTGCGCAGGAGATATTAAAGTGCACAAGTATGTGCGCAAACACAAGTGCATTTTCTGTTCCCTAACCCTCATGATCCGATGGGACGGTGATCCGACACGACCGGACAAAGATCAGGCATAGGACCAACGACTTTACATGCTTTCCAAGGCATGGGGGTGTCTAACACCGCCAACTTCCTAACTCCCGGCCGATATTAAGATTTCTTAACAGAAAATTCCCAATAACATTTTTTGGCACGACCCGGGATTCGAACCCGAGACCTCATGCACAGCAGTCGCATTCACTACCGCTGCGCCACTATCATAATAATAAGTTACCTAACAGAAAAATTAAAGGTCCAGTGATAGAAAAACAAGCCAAAAGTAGACTGATCATATGGCTTATAGTATATATTATATACATACATTACAAGAATATGCCCGCGGCTTTGCTCGTGTAAATGTAATTGATATACTGGCTGATTGGTAAAAGACTGGACATATTCAGTACACGATTCTGGAATCGAATATCTAAAAAAATAGGTATTTGAAATTTGACCTAGTTATTCAATAAAAACTTAATGCGCGGACACTCTTGCGCATATACCAAAGCTAAACAAAACCTCCGCCCCCGTCCCCGCTACCACACCCCACCCTCTCCCGAATTTGCTCTCCCGCCCGTCCTTTTCTTATCAAAGGTCATTAGCCTCGGTAGCAGCTGTGTGCGTCGCGCACAGTGGACACTGTGCGCGCCGCACACATTTTATGAATATTTTATAGAAATTTTCATAAAGGTTTTCTTTGCAGGCTACACAGTTTTTTTATTTTTTTATTCGTTACGTCTGACTATAAGTTATCATGTCCTTAAGTATGTACAATGTTTAACCAGTCACACTGTATGTGTTGTAAAAGCGTGCACTTTTACTTTGGATTTCCCTCATATAGAGCAGTCGACTGGATATCTCCTCAATTACAGATGTTCGAAGATTAGGTCGTGCTCCTTTGTTGAGTTTAGCATCTAGGCTCATCGAGGAGGTGTTGTGCTTTGAGACAGGACATGTGTCAGGCGAAAAAATCAAAACATTTTGAAATTTTTTGTATAGATTAATTTTAGCAGCATCCTGAAATTAGGAAGATTCTTCTTATAAAAGATTACTAGTAATTGGGGTTACATATTACGAACAATCAGTAAATAAAACATTCTTGTGCACCCTTGGTTTAGAGGACATTATTACCTTTATTTATAATCATTGATTTTCTATCCGAAAATATCAAAGTTGATAGTAAGAATAATAATACTGAGACATCAATTTAAAAATAATTTTATCAGCATTTTTCAGTTTCACATACAGTGATGTCTTTAGATTCTTGCCTTTTTCTCTCTCTTGTTTCTCGCCTGTGCTGTATGAAAAACCACCTGCAAGCAAATATGAAAAAATTATAATAAAGACTACCTCAGTTGTGCAGTTGTATTGAATAGCTCGGGCTCGATGTCCGGGTCGAACAAGGTTTTTCTGTCAATAAATTTAGAAGCAAGTGAAACCTTGCCTGTTGGACGGCACAAGCCTCATCTCTTATAAAGTGAACCCAAAACCGTATTTGGCTATATGAGGCTGTAACACACTTTTATCTACTGGACATAGTTCCAGAAACCGTGCTGCTTCTAAGAATTTGTTAACAGAAAAACCTAACAACTCGATTCAATTTCCAAATCCGAGACACAGCAGTCGTATACAGTGCTTCTGCACCACCACAGTCAAATAAACAATTGAATCAAAATAAACTTACACCAAAATAACAATAGCTGGTAGAGTCATGAACCCGCTGAAAACGAACACAGCTCCACTGAACACAGTGATGGTGTGAGAGTACATCGATGAATACGTAGGATCAAACATCAAAGCAGCCAGCGTCTCCACAAGACTGAACAGTGAGTTTATTTTTCCTGAAATTTAAATGTCAGTTAATCTAACGACTAGTTTGCGTAATAAAGTCTTTTTAAATTAGAGTTCTGATTTAATATATAAACATCAAATGCAATATAAATGGCACTAGGAATTATGTCTGTATCGCGAGGGACTTCACAAACATCCAAACAACGGACACAAAGAACACTCAGACTCGGAACAACCATTTCTGGATTACAAAAAGTTTTGTCCCGTGTGGGATTCGAACCCATAACACTCGGCGCAGTGGCGAGGCGACCACTTAAACCACTACGCCATCCGTGCAGTCGATGTGAATTGAAATGTAAATTAAAAATAAAAGCTTAAACTTAGATCTTAAGTTTTTTTGTGCAGTAGAGCCTCGCCGATTTCAGCATAAATGGGCCGGCTCGACCGGGGAAGGACTACCCTCTCACAGAATATCGACGTGAAATAGCAGTATTTCTACAGATGTGTTTCGATCGGTGAGTGAGAGTACCGGAGGCCCAATCACCTTCTTTCCCCAATCTGCTCCTCCTTCTTTACCACTTCCTTTCCTAAAGGGTCGGCAACGCGCAAGTGATGCCTCTGGTGTTGCAGGCGTCCATAGGCTACGGTGACCACTTACCATCAGCTAGGCTGTACGCTGATTTGCCAATTTAAATGTATAAAAAAAAAAGTAGTTTTAATAATTTAAATACGTTAACAGTGTAGTTCAACAGTAGTAATATAATCAACGCGGTCAAAGTTTTAGTTAGTTAGTTTAGTTAGTTTAATTTCAATGCAATTGATGTTCATAATTTTGACGTTCATTTTAATTAAGGATATTAAATAATTTAGAATACCATTTATGATGTTTATTACACTGATACTCAGTAATCTATTTTTAACAGTTTGATTAAGAAATTCCGTTATTAGTACTAAAGGCAGATTTTATATGCCAAAATGGTTGTTAGTTAAATTCTCGTTTTAAAAAAGAGACTTCTCTCTTAATGGATATCCCCAGTGTTGCGTGGAACTTAACCTATATTGGAACAAAGGACGTCCAGTCTCAGTATAACAATTTACATATACTTTTTTAAAAGACCTCATCCGCACGCGTAATAGATCTTGTGTCACGGGGGTCTGTACAATCATTTAAATAACGTTCACAAAGAGCACCCAATCTCGAAACAACTATTTGTGGGTCACACAAATTTTTGTTCCGTGGGGGGATCGAGCCTACAACGCTCAACGCAGTGGCAGTCGTAAAGCGACCACTACGAATAATTATGTATGCACAACGAATTTATTATTTATAATATCTGTAAAGACTCCCGCGGTAAAGGCACTATTTCCAGGGAGAAAGTCAACTGCTAGAATAAAAATTATGATATTTTTGTTTTAATGCTTATTTTAAATTTACAGTTATATTTTTATTTTTTTATTTTATACTCTTAAGGTGGAAAACAAGCATACGGCCCACTTGATGGTGAGTGGTCACCGTAGCCTATGGACGCCTGCAACACCAGAGGCATCACTTGCGCGTTGCCGACCCTTTAGGAAAGGAAGTGGGAAAGAGAAGGAGCGGCAAGGGGAAAAGAGGGTCATTGGGCCTCCGGCACTCTCACTCACCGAACGAAACGCAACAGTAGGAATACTGCTATTTCACGTCGATATTCTGTGAGAGGGTAGTCCTTCCCTGGTGGAGCTGGCCCATTTATGCTGAAATCAGTGAGGCTCTACTACTATAAAAAAAAGGTTATAAAACGTTTATTATGGTTATTCACAAATTTGAAGTTACTTACCCATTTCTTCACTGGGAACCAGTTTAGATGCCATTGACCTCAGTGACGTGAATGTTGTTGCATTTAGGATCTCCACCAGCGGTACTGTAAAAACATGAACATAAATGGTGTGGAGCTGAACAGGGTTCACCAGTTCAAATATCTTGGGCACTATGTTACCGACGGTCTTGAAGACCAAGCTGATATTGAAAGGGAGCGGAGGGCATTGGCGATCAGGAGTAACATTTTGGCTCGCAGATTCACTCGTTGTAGTGAGGATGTCAAAAGTACGCTTTTCAAAGCATACTGTCAAACTTTCTACACGAGCAGCCTGTGGGTCAAATATACTCAGAGGTCTCTCAGTGCCTTCCGCGTACAATATAATAATGGCTTTAGGGTGCTATTAGGGCTATCCCGCTTTTGTAGCGCCTCGAAAATGTTTGCAGAATCGAGAGTCGATGCCTTCCATGCTATAGTCCGCAAACGGGTGGCTTCCTTACTTACAAGAGTGAGGAGTAGTACTAATGGCATCCTAAAGGTCATTTCGGAAAAATTTGACTCCGACATAATGAAGGGGTTCATTCGAGTCTTGGTTATGTAGCTTGATCTGTTTTAAATATGTACTAACATAGCGTAAGAAAAATTGTTACTAACATTATGGACTCTGTCTGAATAAATAAATATATTATTATTATTATAAATGAGAAATTGGCAATTAAAATCAAGTTTAGTAAAGATTATTTTGTTTACATATAACTCCTTTACAGGTTTCCTGACTTTTTAAATACTTTTCTATATCTCATCATATATACATAATATCATTTACTTAGAAGATCGAAGTAATACTGTGTTCAGCAATGTTTCGGTCAATGTGTCTTTAAGATAGACAGCTCCAAGACAGATAGACTGCCAGTAGAGTGAAACGCACATTAAAGATTGTTATTTGTTTCCAAATTAGAATACGTAAATGGTTTACACACTGAAGCAGTGGCACTACTGTCAAACATTAGAATAATTTACTACTGTACTTGTATTGCAACAATTTGGTACTGGTACTGCAATAGGGATTTATTTATTTAGTACAAGCTCTGCTTAGTTTGGGCTAGATGGTGTTGTATGTATGTGATAGAATATTATTATTATTATTATTATTTTCTATTTTTTTATTTTTTTTTTATTTTGTTTCTATGTATAATATGTATGTATTTACAAAAAAAAAAAGTATATATGTATGTTTATCCATTGTCTAGTACCCATAGTACAAGCTCTGCTTAGTTTGGGCTAGATGGTGTTGTGTGTATGTGATAGAATATTATTATTATTATTATTATTATTTATTTTTGTTATATGGCTTTTCGAAATTATGTGCGTATTGATTGACAATTATCGCCTGCTCCATACCTCGGAGAGTACGTTAAGCCGTCGGTCCCGGCTGCCATGAACATCTATGGGAGTCGTTATTGGGAAAGTCAGCACCCTCTAATATCCTGACACTGATCTAGCCTTAGGGTATCGTTAGCCTTCAGGTTGCGGAGGTCAGGTGGCAGCCGCTCCGTGTAAAATCTGATATCCAGTCAAATCCGGTTAGACCAGAAAAGCTGACCCCTAGTGACTTGGGAATAATAAAAGCTAGGGAGAAGATGGTAATAGGGATCTATATGCAATGTCGGAACAACATTTTACCATAACTTTTAAAAATACCTACTTGCCCACTATGATTAAATCTTGCGTCGCGGGAGAGTTTTACAAACATTCAAACAACGGACACAAGGAACACCCAGTCTCGGAACAGCTATTTGTGAATCGAACTCGTGTTTGTCCCATACGGGGATGGAGCTTACAACATTCGGAGCAGTGGCGGTGGAGAGGCGACCACTTCGAAGACGAAACTTCTACGAATTATTATACATAACGAGTCCGATATTTAGATTACCTGTAAAATCGCGCGGTAAAGGCGCTATATAACTTATAACAAGTGAGAATCGGCAATGACTTGCCCTAAATCTTAGAGTTCGAAAAAATGGTTTAAGTAATATGCAGTTCTTGTGGTGCCACGTGACCTCTGTCAGAGGTCAAAGGTCATAGTAATTTCGGGTATATCGACTATGCTGAGTCGAATGGTGTTGACCGCCAGTCTCTTGCTCTTAACATACAGACAGATGGTCGGACGGACGGACGGACAAAGCAGTTGTATAAGAGTTTTTTCGAAATCTAAAAAAAATTATACTCAAACACACCTTTATATACAGAGTAAAATCTTTTGTGAGGACAAATAAACAGATTTATTATTATTATTGTGATGTTATGTCGGAAACATGTTTTGGTATATTATGAAATGCATCTAACAGGACGTTCTATTGATTAAATAAAACGAATGTTTTTTACACTTTGTGTTTTTGTAACATCATCTACATAATAGTACAGTTCAGTTCAGGCTGTTTATTTATAGTAATTTACTGGTATCGCTAAGAGCTCGATTCTGTAGTTTTAAATTCATAGAACGCTTTTGTCTGTGTATTTTAAAGGTACAAATAATAATCCGTTTTCCTAGCTTTTAAGAAATGCTTAAGTATAAGTCGAGCAGTAACGTGGTTCTTAATTATAAACTGAATAGCAAAAAAAGTTACAGCCGTTCTAGTAATAATAGTTAAACAAACACAACACGTTTTTGTTTAACTTAATAACTATATTCACAATCCAGTAAAGATTATGACGTAACAATTTAAAAACATCGTTGATAATAATTTGATATGTATTCAAAGTCAAAATTAAAAATCATCAGTTCATTTTGGTCCCAAAGTTACACTTATGAACAACAAAATGTATGTGTCAGTGAGTTTACTAAATTACTAAAGCTACATTTAGGTTAGTTACTAGGTTCAGGCAAAGGGTTGACCCTATGAGAAGAAACCTTTAAGAAGCGAAAGGAACGGAACGAACACTCTTTTGAATCGCCAGATAAATATCATTTTTGTATTTTACTACTCAACAAGGTGGTGATGCCAGATGTTGTATTCTTATCAATGATAATAAGTTAAACAGTTTTACACATTTCCATTAGAGGAAATAACTATTTTATAATTTATATCATTTATTAAAATCCTAATTAACCAAATTTTACCTAATAAGCTGGTCAGATATATTTTAGGTCATATTAAAACGATATGATGGCTCGAATCCCACACGGGACAAAAATTTGTATGATCCACAAATGGTTGTTCTGAGTCTAAATGTTCTTTGTGTCCGTTGTTTGAATGTACGGTTGTATTTTAAAAAAGATATGCTTCCGACTGAATTTTCTGTGAAGTTTGACTTAGACCCGGAAATTCAGTCGGTGGAGCATTATTCATTTTTATAAGTCTCTAAAGAATTTGACAAGTAGCAATTACTTACCCATGTACATTTGAAAGTCAGTCACCACGAAAGTTATGAGGATGGAGCCGGCAAGCTTGCTAACTATCGATATGAGACACAGCATCGAGTCGTGGAAGCCCCAGCGCTTGCTGAACACGCTGATGGAGAATAGTGCACCTGAAATAAAAAACGATGGAGTAAATATTTCTTTCTGTTCATTTTCATGTAAAGAAAGTTATACACTTCTGATAATAATAATTAACATCATACATAGTCACACCTTAGTCTCCGTAGGGGTAGGTGGGCATTATTGCACCCACATTGCGCTTTAATTTTGGGTCCTGCATAATAGGCAGTTGTTGATCACCTTTTATAATTTCGGTAATATTCTTTGCTAGTATATCGTGAAGTGTAAAAAACTTTTTATACCAAAAATTATGCAGACTATCTATTCCGGCTTTTCAATTATTCACTTTTCTTGTAACTATGCTATATCCTTAGTAGTAATATCTGGTAATTCCATCATTTCAAGGTTTGCCATTCTACTTGCTTCTTCGTCTATCCAACTAGCATTAGATTGTGGTCTTTGCGATTCTTCCACAAATTGGTCTAGTAGTTTTTAAGATCTGTCGCTTGTGATAACTTATTACGTTCATCGGTTGGTATGTTACTAGTTTTTAGTGACCTATAGAAACCCCGTTTCGTTTAAAGTATATAGTTTTTTTTTCTGTTATGCTTTGAGATACCTAGCTAAGCGTTGTGATTTCAGTGTTAATTTTTGCTTTAGTGTATCCAAGTAGTCTTCTGGTCTGACATTATTTCGTTCGTAAATTGTGTGTACCTTCATTCGATTGAAAATTTACTGCGCTACTGTAATTACTTTTCTAGAACTGTTATTATTTATATTCTGAGTTAACCTACCTATATCAGCTCTTAAACTTTTTACATCTTTTTCAATCCTTATTTGCCACTCAGGTTTTCGTAGTTCACGTGGCTTTGTAAATGTGTCTCTATGCAATGTATAAATCTTATATCCTAAACGTTTGCTTATAACTATTGTGCTGCAGTATACTAATGTATGTATGGATATTAAATCTGATTCTGTAGTATAAAATTTGCCAAGTATAAGTTCATTGAAAGTGTTAATATATTTGTAAAGCATTTTATTTTCTCTAAGTCTAGGTAATTTGGGACGAACTGTTGGGTCTACATCGCGATATTCGATAAATGTAGTTTCTAATTGGTTAATTAATTCCTGTGTCGAAGTATCTATTTGTGTGACTTGAGAGGTGTGTGTGCCGTCTGTTTCTAGTGAGATTTATTATTCTACTCCTGTCCTTTTATAATCTCTTACTTTTTAGCCAGGTTAAGTTGGTAATTACGGACGGAACTGATAACTTACTGGGCTAAATATAGTGATATTTGACTACTCTTACGCTGGTTTTATCGAGAAGGGGGAAACTTCTGTTATAGAGAATTGCTTGACAGAAAAACAGGCCTAATATGTTTAACCCAATACCTCACAATCTGTAATGCTATGCACTACCTACTTTTTTTTACTTTGCTGATTTCTTCGTCTCTTATCTGTCCGCGGGGTGACGGAGAAGTTATGTCGGACTCACCCGGGGAAAGATGACGATATCCCGGTAATACCGACTAAACCTACCACGGTGTTCCTCGTCATAACCAGAGACGACGGGGCCGCGCGAATCACTTTCACGTGCAAGTCACCGCCAGTGAACTACCTAACGCCAAAGTATGCCAAATGTCACATAGCGCTAAATTGAAAGAGAACACTTTTTCGTGCATGTTAGGGTGAGTAAACAATTATCATATCACACTATATTTGTCTACCAGTAACATGGTAGTGGATAGGCTTAGCTAAAAAGTCGTTCACATAATTATTGTTTAAATAATTAAACAGTAGTTTCTTATCTTAGATAAGGATTTTTATAACAGCACAAGATTTTAAGTAAGCTAAATATTTACTTATGCGCTAACACGTTATCTTTTTGCGAATAGACTATACAATCACGAAGTGTTTGAACCGGCCTCAAATTTCGTATTGTTTTCGCGTATAAATAATTATCTCATGAAAACTGTTGGGGATTGGAAACAGTAGGTACTCTTTAAAAGATAATTACTTGCAACATGATAATAATTGTGTAGAATGTTCGTCTTGAAGTTAATAAAATTATTATTTAAATTATAATAGAAAAGATTTTTATTAAAATGCTGGATATTGCTACTTTTTGAGAATTAAATATTTAACGTATTTATGAAATAACATTATAATATAAGTATTTTTTATGACTATTCAATGAGTAGTCATAAAAAAGCTAATATTGAAACTAAAAGATAGGTAGCAAAACTCTTCATAAGGTTCTAAATAATCAACTTTTTAAGGCTATTGCATTTGTATATTATATATCGGATATAATATATCTTCAAATTTATTTACCCGCTTATGTTTATTTTTCGTAGATTTCGCTAGGATAGACGTTAGAGGACAGGTGTGACCAAAGAAAAGCCAACGCGCCCCTTTGGGTTTAAGAATACCATACTTTTTACGGCGACACACAATATTAATAGCTTTTCTGAAAACTGTAATCAATATCTCGGGATGAAAATTTTTGTTCTTTATAGTAATTGAGATTTACCGTGTATCCACATGTTAAATTCCATAAAAGTCCAAGCTAATTGGGCGCGATTGTGTAAAACCCAAAAGTCAAGCCGAAAATATTTTACACTTCTAATAAATAATAGTCAATTTTAATACACAAGCATGCTACCTAAGATGACTTTGAAAACCACGGATATCAGGATAGGTCAGAGTCAATGTCAATGTGTTGTGGTAGTAGAGCCTCGCTAATTTCAGCATGAATGGGCTGGCTCGACCGGAGAAGTACTACTCTCTCACATAATATCGACGTGAAATAGCAGTATTCCTACTGTTGTGTTTCGTTCGGTGAGTGAGTGTGCCGGAGGCCCAATCCCCTCTTTCCCCCTTACCGCTCCTTCTCCTTCCCACTTTCTTTTTTTCCTAAAGGTTTGGCAACGCGCAAGTGATGCCTCTGGTATTGCAGGCGTTCATAACCTACGGTGACCGCTTACCATCAGGTGGGCCGTATGCTTGTATGCCAACAAATTTGTATAAAAAAAATGGCAAGTTATTCATTTAGGTGTCAAAGTAACATTTGTGGACGTCAAAGTTTATGAGTTAGTGGATTTAGTAAGTTTAAATTTAGGTTCGTTGTTAGGTGCAGGCAAAAAGTTGAGCCTAAGAAAAGATAGCTGCAAGAAATTTACTGCCACTGTTTATAAGGTATATCGGTCGTTGTGCAGATTGTGGAGAAAATAAATTAAGGATGGATATTATGATGGTAATGGTAGATATGAGAGCCGTCAGATTAGATATTGATGTCGTAACGTGTCAATATCCAATCTTCCATCTAATAAGGTACAAATAATACATTGGTAGTCACCTCTAGAGTCGTAGCTATAAACCTACTGCAGCATATAAAAACTTAACTTGAATACCATATGTATGTATGTATCTTATGTGGGAGCCAGTCAGTACAGACCGGCGAGACTTCGACCCAGTGGGATCTTTTGTGTCGACACTCTCCCAATAACGACTGCCATAGATGTTCATGGCAGCCGGGACCGACGGCTTAACGTGCTCTCCGAGGCACGGAGCACGCGATAATTGTCAATCAATACGCACATAATTTCGAAAAGTCATAAAACTTCCGAAAGTCAGAGGTGCGCGACGTGGGTTCGAACCCGAGACCCTCTGCATTGCAGTCTGTTGGTCTCCCCACTGAGCTATCACTGCTCTTGAATACCATGAATATGATAATATTGAGAAGATTTCATGGTAATAATTCGATTCCGTATAACAAGGCTTAGTTCACGTAGACGACGTAAGAAGCAGCCTAGTGACGTAATCCGATTTTATACATAGCTGAGGTTGATAGGTAACAAGAGATTTCATCACTTCTTTCTTAGGTACCTATCTATTTACAAGCGATTCGCGATTGTCGACATAAATCAAATTATTCGAACTTTTAGGCAAATTATATGGATTGTATCGATACTACGTATCTATGTATCTTATGTGGGGGCCAGTCAGTGCAGACCGGCGACACTTCGACCCAGTGGGATCTTTGTTGTCGACATTCTCCCAATAACGACTGCCATAGATGTTCAAGGCAGCCAGGACCGACGGCTGCCTTTTGTATCGATACTAAATAAAATATTACATGTGTATTTATTCGCTTTATTATATTTGGCGGCCTCGATGGCGTAGTGGTTAGTGTAACTGACTGCCACGTCTGAGATTGCGTGTTCGATTCCCGCACAAGTCAAATATTTGTATGGATGTTTGTTTTGTTCTTGGTGTTTCTATGTATAATATGTATGTATTTATAAAAAAGAAAGTATGTTATTATGTTTATCTATTGTCTAGTACCCATAGTACAAACTTTGCTTGGTTTGGGCTAGATAATGTTGTGTGTATGTAATAGAATATAAAAAAATGAATATTAATATCATGTCAGTTGGCGCTAACATCGTTATATACTAAATTATGTGCACAACGGATGTGTGTGGATGGGTGGATGTGACGTATTACGAGAAAGAACCAGGAAAAATGGCCGTAAGAGCACGCTCGATTAAACGCGAGCATGCAAAGTTGCCGCGTTGTACTCGATTATATATGTATAATAATATTAGCCCTGTATTAAACTGTCCCACTGCTGGGCACGGGCCTCTTCTTATTGTGAGAATGGTTAGGCCAAATTCCACCACGCTGGCCTAGTATGCGTTGGCAGACTTCACATATTTTCGAGAACATTATGGAGAACTCTCAGACATGCAGGTTTCCTCACGATGTTTACCTTCACCGTTAAAGCAAGCGATAATTAACTATTTAATACGCATATATCTTCGAAAAGTCAGAGCGCGCCTTGGATTCAAACTCGAGACCTCTGCGTGGCAGTCTAACGGTTTCCTAGTAGGCTATCACTTTAATTATTGTATTCGAATAATTCGAAACAATCGCTATTATTAAGTTCGTCCTCATTCATTGAAACAACTGTAACCTCATATTAAGGCATTGCTTAACTTATTAGAAAATGCTTGTATGATACTTACCAATAGAATGAGTGATAATGCTGTATGTTGAATACAAGCTGTATTTAAGCGCGTCCCATTTCAGCTTGTATCGCACGTACATGTATGTTATTATCCCTTCACCTGAATAAAAAAGAGAATATTATTATTGTGTTCTTTTAATAACAAACAGAATATATAAAGATGCTAGTTAGGAATATATAATAATAATGTCCTCCAGACCGAATTTCAGTCACGTCGGTCCCGTTCTGGCAAAACTGGCCATCTGCGCAGGAGATATTATAGTGCACAAGCATGTGCGCAAACACAAGTGCACTCTCTATTCCCTCATTCTCATGATTCGATGGGACGGTAATCCGACACGACCAGAGAGAGAACAGGCGCAGGACCAACGGCTTTACGTGCTTTCCGAGGCATGGGGGTATCTAACATCGCCAACTTCCTAACTCCGGGCTGCTATTGAGATTTCTTAACAGAAAATTCCAATAATCTTTTGTTGGCCCGACTCGGGATTTGATCCCGAGACCTCATGCACAGCAGTCGCATTTACTACCACTGCGCCACAGAGGCAGTTACATACACAGATGAAACAGGGCCTAAGCAGTTGTGAGTTGCATAGTTAGTGGTTTCTTCGTCATTGTCAGTGGACTTCTTCTGGTGTTTAGAGTTAGATCAAAAAATGTTTGATCAACAAATTATTATTATTCCGATTAAGAAAACGATAAAATATACCAACTCTTGCATTAGGTAAAATTTCTGACTTTAAAAGTGATCTAAAGTAAGTGCGACCTAACTTGCTATTCTCTAAAATCTTTTACAGGATAGGTATCTTCTAGCCTGTAAAAAGTGTGCTAAGACTATAATAAAATTTGTAAAATACTTCATTATTTATTATTTAAAAAGACAACTAGCGCACTCATTTCTTTGTCGCGGTGGACTTTTCAAACATTCAAATAACGGACACGAACACCCAGATTCGTAACAACCACTTGTGGATCACACGAATTTTTGTCCCGTATGAGATTCGAACCCACAACACTCGGCAGAGTGGCGATGGTGAGGCAAACACTTAAACCACTACGACATCCATGAGTCATTACGAATACGACAAAGGATACTAATCAAGTGCTACCACTAGTTTCTGTCAACGGCTTCACCTACGGAACCCACAAAACCGCATACTGGTTTAAAAAGTTCGTTCTGTTCTGTTGTGTATTCACTTAATTGAGTAACAAACTGAAATATTATATATAAATTATTTATATGGACCATATAATATGTAGTTTCACCACATAGTTAATTTTTATTGATATTATTTCAATGCCACGTAAAGTTGGGCAGCTAAAATGTGAGAAAATTAAGTATACCATCTTTACTTTATTTAACTTACACATAATATACTCATTCATAATATTCCAAACAGATCTCTCTTTGGGCATTACTTGGGTTTATTTTGGACAATAAATTAACGTCTCATAACATATAATATCAAAATAACGAACGTCAAACTCAGATCTAAGATTTTTTGATTAACATCCACGATGTTAATCACACAATGAATATAGATAAAAGTAAACAATGAAAAACAAGCAAATTAAATCAAAAGTTTGGATCATTGTTACTCAATCACGCTTAAAATGTTGACCTAATTTGGATAAAACTGTTTATCCATGTGCTCGTACCCGTGGTACTTAAGCGGGTAAAGCCGCAATAGAAATAAAGTATTCCATGAACTCTCACAAAAACAAAACAATATAATAAAGTCTTTGTAATATCATCTTTGAGTAGTTAGCAAATCAAAATCAAAACTCACCATGATTCGGTCCATACACAATGGCGACCACCAAAAGTGTCAAGATTATTTTCTTTCTATAGTTCGAGTCTCGTTTCTTGAAGGCTACTTCCCCAGTTTCTTTCACTAGTGTCACCATTTCTGAACATGTTATCGATTTTACCTGGAAAACATCATCAAAACATTAATGAAAACATTGCTAATATATTTTCCAAGAAGATACAATGAAATGAATATTCCATTCAATCATATTATATTTGTATCTATGCAAAATGGCGGCGTTGTTTAGATGGTGCGCTTGCCACTGTTAGTGTCCTGAGTGTTGTGTTTGTTGCCCTCATAGAATAAAAGCAGTTTCTGAGTCTGGGTGGTATATATCCAGTGCTTCAATGTTGGTAAATGTCCGATGGAATAAAGCATAAGTCCTTGTGAAAATATACTTTCTGAATAACCAAATCAACTTGTAATTAAGCTTGCTATTACTCCAAAAAGTCACATGTAACAAGAAAACAGGTATTAGTCTGAAGTTCACATCAGTTAGCAACAGGTTGCCGGTTCGTCTTTCAATACTGCCCCGAGAACCCATTCTCCTCAATTAACTACAATATGCGCCGTCCGAGAAATAAATGATTCAACCTGTAATTTTTTAAATTCCAAGTCAGCTTGGCTTAACGGAATATCAAAATTCTTAATGTCCTTCATTCTAATACCGTATCAGGTTTGTTTTATGAACTATCGCATTAGCGATTTGTAATTATTCATTAAGCGTTTGTGTAATTTGAATGTTCGCGTAATTTGAAAGTACAGAATGTATCAGAATAGTCTCTTGTATAATCGAATAGTAATTGTTTGTAGAAAATCTATCGGCTACTGTTGCAACAAGCTTTATGAACTAGACTCGGTTACGAAAATCTTATCAACGTATCATTAAACTGTAATGCTTGCATGTTATTGATTACACACAAATAGATATTTGAATTTGCGGGGTCGTACTATTTTCAACAAATTTCTTTCATGAGAATGCGAGACGTAATTAGGATATCAATAAGCTCATCTATAGTTATATTAGGAATTATAAAGTTACTCTGCCCGATAATTACTTCTACACAATAGATTACTATGAAATTTTTAACTTAATTTAGTACAGATGTTGGTTGAAAGCCGAGAATATACAAATACTACTTATTAGCCCAAAAAGTCAATGTCTAAAATTTTCGTCATGTATCCGATGCCTTGACAAGTTTTGCCTACAGATGTAACACTGTATATTTAAAACTACTTGTTGTGTGTTCTTACTATTTATGTTAAGCAACAGATATATTCATACATAGAATATACTTACCTCTTCACTGTCCCCTCTATTTGGCTTGGTGTTGCTTTCCAAATAGAAGAATCCGTAGAAAAACGTTAACATGTAAATAGTTCCCGATAAAGTAAAGATGCCGTAGTAACTCCATAGCTTTAATAAGATTCCACTCAAGGCAGTGCCGATGGGAATGCCAGCTGTCATGCAAAGATTCACAAGTCCAACTCGGAATGTTCTAGACTTTTCGTCGGTAATATCACTGATATAGCTGAAAACGCCCAAGTAGACCATAACCCAGCCTCCTGTGATAGCAGGGAACAAGGCTTCAAGAAACATTGTGACTTCAACACTAATCTGATCAAAAAAGTAAGTGCTAAGCAAATTACTGACGCAGACCAAGAATTCACCAAAAATTGGTAGCAATATACAGATTTTCCTGTTCCCTGTTCTGTCGCTCCATGCTCCCATAAAAATAACGAGTAATGTAGGTATTGCAGTTTGTATAATGCTCTTCCATGATTCAATGTTCGCAATTATTTTCTGGACGTCAGCTTCATACATTGTCAGGTTTCCTTTCCTTTCAATCAGGGCATCACAAATCGCGTCACTGTAATCTAATTTAACCCGACATGTTTTATCCAAGTTTAGGTTTTGTATTGCCAGCCTTGCTAACATCGAAGGAACTATCAAACCAGCTAATATTGGTTCCACTGTTATACATGATTTTAAGCGACATATTTTGGCTATAAAAGTTTCGTTTGTATCTTCACTATTATTTGTTTCTTCTTTTAATGGTTTTTCTTCATCTGGTTTTAATTTCTTTTCTATTTCTGTCATTTTGTATGCTCACTCTATGAACGTATATGCTGTACTAACTGTATTTTATTCCATTTAAAGATTATTTTTATATTTATTGGGTTTGCTTTTGTATTAGTTTAATTATTTGTCAATCCACCCTCCGCCTTTCCTTTTTCGATAAAATTATGAATGTGTCTTATATAGCAGTTGATTATTTAGCAGATGGAGCGTTCGTGTAAATATTATTTGACTTCGTTTCTCTATTGTTTGCCATCTCAGCGATAAGTAAGTGTAGAAGTGGCGCACGGGATGTTTTGTTGATACTAGTTTATTCAACCCATATTATGTAAGTAGGTATTTAATTATGTGTTTGTTGAAATTGCTGAGAGATAATAAATAACAGATATATTAGACGTAATAATATTACGCGTGTATATTTTTGAAAGGCTAGACAGAGCTATATGAGACGAGCCGACCTTGCTGTCTCATAATTCATCGAGAAATATCTAAAGTTATTTAGAAGTTATAATGAGCATATTATTTTAATACATAGATTGTGTCTGTCTATCTTTAACCGATCATCGACGTATATGATCTTCGATGTAGTATTCTGTTATATTTAAAATAAAGCCTTCTTGTGGTAACTAGAAGGCTTCAATTACATTTTTGCCAGGTGGCATTATGGTTGAAGTAGTCACTTCGCCACTACGAATATGCCGTAGGTTGAAGTTTTGACACGGGACAAAAGATCAAGACTCTATATCCAAGCCTAATATACCTTATGAAGCAGAACGTGTTTTAATAAAAGATAGATAGACCTACTGGTGATTAAAATACAGAAGTGTTATATTACAAATTCTAACGCCCTGTAGATGAAAAACATTATCAAAGTCAAGTAGATATTAATTAATGAATATTTGCGTACATTATTTATTTTGCCACCGCTTGTTGATATCTCGATAATTTTGTACAAATAGTACAATCAATTGTCTGGTTTGCCTTATGATAAAAGTTGCGGAATACGTAGATTTTTATTCATTACATTGCATTGTTTGTTTTTTTAGATTCAGCGTGATAAGTCAGATTTAAAAGTCAACTATTTAATCTGAATCTGACAGCACGAACGGTTTAAGTGGCCATTTTGTGTACTGAGTGTTGCGGGTTCTTTGTACACATATTTTTTTAAAGAAATTTAGCAATTGGGGTGGTCATGCAGAATGTTAAATAATCACTGAAGGATTGTTCATGCATTTACTGCTCGGCATTCAGTGAGTCATAAAAATACTCTCATAAACAAATATTTATTCTTACTCTGCGTGTTCTTTATAGCCATATTATAATAGTTTCAAGCGAATCAGCGTTTTTTTAATACTAATGTAATATTACCAGCCTAGCCTAGTGCGGGGGTAGTACTGAAAAAGTTAGGCAACGCTGTGATTTTAATAATAACACACATTCCAATACTTATACTCCGTAAAAAATAGAATGTGTCTTGTGACAGATGTCATCCGTATCACGCTCATCAAATTTCAAATTTCATGACAGTGTAGAATGACCAAACCCAATATCATACTTTATATAAAAGTGCACAAATAGTGACGTTGCTTGCGTCCTCTTAATGAAACCACAAAGTACCGAGCAGACTTGAAGAAAAACGAGATTTACATTTGATTCTTAATACTAAAATAACATAACACATATATGTATATATCCAGACAACACGTTTTATTTATAATGTTCATAACAAAAAAACAATTATTAGTTCAAATTATTTTCTATTTAATAATAATATATTAAAATACAGTAATTAACATTAACCGATAATTTATAATCAAATATAATTAACATCGTCCCAGCCCTCAGCATATATTTTATATATTACTAGATGACCCACTGTACTACGTGTCACCTATCCTAACGATTCTTTCTATATTTTCTTACCGTTTTAACCTTCCCTGGACTACGACAAACATTTCAAAACCAAAATCAGCTAAATCGGCCCTGCCGTTCTCGAGTTTTAGCGAGACAAACGAACAGCAATTGATTTTTATATATATAGAAGATATACGCTATATTTTTGGAGTATAACTTCTAAATTTGAGTTGTGGAATGAGAATGAGAAATGAGTAAATAGCGATTTCATTTCGCCCTTCTGAAAGTGTCTTAAAATCAACCAGCATATCTCGATATAATATAATATGAAAGCATAATAAATTTCAAAAACATTCTGATGACTACTAAATCAAATGTGTCTCAGAATATATTTTTCAATTGTTAGAATCAGCCGATGTACCGAATAATATTATTTGATAAACACAAAAGAAGTCAAAAGCACATCTATTCTACAGGACGATATTGCCGTTTGCGCAGTAAATAAGTACAAATGCAACGAAACAGAAGAATTTGTTAATCATTTGATCGAAACATGTTTAGCTAGGTTGTGTAAATCTTGCAATCAAATTTATATACATGTACGTAATTTGCTATATGTTTAAAAAAATGACAATTCTCCCTATTTCTGTATTACGGGACACAAAGAACACCCAGACCCGGCACTACTATTTGTGGATCACATAAATTTTTGTACCGTCTGGAGTTAGGACCCACAACACTCGGCATAGTATTTATGGTGAAGCGACTTAAACCACTGCACAATTTATGCAGTCTCACACCTTTGTCCTAAAACAGGTAAGTGAACCCGAAAGAAAAAAAAATAGTAGGTCACAGATGTGTTTTTTTTTTATACTACTATGTTGGCAAACAAGCAGACGACCCACTTGATGGTAAGTGGTCACCGTAGCATATGGAGCCTATGGACGCCTGCAACACCAGAGGCATCACTTGCGCGTTGCCGATCCTTTAGGACTAAATGGAAGCGGGAAGGGGGAAAGAGGGTGATTGGGCCTCCGGCACTATCACTCACCAAACGAAACACAACAGTAGGAATACTGCTATTTCACGTCGATATTCTGTGAGGGTAGTCCTTACCCGGTCGAGCCGGCCCATTCATGGTGAAATCAGCGAGGCTCTACTACTCAAAATTGTATTAACATATCACACCTGTGACCTAATAAATATCCAACATTCGTATTCCCTACCGCTGTGCCACAGAGGCATAAGCTTTAAGCCTTGTTATTATAATATTTGAAGCAGTAGCGAAAATCAGCCATTTTTTTTCGATGATACCTAAAATCACAAACAACATTTGTTTCACTCTCAAAAATATTACTGATGGTACGTTCTTTTATGGATTTCTAAAGTGAGCATTTCTCAAACCAATTGTTTATTCAATCAGCTCGCATTCAAATGGTTTACTTTTATTTATTTTTTAAATACTTTACAAACAAAGTAAATAATATTTTATTATCGCTTATTTTTCGATGTGAAAGATATTCAATACTTTTTTAAAAATTACTTTTGAAGGGATAATTAGACAGATTTATCTTTAATTTCTACCAAATTCTTATGCATATGAAAGATTTGTTTTTAATTTCTACCAAATGATTATACATAAATTCCTATATTTGCAATTTCTTATTGTAACCTTTGATAGCAGATGATCCAGTCCACCAGGTACCGAAGTAAAAAGCCATAATCGTCGCCCATTGACTTGGATATGCCTTGGAATGCCAAGTAAAAACAGCAAGTTCACTGCTTAAGAAACTGGATAAAACTATCACAGAAAAGGAATTCCGTCCTTCAGTCTGACCATAAATTTGCTTGGTCCACCGAAATTTGGGTTCTTTTACTTCAGTCATGAAATAAAAATAATCGTGGTACCAAGCCGTTATAACTGTTCTAATGAATAATCAGATATCGGACAGGCAAAACAGCGTGTATTGCAACATAAATCCGAGTGATTCACGGACGCATTTTATCAATGCTTTAGGTACAAGACGGTGATATTTTTTGGATTCATTAAAATCTACAATGTAAGTAATAAATAAGTTGATTTTCCATTGTTTTTACATATTTTGGGTTTGAAGTTCTTTAGGTTGCACATATTTGGTTGTAATGTTATTTATTAAGCAGTTAGATGCACATGTATTATTCAGGCTTACCTGATTTATTTCGAGTTATTATTGCAATCGGGGTTCTTATTCATGAATGCGATGAAGCTGTTTGTCGCACCTGCCAACGAAGGCAGACTCATGATTAAGAATTTCAATGATTTCAAAACTTGGCATTAGGTGTAGGTACCATAGATACATTTAGTATTTATATAATTAATAATTCATGTTTCCATATTAAACTTTTTCTCCCTAGCCTTTATTATTCCTAAGTCACTTCGGTCGGGTCGGCTTTTCTAGTCTAACCCGATTTGACTGGATATCAGTTTTTACACCGAGCGGCTGCCACCTGACTTCCGCAACCCGAAGGTTAACGATACTCTAAGGCTAGACCAGTTTCAGGATATTATAGGTTACTGACTTTCCTAATAACAACTGCCATATATGTTCATAGCAGCCGGGACTGACGGCTGAACGTGCTCTCCGAGGCACGGAGCAGGCGATAATTGTCGATCAATACGCACATAATTTTGAAAAGTCATATAACTTCCGTAAGTCAGAGGTGCGCGACGTGGGTTCGAACCCAAGACCCTCTGCATTGCAGTCTGTTGGTCTGCCCACTGAGCTATTGCTGTTTCCATATTAAACAAGTTTAATTTTTGTAGATTGTTTCTCAACCATTCCTTGCCTATTTATTACGTGATTGTATTATTGTTATACTTATTAGCAGACCATAAATAGATTTTATTAGATCGATTTAATAAAAAAATATTATGTACTTTTTTGGTTTTGCTCACATGAATAAAGTACAAACAAAGACATTTATGCATTCATAATACACAATCACTATTGTAATGTTCAGAAGGCCAAAAATGTGGTCTATTACCCTACGGTTGAGGTTCATTTAAACGTCATGAAACAACAAGGTCGATCTCTTCTTGCAATAATATTGACAGTCACCATTGCTCTCTTTATCATGTATTATGTTTACGTCAAGCCTTGTGTCAAGTTAAAAAAGTCAATGTTAGCGATAATTCGATCTCACGTAAACCTTTGTCAAAGCTGGTAGACCACTTTTTTGGCCGACTGTACCTAAAATTGTCAAAAATACTATATATTATATTTATTCTCAATAAAATTTAATAATAATATTTTATTCTATAACAATAGGCTGCGATGGTCACGTAAAAAGGAGACCACCTAATTACGTCGGTAATTTAGCACTACATCTTTCACTCTCAGGTAAAAGGTCCAGAGGCAGACCCAAGACAAGATGGAAAGATGTAGTTCTAAAAGATATGAGTGAGTGCCAAGTAACTGGAGACGAGGTCGAAGACAGAGCGAAGTGGAGGCAAAACATTAGGAAATCTGACTCCACCACCATGTGGGAAGGACTAAAGCTAGGAGGAGAGAGAGAGAGATTTTATTCTATAACAATCTTCTCATGTTCTAAATCAATACTACTGACTAATTGATCTTCTTTCTTCTTACTTTCTAGCTCTATATCCATTGCTTGATCTTCTATGTTAACCTTTCTTGATGCGCGAAGAGCCTTCTTATGTTGTATGAAAAACCACCTGGAAAATTGAATGGGTTTTATATGTTTTTTTTTATATTTACAAAAGATAACTCCCTAACTATTAATTCCACACTAATCATCCCTGTGTCGCGGGGGACTTTACAAACATTCAAACAACGGACACAAAAAACACCCAGACTCGGAACAACCATTATTTTGTAGATTACACATCTTTTTGTCCCGTGTAGGATTTGAATTGGCGTAGTGACAGTGGAATATATACATGATGCTTGGTAGAATCGTGTATATCACTAATAAAATATTAGCATAAAATACGACTGAGTTCACAAAATATTCTTATGAATAAAAGATTTGAAGACAAAATATTTTAAGACCTGAAATATCTTGTTATTAAGTTTGAATCCCCAAAACGCTGAGAAAATTTAAAATTATTCAAATAAAAAATAGCACTAAAGGTAACCAATATAATTTAGATAAAAAACTACGCTGCTGATTTACGACACGAAAGTTAAATAATTTATTTGTTGCATTGCATTAACTCGTAAGTTTGAGACAAAGAACAACATCAGTTAATCTTATTTAAGTTATCTTTAATCTTGTAAGAGATTTTAATGATAATTACAAATGAGTGGGTACTAAAATTGCATGCTAATTTTATTTATGGAGCAAGACGCTTGTTTCGCCGCTGTTTTTTATTACTGTTGGTGGCAGTCGAGCGGGCCACCGGTTGATACAGATGGTAGACGGTAGCCGGTGGTCAGGAATATGGCGGTGTCTTCTTGGTATCTTAAATACCAAGGAAACACATACCCGCAGGTCATCTGGTCGGTTCTTTTTTTTAAAAACAGACGTCCTCTCTAAGATTAGTTTCTGTGTCGCGGGAGACTTTACAAATATTCCAACAACAGACACAAAGAACGTCAGACTCGGAGCAACTATTTGTGAATCACACAAATTTTTGTTCTGTGTGTCTCTGGGGATCGAATACGATCGATTCCGATGGCATTGACGAGGCGACCACTCCGCAATCCGTGCAGTCAAGGTGGCAATAAAGCAAACGGCTACCTAGATGGTAAGCATTTACCGTAGCTTATATGCGCTTGTGCAATGCGGGAATCGGTGGCTACCTATGATGTGGGTAGGAACAAAGGTATGCATTATCAAATCCCAAAGTTATTCATGATTGTTGAAATCGACGGTATTACTTGTGCTGTGCTTCAATGACTTCAAGTTTATGATACAAAATTTTTAAGTATTTTATAATAAAAATAACTTTTGAGTTTTTTTTCTACAACTGTAATCTGTACAAGTCATAATTATTATAACAATTCTTTTAATTTGGGTGTTAATACCTAGCGCACCCTAGGTTTCAGGATAAGGTAAGTTTCATATGTTTTAAGAGAAAATGAATTCAAAGCAATCTTGCTTTCCCTGTTTCTTGAATTTCACTGTCATCTTTTGGATGAGCTAACTTAAGCACATTAAAATGTAGATAATAACTATTCTATAAGTTGGATCAAACATTTTAGTAAAGTAAACCAAATTTTAGGTTATACGAAGGTTACGCTGCCATGCAAAACAGATCTCTATGTTTACGTTAATAGAATCAATTTTAACATTTGAAATTTTAAGACACTAAGCACATACATACGTTAGCAATTAGTATTGGTAGTTTCATTTATTTTTATTAATGTGATATTCTAAACTCTATTATTAGAATATGGAAAGGTCAACGTTTACATTACAAATAATTCTCAGACATCAGTTATTATACCGACGAAAATATAATCAAAATATATATTTCTTCTATAGGTCTTCCCTTCATCCAAATTGAATATTTAAATTCCTATTGCTGTCATCGTAAGACGCCACGACAAAAACAATGAAACACTATCCATTACCCTTTAAAAAAATCTTTACCCAAAGAAAGCCAGCGGTGGAATCGTCAAAACAGTGCTCACGTAATACATAATTCCGGGATCAATTTTGATGGTGTATCGATATATCGTCGAGTACACAGGACCGAATATCATGGACGTCGCCACCTCCACCAGATTGAAGAATGACGTCATTTTACCTGAAACACGTACGAATTGCTTAGATAACAGACAATTGTGTGTTTTATATTGGGTGTGTTTATTTTGGATATGTTTTCCCCTGTATAGGTTAGCACACACATTATAAGTAATTCTCTAAACACAAACCATTTTACTTATTCCACTTTGGAATTATGTTGTTAGATACAGTGTGTGAAATCTTAATAGTTCTAATCAGTAATGAGCGATTATCAATTAATTTTCGATTATTGAAGTGATTCGCATATATTCGAATAATATTTATCGTTATACAAATATTTGAATTGTTGATAGATTATGTATTTAGTTAATATTGTTGAAATTTTTTAGACTACTACTACTATTAAACTTTACTAATTTTTAAGCTAATTAAATTATTATTAAACTATTTAGATTTAATTTATTTTTACACTTTCCCCGACGTTTCGGTTGCTTTTCATAATAAAATCCGTATATAGCAGTTTAATTTCTATGTATTTAGTCGCAAGTCGAATAAAATTCTTATGTAACAATTTAACAATCATATTAAAAATGAATACCTTATCAATTTCATTTATTTACCTATGTCAAAATCAAACACATATCGATTGGTTTAATTGGCTCTTGCTGATTCAGACAGCCAATCACGGCGTATTGGTCGTTTCTCACGAGCTTGTTCTTACAAATTGTGCAACACGACAATTTTTGAAATGATTTTATATGTTTAAAATTATTTCTAATGATCTGCCTTTCACTAACCAGGTGGTAATTATACATAGTACAGAAAATGACTTACCCAGTTCATCACTTGTACACAATTTGGATGAGATAGATCGAAGCGCTGTGAAAGAGCTCGAATTGAACATTTCTATAGCCACCGCTGTAACAATACATTATTAGAAATAGTAACTACCTTACCAGTCATCATGAAAGCCGTACTTCCATGGCGTAACCGCCCTCGATAGGAACCTATATCGTAACCAATATTATATTGTCGAGGCGCTAATAGTATTGATCGAGTGGAATAATTAGCTCTATATCTTAATTAAATGAGGAGATATTCGAAAAGAAGTGTATATCGACGACTTTTTTCAAAACGATTTGTCTGAGTTAGCTTAAAAAAAATACTATATGCCAGTGTTACGGTGCACTTTACAGTTTATTTTATAATAATTTTCTATGGGCCAAGCCTAATTAAAAGTATTAAAACAACGCAAGTAACATTTATTTCAATTGATTTATATCAGATGTAATGAAAATTGTCATAATTATGTATCAGATCTAATCAGTACGGCTGGACGCTTTCGCATGTCAAAGGTACAAAAAAGGACATAAGGTATCTTTCATCCAGAAATAAAGGACTATTCCCTAGCAAGCGAAGCCGTGGGCAAAAACTAGTAGAAATGTAATAAATTTTCATTTATTTGATGAATACGTTTTCTACTACGTTGTCTTGAGTATTTATGAAGCTGACAGTTTTCTAAATTCTTGAAATGTGAAATAGCTCAATGGGTTTTAGGATTTGTAATATTACTCTACATAATTTGTTGTAAAATATCAGATAGCTCTTTAACTACAATACCTGTCATTAAAACTGACATCTTTTGTTAAAACACTTGAATTAGTTTGCTAGATATTAGATACAAGATGTATCTAATATCTATGTGAGTATACAAAATACTAGATTTTGCCTGCAGTTTCAATCGCGTAAATGTAGGGTATGTCAAATTTATATCACTCGAGAACAGTACATTTTTCTGGATAAAAGATACCTTATGTTCTGTTCTGTGCACTTGACAATGTGTGCAAAATTTCACGATTATCGGTCGCGTAATTAAAGCGTGAAAGCGTTACAAACAAACAAATTTACATTTATTATATTAGTTAGGATTAGAATAATAGCAGCCACATTGGATCGTTGGACTGTTATGACTAAGTAGGTTGTTGGACGTTTTCAATTCATCATCATCATCATCATCATCTCAGCCGAAAGACGTCCACTGCTGGACATAGGCCTCCACCAAGGTTTTCCACACAGACCGGTCTTGGGCCACCCGCATCCAACCGCTTCCCGCGACCCTTACCAGGTCGTCGGTCCACCTTGTGGGGGGTCTACCCCTGCTGCGTGTTCCGGTGCGTGGCCGCCACTGTAGAACCTTTCCGCTCCAACGGCCATCGGTTCTGCGTGCTATGTGCCCTGCCCACTGCCACTTCATCTTGGCTATTCGGAGAGCTATGTCGGCAACAATTCATATCACTATCTTAATGCTAATACACCTATGTACAAAATCTAGACTTTGTGTCTCCGAGTGGAGACCTGGTGTCCTATAACACACACAATGTTCCTTGTGCTTTATTTTAATATTAAATCATTTGTATTTTTTGTCAACAGGAGGAGAGGAGAGAAAATAAACCTTATTATTATTATTATATGCTTAGGTAGTTTAATCAAATATTCAAATTAAATTTATATTATCTACTTATTTAAAACACACAAAGCAACTGTAATTAAACTACTTTATAACAAGTTAATCGCGTTTTTTATTTAAACACAACATAATTTTGAATTGCAATAAAATCCGTTGAAATTTGTTAATTGTTTTCTTTCTTATTCTTGTTAATGCTTTCAGCTAAGCTAGTACGTCGCGTCGGGTAAGGTATAAATGTAAATAGTTTAAAAATTTAAATAGTTTTAAAGTTATCTAAACTTTGTGTTTTGAAATACATAGCGATCAAGTATATACAGGATGTCCGGTAATTAATAGATAACCTTGAAATGTCTTATAGTAGAACTGATGGTCGTTCAGAAAAAAATATGAAAAACATCTATCCGAGTACCATTCTTGTGTTTTTTTTATTTGGCGGAATGCATTGACGCGTACTCCTCCGCGGGGGCGGGTGGAGGGGTTATGTCGGACTCCTGGGGTAAAAGAGAAAGATGGAATAAAAATAATGTACCTCCTAGAATATCGACTAAACCTACCACGGTGTTCCTCGACAAAACCACTATCGACGGGGCCGCGTGAATCACTTGCACATGCGGTCACGAACCCGCCGAGGTTTCGGCCCGCCGTATGAAACGGCAGGCCACTACACAAAGAGACCTACTCTAGGCACTTCTCACTTTAAACCCTACTGTCTCCCCCCTAGAGGGCACTCGACACAGAGGCGCGCGTGGGAACATGCACGCCGCCTCTCGGTCCTGGTGCTGAACGGTTGGTGGGCAGGCCCACAAAGCCCACCACCTCCAGGTCAAACCTCAGAGTGGCTGGAGGTCGTCTCGCGCCCTCTGGCGCATCCTAACTACTACCTGAGATATGTTTTTTTTTTAATTACTATATATATCTTTCTTGTACACTACGACCATAAATTAATGAATCCCATCGGTTTATTGGTGTTTTAATATTAAACACTAATTTTGCTAATAGATAGACAGTCAAAAGTATGACTAGCTATTGCACTTTTTTATTTTTCCTTTTTTTTTCTGATCTGCCGTCAGTGCTGCTATTAGAAATTTCAAGGTTATCCATTAATTACCGGACATTCTGTATATAAAGTAGTTAAATTTTAATGTAAATATATATTTATTTTGTTTAGTACGGTAAAGTGAATATTAGATGTCTAGTAGGCGCTGACACCATCAGATGATATATAAACATATCACCAGAGGTGACAAGTATTCTTCTCGTATAGAAGCATTCAAGAATGCGATTTTTATAAGCCATATATCTAGTCGTACGTCGTGATACTAAATATGACATCGGAAATAGTTCCACACGAGTGACACTATAATAACTTTATCGCTGCGCAGAATGTGAGCAATTGTGTGTGAACCGCGAATGTGTTAAATCTTTTTAAGTTTTAATCTTTTTTAAAACCTTTTAATCCAGTACGGGCTATGCAAGCCTTAACTATTACTAACAGTGACTTAGTTTGATTTCATAATTATACGTAAACTGCTTCAGTTGCATAGCGGTAGTGTCTAGATCAGCAGACATAGCGTAGCGGTCGTGACTACGACTGCTGGCGTAGTCTCTAGCGCTACGCGTCTCAATCCGAATCCACGCACAGAAGTGTTCTTGGATTCAATTGCCAAATCGAGCAAAGTACTATTCAGTATTTATGTCAACAAGTTCTCAGTAGCAGAACGGAGTTGCCAACGAAAAGCAGATGTAGTATTTGCCTACTTCTATGGAGATGTGTCAAGTTTTGATGAATGTTGTTAGTTTATAACACTTACCAATATACATGTGTTGTGTGTTTCTGGCGAGCCCAGTTGTAATAGCGCCGATGATTTTGCTGAAGTTAGATATGAGGCCAAGAACTGAATCGTCCCATTTAAAACGATGGCTGAACAAACTAATTGAGATCAATGCACCTGAAAATTTCAAAAATTTCATTAATATTAATAATATTATCGGTTTATGAATTACGTTTAATTATAAATTGGATTGTTTCTGATATGTATTTAGACAGGAGTTATTATGATAACATGCTGACTGCTTCACAGGTCATCATGAAATTTCGCATACACGTTTTCAGAGGAACAAAAAAGGAGATAGGGTACCTTTTATGCAGAAAAATGTACAGTTACTAACCTAACCTATATTTATGATACCACGTATTATGACACGAAACAAATATTTTAGAAAGGTAATGCATAACGGTATGCTTTCTTAAACCTAGGATTTAGTTAAAACTATAGAAGCTAAGCAATCTGATGTGTTTTGACGGTGAGTAGAACTTACAGTCCTTAGTTTTATAAGTAGAGGGTCCTCTACTAAAAAACTATAACAGTGTTTTCATAATAGTATAATTGCATATGGTTTATTGATTTTGTGCATTGTTTGACATACAAGAGCAAATATCAATAAAAAAAATCTTCTGTGCAGACAGTATCAAAATTGGGTGCAAAATAAGGAAATAATTAATATTATTAATTTTGATATAAGAAAAAGTGGAGGTGTAGTCGAAGTAAATACCCCTACACGCTTACAACCAGATTTAAAACGCTTGTATATTATTTATATCTAAGCAGATTTTTTACTATTTTGGTTGATGTAACAATTTGACTTATATATAATATATATACTTATATAATATACTTGTATAATAAAAATATGTGAGCCAACAAGTCAGTAAGTTATGCTGGTACAGGGCATTGTCTGTGTATCTATTGTTACCATAACTTAGAAACAACTGAGTGATGTGGTTTTAACAGTTTAGTACACGCATTTATACTGTTTTTATATAATTGTTTTTATGAAAGTAAGGTCTCTGTGGTTTGCTAAAAGAGTTATCCAGTACTTCTTTCACCTGAGCCATAATATGAAAAACAATACTTACCGAGTGAGTGCGTGCAAATATAAAAAGTGTTGTAGAAACTGTACTTGAGTGCATCCCAATTGAAGCAATACCGAGTAAAGAGATACCGCACTGTGTGTTCACCTGCAATTAAGTTACAGCTAAATAATATAATGTGTAACAGAACAAATAAAGGTATGTAGTACGCGCTATGTACTGTGAATTAATAAGACTAAATGTATGATCGAGTTTAAATCATTTTACTGTCTTAAATATAACAAATACTTATTTATTTCACGAGATATTGACTGACTTCTAAAGGTTGTTTAATATTATTTTAAGTATGTGTACAAAT
The DNA here is from genome assembly GCA_930367265.1 of Catocala fraxini. Lineage (NCBI taxonomy): Eukaryota > Metazoa > Arthropoda > Insecta > Lepidoptera > Erebidae > Catocala > Catocala fraxini. Next base: position 27,952,602 of record OV884028.1, on the reverse strand, counting down.
TGCGAAAGTTGTCTAAAAACGTTTATTTTCTCAGATTTAAAACACTTTTTTTCATTGGGGCAATGGCAGACGAGTAAGCGTTTTAATGTAATATCAGTCTTGTATATAAACTGTACCACTGCTGGAAACGGGCTTCTTCTAAATGCAAGAATGTAAGGTCATAGTCCACCACTATGGCTCATTGCGAGTTCACAACGCTCACATATATTCGAGAACATTATAGAGAACTCTTAGATAATATACAGGCTTTCTCAAGATGATTTCCTTCAGCGTTACAGCAGCGATAACTAATTAATAAATACGCTTATAACTTCTAAAAGTCAGAGGTGCTCACTAGGCTATCACTGCATATAGCGGTTTAATGGTTAGTGGTAATATAGTGAAGTTGCTACCGGGATAATAATATTTTATTTATAACACCTTTGAAGAAGAGCAAGTCACAGCGCTTGGTAAATACCGCAACGGGTTGTTCATTCCCGAGTCCGTATGTAGGTGGGAGAAATGATCACTGAAAGCGTTTCGTGCTGGACGAGAATGTATCCAGGTGGAAAATTCTGCTGGGGTGTCGAATTGTACATTATTCATTCGAATGGAGAGCATGACCAATTAATAAAATAACTTAGTATTTTCACTGCTATTTATTTGGCAGTTCGTTAATAACTTGATGGCTTATATAATTTGCAAATGTTGGCAAATAGTATATTGAATATTTTACTTTACTTATTGAGTCTCAGCAGCACACCGCTCGTGAGATCCAATAGATTTTTAATTAGGTCTGGTATTCTGGGAATTGACAAATTGAATAAGTACATTGCTTACTGCTAGTTTTCGTTTGATAATAAAACGGAAAAATACTTAAATTACTATCCGATTTTAACTATGTATGTGCTAAAATCACATTTTTTTTAAATATTAATCATAATAATAGTTTATTGTTTCTCTCTTACATAGATGCATAATAAGAAATTGCACAAAATAAACTTAATCTAGACATATACATATTCGCAACTATGTGAGAGACTGGTATCTGTACTAGGCTCGACCTGTATGACAGATTACCAGCCACTCCAGGCACTGGACTCGTGCAGTACTAGCATGTCAGGTAAGTGTCTCGGTGGGCATGACTAAGCATTACTACCAATTGCAATTGACAGTATGTATACTGTATAAGTTATGAATGAGAGTGTGTGTGTGTGTGTATGAGTGTTAGTGTGTGTGTGTCAATTCAGGAAATAATGTGTAAAAGATTTTCTGTCTCGTCGTAACCAAGGGATTTCAGCCCAGTTGTGACAAACTTTTTACAATTAAAGCGCGTGAGTGAATAAATGTTGATCTCTTTAATTATTTTATTGTATAAGTATCCTCCTAGAAAACCAAAAAATCTCGCGGAGTAAGCTGCGTTCTACCGAACATGTGATGCAAATATTATATGTAGCAAACTAGCAGGCGGATCGCCTGATGGTAAGCGATTACCGCCGCCCAGGGACACCCGCAACACCAGTGGCGTCACAAGTGCTTCGCCGGCCTTTTAAAAATTCCCCTCTCCCGGATAATTGGTCCTCCGTTATCCTCACTCACTCGACGAAACACAACGCAAGCGCTATTTCACGCCGGTTTTCTGTGAGGCCGTGGTATCACTTCGGTCGAGCCGGCCCATTCGTGCCGAAGCATGGCTCGCCCACGGTAGATCTTACTTAATTCCATTGCTTATTTTTAGCGAGCCATTTGCCTGGTGTTAGTCATTGGTCTCAGTGAATTATAAGTTTCAAAACGTTACTTTTAACTCTTATAATTCTAGTGGTAAGCTTATATGTCATATTAGTGGCTATAAAATAAAACCATGATCGGTATAAGAAATAAAATATATCACTAAATATTTTACGTATCTACGAAATAAATAGAAATACTCTGACTTTACTAAATACCAATATAAATAATTCCATAGAATTCCGATGATAATTTGGATTTATGTCCGGATTCAGAACTAACGTTGAATAAAATATAACAATAGTAACATGTACCTACCGTAAGCCGGGCCGTATATAAACGCTATGGATGCCAACACCAATATCGACTTTATTCTTCTTTGATTAGGTCCTTTTTTAAATGCCACGTGTACGGTGTCTTTTACGTGTTTTATGTCGAAAAAGGATTTTAGGAATCCCCGTACGCCGGACGATTCATTCTGCAATTATAAATCCCATTATTAGACCCGTTACACATGGACGGTTGTTGGCAGTAGTACCTTCGAAGTATTATGAAAAATTGGAAAATGTATTCTTGTGTACTTTGAATGATATTATGTGTACTAAGCTGATTTTGGGTACAGCTCATCTTTTCCTTATCGGATGTATTGAGAATCCAAAATGTGAGCTTTAAGCCTATAAAAATCTGTTTATAGTATGGATACGATTTATACAGATCGGATTTTGGTTTGACCGCTACTTCAACTGTTGTTTAGCCGTAGTGCGGGTGGTATTTGTGCTAAATATTTTATAGAATAATTTAAATTGGTTTATGCTTGATGATCGTAATATTACTCACTGTCACATTTTGCTATAAATGAATCGGCATTAACGTTTTACGTTCACTTGAAAATTAGCATATTATGTATGCGTATTATTAAATAACTCTTTCAGATTAGCGACTGAAATGAATCTTAGCTTCCGAAATGACAGACATCTCCAGTTAATCTGGGTTTGCATCGCGCAAGCCTTGTCAATTATTGATTAGTATTTCTCTAATAATGGTTATCAATATAAGTTAAGATACGAGGTGATCAGCGGAGAGGTATAAGCAGACCACGGAACCTAAATTCATGTGTATTCTTTTGAAAAATGGGGTGCGTGCTGAAGACGCATCATAAGATTATTTACAACATCTGATTAGCATAGTGAGCTTCTCTTTTGTCTTTACTGCAACTCACACAAATATTATACGGTGTATGAAAGATTAAAAAGAATATTTTATTTTTCTCTTACACATCGATATTCACGATCGTTTTAGGCCCTTCAAACAAAATGGGATTTTCGAACTATTTCAAGAGCGTCTCAGCGCTGAGTTTATCTGTAACGGTATCCTACTGGTTTATGATATATCCAAGCTTTTGTACCTCATATTACGTAAGTACAAAACTAAAATCACTTACCTGGTTAGGCTTTTCCGTCACAATCCTCTCAGGATCCTTAATACAAAGAAATCCGTATAGAATACTAAACAGGTACAACATAGAGCTTAGTGAAAACACACCATAATATCCAATTTTATTTAGAAGTACGCCACTTAGTACAGATCCAATTGGCCCGCCGGCTGTCAAGCATAAATTAGCCACTCCAACTCTGTATGTCCTGGATTCTTTACTAGAAACATCACTTATGTATGCAAACGCTCCCATGTATGTTGTTATCCAACCTCCAGTTATCGCAGGGAAAAAGGCTTCAAAAAACATAGTCACTTCGACACGCAACTCGTAAAAATAGTAAGCATTTAAGATGTTGCTTAAACACATTAGCAGTTCTCCAATTATGGGCAACAGAATGCATATCTTGCGCTTCCCTGTTCTATCGCTCCACGCTCCTAAGAATAGTATCAAGAAACTTGGAATGGCAGTCAGCAGCACATTCTTCCAGCTTTCCATTCCAGATATGAGCGCTTGTATAGCTAACTCTTCTTTCATATACTTGTCTCCTTCTCTAGCTATAAGTGCGTCACAAACTTTGTCACCATATTGCAAGTTGACACGACAAGCTTTATCCAAATTTAGATTTTGGGTTGCCAGTCTTACAAGTACTCCTGGGACAACATAGCAAGCCAAGACCGGTTCCACAGTTATATTTTCTTTAAATCTAGCAATCTTTTCCTTGAAAGTTTTCTTTTTTAGTTCCTTTTTCTCTTGTAAAGGTTTTTCTTCGGGAGTACCCATCTTCGTAACTGTTGTTAGTAGTATTCAGTCTGAAATGTCATAAATGTTCTTTGTTCACCTTGATTGCCAATTCAATATTAGCTCGTAGTGATAGGGTATCTTTTGAGGCATTGCATATCAGGCGGTTTTCAAAGCCGCAACTGTCTGCAAACATAGCGATGCAATATCGTATTGATATAATGTTATTTATAGAACAATACATAGTGTGATTTCATAATAGTTGTAGTTGTAATAAACTCTTGTTTTAAATTACTCCTAATGATAAAAATATGAAGACTATCATATAAATTTATATTCCTACTAACTGACCCGACAGACGTTGCCCAGCACACACGAAAAAAAATTATAAAAGAATAAAAAATCTAGATCTAAACCATTCTTGAATCCACTTGAATACACACAAAACATTTCATCAAAATCGGTCCGGCCGTTTAGGTGGATTTAAATTACAAACACATGCACAGAAGATTTATATATATAAAGATAATACATAATACTAATCCTATTTTCATCGACATAGTTCCATGCCTTCGTGCCTCTTTGGTGCAGCGATAGTAAATGCTGTGTATTGGGAGGTCTCGGCGTCGATTCCCGGGTCAGGTAAAGTGCTGTTAGATTTATGTAAATAAAATCCCAGTAACAACGCATAGTCTGGCACTCGTCTTTTTTAACGTTTTACGTGAAAAATGTGAGTATAATGTACTTCTGCCTACCCTTTATCTCATAAAGAGCCGAGGCATATATGTATACCCACTAAATAAAACACAATAATGATGTAACAATGTGCGATTGATACCATTTTATATTATTTTATTTTTGACTGCCTCCGTGACGCAGCGGTAGTGAATACGACTGCTGTGCATGAGATCCCGAGTTTGAATCCCGGGTCAGGCCAACGACGAGTTATTGGGTTTTTCTGTTAAGAAATCTTAATAGCAGCCCGGAGTTAGGAAGTTGGCGGTGTTAGAAACACCCGTGCCTCGGAAAGCACGTAAAGCCGTTGGTCCTGCGCCTGATCTCTCTCCGGTCGAGTCGGATTATCGTCCCACGCTTGCGCACTATAATATCTCCTGCGCAGATGGCCAGTCTCCAATATGATTGGCCGCCGTGACCGAGAATTCGGTCTGGAGGACATTATTAAATTATTTTTTAAATAAATTTATTATAATATTGACCAGAACAAGCTTCTGTACAATAATGATTTATTATCCTATTGTATAAGTAAAATAAAGTCGTGAATTTTTAATTAATATTAAAGTAATTTTAATATTTTTTGTTAGTTAATCTCATCGGCCTTAAACTACACTAGCTGCGAAAGCATGACGCGAAGTATTCGATATTCTTGCACGAGCATCACAGAATTATAGGCTTTGATTAATTCTGACTTGGAATGAAGTTTTTTTATTTTTTTTAATAGGTACAGTAACAAATAACAGATTAAGTTTTACACATTATTCAAATGAACATTAAATAATTTTTAACCTGAAGTCCAATTAAAACTATACACATTATTCATAATTAGATAGTTAAAACATTAGTAAGCAATGGTAAAATAAGTATTAAAAAGAATGAGAAATAAATAGTTATATATCTTAATAGCATCTAAGTTCTGTTTTACCGTAATATTTAATGAAAAGGAAACACGAAATTGGATAGTTAAAACTAATTTCGTCAATATATATTATTATCTTTCTTATAAAATCAATATATACTTACAATAATTTATATATTTTCATGAAACAATGCACTTAACAATGTCAAATTTCACGACTACTCTCGTTTACTATTAATTAAACGAACACTATTGCAAGTTGTATTACGAATACAACTATAAGATATACAATTTTGAATATCCATGTTCATGCACAAGTCAAATATTTGTGTGCATGAACATGGATGTTTGTCTTGGTCTGGGTGTTTCTATGTATAATACGTATGTATTTACAAAAAGAAAGTATATATGTATGTTTATCCATTGTCTAGTACCCATAGTACAAGCTCTGCTTAGTTTGGGCTAGATGGTGTTGTGTGTATGTGATAGAATATTATTATATTATTATTATTATTATTATTATTATTAACTGTAGATATAAATATACAGATATTTATCACTCTGAAATCCAAGCCCTGGTTACCAAATTAAGCAATCGTTAGCTTCGACAAAATCGTTGAAAGCGACGGAACTGCTATCAAAATAACTCTTAGGAACTGTTAATTAATAAATGTGGCTCAGATTTTAGATGAGCTTGTATTCAATAAAACGCTCTATCGATACTATAAAAATTTATGAAAATTTATTCATTTTCTATAAGAAGCCAATTTTAACATCAATCTGATTCTTCTTTCAATAGCGTTACTTATATACAATCTAAAAGTCCACTATCCAGCAACATCCAATTTGTCCCCGATAAAAAATAGACTAAGCAATTTAGACGGTAGCCATCTTAATTTGTGGCCTAACAAAGCCAGATGAGGTTTTTCATTAAAACACTTGTTATTTTTATGTGAGTGTGTGTGATCTAAGAATGTGTTGGAATAATGCACTAGCTTGAATCTGCAGCGCTTGAGTCAATGCAATCTTATTCAGAGGTAGGGTGCAAATGATATTGGGTAGGATAAGTCCTCTCTGATATTTATTTTGTACAGCCAAGTGACATTTAAACATAATATGGTTGGATTAAGGCATAGTATAAGCGTAGCTTGTAGACGGTTGCGCAATACCGAACCCTTTAAAAATGTAATGTGAGCGCAATGAACAAATATTATTGGTATAGATTATAGTAAATAGATAGAACGGAATTTTAAAGATAATGAGTATGGCATAGATCTGAGCAGTGATAGCTCAGTGGGGAGACCGACAGACTGCAATGCAGAGGGTCTCTGGTTCGAACCCACGTCGCGCACCTCTGACTTTCGGAAGTTATATGACTTTTCGAAATTATGTGCGTATTGATTGACAATTATCGCGTGCTCCGTGCTTCGGAGAGCACGTTAAGCCGTCGGTCCCGGCTGCCATGAATATCTATGGCAGTCGTTATTGGGAGAGTGTCGACACAAAAGATCCCACTGGGTCGAAGTGTCGCCGGTCTGCACTGACTGGCTCCCACATAAGATACATACATGGCATAGATCTACTCTCAGACCTAGAATTTTACGCAGGCAGTGCGATGAGAAAAGTGCCTATGCACTTCCTTTATCGCACTGACTGCGTACTAGATAGCTTGGCTGTGATTCTTCTGTATTTCTAGGATTTCTGGCTTCTTAACTTATGGTCTGGAAACTAAGGTTTGTTTAGTAGTTAGACTGATCCTTTATTGAACCACTGATCCTTTATTAAACCGCAATGTTCAACAGGTTTAATAAAAGAGTTATGTTAATAAAAGATCAGTGTCAGTAATTAGTGGATCAGTGCATATCTATATTCGATCACTGGTTATAACCGACCTGTATAATATTGTAATGGTGTCTAAGACACAGGTTCAGCTTAGTTTGAGACCAACGGAAAGGCATATGGATTTAAGAAATAAAGAATAACACAGAACCAGCATATTTTAAAGTTAAAATGAAAATTGAAAATACAACCAAGCCATTTTCTTTTGTGGGAGTTAAATTAACAAAACATTTGCAATCAGTGAACTTGTCCGAACGACACGTGCCTTTCTGGGAGCATAAAGAGACACAGTCAAAGTTAATGAGACGGAACCCACAGAGGTGCTGAGCCGACAATCACACATGACTGATTTTCTTTAGAACACAAGAAGTATAATTCTACGTAAGTGAACATGTAAAACATTTCTTGCTTTCAGAATGTTTTTAGCAATTTGAAGTAGAGAAAAGAGTGGTTTAAATTTTATGTGTTTAATCCTATCTAATATTATATATGCGAATGTAAGTTTGTTTGTTTGTTACACTTTCACAACTTAATTATTCGACCGATCATCATTCAACTTAGCATACACGTTGTCAGGGGAGGAGAAAAGTACATAAGGTACTTTTCATCCAGAAAAAGTACGCGAGAAAGAAAATCTAGTCTAGTCTAGAATATTATTATTAAAAAATACCCCCGCTGCGTCTGCCTGTTTGTTTGCTATAAACTCAGAAATTACTGAACAAATTTTTATGCGGTTCTCACCAATATACAAAGCGATTCATGAGTAAGGTTTAAAGTATATAATTTGTTAAGGTTTTGTTCTACCCGTGCGAAGTCGGGGCGGGTTGCTAGCTTCAGTTAAATTATACATATTACGTTTACTGTGATGTCCACACTAGACAGACAGTGCCGTGGTTATCAAACACACACATATGTACATAGTATCACGATTATATCACTTATATATACAGTTAGATACTACTCTTAAATTCTATCTTTGAGGCGGTCATAGCCAGTTGTACTCACTGAATGATCGGTAAACTATTAGCGAGGTTAAGCAACGTTGGCTGCGGTCAGTCTATAGATGGGTGACTGCTTAGTGGTATTTCATCTGAGCGTCTCCGTGTTTCATAGGGCACTTAAAAAGTCGGTCCCGGTTATTGTCAAATTGACAGCAGTCGTTAAGTCATGTCAGAGGCCTACGGGCGGCTTGAACAACTCTTGACAACAGGTTGGCCACTAACCACACGAAAAGAAAAGAGAGAAAGAGAAAACTGTTAAATATCTCCAACTATGGTTTAGGTCTTCCGAAAATATGGCAGACCTTATTGGCGTTTAAAGGTCACAGTTTTAGGCACCATGCAATTCAGAGAATGTTTAACCAAAGAAACCGATTATACTATGCCCGACCTGGGGATAGAATCAATACCTTATGTCACAGTAGTCGTATACACGACTGCTTAAATATACACGACACGTGACTAAAATTAGAGTTGGTGTGGTTTCCAAACCATTTAATTGAGTGGATGAGCCAGGATTTGTCAATTATTTTGGGGACGGTTTGAATAAGCTGATATTCGATCGGAAAGTTCGATCCACTTTTAGGACACCAGCGTAAAAATAGTAGAACTGAGTGAGATTCTGCGAGAGTTGCCGTGACTTTATCTTGTTTTTAATACTTTTCACTTACTCTTTCGGTAGAGAGTATTATCTTATACTTGCAAAGTATCAAAAAAAATTCATAATACTTACTGATCTGTCAGACGATTAAGTGATATAGAGTGGTAAGAAGAAGACATAAAAAGAGGTGTCTCCTTCGAATACAGCATTTTTTAAGAAAAAATATCTTTGGAAATTTCATAATATATTACATTAAAACTCTGTCTATAAAAATTTATCTTTGAATCACTTAACGACTTTTCACTGTAACTTCACGACAAATTGAATTTTCATTCAACTTTTAAAATCTAAGGCTTATCGAATAAAATCGTTACACTAGAGAGCGCTTTATTTAAAGCCTCCAGTGACGTTGCAATTAATCAAACTTCGGTTTTCATCCAGTTGGATTTAAAGCCATCTATCTATAGTATCTACGCTATAACTTAAGACACGCCCCTAATGCTTTACGTCATCGTTCTGTTACTAACATCTGTATTACTTATAAGTCAATGTAGGAATGTAGAGGTACCTCGTGATTATTTGTGATGTTAACAAGTATCTTGTTTCTTAATTTGATTATTATTGAAGAATATAAATCCACAACCACATTTAGTAATGGACTGCCTTTGCATAGTCACAAAGTGTAAGTGCTATGCACCATCATGCGATCCTACTGTCTATTTTAGATTTATATTAAAAAGTATACCTTAGCCCAAATTATTTCATTTCTATAATATTATTAAGTTATAGTTATTTATAATCAGTAGTATATGGCATAACAGCAGCGATAGCTCAGTGGGGAGACCAACAGACTGCAATGCAGAGGGTCTCGGGTTCGAACCCATGTCGTGCACCTCTGACTTTCGGAAGTTATATGACTTTTCGAAATTATGTGCGTATTGATTGACAATTATCGCCTGTTCCGTGCCTCGGAGAGCACGTTAAGCCGTCGGTCCCGGCTGCCATAAACATCTATGGCAGTCGTTATTGGGAGAGTGTCGACACAAACGATCCCACTGGGTCGAAGTGTCGCCAGTCTGCACTGACTAGCCTCCACATAAGATAAGATAAGATATGGCATAATGGCTGCAACACCTTATTAATCTGAGTTGTAAAATAATGAAATTATATTTAATAGGCGATTTAAAAGAGTGGCCGTAAGTTTCTTGCAGGTTTCTTCTTATAACACTCAACCCTTTGCCTGAACCTACAACTAACCTAATTGTAGCTTCAGTGACTTAGTAAACTCACTAACCTATATATTTTGGCGTTCATAAATGTTACTTTATGACCTAAATGAATAAATTATTTTTGACTTTGACTTGGATTAACATGGAAGCTGAGTGTTCTATGAGTGGTAAGTGGTTTAATGGTTGCAGCACCTTACAGAAAAGACTTGTAAAATATACAATACTGTAAAATTGGCGGTTGAAAAAGGTGGCCGTGAGTTTCTTGCTAGTTCTTCTCATTAGTTCTACGGCCTTGCTTTGCTGAACATGGCAACAGATAAATATAAATTCACATTAGTTAGTGTAACTTGGACGTTCATAAGTGTTACTTTGTGATCTACATAAACGAGATGGGTGTAAAAACCCAGGATTCAACTTCTTCGTCTTAAATGTAAAAGCATTTAAAATACATGTGACTTTGTGACCCCTATATCTCGGGGGTCTTTTGACGCCCAGGGCCCATATTAAAACTCGAGGGATGACCCCAAGGTATCTGCAAACCAAGCTACAAGTCAATCGGTTGAGTTGTTCTGGAGCTATGCCTGTCACTAACAAACTGTCACTAACAGACAGACACACAGACCCACATAGTGTTTTCATTAAAGCATCAAGCACCAAGAAGAGTCAGAGGTTAATAAACATATTTTGATTCGATTTTTGAAGTATATAACGTACCGTTGAAGTACGTTATGGTTGGTCGAGATGTAATGCGCTGGTGGCTGTCATAGTAACTGTGATGATAGGATTGAGCATATTGAGGTAACACGTCATTAATAAATCACCCCATTACGTTGTGATAATCACGTGCACGGTATAAACTTGTCACGCTGACCTGGTTAACTCAATTATCTTCGAGCTGATATGACAGCTACACTAGCATGTAATTTATTTTATTTATTTGGCTCACCAACAATTGTATACACAATTACTTACACTTAATACAGACTTATAGAAAAGAACATATCTTGTGTAACAATTACTTACAGATAAACACCACATGAGTTATTTAAATGTTAACGAAATATAATAATAATCTAAACACGGTTGTATAACATTATGCAATATGCATGATTGAGCCAAAATATACAAAAAAGAAAAAACAAAGAAAGAGACAAAGATAAAGTCAGCATGTTGTAATTTTAGACTAATCTGATAAGGATGAAGACAATAATTTCGACTAATTCAATAAAGATATAATAAATGTATTAAGTATTAAGTATCCAGCAAACATTTGAGGATCTTAGATTTTTGTTTTTTGCTACTGAATCATGGTGTAGGTCAATGTAATCGTCGCAGCCATTTATAACTTTACAAAGCCTGGGCATATGGTGAATTAGTGCCTTGAACTGTTCGCCTAAGCAGAGGACATGGTAAAGTAATAGATATAAACGAATTTTACACAAAACTTTGCGAAGTTCGGGACGCTAAATACAGTTTCTAAGAATTTCATTCGCAAATATTGCATTGTTCAGACGTCTCTTGACAAACGTCAAGAGAGCTTAAGAAAAAGTGTTCTTATCTAGCTTTGCAAAAAGGATTTTTTTTGTCACTCCCATGGAAAACGCAGGATGCCAAAGAAAGCGCTTCTGAACACGTTCGATACGCATATTATGTACAGTATAATGTGGCCGCTAGACTACGCTATTCCAATATACTTCTTACCAAACTGTTATAAAGGAAAATATTTGTTTTAGCTGATGAAAACGCTTGCAATTTCTTAATATGAAGCCTAATATTTTTGATAGCAAGTAAATTTTTATCGTACATAACTCCAAGATCAGGTATAGTGTCTACTTCATTTATTGTATATGTATTTATTTCATATTTCGATTTAATATTTATTAATAAATTTAATTTATTATTTTTCTTACTAAATTTGATATGATAACATTTTTTAGTATTTGAAAACAATTTATTATTGTTGCACCATTGTATAAGTCTGTTGAGATTAAATCGAATTAACGAGATCCAATATGCGGCCGGACGTATTAGTTATAGAATTAAATTGATTCAGCATATTAACAAAGAGGTTAAGAGCACCTTGAACCGACGGGCGTGTATATGGAATGTGATGAAAGTGAATGAAGCCAGAGAAGTGTGTCAGGATCGTAGCAAATAGAAATCCGTAGTCTCTGCCTACCCCTCTGGGAAACAGGCATGAATCTATGTATATATGTATGTATGTATGTATTAACAAAGGTAAAATCAGTCAAAATATCACTTATACAATGTAATCCTGTACTATTATTTAATTCACTCACCATGCTCCAATCAATATTGCCCAGGTTGAAGTCGCCCACAATGTAAACATTTGTTTCGTTAATTCTTTCAAAAACTCCGTTACAATTATTTGGATAATACTCAAAAGATTGTAGCATATGGGTAGTGGTAAATACACTACACAGAGAACCACCCGACGAAGGCTATGTGATAGATTATAAATCTTTGCAGTCACTCTCCCAGTTCTGAACACGTCTAGATTTTAGTTTCTTTTTACAGCTATTAGGACACCACTGCCTTCTTTGCCACGTTGTAAGGAGCTTTTCTTGTCTTTTCTATACACAACGTATCGATCGTCGAATAGTTCATTGCTCAATACGGAACTGTTTAGCCATGTCTCAGTCAGAATGACTTTGTCAAAATTGTTACAGAGTAATATCAATGACAGGTATGGTCTTTTTTCTTAGACCACGACAATTCTGGTAATATATCTGCAAATTATTGCATTTAGTATATTTTATAAACCAATGCTTTATTTATTTTGTAGGTACAAATAAGAAGTTATTTTAGTTTGTTTAAAGTATTTAAATTCTTAATGAGAATGTGATTGGCGTCAACATATTTCTTTCGCTTCTCACCCAGACGAACTTGTATCCTTTTTCTTTTGCTTTCAGTCGCCCGGAGAACTGCTATGCTCTTCGAAGAATCCGCCTTAGAAATATAGTTACTGAGTTTCGTCTGGGAGGCTCACATACTAACCTCTACCAGCCGTTTCCTTTCTTTACATCTTAAATTGGCCGAGGTTTAAACAGTCATAAGCTATGGTAACCGCTTACTATAAAGTGAAACGTGTACAGTTTTGCCAGCTGGGTTGTTTGTAAAAGAAACAGTTTATAAAGAAATCACCTGATGTTAAGCTAAACACTGAATTGAATTTTAGCTGTAACTGTTATTGCTGGCCAGTATATTGTACCGGCAATATTTTTCTGTAATGTATATTACATTGCAGTAAAATAATTCCGGTTTAAAAGCCTCTTTTACTTCAAAGTGTTCATAGCGAATCTCATTTGAAAGAGCGAAGTGTGACCGTTACTCAGCGCTGTTTTTGTATTTGTAACTCCGTAAATCGTGGTCACAGTACTTGGTTGAAAAATGTTGGGTGCCACTGTGGCCGCGACGCCATTGTTTTCTAAAACTAATTTACTGCCGACATATTTCTGAGCTTACAACGAAGAATTGTTGGCCAGTATTTCGCACCTACATTTTTGGGATTATACGTGTTGTTTAGCGATTTATATCACTGCGTTTCTTGGGAATAATGTTGTTGAATTGGACAATTGAGACGTGAGAGTGAATGGTTTTTGAGATTATGCAAGCTTTAGTATGGTTAGTGTTAATCTTATTTGTATAACTATATCGTAAATTTTAACTGCAAGAATGACGCAGTTGTATGCGTTCTTATCAATGCGGCAAGCATTCAGGTGGAGTTCAATGCACTAAAAATAAAATAAGCTGTGTTTTTCGTGTTATCTTTATGTCTGTTGTTTCAATGTTTGTAAATGTTCCCGCGAGATACATTGTGTGGTTTGGTAGTCAAGCGTTATATTTTAATCTGTTTGAAATGGAAAAGATTTCAAAGTTTTGCGCATTCGTAAATGTTTTGCTGTACCTAATAGATACGACATCTATAATATTGTCTTCTGTTTACGCGAATATTATTAATTGAAATTAAACTACTATATACGAAGAAGCAAACCACAGCTAGACTTCATGATACTTTGAGCTCATTCTGCGTAAATAGAAACACCAATGAATGATTAAATTATGTTCGGGTACCTTGTAATAACTATACTGGAACATTGAGACATCTACCATCTTAGTCTCCCCGTAACCATGGCTGCAGAAAAGCAACCGAAACGTCGGGGAAAGTGTAAAATTAAATTAAATCTAAATAGTTTTAATAGTTTTAATAATAATTAAATTAGCTTAAAAATTAGTAAAGTTTAATAGTAGTAGTAGTAGGGTAACAGTTTTTTTTCAAAATTATGTAATAAAGTGTCAAATAAACAACGCGATAAAATCCGTACATAGTAGTTTATTTTCAAAGATACGACATCTAGTCAAAAGAACCTCGCGTTACAATTTTTCCCTTAGACTAGGGCAACTTAAGCTGGGTCGCGACCGCATGCGAAAGTGTTTCGCGCGGCCCCGTCGATAGTGGTTTTGTCGAGGAACACCGTGGTAGGTTTAGTCGGTATTCCGGGAGGTACTTCATCTTTTCAACATCTTTATTTTACCCCGGCGAGTCCGACATAACCCCTCCGCCCGCCCCCGCGGAGGGGTAGGCGTCATGCATTACCCCACGTAAAAAAAAAAAAAAAAGGGCAACTTAAGCTGAGCTGTCTCGGTGGTGTAGCGATATTGCGACAGGAATGCATAAGATCTCGGGTTCGATTCTCGGATTAGGCAATGTGTATTGAGGTATTCTATCAAGTAATTAGTTTTTAGTACCAGCACGATGTCTGGAAGAGGGTAATGGAAAATAACCCATAATAAGTGAAGCCTAAAAGCATGGCAATTTTTTTTGGAAATTCTCTGCCTACCTATTGCGGGAATCCTCAAGGGATTTAAACAACACACATAATCTTACACGTATTTAAGCCTGAAATGCATATACTATAGGTATGTAATTAAAAACAGTGACAGTGGTATTATGATATTTGTCTTTGCCACTATTAAATAAATATTTCGCAATAATTTTCACAAAACTAACCTACTTAAATAAGGTATGCTACTAAACTGAAATAACTCCCATCTACAAAGATTACTCTTGAACAAGGTTCCGGTAGTGCGCTGTGCTTCGGGCACGCCACGATCGTGGTGGTAAGACCCGTGCTTGAGGAGTGGCTGGAGAGGCGGCATGGCGCCCTCACCTTCCGGCTGACACAGGTAATGACTGGCCACGGTTGTTTTGGCCAGTTCTTGTGTCGTATACGCCGGCAAAAGACGCCCAGTTGTCACCACTGCGGTGACTGCCGCGACGTTGTGCCACCCTGAGGTTTGACCTGGGAGTGGTGGACTTCGTGGGCCTGCCCATCACCCGTTCAGCACCAGGTCCGAGAGGCGGCGTGCGTTTTCCACGCGCGCCCCTGTTTCGAGTCTGTCTCTCCTCTAAGGGACTATCTCCAGTAGGGTTTGGGGGGAGGGGGTTGCCTAAAAGGTAGGCCTCTTAGTGTAGGGGCCTGCCGTTTCATACGGCTGGCCAAAACCTCGGCGGGGTCGCGACCGCATGTGCAAGTGATTCGCGCGGCCCCGTCGATAGTGGTTTTGTCGAGGAACACCGTGGTAGATTTAGTCGGTATTCCGGGAGGTCCTTTTTTACACCGTTTCAACATCTTTCTTTTACCCCAGTGAGTCCGACATAACCCCTCCGCCCGCCCCCGCGGAGGGATATGCATCAATGCATTCCCCCAAGTAAAACAAAAAAAGAAAAGTGAGTTGTGCTTCCAGACTGTTAAATACTGTTTTTATACAACTAAGTTGGCAAACAAACCTACGGCCCACCTGATGGTAACTAGTCACCGTAGCCTTTAGACACCTGCAATACCAGAGGCATTACTTGCGCGTTGCCAACCCTCTAGGAAAGGAAGTGGGAAGGGGGAAAGAGGGTGAGGAGGGGCCTTCGGCACTCTCACTCACCGAACAGAACAGAAACACAACAGAAATACTGTTATTTCACGTCGATATTCTGTGAGAGGGTAGTCCTTCCCTGGTCGAGCCGGCCCGTTCATGCTGAAATCAGGGAGGCTCTACTACTCTCAAAAGTTATAAATATATAAAGTGATCCACAAATGGTTGTTCCGAGTTCCGAAACACCCAGATGTTTCTTGTTTGAATGTTTGTAAAGTATACCGCGACACAGGATTTATTTCTAGCGCGGAAGTTGTCTTTTATAATAAAAAAAAAAACGAGAAAGGGAATGATACAGTTCTATTTGCCTCTATATAACGCAAAAACTGTTTTGAATTATCTTAACATTGTATATTGAATTACACTGTTAAATCTCTACAAGCATTCGCTATTGGGCAAACACTGTTTTAGCGTGCTAAAACTTCGGCGCACGTAATGTTATGCAAATAAAAAAGGTGTCATTAAACTAAAACATTGTATGCTCAGTTACTGCGTCTTTTTGTGTTTCGGAAGGCAGGTATAATATGTATAGTCATGTATAGTCTAGTTATGTAATATTGTGCAGTTACTACGGGTCTTTTAGTTACTCGGACTGCCTTCATGACGCAATGAATGCGATTCTGTTCATAAGCGCCCGGACTCGAATTCCGGGTCGTGCCAACTAAAACTAATTAGGTTCTTGAGCCAAGAAATGTCAATAACAGCCCGGAGTTAAGAAACTGGCGGTGTAAGACATCGCCGTGCCTTAAAAACACTTAAAAACCGTTGGTTCTGCATCTGATCACTCTGCGGTCGTGTCGGATTTACGTCGCATTGGGTTATGAGAGTTACGGAACAGATAGTGCACTTGTATCTGCGCACACACTTGTGCACAGCATTGTCTCATGTGCAGATGGCTAGTCCGTTAAATTGGCCACCCTCTCTGAAATTCGGTCTGTAGGACATTATATTTATATTTCTTATTATAACGATAGTCAATCAAATATTTTGGCTCGTAAATTACAATACAATACAATACAATACAAATAACTTTATTTGTTCTCTCACACAGTATTACAAAAACAAGACAATAGTAGGTATCTAGTTACATATTATTCATAATATAGTACAATCTGTGTGAGGGACTGGTGTTTGTACTAGGAGACCTGTATTACAGATTACCAGCCTCTCCAGACTCTGAATAGGTGGAGCGTGTATTGAGTGAAACTAGTACGTTTTAGTTAACATTAAGCAGTGAGAGTGCGTGAGTGCGTGAGTGTATGATTGTGTGTGTGTGTGTGTGTGTGTGTGTGTGTGTGTGTGTGTGTGTGTGTGTGTGTGTGTGTGTATATATGTGTGTGCGTAAGTGTGTGTATGTGTGTGTGTTTTTGTGTGTATGTGTGTGTTAGTGTAAATGTGTGTGTTCATGCCTGTATGTGTGTCATTGTGTGTGTTAGTTTATAGGTGTTGGTTAGTTAACCCTACGACCTATAGTCTTGGGATCAGAAATGTTAAAGAAATAGCAGATCTGTTAGTTAGTTAGTTAGAAAGTTTAGCATTTATTTTATTGTACAGATATCCCCCTATGAAACCAAAAAACTTGCCAGAAAAAGCTGTGGACCATTGATCAGTATTTTGGCAGACTTTATGTTTTAATCTTTTGCTTGTATATGAGGGATCGTATGTAACAGATGAGTGTTGTTTCAGAGCTACATTTAAGATGTATAGTTGGCAAACTGTCAGGACATCAGCAAGACGGTAAAGGTCTCTAGTGGGATAGAGAAAGGGCAATGAGTGGGCTACTTTCAGCACAGCTCTTTGAGCTCTTTCCATCCTTATAATACTCGTTTTGATCGTGCCGCCCCATACTGTAATGCAGTAAGGTATTATTGGCAGGCATAGAGAGAAGTAGATCATTCTTATTAAATCATTGTCTGCAACATGTCGCAAATTTTTAAAAGTGAAGATAAGCTTACGGATCCTCGATGACAGTAAGTCAATATGGTGATTAAAGCTCAAAGTGCTGTCGATTACGACACCGAAGTATTTGATGGTAGAGGCACAAGTCAAGTGTTTACATGAGCAAGGGTGAGTGAGTGGGCATGAGTGCGCTGTTATTGAGAGTCCCTCAAGTCCTCTGGATGGTATGTTTTTTATAGAAAACGGCAGATATTTTGTCTTTTCAACATTTAGAGTTAGGCCGTTGTCTTTCAACCAAGAGGTCACTGCGTTGAAACCTATTTGAGCTGCTTGGAAGGTGTCGTTCCAGGTGTTGCCATGGAAAATCAAAGCAGTGTCATCAGTAAATGTCACAATTTTGCCGTTTATTAGCTGCAGGTTACATAGATCATTAATAAAAGCTAGGAAGAGTGTCGGGCCCAATACGCTGCCCTGAGGAACGCCCCATTCAACCCTTAAATCGTCACTGGTGACTTCACCAATCCTGACCCTTTGTAGCCTGCCTGTGAGGTAGCTCTTAAAAAGTTTAAGTTGGGTGTCACGAATACCCATCTTTTTAAGCTTAGCCATTAGGAGTGGAACAGAGTCTGTGTCAAACGCCTTCGCTAGGTCGAGAAATATAGATATAACTTTATTCTTTTTATCCAATTTACTGATAATATGATCTGTTAACTCATGAACAGCGTCATTAGTTGACGTCCCAGCTCTAAATCCAAACTGGGATTTGGATAAAAGATTCTGGAATTCTAGGTAGTTGATAAGACGCTTATTTAGGATTTTTTCTAGAATTTTTGATAATGTGGAGAGAATCGAAATGGGTCTATAATTGTTTACACAGCCTCTGTCTCCACTCTTATGAATGGGTATCACCTCGGCAGTTTTAAATACGTCAGGGAAGACACCAGTGACAAATATTAGGTTAAACAGGTATGTTAAAGGAGATACTAGATGTTGTTGATAACGTTTTATGAATGTTCCAGATATATTATCCCGTCCAGCAGTATTGAGCTTCTTCAAGCATTATAAGTCTGCTGACCTCTGTTTCGTCGTACACAAATGGGTGTGGTTGAGAGTTCACGTGATTGGTGTTAGGTGAGGTGAGGTACGTAAAGCGTGATGCGCGGCAGTTAGACTTGGATATTTCTTTAAATTTAAGGCTATTAAGTGATCTTTGTTCATTGATTGTTTGGCGCCAACTCAAAATTATTTAGGTATACTTAAATTATTTAGTTTAAGAACTAAGTTATTAAGGTAAAATGAAAAAGGTTTATTATTTGACGCTTTTCAGTTTTTCCGGCGGTTTTATTTTTTTGTTAAAAGGTTTTTATAAATTAGAACATTGCTATTGTTATTCGATACCAGCGTGAGGTTAAATGATTATTGTGTCACGTTTACGGCTCAAATATATAATAATTATTACTGCTATAAAATAATTATTACTTTATTTTTATTTATAGAGACTGCCTTTCTTGTAGGAAATGATACGTTATCAATGTATGTATATCTGTCAGATAGTCTAGTATCAGTGATAAAGAGAAGTGACCTCCAAATTAATATTAGGTCGTTACCTATCAATTTGCCGTTTTCTTTCTAATTTTGAATCGGATAATATGATGTACATAATATAATAGTTCAGTCAAAGATAATAATAATAATAGTAATAATAATAAATATCACATTTATTATACATGGACGACATTAAACTATATTCTGCTAATAGGCAACAAATGAACCGACTTTTAGAACTAACCGAAAATATTAGTTCAGACATTAAAATGAAGTTAGGAACAGATAAATGTAAAATTAATAGCATAATTAAGGGAAAACACCACGAAACTGACCCATACATACTTCACTCACAGCAGAATTTACTTATTGATAAAATGGAAATAACAGATACATATAAACTTAGGGTATGCACAAAGTGTAGGATTAGACCATAGTAAGATAAAGGAAGAACTTAAGATAAAATATATTGATAGGTTAAATAAAATATTAAAAACATATTTATCAGTTAGAAATACAATAAAAGCAATTAACACATACACAGTTCCTGTTCAGTCTATGGTCCGGAGTAAGAGGTCGTGGAACGCCATCGCCTCCTTTTGTGAGGAAGTCATTTCCATCAAGGAGGCGGCGAAGCGGGAGAGGGTGCGTTTAAACCCTCTCCCCAACCGCAGAGCCGGGCAACGGAGGGCGCGAGACGACCTCCAGCCACCCTGAGGTTTGACCTGGGGGTGGTGGGCTTTGTGGGCCTGCCCGCCATCCGTTCAGCACCAGGTCCGAGAGGCGGCGTGCGTGTTCCCACACGCGCCTCTGTGTGGAGTCCGTCTCCCCTCTAGGGGGGACAGTAGGGATTATTTGTGCGAAGTGCCTATAGGGTAGGTCTTATCAGGCAGTGGCCTGCCGTTTCATACGGCGGGCCGAAACCTCGGCGGGGTCGCGACCGCATGTGCAAGTGATTCGCGCGGCCTCGTCGATAGTGGTTTTGTCGAGGAACACCGTGGTAGGTTTAGTCGATATTCCGGGAGGTACATTATCATCTTAACATCTTTCTTTTACCCCGGCGAGTCCGACATAACCCCTCCGCCCGCCCCCACGGAGGGGTACGCGTCATGCATGCCACCAAGTAAAAAAAAAAAAAATACGCAATTCCTGTCTTAGCCTACTCATTCGGTATTATTAAATGGTCAACTATATATTTAGATCGGCTAAATAGAGTAACTCGAACAACATGCAATAAACACCTGATACACCATATCCACTCAGCTACAGAAATATTCAATCTTAAAAGAAAGTTAGGAGGCAGAGGACTAATTGATATAAAATACTTACATAATAAACAGATACACGACATTCGCACATATATGCATTATAAAGCCACTGATAATCACATTCACAATTCTCTCACATACATTCCCACATCAGGTACACCATTAAAATTAAATGATAACAATTTTAATATTATACAAGACCACATAACAGATGATCAGAGAATTACAAGCTGGAAACAAAAATCTTTACATGGAAAATACCCTCACCAATTACAACAGGAATATATAGATAAAGAAGCATCAAACGCGTAGCTGTATAGAGGAAACATATATAAAGGAACAGAAGGATTTATGGTCGCAATCCAAGACCAAATCATAAAAACAAAGAACTACCAAAAATATATGTATCTATGTATCTTATGTGGGGGCCAGTCAGTGCAGACCGGCGACACTTCGACCCAGTGGGATCTTTTGTGACGACACTCTCTCAATAACGACTGCCATAGATGTTCATGGCAGCCGCGACCGACGGCTTAACGTGCTCTCCGAGGCACGGAGCAAGCGATAATTGTTAATCAATACGCACATAATTTCGAAAAGTCATATAACTTCTGAAAGTCAGATGTGCGCGACGACCAAAAATATATAATAAAAGATCCTACAGTAGTATCAGATAGGTGCAGGTTATGTAACACAAATCAAGAAACAATAAACCACATTACAGGAGGATTATATTTGAATGGATGGATTATATTTGCTTGTGTATTTACAGATAAATACACAAGCAAATATAATTTGCCTGTGTATTTAGATGTAAATAGCCTTCACTTGTCACATAACTACTGTTTAAACAATGCGCGCACATACTTGCAACGCTTGTTGGAACAGCGATAGAGAACTGTTCATGACGTCATTCGTATTATTACATTATCATTGCCGTACTGTTTGTCGGGACTACCACATTGCTTTGATGACGTCAGGGAGATGGCGATGACTAGAGTATTTTTTGCTGCCAGCATAGACGAAAAATCTGTGCAGCTACGTTTTATTACGCGCAAATAGTGTTTTTACATTCCGAATCCTTATATTTTATTGCTGTTCATAACAAATGGACCAACATATGAAGGAAAATAAGCTATGAAAATAACTATGTTGAGAAAGGTACTAAACGAATTTGACACAACGGTAAGAATTGGTTTTAAGATCTTGCTGCTATGGTATCAAAACAAGCATATAGATTTGATAGCGTAGCTTGTACTCGTGTGATATAAAAGGTATTTTACGGAAGACGCTGAAGTTGACTGCTGGCATCTTTTTAAGAGGCACTTGCTGACTACCTCAGTAACGGTAGTGAGTGTGTTTGCAGTGCATGAGGTCTCGTCAAATATATGATAAAGTAATAATGGATTTGTCTATAAAGAAACTCTTAGTAGCGGTACAAAGCCCGGATCTGTGGTTGGTAGACGGCAATAAGCTTGTCTTACGCGTGATATCTAAATAAAGGCCTCCCTTCGATCTTTCCACTCCTTTCTGTCCAGCGCCAATTGTCTCCAATCCCAGTTGAACGCATCCAATTCTTCCCGCTATCTCATTCATAGCCAGCTGTTGCACTCACTGATCGGTAAACGATTAGCGAGGTTAAGTAACGTTGGATGCGGTCAGTCTATAGATGGGTGACCGCTTAGTGGTATTTCATCTAAGCGTCTCCGTGTTTCGAAGAGTTGGTTGTCGGTTGTTGCCATATTGACAACAGTCGTTAGGCCATGTCAGAGGCCTACGGCCGGCTTGAACAACTCTTGACAATAGGTTGGCCACTAACCACACGAAAAGAAGAAGAATTCTGGGCCTGCCGCCGCGGAGCCGTTTTTTATTTGGTACCCAGTCTGTGGTGATTTTTGTCCACTCCTCTTCAGACATGCGACAGATATGGCCTGCCCAGTTCCATTTGAGTTCGGCAGCAGCTTGGCCCACATCCCTAATCTTTGTTTGGGAGCGCAGTACCGTATTTCTGATCTTATTAATCAGCTTATCACCGGGTATATTGCGCTCCATGGCACATTGGCTGACGCCAATGTCCGACTTCTGTCTCTTAGTTAATGACTATGTCTGCGCTCCGTAGGTGAGAGTAAGTAGGTCACTATAATAACTTTATTAACCATTCAATAATAAACATGTTCTTACAATGATTATAAGTGCATTATCAGAAAGTACAGTTATATAATATAAGGAACCTGTTATTGTCAGAATTGACAAAGCTTCCTACACTAGGCTTAGCCTGTCACGTAGGAAGAGTATAATATTTGATCAGTATAATAAAAAGTTATAGATAATCCCTATGCTCTGACCAATAGTAGTAATTTTATTTAAATACAAAGATACAGTATAAGATAATA
This sequence comes from Catocala fraxini, assembly GCA_930367265.1. NCBI lineage: Eukaryota > Metazoa > Arthropoda > Insecta > Lepidoptera > Erebidae > Catocala > Catocala fraxini. The sequence goes on along the minus strand of OV884028.1, from coordinate 27,929,407 downwards.
ATATGATGTATATAAATGTGGGTAAAATACATCTCTGACTACCCAAGACGAATCCAATAACACGTTGCATCCAATTGCGCTGCGTATTATCAGTATAACAATGTAGAAACATAATATTGTCCTACGTTTACGCGAAAGTTATAGGTTACATTGAATTTAAACTACTTTAGTCGGGTTTTCAAATATACTACGATAAAATCCATATAAAGTAAAGCATATGCCATGCATAAGCCATGTATTAAACTATCCCACTGCTGGGCATAGGCCTTTTCTCAGTGTGAGAAGGGTTAGGCCATAGTCTACCACGCTAGCCCAGTGCGAGTTGGCAGACGTAACATATCTTCCAAAACATTATGAAGAACAAGAGAAGGAAAACATTGTGAGTAACCTGAATGTCTGAGAAGACCTGAGGTTTCCTCACGATGGTTTACTTACCGTTAAAGCTTTAATTTTAATTATTGGGTTTTTATGTTAAGAAATTTCAGTAGCAACCCGGAGTTAGGAAGTTGGCAGTGTTAGATACCCGTGCCTCGGAAAGCACGTAAAGCCTGCCTTGCGCCTGATCTCTCTCTGGTTGTGTCAGATGACCGTCCCATCGAATCATGAGAGTTAAAGAACAGAGAGTGCACTTGTGTTTGCGCACACACTTGTGCACTATAATGTCTCCTGCGCAGATGGCCAGTCTCCGTTAAGATTGGCTGATGTCTGGAGGACATTATTAATTCGAAGCGGTAGGTCAAGATATCGTACACCCAAATCACTATCCAACTAAATAATAAAAGGGGAGAGAGGGGGGCAGAGAAGGCAGAGGGGGGGGCACATTTCACGTGGTGGCCTAAAGTATTTAAGCCTAAAGTACTTAACTCAATACACATCATGCAGTAAGCATTTATAGGTTATGGGAACCGCTTACTATCATACCACACACACATTTACCTTAGTGATATAAGTATAACGAAAAGTAGAATATTCACTTAAAACTTAATGGATTTTAAATGTTTTCCAAATCACCTTTTTATTCGGCAAAACTGTTTTAAATTGCGTGTTCTTAAGACAAGGCTTACCTAAACGAATGTTAAATTTAAAAGAAAGTACAATCAGTATTAGTTACAAGTACAAAATGTCTGTAAAAATACTATAGAAGATAGAAATTCATTTGTATTCTTAGTAGGTATAGGATGATTTATACTATGCAGTGGCGGGTCCGAGCCGCACCCGAGCTTGCGGCGTCTCTAAATCCTGTGATTGGTTGAGCTTCTCAAGGCTTAACCATCCATATCCAGGTCATAAAGGCTTTTAGGTACAACGCGGCGCGAGCCCAATGTAATGTGAATTATATTACGTAATACCCCGCTGTGTATCTAGAACATCTAATAGATGAATAACATTTGTTTATTTATTATATTTGGCACACAAGACACAATACACTCAATTAATATAAACACAGTTTTGTTCAAGATGGCATTCCAAAAAATGTGTACACATTTACGTTTTGTCAGTTCAGTGTACGTGTAAATGTGTTTTAGGGCCAATATCCACAATACAATACATTTTGGAGCGGTCGTTTATTAACAACCTTACAACAAGCTAAAAACCTTCTCTATAAAAAACTAGATATATTTAATTGGAATGACTAAATATCATATCTTACTAATGCTATATAAGAATAACCATATATTTATATTAACGCTTACATGCCAAACTTCTTTAGGGAACTATAGTACAGGCGTATCACACTCAAATTGCCTCAGCTAAGTTTTAGGACCCACATGGAAAAAGCCGAGCCTATCACACATTATTTGGAGATTATTGCTATGAGAATTTTTTGACAGTAAACCCGAGAATCATACTCAGGATTCTCTAGTTATTACCCTACCCTACAGAGAGAAGAACAACACCACAGATCTACTATAAATACATAACAGGTTAGCCAAAATGTCTACGATTCTACATTTTACAACTCATCCCATTTTCAATCGGTATGTCATTCAGAGCGCGGCCTCAAATCGGCTCCGTCCCCATACCGTGCCGTATGAATCATCCCTCAGCAGAAAAAGCCAATTTCTGTGAGTGCGGCAAATTGTTTGTTTTTACCAGGTACCAATTCACTGAATGTGTGAAACTGGTTTTTTATGCTCGACAAAACGTTACGTTATTTTATTTATGTTTTAATGATATGATATTATTTAACGTAGGATGTTGCTTAGGGGTTCTGCGGCACAATTTTGTATTATCTGAATACGTTTGCGTTGGATTGTAATAAAGGATTTTAGGAAGAAATTTTACATTTAAAATCGTGTTGTTCAATTTCAAAGCTTTATACTAAAGATTGATTAATACAATTTATGTTTGGACTTTCGCTTTCAGAATACAGGCAGGTGTTCGATAATTTTATTTTTAGGTCAATTCTATCGCCACTTCAGTGGTCTTCCTCGTTTGTTTGCAGCGTGTGGTAATTTTGTTCAATAATACTAATAACATTTTACGCATGTTTGTATTTTCAATATACATAGATATGTGTTGTATCGTAAACTGAATTGATAATCAGGCTCTTTGATACTGAGAATTACCTAGGCAAAAACCCTTTAACATTTTCCTCTTTCCGATTCTCTCAACCTTCGGTACTTCAAGTACATAGCTTTCGGTACAGTAATAGACAAACGAGGTTCCAGAGATTAATTTGCAAATGTCAAATTAATATTTGAAAAATCAGATAATATTTCTTAAAAAGCTTTGCAGAGTACGTACTCTCATACCTAGGCTACCTTGAAATCCGGTAAAAGCACAAATGCGCCAGTAATTTTCAGTGCAGAACTACTAAAATTTTCCAGCAAACACCTTCATAACTCATCAAAAGCCATTGAACTTCGGAACTTATACCTTCTTTCTGGATATTGAAAATCTATCGAATTTTCTTTGCATAGATTAGCAATCCGCTGTAGAGGTAAGTTTCGAGTGAAATGAGATGCTTTAAAACTTTTGTTGGTGTTCGCGTAATGAGTTTGAATGGGAATGGTTTTAAGAACTTTGTAGTTTGAATCAATATGGAGAATTGTGGTTATGAAGTAGTTGCCGAGTTATGCCTGAGTGGGATATGCGTTCCCGTTAAAGTGCTGTTAGCGGATAGTTGTAGATGGAAGTTGAGAAAGCAGATCAGTTGCTAAGATGATTTTAAAAGGATCGCATTACATTTTATGAATAGATAGAATAGGTTGGTTCGTAATTTATTTTAATTATTTTTTTGATTTTCGTGATGATGTTTGGGAAATTGATGTACAGAGGTTTCGCAGGATGTCCTCATCATGCTGTGTTTTATACCTTAAAACATAATAAACAAATATGTAACTATCATAGCCACGTTGACTGTAGACAATGTGACTTTGGTAGTCATATATTTGTTTAAGTATGATATAGATATTTGATAGTTATCCTAATCCTAAATATAATATTATAAATGCAAATGTGAGTTTGTTTGTGATACTTTCACACCATATCTACTCGACCGATCATTATGAAAATTCACATACACGTTTTCAGGGGTACAGAAAAGGACATAAGGTACTCAGAAAAAAGTATTGTTTCCAAGAGTAGAAAATTGACATACTACATTTAAACTCATTTACGCTGTCCTATTCGACGAATAGTAGATTCTTATAATCGTAATTTTATTGTTATTGATATTTTCATATGTTCAAAATGTAAATTCAAACAAAATGTTATTAAATATTTATCTAATTAATAATTTTTCGCTATGTAATTATACCATTATTATTATTTCATTATTATTATTATAATTTCAATATATTCATTATTAAATTTTTACTATTCCCAGCTTAATGTTTCTTAATCATTAATTTCATTGTATTCATAATTATTTATTAATGATATGCACAATTAATTAATATATTTAAACATACCTACTATTGATGAGATGCTTTTTAGTGACTTTTTTGTCTCATACTGTTCTTGTTAAATCGTGGATAATGTAGTGGGCTGCAATATTGTAATATAGTATTATGCAGTTTCTATATTTAAACATATTGTATATTGTAGCTGTTTATTATCCCAAATTATAATAAAGTAAAAAAGTGTAAAATAATAACATTTATGCGAGCGAAACCGCGTGCAAAATCAAATTTTTTTTTTCACTTTTCAGCTATCTTTACATGTTTTACCTAACACAATAGCGTAGGGTTGTTGTACATTCGTCGCAAAGTAAATTCGTCACATTATGAAAAATCCATACATTGAAAGTAATTCGTCACATGTATTAAAAAATATGTGTAAATTCGTCACAGGTACATGAGGGTTATTGTAAATTTATCACAAACAACATTTCACATCATTTTTGCTTAAAGTAGCGATAGCAAGCAAAGTTATTGATTTTAGCGCTCCATCATCGCACTAATCGGAGAACTATGATTTTCTACGTAGGTGTTAGGTTATTATAATTATTTATATAGTTGTAGGCAAGTTAGAAACTCGAGATCTGTAATGTTGTATAGGCATTATATTAAATTAAAAAATATATGATTATTACTGTTATTTAATTGTCTTTCAATTGTTTATCGTATAATTGTAATGTTGTGGGCAAATTGACCACTTGAGAACTGTGATTTTTATATATAATATAATATAATATTCTATCACATACACACAACACCATCTAGCCCAAACTAAGCAGAGCTTGTACTATGGGTACTAGACAATGGATAAACATATATTAATCCTTTTTTTTTTGTATATACATACATATTATACATAGAAACACCCAGACCAAGACAAACATCCATGTTCATGCACACAAATGTTTGACTTGTGCGGGAATCGAACCCGCGACCTTAGGCGTGGCAGTCGGTTGCACTAACCACTACGCCATCGATTTATATATGTATTGATTTATGTAGATGTAAGGTAAATTATTAAACTTAGGGTAGTATTTAACTGCACAGCAAAAACATACTAATTGCACAGCAAAATATGCTTACCAAAAATTCAAATTGCACAGCAAAACATATTTAAAGAGATCAAACTAAGTCGACGAAGGCCCGCTTCGCGGGGCTCCTATTTTTGGGTGGGTTTAAGAAGGAACCTAACATAAGCTAACCAATTATAGGTATAGGTGCTCGTTATACTGTTCAATTAATATTTCTGATGGTGATGGTATTTAATCCCTTAAACTTACTGTAATTATGAAAATTATACAACATTTTTATTTTACTAGTTGTTAATTTTTTTTGCTATCAGTCCGGGTAAAAACTGTGTGACGAATCTACAATAAACAAAATTAATATATTGAATTTTTTTTTTTTTTTCGTGACCAATTTACTTTGTGACGAATGTACAATAACTCTAGTAATTGGTTTATTAGTTAGGTTAGGTTTGTAGATTTATATAATATGTTAAGGCAATGCATTGCACATTGACACAGATAATGACTGGCCACGGTTGCTTTCCGGTTGTCATCACTGCGGGCGGCGGGAGAGGGAGCGTTTAAACCCTCTCCCCAACCGCAGAGCCGGGCGCCGGAGGGCGCGAGATGACCTCCAGCCACCCTGAGGTTTGACCTAGGGGTTGTGTTTGTGGGCCTGCCCGCCATCCGTTCAGCACCAGGTCCGAGAGGCAGCGTGCGTGTTCCCACGCGCGCCTCTGAGTCGTGATTTTTGTTCCTCCACAATGGGGACAGTAGAGGAAGTGTCTCATGTAGTGGCCTACCGTTTGACACGGCGGGCCGAAACCTCGGCGGGGTCGCGAACGCATGTCAAAAGCGATTCGCGCGGCCCCGTCGTCGATGGTTATGTCGAGGTATCTTTCCCGGTGAGCCCGACATAACCTCTCCGTCGCCCCGCGGAGAGGTATGCGTCAATGAATACCCACAAAAAAAAAAATTCATTGCACATTGCGTTATTGTATATTCAAGCAATGCGTTGTCTTAGCAGATATATTTACGCAAAAGTGAGATAATTTAATAATTGAAATATAATAAATCAAATACGCAGATGGTACGTGACACGCGGTATGCGACTGCTAAGATTGAGAACTACGATTCTATACATGGATGTGCAAAGAGCTTTCTTCTCTCTTAGCCTTTATTATTCCCAAGTCACTTGGGGTCGACTTTTCTGGTCTAACCGGATTTGACTGGATATCAGTTTTTACACGGAGTGGCTGCCACCTGACCTCCGCAACCCGAAGGCTAACGATACCCTAAGGCTAGACCAGTGTCAGGATATTAGAGGGTACTGACTTTCTCAATAACGACTGCCATAGATGTTCATGGCAGCCGGGACCGACGGCTTAACGTGCTCTCCGAGGCACGGAGCAGGCGATAATTGTCAATCAATACGCACATAATTTCGAAAAGTCATATAACTTCCGAAAGTCAGAGGTGCGCGACGTGGGTTCGAACCCGAGACCCTCTGCATTGCAGTCTGTTGGTCTCCCCACTGAGCTATCGCTGCTTTGGATGTGCAAAGAGCTACTACGTAAAAAAATCTCTGTAGGAGTTTGAAGCTGTGCCCGGTAGACGATACGCCCACTACTCCGCAATACCTTAAAATACAGCTAAAGAAATGCTGCACGAAGGTTTTAGTGGTTTAAGTGGTCGCCTCGTCACTGCTGTCGCTTCGATACCCAAACGGAACAAACAAATTGTAATCCACAAATAGTTGTTCCGAGTCTGGGTGTTCTTTGTGTCCGTTGTTTGAACGGGAAACGAGTCGTTTCACGCGCAAATGGAAGCCATAAAATCAAGTCACGCGAGTGGCTCGGTCTCTTTCAACAGGCGGCCGCTGCGGTGCAAAGAGGTGCGCGCACTCCGCGCGCTATGACAATCGAGAAATCGTCTTGTCGATTTGCTGTTTCTATGTTGAACACAAAAGTTCTTTTCAGAACTAATCTTATTTTTGTAAAACAGTCATGGTCTTGTGGTGTCGTGTGTGTGCGGTTCAAGGCTGCATACGTGCGGTGGCTACAGTTTATAAAATCACCCGCGATACAGGAATTATTCCTAGAGCGGGAGTTGTCTTTTTTAACGGAAAAATAATTGTAATAATAATAAATTATAAATAAAACGTTTATTTGCATAAATTGCGGGTGTAATAAACCCACGTCTATTCGGGTATAAAAACGGGCAACTGTATGTAAATAAAATAAATGGTTTTTTATCCAGCCTGTGTTGTCTTGGATAAGGAAACAACACCATGCATTTACTATAAACCAATACCTGACGAATCCAACTCCTAAGTCCACTTACCAATTGGCAGACTTACATCAAACGTGTAAATCTCGCGAATAGAAGTAAATAAACGTGGGGCCGAACTTATATCTCGTCCAACGTAATAAGCCCCTTTGAGTGGCGTCAGTCACGTAACAAATGAACGAATATACGAAAATACTATATATATTTTCATCCTTCTTTTGCGTGCTATGGGTGACGGAGCTCGCGGTTCGGTCGTTGCGTTAGATATCGAGAGTGACGTAGTTGGATTTTGTTGAAATTAACTTTATACAGATGTTATCGCGTTGTTTATTTGACACATTATTGCATAATTTTGAAACTGTTACTGTTGTTTTGTTTTGTGACACGTGTCGATTTAATGCTACCAAATTTTTCGTGACTTTAGTAATTTTGTATTCGGTGTAGCATGCTTAGTTTCGGTATAAGGAACCCATATGTTTTGTTTAACAGTTACATACTTACATAATAATACTGCTCAGTGGGGAGACCAACAGACTGCAATGCAGAGGGTCTCGGGTTCAAACCCACGTCGTGCACCTCGGACTTTCGGTAGTTATATGACTTTTCGAAATTATGTGCGTATTGATTGACAATTATCGCCTGCTCCATGCCTCGGAGAGCTCGTTAAGCCGTCGGTCCCGGCTGCCATGAACATCTGTGGCAGTCGTTATTGGGAGAGTGTCGACACAAAAGATCCCACTGGGTCGAAGTATCGCCGGTCTGCACTGACTGGCCAAAAAACATGGACATCCCTTTCTCAATAAATAAGGTATCCCGCGTTACCGGGATTTAACAATTTTGTAAAAACAATTATAACAAACTTAATGAAATTATAGCAATGGTTATTTTGATTTAGTATTTTATTTTAGTCAAAACAAATGGAATGTAAATAAAAAATGAAAATGTGCACTACGTAGTCAAGTAGGGGAAATTGATTTATCTATCTAACAGATTAGTGATCGTATCGACTAATTTATTGTATTTTATACGAACAGAAGACTAAAAAATATTACATGTCCATATTATTCTTTCGTGGGAATAAAAGTGAAGTTTAGGTATATAAGCGCCCGATTATCCGATCACTGGTTCATCTATTTTACTCGTATGCGGGACCAGTTTGAATATAAGTTATTTAGTAAACGCTAGGCATTTAGGCTTAGGTATGTAAAAGTACCGACATTACATTTGATAGTTTCAAGGTTTATTGAAACATTAACGACATTGGGTTTCTTAAAATTTGAATATTCTGTTGTAATTCCAATAATAATTAGTGAGACCGAATAGATCACAATACGAATGCGGAAAATCGTAAGTTTTCCAATCAATCGAGGGTTTTATTTTTATTTCCTAACTAATATTATAAATGCGAAATAGAGTTTGTTTGTTATGATTTCACGGCTTAAGTGAGTACTTAAGGCGTGAAATCATAACAAACAAATTTAATAAAATCGGTTGAGTAACCGATCATTATGGAATATTGCGCACACGTTGTCGGGAGAGCACAAAAGGATATTGGATATCTTTCAGTCAGAAAAAAAGTACTGTTACTATCCAAACCTACCCTACATTTATGCAAGCGAAGCTGCAAGGCAAATTGAATTTCTACAAAGGCATCATGGGTGCCTAGTGATACCTAATCCCCAGTCAATCATAAATAGTGTTGTTAAAATACCGTATGATACCAAAAGGGTATGTATTAAACAGGTATTTTATTATAACTTACTGTATTATTGGTATTTTATATTTTGATTTAGTTTTTAAGTCCCTGCAATATTGCGACGAGTTCTAGTTTAATTCATAAAATATATTTTAAGTTTTAATTGTGTTCTATATTGTAGAATGACTAATTATACAATATGTAATATAATAAACGCACATCCTGAGAGTAGTTTGTTTATAATCGGCTACTGAATCAATTCCAGCAATTTTTAATATAGGTAATTTTTATACCTAAAATAATTGAAACTAATTAAATTATAGTGACCCATTTATTAAACAGATGAAATAAACGAAAATGTATCATAATTTAAGGCAATAAGATTTTTGATGCAATAAAGGCAATAATGTTAGTTTTATTGTAATATACCCATACTATCCGCGCACAATGAGAACTAATTCGTTAAATTAAAATATTTAAGTGCATAAAAGTAATATTTTAATGATTATATTATTATTACGACTTAATCATCTAATTGGGGTGTTTGAGATTGTGTTGTGCATTATATCTGTGACAGTTGTATATAAATTACTACTTAGTAAATATTACAGATATTATTACAATAATATATTTCCGACTATTTTACGTTATTGTGTTTGTTAAATATTGAATTTGTGTTCCGCACGGTACGATTTACCGCGTGATCGGTTCGGATCGATTTCTATGCAATTCCACTGTATTCAGTATTTTTAATGATTACTCAAATAATTTACTTCAGACATGTAGAAACAATTGATTTATACATAAAATACCGTAGCAAATGGTATAATACCGTATTATACGGTATTTTTCGTTTTATACATTTCAATACAAATGGTATAATACAGCACTTACATCTCTAATCATAAATAACAGTAAATCGGTACTATTAGGAACCTAGTTGTTCATATTCAATATCAAAAGCATTGACATTGATGGGCATGTCGAGCGGGGAGGCACGCGGCATGCTTTGAGTTGAGCGGCAGTGAACACGCGCGCCTTCTACATGTGTATTGTGATGTTAGAATAACTGTGACAACATATATATATTTATTTATATGAAGTCTCGTAGCCATATTTTTATATAAAGTCAAAAGTCAAAATCAGTATATAATTCTTTTTTTTTTTATTTAGAAATGACAAGTACCTTAGCTAAGGCTTAGCGTTGTGTCGCGTTATATTCAAATTCAAATTCAAATTCATTTATTTTGCTGGATAAAGGTTTATAAAGGTATTATACAAAAAGTTTGCTTTATATTAATACAGTCCTCCTTATTCTACCCATTAGGCATGCAATATTAAAGATTCTTTATACAATACAATAATACCATGTCTCAATATTAATAATGTAACATATATGATCTCTTGTAGTCATATTTTTATATAGGTAGACAAAAATCAGTAAAAATACAGATTTTTGTGTGGAGGGCCCTGTGTCGTGGGGCATTACAAATAATGAAATAAAAGACACAAAAGTAATCAGACTCGGAATAACTTTTTGTGGATCGCACAAATCTCTGTGTGTAGTGGTGAGGTAACCACCATAATCATCGGTACTATTAAGACTGCGCCGAGAAAAATGTGCCAAAACAGGCGGTCACAGTTAAGTGAAGAAAATCAACACTTTTTGTTTAATACAAATATAAAATATACATTTACCATAACAATGAATGTGTTTACAATTCATCATCATCGGGCTATAATAGTCCACTGCTGGACATAGCCCTCCCCTAATGAGCGCCATAGCGCCCTGTCTTCGGCTTGCCGCATCCAGCATCTGCCTGCAGTCTTTCGCAGATCGTCATCCCATCTGGTCGGAGGGCGTCCTACACTACGTTTGCCGTTTCCACTCAAGAACACGTTTACCCCAACGGTTGTTGGTTCTTTGCGCGATATGGCCAGCCCACTGCCACTTCAGCTTGCTAATTCTCTGAGCTATGTCGATGACTTTGGTTCTCTGTCGGATGTATTCGTTACGAATCCTATCCTTCAGAGAAACTCCGAGCATAGCTCTCTCCATAGCTCGCTGAGCGACTTTGAACTGGTGGACCAACCCTACCGTGAGTGTCCATGTCTCGGCTCCGTAGGTCATGATGGGTAGCGCGCACTGATTAAAAACTTTCGTTTTCAAGTTTTTCGTATGGATGACGAGAAGACTCGGCGTAGTTTCCCAAACGCTGCCCAGCCCAGCTGGATCCTCCTCCTGGCCTCCCTCTCGAAATTGTTTTTACCTAACTGCAGAATCTGCCCGAGGTAAGTGTATTCGGAAACGATTTCGAGAGGGTGACCATGTACGCCGATCGGTATTGGATCAATGTGGCTATTGATCATGACTTTGGTTTTATTCAAATTCATGCCAAGGCCGATACGTCGCGAGGCTGCTGCTAGGCCGTCCAGCATCTGGTCCAGCTCCTCTAGCGACTCCGCCATTAAGACTATGTCATCTGCGAATCGCAGGTGTGAGATGTAGTCGCCGTTTATGTGAATGCCCTTTCCTTTCCAGTCCAGCGTCGTTTACAATTACTCCGTGTAAAAAACTTAAAATAATTAATATTTTCTCCTACAGAATTACGTAAATTTGCAAAAAATGTAAAAACGTAAACTCGTGTTACGTGATTTTTAGATTATAACAGTAGAAATCTATCCTATTTTACAGCTTAAACGAAACATAAATAGTTATATTACAATTTGTCCGTCCCAAATATTTAAGTTATTGGTTGACAATAAAGATACATATTTTTCAAAAAAGCACTTCAAATCCTCCATACAATTTTACTATAGTGGCCGCGCGCCGATTTGAATATCGAGCTCTGTCATTCAGTCCAACCGCATCTTACGCTCGTCGCAGTCTTAACCCAGACACAACAGTTTTTTAAATATGTAGGTCCAGTTTTCTAAGATTTAGCAGGTTAATACAAATACAATAATGTATCAGCGAGTCACTTTCTGCCATGTCTACTTTGTACTAAATAATATATTTTGCAGACATCGTTTTTATCAATAGATTCGAAGCTTCGAAACGGAATACTGAAAGTTCAAATACAGTCAGATTTCATACGCGGCTCCCGATCATCATAGAAGTTCGGTATTGACAACCTTTTTATTGCAATAGTTGGGTAGGCTATCGGCGGTTTCCTATCTTTGTAATTATTTTATTACAACGATGAACGAAATCCTCATTGATTTCCGCCAAGTAACGCTTAATTCTAAAACAATAAAATTTTTTTGTCTCTTTTGTGTCTTAATCTCTAATGTCTCACATTAAGGTAAGCCCTAAAGCAAAAAAGGACACCCATAATCGGCACCACTATTTTAAAGCTTGTTCACTATAATATCTCTTGCGCAAATAGCCAGTCTAAATTAAGATATACCGTCCTAAGCGAAATTCGGTCCGGTGACTTTTACGGACGGCGTATTTTTTAATTATCTGCCGTTCCTCCTCTTTATAATCCTATACCAACACAAGTAATGACTTCACATCCTACCCTATTAATTAGTCTAGCAATTACACTTCATATTCAAATACAAATCTGTAAGCCTAAACAACTCTATTAAAACTAAGGCACCTAGTTCACTCGCAAAAGTTAACGACCTACAAACTAAAATGACTTCATACGAACGTTAAAATTTACATTTATTATAATCAACTACCCACATAAACCAGGATAACAAGACCCGCGAGAGCTTAACATTTGTTTGCAGTTTTCGGATGTACGCGGTTTATGTTATGTTGGATAATGGAATGCTGTATTTCGGTTACAGGGTTATATCTCTTAAATTTTATGTATGTACACGCTCTTAATACAATCTCTTGTTAAGGAATTCTTTAGCATAATCGTCGGTTTAATCGTCTACTCAAGTTTGCCTTCGTGGCCTATGTGGTTGCCCTATTATAAAGATTCTTGTACAGAGATCTTATGAACGGTGAAATTAATTATAGTCAAAGATTTAATCACTTACCATACTTTAAATCGAAATTTACCATTGCTTCGAGTGTTGTAGTTTCAATTGAAAGCGGTCGTTATGATTTTTAAACAATTAATAAACATTATATTCTTCATGCACCCCCATCAGTTTAGTCCACCGTCAACTTGGCTTTTGTTCAGGATGTCTCCGATAGCATTAAAGCAATTTCGGCGAGGCCTGCCCTTTCTGCCTGTCATATTCATGTTTGCCTTGTAATTTCTTGATCAGTCTTGTCTTCAATTTTCTCTTGCGGAAATCAACTTAGCGTAGCTTGCATTTCAATTATTGTTACTATGGTTATGTTCGTACCTGCTATTATGCTACTAAGGCGACAAAGAAACATATAATTATGGTCCGTACACGATGAACGTGTGACGCGGACCGGTCGTTGCTGAGCGGCTGTGCTCTCCATCGGCTTCTCCTCCCCAGTGGCGGCGCTATATATTGGCAACGCGTCCCGGTGCCGGTCGCCTTCCGCTGCGCTGCCTACCGATGTTAAGTGGTCCATTTCTACCCGGGACCACGTAACAAGCCTTCATCTTGAACCACGCCCTGAAATACCACTAAATACCTAGTTAAATATAATTATAGTTCTGTTTATTCTCATACACCTTTTGTAAGTGCAAATATATGCTTATTGATCGCGTTGTTCATCTTTAATTTCTTTTAAAATCCTAAGTCAACCACGCCTCTAAAGCTGGTTGACCACCGTAACGTTACAAACGTAACAAATTAATTTTTAAATTACATACAGTTATATGTTAATTAATGTAACCTGTAGTTTCACGTAGGTCTATGATTACTGCTCCGCTTTCGTAGCTCGTAGTGTGATGGTATATAACTAATGTTATTTCTGAATAAAGTAGCTTTCAAATGGTGGAAGAATTATGTTAATTTTGAATTCATTCATACCGAACAGTAATAAATATCTTTCCTCTTTATAATATTAGTATACTCTATCTTTTCCAGGAGTAGTACTCAGTTTATTTTATTTGTACTTTATATTAGACATAGAACAATTGTATATTACACATACATGTCGCTAGGCACGTTTTAGGTCCCACGTAATAAGGTCCAAGCCTGTCGTCTATAGGGCATTACATTATTTTCCCGACATCGTGCTGCGACTGAGAATTTAAATTAACTTTGGTTTAAGTATTTTCAAGCACTTATATACATATACGCACGTATATAAAGAGGTGTATTACCCCACGTTTTGACGGCCATGTTTAAGTCAGTGATAGCCTAGAAGGAGACTGTTGAACCACGCTACGGGCTAGAGTTCGATTTTAAAACGTACTTATATATGTATGTAGTGAATTATCGGTTGCTTTAACGGCGAAGGAAAACATCGTGAGTAAAACCTGCATGTCTGAGAGTGCTGCATAATGTTCTCGAAGATATGTTAAGTCTGCCAACCTACACTGGGTCAGCGTGGTGGATTATGGCCTAACCCTTCTCACAGTGAGAAGAGGCCCGTGCCCAGCAGTGGGACAGTTTAATACAGGGCTGATATTATTATTATTAGAGGGCTCTTCTATCTACCGGGCACATTGCAAGGAAATCTGGTACATGTCACAACAAGTCGACGAACTGCTTTAATAGCAGTTAAATATAAAATAAATAGAGTGCATAGCAAATTAAATAATGTGATAAATACCTGTCTGAAAATTGTCTCAACATTGCGCTCTTAATTGTATAAAAAAATGATAACGAATGTTCTAGATCTAGTTAAATTAATAAATACGGCCTAAAGACTCAAGTGCGGATTATTTAATATTAGGTTGCAGATTCGGTTCTCAGACTCAAATGGATTCACGACTTTTTTTGGAGGAGTTGGCAGAAATATATTTCTAACTGCGATGATCATGGCAAGGACAAATTAAGAATCATTAATCAATATTTTTCCATATTCTTGATGCATAGAGACAATTGAAAAAAAAAATATATTGTTGGGTGAGGTAATATGACAAAATTGTTTTACTTATATATTTATATTATATCGTAGTTAATCGTAATACCATGTATTAGGTATATTTTATTCTATTTTCAAGTAGGAGTACTCCAGCCACTCGTTCTTAAAACGCTTTATATGTTGTTCTGGAAAAAGAAAAAAAGAGTACCTGGGACAGGCGTGCATATTTAGTGCTGATATATAAAATAAAGATCGGTTTAAAGAGTATTTATTCTCAAAAGAACAATTACAGTTCACTGGTATGAGAAAAAAGTTTACAAAACTATATAAACAAAGTTGTCGTCTAGTGACGAAGCATGCATGCATCTGTGCAATGTTAACAGTATATAATAATAGCTAAACTTAAACAATACCTAATATGTAAGAATTTGTAGTGTTTATAGCATAGGCACACGAACTGGCCAGTCGATATTTAGCCACAGGGATACGTATAGGTATTAATTTGTACTATATTTGATTTTATTTAAAGCTTAGATATATTATGTATTCATTTTAAATCCTGTCTGGCTCCATAGGCCTAATAGACGCCTTGTGTGCCAAGTGTTGTGGGTTCTATCCCCACACG
Source organism: Catocala fraxini (assembly GCA_930367265.1). NCBI lineage: Eukaryota > Metazoa > Arthropoda > Insecta > Lepidoptera > Erebidae > Catocala > Catocala fraxini. The sequence continues at coordinate 27,913,965 of OV884028.1, read as the reverse complement.
GAAAAATTGTGAACTGCAAACATTTGTTTCGTGTCTTTCCATTGTTTCAATGTTTGTAAAATGCTAGTGATACACAAGTTAATTGTAGCGTGGGAGATAGATATATTTAAAGTGAAGATATAATATTTATTTAAGTCAATCCACAGATTTTTTAAGGTTGCGAGCAGCTTGCAAGTTTCCTAGGCGTTAAATCAATCAAAGCACTCTAATATACCCTTAGTTGACATTGGAATCTTTATTGATCCCTTTAGTGAGCGATGAGGATACCACATTACCATAATTACCGCAGTTAGCTGGATTAGGAGATCCTGTAAGATGTCAATTAAAAGTAACTGCCCATCTAATCCTGTTCTTAATGTAAGGGCTTTTATACATAGAGGCTTTTGCAGCGATGTAAAAACCTTAGATTATATACCCAATTGCTTTTTACTTAATTAAAAAATACTGTTACCAGTGTACTGCCTACGTCGCCTTGATAAATACACTGATACATACATATACTTACGACTGTTGGGTGATTATATGTTTATATGTAGATTACAGTCATTTTTATGCTGTCATTTTTGTGTAGTGTGATTTAGATTGTATTATTTGACATTACCCGCACTGAGTTGTGGAGCCCGTATCACGGGCAAACTACAATAAATGGATAAAAGTCACACACTTTCAAATTTATGGAGGTCAATGCAGGATTGCATCAGGGTTCCGTCTTATCCCCTACGCTCTTTTTTCTGAATGTCAATGATATGTTTAATCTCGGCAACATACATTGTTGCGCGGACAACAGTACCGTGCATGGGCGATAACTCGGACATCTTAGGGCCAAACATGCTGAGGTTGAGGGGAAAATCAGCAGGATCTTGACGTTGAACTTGACCAGACCTTGGACCGCATCTCTGAATGAGGTGCCAAGAACTAGGTCCAGTTCAAGGTCAAAAAGGCCTTTTCTTTCCCCTTCTTTAATTATATATTATATTATATAAGTAAGCGGGCCTATTGCAATCCACCAGGCATAGATGCAGACAGCATGCAGTTATTGTAAAATAAAAGTTATTAATTTTATAGATATTAATTTGTATCACAATAGCTGACACTAAAGTAATAACATCAAGGGTATTTGATAAAGAACGCTATACCAAATATTGATTGACGAAATTGAATCTAATCAATTGCGGTTTCAAATTCGCCATCTTCTATTACTAAACTTTGGATCTAAGATGAGTGAGCTATTCATTTCAACTGATTTAGTGGCTTGCCCTTAAAATCTGATTCTAAGATCAAATTTTCACTCAGATCAGAAAATGAAATTAGATAAGATCTAATTACTGATTATTTTGAATGATAGATGGGCTTTGATTGATATCGCAGGGATTTAGGTCTTTATCTATAAAATGGCCGCTGTGTATGAAGAAAATCACATATAAACTATTTATGACAAATACGGCAGATGAAATATCATCATCATATCAGCTGATAGATGTCTATTGCTAGACATAGGTCTTCCCCAAGGTTTTTCATACAAACCGGTCTTGAGCCGCCCGCATCTAACCGCTTCCCGCGATTTATACATCGTTGTAGCCATCCTCTGCTACGTCCTAAAGAATGTATTTTATTAAATTATTAAAACATCATGTAATGCATGGCGAATTAAAGCAATGAATCTGATGTCACTAAAATACCTAAAATTTATCACCATTTTGTATACAGTTTACGGTATAAATTCTTTAATGCTCTAAGATTACAAATCACTTATAAAGGGAAATAATAATAATAATAATAATAATATTCTTCTACATACACACAAAACCATCTAGCCCAAACTAAGCAGAGATTGTACTAAGGGTACTAGACAATGGATAAACATACATATATAGTTCTTTTTTTTTGTAAATACATACATATTATACATAGAAACACCCAGACCAAGATAAGCATCCATGTTCATGCACACAAATGTTTGACTTGTGCAGGAATCGAACCCGCAACCTCAGAGTGGCAGTCAGTTACACTAACCACTACGCCAGCGAGAACGAAATAAATTATTAATCAAAGTACGATTTACGAAACAATATTATTGTAGTTCTTTTTGTTTAAAAAGACAACTCTCGCACTTGGAATAATGCCTTTGCAGGCATTCAAACGACGAATGCAAAGCACATCTAGGCATGGAACAACTATTTGAGAATCATTTTTGTCCCGTGTGTGGATCAAATCCACGTAAGGTGGCCACGTAAACCTCTACTACGCTACTAACACTACTTCTTGCTTACTTACGTTGCAGAAATGAGTCGTTGCTGGTATAAATAACAACTTAATATTATCGCTAGGTAGGAGCCTTAGGGTATCGTTAGCCTGCGGGTTGCGGAGGTCAGGTGGCAGCCGCTCCGTGTAAAAACTGATATCCAGTCAAATCCGGTTAAACCAGAAAAGCCGATCCCAAGTGACTTGGGAATAATAAAGGCTAGGGAGAAGATTGACTTTTTGTGATACTTTGGTTACTTTGACACATTTGCTACTAAGCAAAAGTGTAAGTACAAGTTTATGCCAAACAAAACTAGTAGTTCCTGGGTCTGTTATTGTAATGTAATACATTGTCTTCTTTTTTAAAGACATCTCCCGCATTGGTAATGAATCCTGTGTCGCGTAGGGACTTTACAAACATTCAAACAACGGACACAAAGAACACCCATACTTGAAACAACCATTTGTGGATCATACAAAGTTTTGTCCCGTGTAGGGATTGAACCCACAACACTCTGCGTGGCGACATTTAAACCACTACGCCATCTATGCAGCCCACTGGGTTCTCCTGTAAGGGATTCCTCTAGAAAAGCATGAAGACTGATATGAGCACGAGATATGAAAAAAAAAAAACTTTATTTCTTTGTCAACAGGTTATAGTTATAATACAAACGTTGTAGAGGCTTTCTTTTAAGTATATGAATAATTGTGTCAGGAGACCCCATAGGTCGTAAGTAACAAAAACACAGCAAGTGAAATATACCTTCGCCCAATCCCTTTCATTTGGTTGATATAATGACGTGAGCCTTTGTAAATTGTTATATTTATGTACACTTTGCAATTATTCAAAGCTGACAAGCAATTCTTGATCACAGGGGGAGAAAAAGTCTAAAAAATTATAATAATAATAAACATTTATTTCAATAAAGGTTACACAATAGTTACATTTACTTTGATAGCCACACTAGGCGCAGCCTGTATCGTGGCTATCAAAGAATACGATTGACTTACGCCTAGAATTTACCTATTATAAAAATATGAAAATCCATAATAAATAGCTCACTGAATATGTGTGTGTGTGTGTGTGTATTGAAGAAAGAAGAGAGAGACAAGAAAAGGCAACATATGGATTCTTAAAATATATAAAGACACCTGTGTCTGAACTACATAATGAAATATCTGTCTTTCAGTAATCAGCGCTCTTCCCCAGTAATTTTATTAAAAATAGACACATTAAAACAAATAGTGCACAATTTTCATTTTTAACATAAACAAAAAGAAAATGATAAATAATGTTGAGTAAAGATAGTGGCCTCTCTATACGTATATGTGAATGTGTGTGTGTCTGAGTGTGAGTGATTGTGTATGTGTGTATTTGTGTATATGTATGTAGGACTCAAGTAATGGTACAGACAACTGTAGGACACTCAAAGCGATTCATCAAGCAATAGTTTTGAGGATTGTTCCGTGTCATGATAATTTAAATTGGATATAATCTTTTTAATTTTAAAGTGAACTTCACGAGTAGAGCAGTGCTTAAAATAAATTTTTTTGCTACTTTATTATACAAACAGAGTGACATATATTTTTTAAATCTTTTGTCGAATGTAGTCTTGCTTTTTGAAAATCCTATTCTTTAATTTAAAACTCTTTACTTTCTATGACTCTTACCATTTTCAAAGTAATAAAAACCATACATCATTAGACATAAAAAAATATCGAGCATAATATAGATATAAATACTTTTACCCCCAACATTTAGCTAAATTTATTATTATATATTTAGCAGAAATGTGCAAGTAAAAGTATATTGATCCCATATGTGCTCGTTAGTTTTGGTTGCCACGATATAGAAGGTAAGCCATATGTCACAACATAGACCGGTCCCGTGCTGATACTAAAAATCTATGAATAGAAAACTACTCCATTAGCCCATAACTAATTAACAGATTTTATAAGCTACTAAATTTCATCAAATTTTTATGCCCGCCTGTCGTTTTAGGATTCCCTTAGCCTTTCTTTATGTATTTTAGAGTAGATTTTAGGTTTGGTTGTCAGGAAAAATAACTAGCCTTTGTGATTTGTGCATATTTTCCGAAAGCATAAAACAGTATATGGATACGTAAAATATCTTCGCGCAAAGACTCATATCAATCCATTACTCTGTTACTTCGGAAAAAAGACCAAAGGACGAATAAAATATTTGACTTTTATAATATTATCCTATCCATTGTTAGAATCCCAGACATAATTGAAAACGTACATATTATGTCAGGCCACCGGTGTGCCACTGCGAGCCAATAGGTTAAAGATTGCGGAATTTCACTACCTATATTATTCAGTTCAAGATATCAGATTCCTACACAAAGCAGACTAAAGCAATTTACGGAAAGATTCAACAAAGGTGTTAAGACCGTTACCGCGAAACTGAAGATCCAAAAAACCACTATTTAGATCCTCAATTTGCAACACAACCTTTAATATTGTGCCAAAAATATACTAAGAATATAACGGTACTTTAATCCGGCCAAACGACCTCGCAATCCGACATAAGATTATCGCAGTACAGTTAAAAGTAAACACAGCGCTCAGTGAGATAGCTAAGTATAAAATCTTACACGATTTCGCTTAGGCGGCCGCTCACAAATATTGCCTAGCGGAATTACAGACATTACACCACGGAATTACCAGTTATTACACTCGGAATTACAAGTGTAATACCTGTGGATATACCCCGTAGATTACTGCGCTGACAGATAATGTTCGCAGGCAAACAGGGACTGTAAGAAGTTTTGAGCGTTAGTTTCCCTTTACGCATTTCATTTTCAGGTGTGGTGGATAAAAAGCCAACTTACAACAGTCTTTTATAGAAGCTGTTTAGTAACGCTGTGTAACTATGTTCATCTTTTAACAAAGATAGGGCGTGGTGACTGTGTAAGAGCCCCGTATATTTTTGGAAGAAAAGTAAGGTTTTTTGGGTAAGTGGAAAAATTAAATTGAAGCCTTGATAAGACGGTTTTCATAAATGTATTGAACATTTACTAAAACTAGAGTACGCACCTTTACCTGGGAATAAGACCTTAACAGTTGCAATTTTTTTAATAATTCCCACTGTTAATTTTGTTTTCTAAATTATAAAAATAATCTAGGTTAAGAACGATTCAGATGGTTATTCTACATGCCAGTCGCATGGCTATCAAAATAATTTTCCTATCGTTGGCGCTGCTTTTGCTAGGTTCTGGCATTCACAGTATATGATATCAGTAGAACGAAGTAGGCATTGAGTGTTATGGTGCTTCTATACGAGCAACGCAAGTAAATGGCGCGGGCACAAGTTTCTGGCGCGATCTGCATGCACGAGTTAATCACACTGGTTATCTAGTCAGAGACGCCATGGTGTATAGCATATTGGATACATTATCACCTTTGGATTTGACGTCTTTAAAATCCTTCACTATATTCGGATAAATTGTTAGCATAAAAGTAATGTCAGTAATACCAAGTAAGGGTATCGTGCAACAATAAAACGATTATTATTTATATAATAATTTATTTAACAGATTTCATCAAATCAAAATGACAATCAACATCATTGAGCAAATCAACGGTAGAACATGAAACTTCCTCGTATAAAATTTATTTTAACGAAATAACTATTTCTAATAGCTATATTATAAATAAAACACTTCATATAAACGAATATTATAGAGACACGTTTCACTAACAATTTTCTTAATTTTTTTATTCAATTTATTTTTTTAATTTGCCGTAGATTTCTTACACGTATTTAATATTGTCTACTTCATTTAATACATACAGTTATATAGATAGTTAATGTGACTGATGTACTGGTTGAAATTAATGTCGAGACTTATGACATCACCCTGTATTTCAACGTAAGTATTGTTTGAGATCTGAATGAGTAATACAGGAGGGTAGATTGCTATCTGTTGACCACCGAGTAGGCTTAGGTTTGTAGTATGCATAGTAATTAAACGTAGGATCAGTCGGCAGTCGTGACTGTATCTGTAAATACACTATTATAGTTACGTTGCATATAGGTCAGTGAATTATAATAACGTTCTAAGGTCAGCCGGGGCATCGCTTTAAAATCGTTGGATTGCATTGGACCCTGGATGAATTGCTAATATAGTTATATTTCCAGTGATCTATCCAGCAAAACAGCGTGTAGGCACACCGTGGTGGTTTTAGTCGATATGCCCGAAGCTCGAAGGAACCCAACATAACGGTCTCGTCTACCTGAGGCGAAGGGTACGCATAAGAAGGAATTACGATACCAATTTTATCTGACTATTGCTGGACGCAGGCTTTTTCTTAGTATAAACAGGGTTAGGTCATTATTAATACCAGTAGGGTTTGACAAGTTTACACGTGTTCGAAAACGTATTGGCCAATTTATATAGATATTTGTTCAAGTTGTTTTCTTTTGTCTATTTTATTGCGCACTTAACTTCAATATGTTAGGCGTGTCTGCTGTGGGATCGAATTCCGGACAATGTTGCCCAACGATCTTCTTCTAAGTCTATCGCTGCTAGATTTGACATATAATTTTTGTGCATATTTATATTATTGATCGTTTTGGCAACGGTTCATTCAAATTCATAGACGGCAATATTTTTTATTATAACGCTTCAAATTTTTCCTGATGTTTTATTAACATTAGAAAATATGTGGCTCATTGGCTCATGGCTATATTGTTATTTAATATTTTCTTGTTTATTTTGTATAGTTGTTAGATAAGTCTCGATTATAATTTCATATTAAAATTACATCTTAAAGTCACTTACAACACAATTGGAAATCGTATCAATAGAATTCTTTTGGAAAAATTCTAAATTATAAATTTGTTAACGTTCGTTTATGCGTCATAAATTATATAGTAAGACGCATACTGTAAGCGCACTCTGTTTGCCGCATCTGCTTCGCTGAAGATACCCGTCTCACGTTGCGATTGACGCTACGTGGAACGCTGAAACCGAAGCGTAGTAATTGCTGTATATGTAATAAAATAATGCGCGGCAATCGCAATGCGTTCACCGTAGCGTTTGACGCATAAATGAACTTAGCGCTTTAGCCTAAAGCGGTTCATACACTAGGTACATATTTCATCCAGCAGTTACATTATTTCATGCGCAAAAACGTTTTTATCAGCATCGAGAAGTTTTTTTGGCATTTTTATGTTAATGTTAAAGTTGGCAAGTTTACAAGTACTCTTTCGGCATATTTTGCCTGTTCCCAAATTTATTAGGCGATGTAATGCCTACTTATTTTCACGTTAACTTTGTAATACGTAGGTTTCGAAATACTTCGTGTTTTGTTCTCAAGTATTTTATAGATAAAAGCTTCTCTTAGCTACTTTTAGGCAAAGTTACGATCTTAAATTATGTATGTAGTGTATGAACAACTTACTTTTTCTAATATAGAATAGGGTGTATGCACACACAGCGATCATAAGGGCAACATTCTAGTTGCTTTCTATATAGTAGAGTCACCTGAATTTATACATACTATATAATATTTTATTTCTATCGTATGTTTGTTTTATTTCTTATAAGATGTTCTCATCGATGGTGGAGCTGCATACAACTATAGTTATGTCCCCTATTTTAAATATAATTGTAATAATAATTATTCTATCACATATATCACTACGAAGACCTTTTGATGGATTCTTTATACAAAATACAAATAAGATCAAGTAAAACAATAGCTCTAATATCTAAGTTAAGGAATCCCAAAAGGTCTATGTTAGAAAACAGTTTTTACAATAGATGTCTATGTAGGTATAGCATGAGTTTTAAGATTTTAGATTATTTTACATTACCATTTTATCTTAGTCTTGGCGATTCACAATAATAATTAATTAACTGTAATTAAGTAAATCTACCAGGATTTTTTCTAAGCTCAATTGAGAGTACTGGCAGTTTTGTACTGATTAAAAAAACATTTGAAATAAAATCTCTTTGCAACTTAGAAGCAGTTGCTTTATCTGTACACCTTCTAAAGTGTTTAAGATGGCTTCCAAATATTTTATTAAATCCGTATTTGATGATGGTACTTAAAATTTTACTAAATCTATTTTCATCATCTACAAATTTACTACTGATCACGATTTATTACAAGGACATCCATGAATTTATTATCTCCTATATTACACAACTATATACATTCCTTAAACACGTGGCATTTTATTAAACAAAAATGTGACATTTGAATCAAAAGCATTCGTTGTATTTGACATGAACATAAAAATGCTTAGAATATTTATACTTTTCCGACCTTAATAAAAGATACAAAAATTTAATCAGATGTATTCCTGAAACGTTGAAATAAACAGACGGCAAATATGTTCATAAAAATTACGAGTGAATACTTGGGACGCGAGAAAACTCAAATAAAACGGTATTTATGCGGTACTCAAGTTGTTGTTAAAGGAGTATTGACATTCAATATTTTATAACAGGAATGATGGCATATTAAAGGGCGATACGCATTACTGCGGGTCTGTCAAGAAGTCCGGGTACGCTCGCTAATAAAATAAAGATATATTTAAGTGTTCTTAGGGTGGCAATTTTTGAGTTCAAAATCAACAATAAGTAAAATAAGTTCCATTAGGAAATGTTTACAAAAAGATGTAATTAGTGGTCGTTTATCATAAATGAGCTAACAAGCACTAAAGGGTTTGGATACCACAAGACATTTCATACTTTAGCTGTACATTATTATACAAGCTGTTCCTGCGATTTTACACGTTACGTTTATCTTAAGATCGTCAAATCATGATAATTTGAGCTTTATATCATTAGCATTTACTATGTGTAAATCAAATCATTTTTATTTTCCTTATTATTGAGCAAAAATGCGTTTAGTAGGGTATCCCATTTACTGTCTTTTATATTTTTCACTTAGTCTCTTGACACAATTTGTATGACATCGCTGAGGAATATTTCGTTAGATTATAGTTACATTATTTATCATCTATTATAACGTTGGATAGAAGCCCTGGAGGGCACGAGCGAACCGCCATTTTGAAACAAATACATGCCAGTGATTGGTTGAGCTATGTAAGCCTCGAGCTCAGTGACAGCCTTTATTGAGAATGGGGACAGTTTACTGAGGAAATAAACTACATTTCAATAGACCTAACAATGACACAGCATAATTAATGAGATTGGTTAAGACTTTGTATCTAATACAGCCTGTAACAAAAAAATATAGTCAGAATTATTGATTGAACAGCCTACGCGATAAATCAATCTAAATAAACGATAGATTTTTTTTTTGTTCGGTTTTTATTATTGGTCTAGTTTTTGTTTGTGTCAGGTAACATTCACTGGGCCTTACTCTCACTGAAATTTTATTAGATGGGAATTTTAAATCTCCTGTTTACATGCCAACCCTGCAAATAAATGTACTGCCAGCGAGCTACTAAACACTAAACATTTGTCAGTATTTTGTCACGTGAATACTAATTTAAACAAACTTATATATTACCAATTTACTTGCGATATATATGATATTATCACTGGCACACCCATTTATTTTTGATATACTTTGGCATCAATAATATTAAAGTACATCTTACAAAGAATTACATATAGTCACATACATTGCACATAGCTGGAATATTAATTGCATGACGTATATAATAGCGGAAGACATTTTAAACTAAACTTATTGAATCGGTTAATCTGATTGCATACGCACAGGCAACGCCCATTAGACCAATAGCATGCTAGATTGCTACTGAACTTCTAACTTTGACTGTATTTCAAAATTAAAAATATAAAATTAATAAAAATGTTCTTTATTTGAATAGACTTCTCCATTTTGGCTTTCTGTACCTCTAGTCTTTTATGGTTTCGAAAACGTACATTTTTGTCTATGACTTTCTATTGACGTTGGTTTCAGTTCATTCAAATTGTCAAACTGCCAGCTATTGTACAGCAATTTCAATAGCATGTGTGGAATGCTACAATACCGTACATTTGGGCAGCCTCTATCAATCTGTTAAGGCTTACAAAAATGTATGAAATGTTTTTGTTGTAACTATTCTCGTACTGAATTTCAAACTAGAGGTTCGAAATACCAAAGTGTATTGACAAAGGTTCAGTTACTTAGAAATTATACAGAGTGTAACAATAAGCTGTGGCCATATTTAAATAGTATAGTAAAGTAAAATAATTAAGTTTTGAATGTTCAAACCGTTTCTTCTCTATAACACAGGTTATATCGCAGGTACACAAAGTTTATTATGTTTGCATATAAATAAAAAGATATTAAAAACATAATTATCTGATATTAATCAGTAAATTATGTTTTAATATATTTTACCAGGCCATTTTTGGACTTAATCAGACATGCCATCAGCATCATTAATAGTAACCTTAATTTAAATTAACCTGACCAATCCTGAAAATATGTCTGTCAAAAATTCGCTGTTACTGCATATATCATCCACTTTTTAAATCTTATTTCTGTAACAAAGCTATTATTTTTAATGGAGTAATGAGTTTTGTGTTCGTCACAGAATTAACTACATTCTTCTCCCTTAGCCTTTATTATTCCCAAGTCACTTGAGGTCGGCTTTTCTAGTCTAACCGGATTTGACTGGATATCAGTTTTTACACGGAGCGGCTGCCACCTGACCTCCGCAACCCAAAGGCTAACGATAACCTAAGGCTAGACCAGTGTCAGGATATAATATAATATAATATATACAGAATTAACTACCTATACGACTTTAAAACATGACCACATATTATTGTAACAGGTTTAAATAAACATCAGTATCATTTTCAACATCTGTCGATATTTTTCTACAAACCGAGTAAAATGCAAAATAACGGCCACGTTCATAACAGCTGACATACCCGTATACGTATAACGGTACTCTACATTAACATTAAACTTAAAATTCAGTTAATGTTTAAAATTCACTCTTATTTACATATAAATCGGAGGAATCGTGACAGCCCTGTAGCCAGACATCATCGCAGGATGTTCCTGTGGAAACAGAGAGGTTATGTAAAAAAAGTGTGGTACTTTAAAATCATGCGTCAGTTGATTTTGTTCTACAGTTTATTCATTTAGTCAATCTGTGACCACGATCAGTGCAATTCGCTCGAAACGTCAGGACATAAATGGGTGATTATTTTATTAAAATAATTAGCAACGCAATTAAAACTCGTTGCATAATACTATATGAAGTATGTATACAAATCGTAAAAGTCTAAAATCATTTATTTTATATTACTTAATTTATTTTTAAAAGTCAAGCTATATTTTCTGTATTACTGGGACATTACAAATATTTTAACAATGGGTCATTAAACACCCATATTCAGTATAATAATTTGTGGGTTACACAATTTTTTGCCTCATGTGGGTTTCAAATCCACTCGGTGTGTGAAAACATCGCACCTATGTATATCAGAAGAGTTAAGCAGAGTGTCCGAGCATTTAACTTGTTGCTATCTTTCTGACTTGAGATTGAAGTTTATTCGCTATCGTGAGTTCAGCCATTGAGTTTGTTTAGACAATTCTAAACAGCAGAAGGAAGTCTGAAAACATACCCTATAACGTAGGACTCTTCACAAATAACAATAAAGTTAAAACATTAGCAGTACAACTTATGCGCAACAAGTATTGTTCGTGGATTTACCTTAGTATGACATCATGAGCAGCAATAACGCTGCACAGTAGGATGAGCAGTAGCGACGCTGCTACGGGATCTGTAAAAGAAAGAGATCACATTATATTCATGTCAAACATATACAAAACCATTTATAGTCTAATAAGGAGATCGTCGGACTGCTACGTAAAGGCTTTGAATTTGTACTCAATGCATGTACCTCTAACTTTTCGAGACTATAGGTAATGAGATATCGTTTCGGAAAGTTAGGGACCATCCAGCACTTGACAGCTCTCCTCGTGATCAAGGTTGCTAAAAAGCAACCGAAACGTCGGGATAAATAGATACTTTAAAATAGTGTCTTAAGCTTAACCGCGATCAGTACGTATTAATTTATTTAATTTTTATGTGTAATATTTGCGTAAGTGATAGAAAATATTATGTGTTTCGGTTGTTTGAGTTTGGTATGACTTAACCAGCCTGTCTACCGTGACCATGATCGATGTAAATCGGTTCAAATCTCGGGAAATAATAATTACTTATACCTTTAAATACTTACCAACGTGACAAAGATAACATGTTTTAATTGCGTAAAGGTATTAATATCGTATCAATTGTACGTATCGTATAATAAGGTCTAGCTCAGTGGAGAGACCAACAGACTGCAATGCAAAGGGTCTCGGGTTTCGGTTTCGGGTTCACACCCACGTCGCGAACCTCTGACTTTCGGAAGTTATATGACTTTTCGAAATTATGTGCGTATTGATTGACAATTATCGCCTGCTCCGTGCCTCGGAGAGCATGTTAAGCCGTCGGTCCCGGCTGCCATGAACATCTATGGCAGTCGTTATTGGGAAGTCAGTGCCCTACAATATCCTGACACTGGTCTAGCCTTAGGGTATCGTTAGCCTTCGGGTTGCGGAGGTCAGGTGGCAGGCGCTCCGTGTAAAAACTGATATCCAGTCAAATCCGGTAAGACCAGAAAAGCCGATCCCAAGTGATTTGTGAATAATAAAGGCTAGGGAGAAAACTTGTATTAAATATAATCGAGTTTTAATTCTTCAATTAATTTAATCTGCCTTTCATAGTTCTTATACTTGCACGCACGGATGGTTTAGTGGTTTAAGTGGTGCTACTACGCTTAGTGTTGTGGACTCGAATCCCACACGGGACAAAAATTTGTGCTATACACAAATAGTTGTTCCGAGTCTGGGTGTTCTTTGTGTCCGTTGTTTGAATGTTTGTAAAGTCCCTGCGACACAGGATATATGCCTAGAGCAGGAGTTATCTTTTTTTAATGTTTCATACCAGCGCAACAAACTATTGTATTTATAAAATATTCTCCATATTATTTCGCCATTAGATACCAATGTTAGTTACCTAATACGAAAATAAATAAAATATATTCGGTAACACAATTAAACACAAGAATTTTACTCCGAATACCAATATGGCGTAAATGTTGAGATTATCAGAACATGCGAAGAAAATGTCTCTTAATGAAAATATGACACAGTAATAATATTTGTGCTTTATTAAAGATATTAAGATGTGTACTGGATAAATTGCTAGTTACATACATACATAGATTCACGCCTGTTTCCCGAAGGGGTAGGCAGAGACTACTGATTTCCATTTGCTACGATCATAACATTCCTCATGCACGCTCGCCGGCTTAAGGTGCTCTTAACCTGGCCTTTATTCAGAACGTCTCCGATCTGATTAAGAAACGTTCGCCTTTTTTTTTTTTTTTTTTTTTTTTTTACGTCAGGGGAATGCGTTTACGCACCGTCCGCGCCCGGGCAGAGGGCGCGGGTGTGTGGGACTCGAGCCAGTGAGGCCGGCCCCATACCCACTAAACCCCTGACGACGTTCTCCACGTACCGGTGTCGGTGCCACGGGATTCACGCTAGTATTCACCGTGACACCGACAGGTCTTGGCCCGCCACGTAGCGAGGCGAGCCCCAGCTGTTTGGGGGAGGACTAGATGGTACAGCCCTCCCCTCCACTGAGGGGGGCGCGCGGGGTGCTTACGCCCCTCCCTCGGGCCTGTGCTGCTCGGGCGGCAGACTGCCCAAGTCCACCGCCCGCAGGCCGCCCCCTAGGGTGGCTGGAGGTCTGTGCGCGCCCTACGGCGGCGCCCTGGACGTCTCCTGCGGTTTGGGTGGGGAGAGACCAGCTCCCTCTCCCGTTCCGCCGCCTCCTTCGCGGACATCACTGCCTCGCAGAAGGCGACGGCGGCCTCCCATGCACCCTCGCTCCGGACCATGGACAGAACCATTTCCGGCAGCGAGAGGACCTGGACACCCAGTGCCCCGGTTAACGACCGGCGCTGCTCCTCCCAAGCTGGGCACTCCACGAGTGTGTGCAGCACCGTATCCTCGGGACCGTCACCGCAGTGGTGACAACAAGACGTCTCCTCCCGGCCTATACGACACAAGTACCTCCCGAAGCATCCATGCCCGGTGAGGACCTGCGTCAGCCGGAAGGTCAGGGCGCCATGGCGCCGCTCCAGCCACTCCTCCAGGATTGGACTTACCGCCGCTATTGCGGCGTGCCCTGCGCTCGGTCGCGCAAGCCGTTCACCCCAGTCCGCCCTTAGGACGTCGCGGAGCTCCGCCCGCCGCGCCTCCACCTCTCTCGGCAAAGGCCGAAAGCCCCGCTCCAGAGCCTCCCCGCGCCACTGGTAAAGCGACGCGAGAAGTCTGGCCTCCAGGTCCCAGGGCGGTGATCCGGCCAGGAGGCTTGCCGCCTCATAGGAGATCGTGCGGTACCCTTTCGCGACCCTGACGGCCATCACCCTCTGCGGCCTCCGCAGCAGGGCGGCGTTACGGGCCGTCAGGTTATGCCCCCAGATGGGGCTCCCATATAGGGCCATCGCCCGCACGACCCCCATGAAGAAACGTTCGCCTAGGTGTTCCCCTTGCAACTGTTCTATGCTTGTTATAACATTATTATAAGGAAGAAGAGTAAAACTAACAGTACAAACGATTCCACTCCATTATAAATGATTAGATTTTGCTCGCGGTTTTGCTTACGTTAATGTAGATTTCCCTCGGGAACAGGTTTTTTTTTATGGTTATCTACCCTATGGCCTTTTCTGTACCCCTGACAAAGTGCATGCGGAATTTCACGGTGATTGGTCTAGTAGTTAAGGCGTAAACGTGACAAACAAACTTAAATCCGCATTTATAATATTAGTTAGGATGTAGTCTGTACGTGTAGTACAGCACTACTGGCTTATAAGTAAAGTAGATATTAATTTCATAAAAAATATCATTTATTTTCAGACAGACCCTAATAATTAAGACAACGTTTATTATTATTTACGTATACGTATATATTACGTTGCCTTAATTTATTATTATCAATATTAAAATAGTTTGGAATCCATCGTAACTAATATTATAAATACGACTGTGAGTTTCTTTGTTAAGCTTTCACGCATTAACTACTGGAAAATCATCACGAAATTTCGCATAGTTGTTTTTAGGGGTATAAAAAAGAACACATGGCACCTTTCAACCGAAAAACTCGTGTTCCATTAATGATAATATATTAAAGTTATAAATATACTTCTAGAAGTAAGAGTAGTGCCTTGGTGGCGAAGCCGTAATGGATGTGACTTACATCGCTTGAAGTTTTGGATTAGATTCCCGGGAGCAAAGTGGTATAGGATTTTCTGTCTAGTTAATCTCAGTAGTAGCGCTAAATCTAAAACAGTGTAGATGACAGTAGGCTTACCCCCTATTGCATGGGACTAAAACATAGCTCGAGAAACTATCACTTCCAAAATATAGTCGTGAGATTATGTATGTAGGATTTTTATTATAACTCACAAACACACTGAAGTGTATCCCCTCTCTCTACGACTAACCCAGTTTATGATATAGCGTTCCCCTATACCAACCATTAGGTTATAATAGTAGGAGCCGCTGTACCTTCCAGTCCCCATGAGCACCTTCCGGGACCAGTTATAGACAGGTCTTGTTCCCAAATCTCTCCCATATCTCCAGTATGGTACCGGAGCTGTATAAGGCACGATCACTTCCCGACGTACATCCATACGCCTACCTAAATAGGCCTACAAGCTGGGTGTGGCCCGAGTCACACTAGCTGTGACTCTTACTTGCTGAGCAGGCAACCACCCGAGATGCGTTGTGGCAGCGAAACTACGCCGCCATTTCGCTAAAGACAACTCCGTGTGTCGCGCGACCGACTGGTTCGCACTAGCCGCGCATGAGTCCGACGCTCGAACGCCATGTGCTTGCCGAACAACGAACATGTCGTCCTCAGCGGCTAACCACATAGCCCCTGCGAGTCCAACCTCAATGTCAGGCACCTCGCACTCTAGTCAGCGGTCGATAGAACACGCCTTTCGAGGCGCAGTGGTCTTCCTGACCCCGCAGTACCCTGGTCCTAAGGGGGAGACCCGTAGTTCTCCCCCCGAAGCCCTATCTACTTGAGTCCTGAAGATAGGGACACTGAAAAGTATCAAATAAAGTGTAAAAACATATACTTAATGGAATCCTGTCAATTCTTGGAATGCCAGATATAATTGAAAACCTATTGTGTCTGGCCGCCGGTGAGTCGCTGTCACTCAACACGTATTCAAATATCGGAAAGAATCACCATTAGAGGCCATCTAAAATAATGTTCCCAAAAATATATTATACTGGACGTTAAAATTGGACGAATGCAAAAAATGGTCAAGAGACAGGGCGCGCGGCCAAACGCAATATTACTTTTTCCCTAACCACATGTTACCAAAGGATCTTTATTTAATAAACTTGATCGAATGAACAATAGATTTGGGGCTACAAGCTACAAGAAGAGTATTAGGATCGGCGACCCGCCCCCCACGAATATCGTGAACAATGCTAGGGGCGTCACTATTCAGTTCATGTAGATAAATATTTAATCCTTTTCCGTGACCATGCCTGCTGAAAAGTAAGCTAAACGTCGGGCAAAATTTAAATTAATTTTAAATATTTAAAAGTCGTAATTCGTAAAGTTTAACAATTTCGTATACTTTCTTATGTTATGTAAATATTTTTATCGAAACATATATAATATTCTTATATTAATTTGATGATAAAGATTGCAGAAATATACTTGATGGCACTACTGTGCACATATTATTCCGCTTTTGTCTTGGGGTTGCTTCTGAAAAGTACATAAGTAAACTACTGTAACAAAAAATCGTCTTTTATATCTCAACAATAATCAGCTGCGCGGATTGACTCGATGCTGTCAAGTCAAGCAGCATGTCTATGATATTCTTGAATATTTATAAAGTTTACCATTCCACATTCAAAAAGCACAATGGACTTACTCTTTTTATTTGAGAGAACGACTGACGAGGTCGATATGCTATAATAATGCTATGGTAACAAAGTAAGGTAACATTCTTTATTGCCATAATAAACTATAACTATATATTTTTCATATAAAATAACAACAAAATAATAAAAAAGACAATTAAATAAATAGTTCGCAAGTAAGAAATAAATAATATGCGATTGTGGCAACAAATTCAGCATTGATGTTGCGATAAAACTGATGTGTTATCGCAATGCTGATTTTCAAGCGGTTAATCAAGTTTACGCATATTACGGCTCGCCTTAGCTAGTGACTTCACTACATATTATAAAATAAAGTCTCCCGCCGCGAGTCTCTGTCTGTCTGTTCGCGATAAGCTCAAAAACTATTAAATGGATTTTCATGCGGTTTTCACCAATAGACAGAGATACAGAATAGACATTCATGATGAAGGTTTAGGTGTATAATTTCTTAAGGTTACCCGTGCGTAGCCGGGACGGGCCGCTAGTATGCTTTTAAGTAAAAACGATATGTTATGCTTATAACATAGCACTTTTTTAAGAAGCACTGACCATCCTAGAGGCCACAGGAATAACACAAGATTACTTGATTGCGATCTAAATGTTAATATCCATAGTACGATAATTCTCATGCTTGTTTTACATAGGCTAATTATTGCGTGCAGATTATGCTTAAAGATGTATGTTCTAATATTTTGTTACATTACATATAGTTCACTCGGTGTAAATACTTATTTCCATATTCTAAAGATGTTCCGATTGATTTCCATACACGTTCCCGAGCTGAAAAAAGCTGTTTATCATTCCACGCGTGTTGTAATGTCATGAGAAATGTACGAGAAATATGTATCATAATAGAATAAAGGAAGGTGATACCAGAATACATATCTGAAATCAACTATAGAATTTTTTTGCTTCTACTTTCATATGGCAAAGATATTATAGTTTAATGTGATATGGTTAGCAATCGTATCCATATATTAAAATTTAGTTTTTTTACCCGTTATTCCATTACCGTAACGTATCGATTCAAGTAATTAGTGGTGATTAATCAAATTCATCTATATACAGGATGTCCCAGACGTCGACATCAAGTCGGAATCAGGTAACAGGCTAAGTTATAAATTATAATAGCTATCAGAAAAAGATAAAAAATCTAAGATAAGTATTTTAAAAACTATAGGCGTTTAAAAAAATAACAAAAATCTACATCCTGTAACGGTCTTTTCACTTCTGCTACTACAGATATTTACTTTTTGAATTATGTTTTTTTGTTATGTAATCTCGAATAATAGAAAAAAAATCGACAAACTAAAGAAGCCTGTTACCTGATTCCGACTTGACGTCGACTTCTGGAACATTCTGTATAATATATATATATATATATATATATATATATATATATATATATATATATATATATATATATATATAAATGTTTTATATATATTTGGTTGGTATGAGAATAGGTTGTAAAGTATATTTCAAACCACTAGAAATAATTAATGCGGCAAAACAACGTTTGCCGGGTCAGCTAGTTGTTATATTAAGTGATTTCACATATGTTTGGGCATGGCAATATTCAAGTATGACAAGATATCATTGATGATTTTAAAAGGTAGATTGTTAACGAATCAAAACTAAACATGGCTTAACATAATGTTTGAATTTGCGAGTCGCTACTGACCGGGTACCAATTTTCAAATTCATATTAAATTAGCCATGCCTGACTTCTACTAAAAAGAAATCAATTGTTCTAAACTTATATGATATTTTGTTTGAATGCAGATCTTTTTGTTGCCATTTCAATTATAATCGAAGTTGTTTCTTTCGACTATCATCGATTTTCTACTAGTTACACCAGAATTCTAGTAAATGACGCTTCAGTTATTTGAGTATTGCTAATAATAATATTAGCAATAGTTGATGTATTAGTTGATTAGAATCAACAATGTGTTTTAATTACCTATTAAAAGTATTCGAATAATTTTAACGATGTAACGATAGTGTTTAATCGATTATCACACATCACTAGTTTGAATCTATTTTAATAATGCAATCGAAACAAATACAGAATGAATATTAACAAAATCCAAGGGACGCTGAAATCATTTCCAATATAATCTTTTTAAAGCACTGAACTAAAATATTCGCGGCTATGACTCTGAAAATAATTTTACTATGAATAAGTGATTGATGATTGCACATTATTTCGTATTCAATTTGAATGACCATTTAATTTATTTTTCACCAATGCGTTATATTAAAAATATAATTACCTTCTCTAATTCATCATTTCATGATTGACATAATAATTGATATTTTATAATTATGCTGTCGATCAAGGCTTAACTGCAAAGTGCTGTAGTATATTCGAAATATTTGTTTGGAATTGTATTATTTCGTGGACTGCTGGTAATTTTCTTAAATTACGAGGAGTTGTATATTCCCAATTTTTTTTTTCTTCGTTTTTAGGAGGCCATAGAAAACATTTATACAAAAATGCCTTGATGGTACAGCGGTATAGAAGGTGACTAATATATAAGCCGTCGAGGATTTAAATACCAGTTCAATTATTTAACTAGTTTATATGCACATAGCTTCAAATAGTGTTGCATGCCACGATATAGAAATCTAGACCTTTGTGTGTCAGTCCAATGGTTAACATATATACAATATAAATTTATTTTATGCGAATAGTTAGTACGAGACAGCCCTGGAATGACCTCTGTCGACGTCACAATATCTTTATCGATCAGGCCCCGGTTTTTATCAACATCGAAAACAGAATTCCTTATAACAAATGGCTGATCGTTGGCCGCTATTGACACTGGACAGTTCGCGGCATTTTGCGTAAGCAGAATTTAATGATATTGTGAAGGGTGCAATTTTTCTTGCAGCTGCTATAAAAAGGGTCATCCGTAAGTAAAGACTGTGTTTGGTATAGATGTGGAGTGATTTAGTTGTCAATGTGATAAGGGCTGAGCCTACCGTCATTTGTAAGAGTTTTGTTCTCAAAGCCGTTTAGGAAAAAGTCAGGAAAATCAGGGCAAAGTAAAGGAAGTTACTTGAATGTATTGCTTTACGTTTTGCAAAAATACACTGTAATATTATAGTATCTATTATGTTAAATATAAGGCAAGAGTAATTATAAATTTTATTGTGTTTAAAATAATTATGCACATAGTTGTTTACCCTCGTGAAATACATAAGTCTGCACTTTAAATGAACTATTAGGTTAGGACGGTTAGTTTCTGGATTTGATTTGATAAAAACACTGAAATATTGTGGTACTAGATTTTGCCTGCAGTTTTGCTCGCGTAAATGTAGGTTAGGTTGGGTTATTAACAGTACTTTTTTCTGGATGAAAGGTACCTTATGTCCTTTTCTGTACCCCAGACAACGTGTATGTAAAATTTCATGTTGATTGGTTAAGTAGTTAAGGCATGAAAGCGTAACAAACAAACAAACAAAAAAACTCATATTCGCATTTATAATATTAGTTAGGAATAGGAAGTTAGGATAAAGTTAAAAAGACGTAACACAACAAAGTTTAAAATAATTTCAAACGTGGCTCTTTGATCTTTGGTGAAATATGTTTATACTTTGAATCTTCTCAACATGTGTTTAACTCTTTCTTTTGTACTACTCCATATCAGCTTAAAGTCGGTTCTGAACTGAACTGCAAGACAGCAATAGAGGTGACCAACCCTTTTAGGTTAAGGTTTTATAATTATGAAAATAAACAAAAGTATTGGTGTACGATTATGCTTATCCAAAGAAAATACAGGAACTTACTCCTATATGTCCCGGCGGAGACAAGCATTACCATTTAACAAACATATTGCTAGACCCCGTGTTGTAACTGAGAATTCTCTTAAAATTCTGTTCCCAACAGTTTGCCTAACTTAGATCCAGAAATCCCATAATTATCGCAAAATTGGTGCAGATTTCAAGTTCAAGAGACCAGCAAGGCAGCTTTTTCCTAGCCATGACGTATCCCGCGTAACTGGGAATGCATAAAATGAAATATGATAATCCAGAACATGGTTTATCTATAAGCTATGTTTAAGTGCAAGTCATCTAAATCGCGTATTTAGATTAATCGTGATTGACAAAAAAAAACCAAACCTTTTTACATCTTTATAAGCTTTGGATCATAAATAACTAAATAAATTTATTTTGACGCGCAAACTATGCAATCTTTTCAATTCCAACGATATCTTCGTAGGTGACAAGGTGCAGGGTTTAATGTAATGATTGGCCGGCCTTTTGCCGATCATAGGGGTGGATCTTTTTTTATCCCTTCGATATGATCTCATGACCGTCCCTTTTGACAACGAGGGCTCCCAAAACGTGTCTTTATTCGTGAACTAGGGAGAAATAAACTGGATATATCGAGGATAAATGTATTGTGAATGACATAATGCACTCTTTTGAGAAGTTTAGTAGAATTTTATTATTGACCAGATTTTGACCGCAACTTTGTTTACGATAAGTTCAGTATTATATAACCCCCCAGTTTACACCTTTAGAGTTTATATAATAATATCAGCCTTGATCCTCCTCTTTCCACGAGCCTCTTTTTAGTATGAGAAGGGTTAGGCCATAGTCCACCACGCTGGCTCAGGTGGCAGACTTCACATATCTTCAAAAACATTGTGTCGAAGTTAGATTAGTGATCGTCTACGTGCTATAAGTAATCTCTGTGCAAAATAACAAGTCTTTAGAGATCTGTAATTTTCAAATTCTATTTTATTTTGTCCATTCTCTGGAGTCTTGGCTGTGCATTGATTGAGTCAGTCAGTTTATCCATGTATATGTATATTTGGATAATATTTAATGATAACCTCACTACTATTATACATGAGAAAATTTGTTAATCAAAGTTTACAAAGTGTAAATTAAAGATGTTAGGTATATATGACTCAATCATCACCTAATATAATATAAGGGGAAGCCGAAAATATGGATTTCTTTCTTTATCTTTCTTGTTTGTTTGTTCGAGTTCAACTGTCTTGATGGCTCGTTGTTATATGCGAATAATGTGCATGAGGATTTCTTGGTCAATATATGTGTTATGAGGCTTTTCTGTCAAGAAAGCCTTAGTAGCAGCACAGATTCCTGAAATGTGCCAGAAAGTAGGTGGAAAGTAAACGCTGCAAATTAAATTTATGTGAACTTACTATAAATGTCATACATCGGTGATATAGACGAGAGACTGTTTGTTTAAATAATTTACTGGCTAATATTTATAACGCCAAATGAAGAAATACAAGTTTTTGATCATTACATTAACAATATTACTACGTAATCCAGCAGATATTTTGCCTGATTTTGCCAAAAACGTCCGATACTAGGCTTAACCTGTCCCGCAGGCAGACTCTATTATCAGGGTTAGCATGTGTCATAACTCTCTTAGACCAAATAATTACCTAAGGGGTATCCGAAGTTGTGGCTTTTCTTCATACTAGTTTGGTTACTTAGTTAGTTCGAGATGCAAGTCATAACTACTGAATGGATTTTGACACAGCTTTCACAGTTTAAAAGTTTGGTGTTGAACTTCGAATCTAAGCCATGTTTCAGCTAATTTTGTTTAATACAACCGGTGACTTTTCCTATTAGGAGTATCTCTCTACGTTTGCCTGGTACGCAGGGTTCTCAGGGTCGATCCCAAGGCACGCCGCTGACTCATCGAAGTTATGTATGTATAAAATATTTATCGCTTGATTTAACAGTGAAGCATAATCATCGTGTGGAATCTTTTACGTTGTCTATAATGTTCTTGATGAGTAAAGTCTGCCAACTCGCATTTGGCTGGCGTCGTAGACTATGGTCTACCGTTCTCAAATCAAGAAGAAGCTCGTGCCCAGCAGTGGGACGGTTTATATACAGGACTGATATTATTATCATATGTGGCAATAAAAAATGTTTTATTTTTTTCTTAACCCTAAGACCACTGTGTATTATTGAAGGGCAACCGGAACAATAACCTTATACAATCGTATCTACATATTTGTTTACGAAAGATAACTTCGTTAATACATTGTTAACTTTCCTTCCTTGGACATAAATATTATTTATCGTTGGAATAATATCGTACACTATCATTTTGTTTATTGACTCAACAAATATTACGGAATAGGGGAGAACGGACGATACTTTATTTATGTCTGGCTTATTGATTTTTCTACAAGCGAGGTGATAGACAAACATACGCCTGCCTTATGGTAAGTGGTTACCGCAACCTATATATGGTTGCAAAACCAGGTAACCTTTAAGAAAATAAGTCGCTAGGTTACCAGATTCTTTACTGACTGAACCGTGCTTCTTTTTTGTTTATTCTATGTACTCAACCCAAAAATTTTACGCGTACTTCTTTAGGTTGAGAAAAGGAAAGCAATATAAATAATCAAATATGTTTTAGTAAATAATTATCCACGGCACATTTCGCCTTTTCTAGGCATGCGAACATTAATTATGTCTTGAATTCTAGATTTAAATATCCTATTATAACTTATTACACTAACAAGACTATTCTGGTATGTACGTATATTTATTCTTGATTCATTTTAATGGGTATTGCCCAAGTATTCATGAAAGCAGCGATAGCTCAGTGGGGAGACCAACAGACTGCAATGCAGAGGGTCTCGGGTTCGAACCCACGTCGCGCACCTCTGACTTTCGGAAATTATATGACTTTTCAAAATTATGTGCGTATTGATTTACAATTATCGCCTGCTCCGTGCCTCGGAGAGCACGTTAAGCCGTCGGTCCCGGCTGCCATGAACATCTATGGCAATCGTTATTGGGAAAGTCAGTACTCTCTAATATCCTGACACCGGTCTAGCCTTAGGGTATCGTTAGCCTTCGGGTTGCGGAGGTCATGTGGCAGCCGCTCCATGTAAAAACTGATATCCAGTCAAATCCGGTTAGACCAGAAAAGCCGACCCCAAGTGACTTGGGAATAATAAAGGCTAAGGGAGAAGAAGAAAGCCCAAGTATTCATGAATGGTATAAAACATTTCTCTTTTAGCCATGGTAGATTCTATTAGTGTGAGTGAAATTTTAGCTTTAAGCTACCATTTATACACTGTCAATGGCTTTACTGATGTTAAGAGGTATAACTACTGTTCATGGACTTTAGCAATGGCAGGTGTTTACACAGCCATAGCTGTCTACCATGTCAGTAAGACATACTCTCTTTAAATGTCATTTGAAGAAGGACAAGTTACTGTGCTCTGGAATCAAGGCAGATAGTTCATTCCAGACCCTGCACGTACTTGAGAAAATTATCGCTGAAAGTAATAATAATAACCCCTCTAGGACAGTCGTTTTCTCATCATGAGACTAACGCGATATTGGAGGGCATAGTACACTAGCTTTTAAACTACCACCTTCGCCATGATATAAACAAAAAATGTATTACCAGGTTAAATAAAAGCGCACAAACCGCAGGGCAGCTTGTGGCGAGCTGAATGTGAGTGGCGACACTGCGGTCCTGAATGCCTCCGAGAGTCGATTACGGCCTCGTCCCCAGCTTGCCAGTACTGACGACTTCTTAGGACGTACTACGTAGGACTCTCAACTCTGGCTTGCCTTGATCTGCTGGTCAGAGGGATGCCGCTAGAGCTACATGCTTGAGGGTGGAAGTGTTATTTTCAAGGGCATAACTACGGGTAAAACCCGCCACCAGACCCGTGATAGTGAAACCGGCGCCGCACCACTCAATACCCCTAACCGCTCGCACTGGTGTTGCCCTCTGCTGCTGGCTTGTATGCCAATCGTGGCTATTCAGGGAGCCCATCTAGTGAGTTGGCGAGTCACTTTCTACCCATTCAATTAATGCTAGTCGAGTATTCAGGGCAGACGCCGTTTTTTCATCCATACTTACCAATATACCAGTCCATCAAACACCCATACCCATAGCCCATATATTAGAAGAGTCCAAACGTAGCAATAGTCCTACGCCTGCTGCGGCAAGTGCTGCTGTAGGTGTTCCTACATCCCACCTTTGATTTAAACTCGAAGGGCCTCTTCACGTTGGACCCATGTCTCCGTGTAAGCCTCCCAAAGGGCCTGGTATTTTTCTAACGTATTGGGGTAATACCCGTGGAAGAGAAACAAATAATAATAATCTATCACATACACACAACACCATCTAGCCCAAACTAAGCAGAGCTTGTGCTTTGGGTACTAGACAATGGATAAACATACGTATATACTTTTTTTCTGTCCATACATATTATACATAGAAACACCCAGACCAAGACAAACATTCATGTTCATGCACACAAATGTTTGACTTGTGCGGGAATCGAACCCGCGACCTTAGGCGTGGCAGTCGGTTACACTAACCACTATGCCATCAAGCCCGCCTAAGACCGTCAAAGTGTA
Organism: Catocala fraxini; assembly: GCA_930367265.1. Lineage (NCBI taxonomy): Eukaryota > Metazoa > Arthropoda > Insecta > Lepidoptera > Erebidae > Catocala > Catocala fraxini. The sequence continues at coordinate 27,888,330 of OV884028.1, read as the reverse complement.
ACGAGCTAGACAATTACGTTTCCAAATAAAATAAAGTATAGTATCGAGTGCTTAATGCAGTATATATGGGTGTCTCGCATTATTTATGCGTTGTATTTTCAGGCTATGTACTGCCACAAAAAATATCCTACATGGAAAACTCACTAACAATTTGCCTGACCCTGACATCAAAACCAAACTCCTAATATCAGGTTGCGACTAAAATATTCTGCGTAAACTTATACAGCTATGGAACTAACGAGGCTGGCATGAAATAATTTAATTATAATAACATCACGTTGCCACAAAACCACATAACTAGTCGTGAGATTATGCTACAATACGTTATTTAACAGAATAACTAACCAAGACAAATAACGAACTGTTGTTTTATGATAAAGGCAAATATGCGGCAAGTATACGCAATAAATACGAGCTCATCTCTATCTTATCCGTTGAACAAGCGGCTAGGGTTGTCACAATAGAAAAACGTATTGTATCGCTATTTTGATTCATAGTGTATATGTATGTGTGTGAAAATAACTGTATTACCAGTCATTGTAGAATCTTCTATAAGTAGTTAGAAACTTTCTTTGATAATTTGAAATTATAATAATTACACTTACTATAAATAATAACATAAGAAAAGCATACTATTATATTTTCGTGTCAAATAAGTACAAAAATTTGAATATATATTTTTTCTAAGGAAACGGATATGCCTAAGTTGTATCGAGTGATACTTCAATGGATAAGGCATTAAATTTGCGGTCCCATTTCCGACGTGAATCCACTCCCAGCAAATTCTATTCTAGCTTATCTTACGAGGTTAAAATAATTTATTATTAAAAAAGGCTAATAGCTGTTTGGGGTATTAATAGTAGTATTATTAAAAGCACCTCCAGCTAAGCTTATTGACATCAAATCGGTATTGCAATGGTTAGTATTCAAACCAAAAAGCTCTCGATTGCAAGAATACATAAAGAGAGATGAATAAAAAATCAGCTTGAAGTTAAGATACTGCGTATAATAGAGCAGGCTTGTAATGATGGCTGCCTTAACTTAAATACACATGTATATTTCGTAAAAATAAGCAGATACATACATATATGTAATACCCTTTTTCTCTAGCTATATTTTTGTGCTTGCATTAAGCCGACTGAAGCATATTGCCTTCCAGAAAATACATAGTAGTACTCCACGTAGTAATTGAGAACTTCTCAACAGAAAATAACATTTTACCAACTACAAGAGCTGCTACGTACTAGGTAACAAATGCCAAAGGATAAATGGAAATCTTGTTTTCAATACTAATTTAAACTAAATTGTTATATTCTACTAAACGAAGACAATTATAGAATTGTCTCTCCGCTCATAATTACGTGAAGACTTATCACTGCCTTTGCCTTCATTATACATAGCTCCACACAGCATATTATATTGCATCATGCTCTGTCTTCCTCCATGCCATGACTATTTTAATTACGAAATTATCTATCTATATTATCTGTTTAATCTGTTTCTGTTTTAAAAAAGACATCTCCTTCACTAGGAATTATTCCTGTGTCGCAAAGGACTTACAAACATTCAAACAACGGACACAAAGAACATCCAGACTCGGAACAACCATTTATGGATCACGCAAAGTTTTGTCCCGTATGGTATTCGAACACACAACCCTCGGCGCAATGGCATTGGTGAAACCGCTTAAACGACTACGCCATCCATTCAGGCTTCATATCGCTCTGTCACAATTGTTGTCCTGTCGCCTTTATCATATCTGCGCTATACAAAGAATAATATTTGTTTAAGTGTGGACAGCCCTAAGCTGATGTATAAACATGACCGATCGGAACAAGCATTCGAGACCAACATTAAGTATAAAACTCAAATATTTCTTTAGGGAAAAACTTCTCGTAACTTCTTTTCTGCTTAGTAAAGCTTGTGATTAATTAATCTTCTTCTTTTTTCTCTCTCGTAAAACAGCGAGAATTTGCTCTGTCTAATTGCTTCACGATCGATTAGTTTGTGGGTATTTAAATATTGCTTGTTTTTCCGACTGAGAGTAAATTACGTATTTTATTTTCTTTTCTAAAGACTATTTCTAGCTGCATCAGGTATTTTGCCCTGAATCAAGACTTTACAAATATACGATAAACAGTACACCGACACTCAGAATAATAATTTTTGGTCACAAATAATTTTTCGTAGGGATTTGAAGCTATAACACTCAGTGCAGAGGCAGCGCCTGATCGCAATACGCTGCGTACAGTCAAATCAAATATTATTAACCTCTGAGTCTTCATCGAAGAGGTTAATGAAAACACTTTGTAACGGTCTGTGTGCTAGTGACAGATTGATGTTATTGACAGGCATAGCTCCGGAACTACTGGACCGATTGACTTGTAACTTGGTGTGCAGACACCTTGGGGTCATACCTTGGTCGAGTTTAAATATGGGTCCTGGAGGTCAAAAGATCCTCGAGATATAGGGATCACATATTTTAAATGGGAAAATATTGACTTGTAAGTTGGTGTGCAGACACCTTGGGGTCATAACTTGGTCGAGTTTGAATATGGACCCTGTGGGTCAAAAACCCGAGATACCTATATCTCGGGGGTCTTTTGACCCTAGGGCACAAGGTAATAAGGTCAGGGGATATCCACCAACAGAGTGATTTGGAAGTCCAAGGGAGAGGCTTTTGCCCTGCAGTGGGACATAACAAAAGCTGATGAAAAAAAAAGGACACATGAACGCGAAAAGTTGAATCCTGAGCTTTTACACCCATCTCGTTTATAAAAAAAACATACCAATCCCTGTGTAAAACAATTTTTAAGTATTCCAATTGTTTTTGTTGCATTTTTATGTAATAACTAAGCTTGCGGTACGGCTAGTGGTAGTCTATAACTCTCGCCTTTGAACATATCTATTATTAAGTGTAATATCTGTGGGTGGCTGACTCTGCAAATACTAAATTGCTACACAGTCAGTACAAAGGAGATATCACTGGTCCCCAAGAGGGAGTGCATTGCTGTTTAAGGAATTTGGAGCTAGCAGTAACACAATACAAGATTATTTGGTTACGATTTTCTTCTGACTAGAGTGCGCTGCAGATGTGTGTGCCTGTTTCTTTCTGTCTGCATGGTCTCAAATTTGATTCCCAAGTCGGGCGGAGTTGCATTGGATTTTTCTATCAAGAAATTTACAGCCTGTGCTCGAAAAACGGCAATGTACTCACTCCTTTGACGTTGGGACTTGAGCTCACGAAATGTGGGTGTGTAACTTTTTTTTTTAAATTATAACTGTCGTACTAGAAGTAAAGTCAAGAGTTTGCATTAAATTCAATGCAAACTCTGTTCAAATCAAAACAATGTATGGCAGGAATTATGTGTTAATCACTTACATAAGTACATTATTGATGACAAATTTTGGACCTTTGCTTGATTTTATTGTGTATATATTGTAATTTTAAAATGGTCTAGCTTGAGAGAGTCTGGCGATCTGTAACACAGGGGTAACCCTAGCACGGACTCCAAGTCTCTCACAAAGGTATAATAAAGATAATATATTAAAATTTTTAGATCAAAATGTTTGAATGTCATAAATACCTTTGTAAAGAAAATAAACATACTTTATTATTATAGCGATAACTCAGTGGGGAGACCAACAGACTGTAATGCAGAGGGTCTTGGGTTCGAACCCACGTCGCGCACCTCTGACTTTCGGAAGTTATATGACTTTTCGAAATTATGTGCGTATTGTTTGACAATTATCGCCTTTTTTTTTTTTTTCTTTTTTTTTGACCCAGGAAAATCCTTTATGGATACCCCCTGCCCCGGGGGGGGAAGGGTGGTTATGTGAGACTCTCCGCCCCTGAAGGGGGTCGGTATACACACTAAAAACCTGGGGTGAGCAGTCCCTCCGCCGACGGAGTGGGGCGGGATGGGGTCGCGTTAGCAATCACCATCCCGCCCCGGCGGTTGGCCCGGCTGATGGTGACCGGGCCTCAGCACCTATGGAGGGAAGGCCTTGCTCACCAAGGCCATCCCCCAGACGTGTGGGGCCGTGCAAGCCGGTAGAGAGTCCCCCGACTCTGTACCAGTGACCCCACTATACAGGAGCGAAAAGGCGGGCAAATCGCCTCCTTCTCGCTCCCGTCCGTCTGCGCCGGAGAGGGTCAGCGAGGAGGTTGTTCTCCCTGACCCTCTTGACAATTATCGCCTGCTCCGTGCCTCGGAGAGCACGTTAAGCCGTCCGTCCCGGCTGCCATGAACATCTATGGCAGTCGTTATTGGGAAAGTCAGTACCCTCTAATATCCTGACACTGGTCTAGCCTTAGTATATTGTTAGCCTTTGGGTTGCGGAGGTCAGGTGGCAGCCACTCCGTGTAAAAACTGATATCCAGTCAAATCCGGTTATACTAGAAAAGCCGACCCCAAGTGACTTGGGAATAATAAAGGCTAAGGGAGAAGATTATTATTATCTTAACGGACACTAGCTTTCTGCATATTGTTTATTCTATCCCCCCTTATTGACCAACATAACCCGGGAGAGATGATAAGCCATAGCAGTGGCTATATGTGCTAGCCTGATCTGAACACAGAATCTCTTCACAAAAATCCACAGAACACTTTGAAAGTCGAATCCAAGACCTTGTGGTCTCCTACTATTAATAATATAACTAACATAGCAGTCAATCAGTAAGTAAGGCCTTAAATTATGAAATAATTATTTAAAAAATATATAGGTACAAGTGATTAATAATAAAAACAATAAGATGCTATTAGGGTATTCAGGGCAGACGCCGTTTTATCATCCATAGTTACCAATATACCAGTCCACCAAACACCCATACCCATAGCTCATATATTAGAATCCATACGTAGCAATAGTCCTACGCCTACTGCGGCTAGTGCCGCTGTCGGTGTTCCATCCCACCTATGATTAAAACTCTCGAAGGGCCTCTTCACGTTGGACCCATGTCTCCGTGTAAGCCTCCCAAAGGGCCGAGTATTTTCCTAACGTATTAGGGAAATACCCGCGAAAGAGAAACAAAAAACAATAAAATATCTTATCTTTTTGAATTCCTGTATCGCGGGGGAATTAACACATATTCAAACAAGTGAGAAACGGCCATGAATTGCCGTAAATCTTAGAGTTCGAAAAAATGGTATCACGTGACCTTGATAGAGGTCAAAGATCTTTGTCATTTCGGGGGTATATCGACTATGCCGAATCGAATGGCGTTGACCGCGAGTCTCTAGCTCTTACGGTTCTTGACGGACGGACAAAGCTGTTGCATAAGAGTTTTTTGAACTCCAAAAATGGACACAAGGAACGCCCAGACTCGGAATAACTATTAGTGGATCACACAAATTTTTGTCCCCACAACACTCGGCGCGGTGGCTGTTGCGAAGCGGCCAATTAAACAACTGCGCCATCCGTGCAGTTCAACTTTGCCCACCCCGTGGAGAATATTATATACTCATGAGACTACGTATGTATGACTTTCAGTAGAGTTCATGCACCTGTCGGTTTTCACCACCATTAAAAGGGGATCTCTTTGCCCTTCTCGAAGGTCAAGTTATTCCAAACATCCAATCGACCAATTATTCTCTCACATCACTATTAATATATAGCCGGCCTCGATGGCGTAGTGGTTAGTGTAACCGACTGCTACGTCAAACATTTGTGTGCATGAACATGGATGTTTGTCTTGGTCTAGGTGTTTCTATGTATAATATATATGTATTTACAAAAAAAAGTATATATGTATGTTTATCCATTGTCTAGTACCCATAGTACAAGCTCTGCTTAGTTTGGGCTAGATGGTGTTGTGTGTATGTGATAGAATATTATATTGTTATTATGTTTTGCAACGTATAAGTATTCTTAAAAAACTTTCCAAGAAGGCTTAAAATAGTTCTAAAAATTGCGACAAGTATATCAATAATGAAAAATTATCATTCTTTAATATTGAAAATTACATCGATAATTTCTGTTTAAATTTCGTTAACCTTTATTATTACTAAGCCTTATAGTTAATTTTGAGACGAACTTTTGACATTAGTCTTTAATATGAAGAGTTTCTATCTATTTTTAATATTTTATGGTATTAGATTATTCTGTCTAGGACTGGAATATTAGACATAATTGAAAAATACAGTTGCCGTGGGCATACGATAATATACTTTTGTCTGAAATTATCATGAAAACTTGTTATACTTTTTTCTTTTCTTTTCTTTTCATGTGGTTAGTGGCCAACCTGTTGTCAAGAGTTGTTCAAGCCGCCCGTAGGCCTCTGACATGGCTTAACGACTGCTGTCAATTTGACAACAACCGGGACTGACTTTTTACGTGCCCTCCGAAGCACGGAGATGCTCAGATGAAATACCACTTAGCGGTCACCCATCTATAGACTGACCGCACCCAACGTTGCTTAACCTCGCTAATCGTTTACCGATCAGTGAGTGCAACTAGCTATGAGCGATATGAGCTATCCATCCACGCAATAGTATTGGATATTTATTGTTTACTGGATATTGCCCGCAGTTTCACTCCCGTAAATGTAGGTCAGGCCAGGTTAGTAAAATCACGTGGGGGACGGACACACGACTGAGAATTTACTGGCGTGGCTAACGTGGCACTGGTCGTTAGGTCGGGCGGTTGCTTAGGCATCCTGCCCAGTCGGGCGGTCTTGGGGCGGGTGGAGCGGTCCAGCATGGTCCCCCATCCGGCCCAACCCGTAATCCTGAATTGACAGGACCGGGGGCCTTCGGGCTGCGAGGAAGAAAACCTCTATAAAAATTACCCAAAGCTCAAGCTTTGTGGCCCGGCGAGGGGCTGTATGGCTGGGGGGAACCCAGTTATTAGGGCCACCCAAACCCAAACTAAAATGAAGATGTCGGATCAAAGTATTATACTACCCCAGGGGGGTACCGGGTGCTCGGCACCCGGAGAATCCCCCACGGGGCCATCTGGCCCCGTCTGCCCCTCGTATTCTGGGGGGGGCACCCAAAGTCTTTACAGCGCCGTGCCGCGCGAAATCATCGGCACTGAAACCCCCGCGGAGTCGGACACTGACTCTGCGATGAGAGTCGCCTCAGGGCTAGCCCCGGACAAGGCGACTCTAGTGCGAAAGCGCAAGCGCCGCCCCCGTCGGACCAACTCAGTGTCAGACGGAGACTCAAGCGCGGTGCCAATTCCCAAGATAGGGACTGCCCGAAGGGGCAGAGGCCGACCTGGCACATCAGGACCTCACGGCCCAGTGAAGGCAGCCGAGGTAGCCGCTGAAAAACGTGCAGCCGCGGAGCTGTGCGCAGAAGAGGAGGTGGCACTGCTAGCGCGGAAGATCCATCCGCAGGGGAAAGCTCTACCCCAATGTCGGTGGCGGACGCAGTGCAGAGAGTCCTTGACAGCTCCGAGATTGTGACAAAGGTGGCGTCCAAGTCTCGGAACCTCAAGGGGACCTTTAAGAAGCACCTCAATGAGGCGGCGTCTGCGACGAAAGAGTCGGCCGAGTTCTTGGCCGACAAATTCGCGCACTTGGAGGCGGAAGTGGCGGAGCTGCGCCAGGAGGTGGCGCGGCTTAGAGCCGAGACCCGAGGTCGGGCACCTAAAGAGGCGCCTCAGTTGTCCGGCAGGGAGCTGGACCTGCAGGCGTCACTTTTAAAATACGTGGACGCTCGCATAGAGGGTCTCGGCGACCGGTTGCTGCCGGCGCCCAGTTACCGGTCACGACTGCAAGCCGCAACATCTGTGGTTGCTGCCGCTGCTACCTCTGCAGCTGCTAAGGCACCGCCAGCGCCATCGACGCCGGCACCGGGGGCCCGTGCAACGTCCCTAGAAGGCCGCAACAAGGCTGGGAAGAGTCGGCAGAAGTCTGGCAAGGACTTCCCACCCCTTCCAGCACTCAGAGCTTCTCTGCCCAACAGCTTGCAGCGAGGCCCCACCCAACCCGCGCCCTCTGCACAGTCCACCTCCGCGCCTACCATTTCTCAAGATGAGGGTTGGCAGACGGTGCAGAATTTAGGGAAGACTCGCCGCAAGAAAGCCAAGAAGACCCAGGCTGCTTCTGCAGCGGCGTCTGCTGCTGTGGCTGCGGCTTCCACAGTGGCTGTTAGACCTGGCCCCGTTATTCAAGGTAGGACCAAGAAAAAGAGGCGGAAGAAAAGGAACGGGCTCCAGACGCCGAAGTCGGCTGCCGTGGTGATAACGGTGCTCCCAGAAGCGGCTGAGCGTGGCCTGACATATCAAGCCGTGCTCTCCACAGCGAGGCGGAATACTGGAGATGCAGAGATCCCCACTGACGGTGCCAGGATTCGCCTCGCTCATACGGGAGCCCGGATTTTGGAGTTCCCAGGATCCGACGGAGGCAAAGCGGCGGACACTATCGCCGCTAAGCTACGAAGTCTGTTTCCCGAGACGGATGGTGTAAAGATATCGAGGCCGATCAAGTGCGCAGAAATGCGCATCACTGGCCTCGATGACTCGGTGTCCGTGGAGGACGTCTCTGGCGCCATTAACGCCAGAACTGGCTGTGCCATGGACACCATAAAGATTGGCACCATCCGTCCCGGTCCTGGAGGGGTCGGAGCAGTGTGGGCGCAGTGCCCTGTCGCCGCGGCCAAGCTGCTAGCTGACGCCGGGCGCCTACTCGTGGGCTGGAGTACGGCTAGGATCCATATCCTGGCCCCTCGGCCCATGAGATGTTTTCGGTGTGGGGGAGCGGGTCACGCTCGCATTAAGTGCTCTAGCCCCGAGGACCGCAGCAGCGCTTGTTATCGCTGCGGCCAGCCTGGGCACCTCGCTGGAACGTGCAAAGCAACCCCGCACTGTCCGGCGTGCGCGGCAGCTGGTCATGCAGCTGCTCACTTCCGCGGCGACAAGGGATGCAAATCCTCGGCCACACAACCCAAAGAAGGGGTCAGCCCATCGGCCCTGGCTGCTTCCCCTTCCCTTAACGTAAGACCGCCCTCACCGGTGGAGAAGGAGATGTCGACCTAATTATGGACCAGGACCATAACTATCTCCTTCTCCAGGCGAACCTCAACCACTCCGCCCGAGCGCAGGACCTTTTCCTGCAGTCTATGGTGGAGTGGTCGATTGGTATAGCCGTAGTCGCGGAGCCATACTACGTTCCTCCTTGCCCCAATTGGGTGGGTGATAGGGACAGCTCCGTGGCAGTCGTCAGCTCCACGGCACCTCGTTTCCCCCCCCTCTCAGTCAAAGAAAGGGGACCGGGATACGTTGCAGTCGCGTGGGGAGAGGTCACAGTCGTTGGTGTGTACTTCTCCCCCAACAGGAGTTTGGCAGATTTCGAGGCCTTCCTCAACAACTTGGAGGCCTCGATACGGCGGATGTCATCTAGCCGCATCCTTGTGATGGGGGACTTTAACGCAAAGTCCACTGCATGGGGGTCCCCCCGCACGGATGTCCAAGGAAGGGCGGTCGAAGAGTGGGCTGATGCGGCGGGCCTCTGTTTGCTGAACAGGGGCGCCGCCAACACGTGCGTGCGACGGCAGGGGGGGTCGATAGTAGACCTCTCGTTTGCTACTCCTGCCCTCGCCGCACGAGTTAGGGGATGGCGTGTCCTGGAGGAGGTGGAGACTCTTTCGGACCATTTGTATATCCGTCTGGATGTCTCCCCCCTGCCGGACCCTAGCAGAGGTCATCGCCCGTTGGCGGGCAGAACTCCTCGTTTTCCGCGGTGGGCTGCGAAGAGGCTAAACCGGGACTTACTAGAAGAGGCAGCTATAGTCCAAGCTTGGCTGTCTCCTGCACCCCCGTCTGGGGAGGTAGACGCCGGGGCTATCCGCTTTCGCAACAGCATCCAAGCTGTTTGCGATGCGGCCATGCCCCGTGTGCGACACCGGACTTCGAGGACGGGGGTCTATTGGTGGTCCCAGGAGCTAGCGGACCTCCGTGCGGCCTGCATTCGAGCCCGGAGGTCCTATACACGCAGTCGAGGCCGGCGCCACCGCGATGAGCAAGAGGAGGGCCGACTGTATGAGGCGTATCGTGAGGCGAAAGCGTCTCTGCAGTTGGCCATCTGCTGCGCCAAGGAACGGGCGAAAAGTGAGATGCTGGAGGGTCTAGACCATGACCCCTGGGGGCGCCCATATCGCACGGCGCTAAACAAGCTCCGTGCGCGGGCCCCTCCCCTTACGGAGACCCTCCAGCCCAACTTCCTCTCCGAGGTGATCGAGGAGTTATTCCCTGACAGGGCAGAGCACGTGCCCCCGCCTATGGTCCCATTGGGAGGCCGACATCGGGAGGCGGACCTCAGTGTTCCCCCGGTTACAGATGCGGAAATGGGGGCGGCTGTCTTGCGGATCCGCTCCAAGACGACCGCCCCTGGACCTGACGGTGTGCCGGCGCGAGCCCTCGCGCTGGCCCTCGATCACCTGGATGTCCACCTCAGGGAACTTTTCGACGCGAGCCTGGTGTCGGGACGATTCCCTGAGTGCTGGAAGGAGGGGAAGTTGGTGCTGTTGGCCAAGCCGGGACGGCCCCCAGAGTCGGCCGCGGCGTACAGGCCCATAGTGTTGCTGGACGAGGCGGGGAAGATGCTGGAGAAAATTCTCGCCACCCGCCTCGTCCAGCACTTGAGTATGGTCGGTCCTGACCTGTCGGATGCTCAGTTCGGATTCCGGGAAGGGCGTTCGACGGTCGGGGCCATTATGCGCCTGAGGGCCGCGGCCGAGGAGGCGGTGACCAGCGGCGGTGTTCTGTTGGCGGTGTCTTTAAACATCGCCAACGCTTTCAACAGTCTGCCATACAGCTGTGTCCAGGGGGCGCTCCGATATCACGGAGTACCTTTTTACCTGGAGCGGCTGGTGGCAGACTACTTGAGAGGCAGGAGTGTCCTCCTCGAAGTTCGTGACGAGGTTTGGCGGCGGCCCATGTCGTGCGGTGTCCCGCAGGGGTCGGTACTTGGTCCGCTCTTGTGGGACATAGGATATGACTGGGCCCTACGTGCTGTCCTACCCCCCGGGCTGAGCGTCATCAGCTACGCTGACGACACCCTTGTCACAGCCCGTGGGGGTACCTTCGAGGAGGCGGCCCGTTTGGCCACCGTGGGGGTTTCCCAGGTGGTCGGGCGTATCGAGGCGCTGGGTTTACGGGTGGCTCTTAACAAGACGGAGGCCCTGGTCTTTCATGGGCCCCGACGCAGTCCACCCCACGGCGCCTCGATAATGGTGGGCTCGGCGCGTGTTCCCGTCCAGGCTCACATGAGGTACCTGGGCCTGGTCCTGGACGGAAGGTGGCACTTTGACGAGCATTTCAGACAGCTTGCCCCAAAGCTTCTCGGCACTGCGTCCGCTCTTGGGAGGCTATTGCCAAACTTGGGCGGGCCCAGTGTTGGTTGCCGGCGACTCTACACGGGGGTTATCCGGTCAATGGCGCTTTACGGCGCACCGGTGTGGGCGGACTCCCTGACCGCTCAGTGCAGGACTCTCTTGCGGAGACCGCAGAGAGTCATAGCGGTCAGGGTCATACGAGGATACCGCACGGTGTCGGCCGACGCAGCTTGCGCGCTGGCCGGGACACCCCCGTGGGATTTAGAGGCTGAAGTGCTCGCCGAAGTGTTCGCAGTGAGTGAAGAGGTGCGTGAGGAGACAGGTTGTCGTCCCCTCCCAGCAGTGATTAAGCACGCGCGTGATCGAGCCCACCAGGGCATGATGGGAAAGTGGAAGGCGCGGCTGGAGGCGCCCCTGGCCGGTTTCAGAACCGTTGGGGCCCTCCAGCCGGTGTTGAAGCGGTGGGCAGGACGGCAGCATGGGACCCTTTCCTTCCGGCTGGTGCAGGTGTTGTCAGGACACGGCTGCTTTGGCAAATACCTGCACAAGGTCGCTAGGAGGGAACCGAGTCCCATCTGCCACCACTGTGAGTGTGAGGAGGATACGGCGCAGCACACGCTTGAGCAATGTCCTGCTTGGGCGGTGCAGCGCCGTGTACTCCAGGACGTTGTGGGTGAAGACCTCTCGCTGTCGACCATGGCTTTGATCACGTGGGTAGCGGTAGAAGGAGGCGGCGGAGCGGATCCGTGAGGAAAGTATCCTGGTGGATCCGTGCCGCCGCCGGCGAACCGGGCGGCGCAGGCGCGCTTATGCTCGCCTTATGCCGCCGTAGCGAAGACCGCGGGCGGGAGAACGGGGATCTCCCGCCCGTCAGGTATTGAGTTGGAGCGACGCCCTTAGTCGTGTCGGGGCGTCGCTCAGGAGTCGTCGCCCGCAGACCTTCTGTCTGTATTGGGCACTGCTGGGTGAGTAGCTGATGCAGTTTAAGTTCCAGCTACCCACCCATCATACAAAGCAGCACGTTGGCAGACCGTGGGGTTTTAGTCGGTAGGCCCGAAGTTTCGAGAGAGCCCGACATAACCCTCTCGCTTCCCCTTGTGGCGAGAGGGTATGCATAAGGAGAATTTCCCCACGACAACAAAAAAAAAATAAAAAAAAAATAGGCCAGGTTAGTAAATACTTTTACTAATAAAACACACTAAACAACACACAACAAAAGTACTCTTTTTCTGGATATAAGGTACTCTATGCCCTTTTCTGTATCCCTGACAAGTTAAAATAATAATAATAATTATTTTTTATTTATATATCTTATGTAGTTAATTGGTCCAATAATTGTTTCCACATTTTATGGACATAAAAATTGTTGACTTTGACTTAACGTGTATGCAAAATTTCGTGACAACCGTAAAGCGTTACAAACAAACAAACAAACTCACATTCGCATTAGCTAGGATGGTAAGTAGACCAGTATTACACCCACATTACGACAACTGTGGTTTTAAGTCCCATTGTTGTCTACTGGACACAATTCAAGAAGGCATGCTGCTTCTAACAATTTCTTGACAGAAAACCGCTTAAACAATTTATCCAACCTCGCAATTAAAGCAATTGAAGCTTTATGCACAACAATATCATCTACTGGAAAGCCAGATATAATTGCAAACCTATGGTGTCTGGCTGTCAGTGTGCCGCTGCGATTCAATAGGTTAATTAGAATAATTTGTCTGGTATCATGAGATCATCTAGTTCAGAGGTTCCCAGACTTTTTATCATAGACCACTTTCAAAATTTAGCAGGTTGCGGTGGATCCTCTGCAGTTACATTTGTACCATATTCCTTGGCATTCGTATTTTTATTTGATCAAATCTCTACGGGATGAGCATTTTTTTTTGTCTTTTTATATTCTCGAGTCTGAAAACCTAGGTAGACGGGCTGAATTTTTGTTTTTAGACCTCTCCTACTATATATGGCATATGCAAGTTTTTACAAGTAACAGTCGCTAAGCTTCTTAAAATATTATCTGCGTACATTGAAGTAAAGTCAACTTCATACATTTTACTTCTTCTAAATAAATTTTCGTGGACCCCCGCTTACGAATTGTGGACCCCCATTTTTGTTGACCCCCGTCGAATCGAGTCCTGGGGGTCTACCTGGTCCACTTTGGGAACTAATGATCTAGTTCAATACATACTTAAGCATAACTGATGCTTTAAGCACACTAATGTAAGAAGATCGCAAAAAGAAAGAAAATTCTGATGAAAGGCTGCTTCTGTGTCTGGGTGTTAGTGAATGGTCAGTTTATTTACCAACGTTGAGATACAGAAGCATCCTACCAAACAATATACTGCAAGGATGGCGGAATAGTTTAAGTGGTCGTCTCGCTGCTGCCACTGCGCTGATTGTTACGGGTTCGAATCCCACACGGGACAAAAAATTGTGTGATCCATAAATAGTTATTTTGAGTCTTGATGTTCATTGTTGTTTGAATGTTGTAAACTTCTCCGTGGTACAGGAATATATAGATAGACAGAGCGGGAATTGAATTTATTTAAAAAAAAAAAATTGCCGATTTCGTTCTCAATTTTATGGTAAAACATATTTTTAATCTGCTTTATTCATAAACTACGAACGAACTATCAAAAAGTTGCCAACTTCAAAAGATCTATGACCCAATTACAAAATGCGTTGCAAAGTTTCGCTCCAGAAGTTTGTAGTACAAAATCTACTAAATATTAATTAACCGCTCCGTTTCCTCGTATAACTCGGTTTAATTTGACACCAGACATTGTAATTCTTGATACAATTAAAACTTAATATCTGACTTGAGTGGAAAGATGCCAAATTAAAAGGAATGTGCTGGGTGATGCGCTAAGCTCACACCACGCGACACTAAAATTAGTATAGCACACTATCTTTATATAAAATTTAATAGAACTATGTAGATGTTCAGGCGTGATTGATAAATATTAATAATACTACCTTTTGCTCGCGGCTTCGGTCGCGTAAAAGTAGGTTAGGTTATATCAGTAACAGTACTACTTAATAAAATGTAGCCTATGTTACTTTCTGATAATATAGCTGTTCAATCGCTGTTCAATCGAATTAATCCCTTACAAACAAACAGAAAATCACATTTTTCCTCTTTATAATATTAGTATACATTAGCCCTGCTTGTTATCTATCCCACTGCCGGGCTGCAAGAAATTATAAGCGATAGACCAGTCCGCACTAGGCCATCCTGTTTGACCCATACTGGCCTAGTACAGGATGGCCAGAATCAACATAATATCTTTAATATTGGGAACTTTCTGACATACATGTTTACTCACATTTTTTCTTTCACCGCTAAAGCGAATAATATGTAACTGTTTGTTAACTTTGAAAAGGCGGACCTTTTTAAAGTTATGAGCGTACTAAATAGTTCAGGTGCGTGCAGTGGGATCGAGTTAGACGCAGTCCAACGTTCGCCACACCATATACAATATTTAATTATTATTATGTTTTAGGATGTATTTAGCAACTGTATTTTTATGGATATTGTAGTAGTAACTAACAAATATATTGCTCATCATATAATTTTATTATATGCTTAACGCTTATAATAAATGTTACTGATAAACTGTGCGTCTTAAACGTTAATTAATTATTGTGTACATTTTTATGAGGATCGTCACATTTTTACAATATTGATATTACTTATGTTTGCTCTTTCTCTACAACGTTTTTTAGTGTCCAATATTCAAAGTACTTACTGAGCCTGATGGTATAGTACCATCGATCTATTAGAATACAAGTTATGGATATGCAAGTCTTGCGTTGATGAGTTGAAAACAAACTAAACTAAAAAAATAACTAATATAGAAAATCAAACAAATCAATTAAGTATAAAAAGGTTATTCGAAAATGTAGGGTTCACTATATGGAGTATTTAAATAAAAGTCGTAATGTGTACTGTTATTATATTGTTTCTTTACAATGTTTGGCACACTCAAATACACAAAAATATAAGGCCGCAAATTCATATAACTTTAAGGTCTAAAGGTCTAAAATTGTCTACAATAATACAATGTCAATAACAGTCCGAACACGTATTACAATTTCTGTAGTTTTATGTAGACTGCTGTGTAATAAATTGAATCGTGGGAAAACGATGTAAGTGGCGCGTTACACATACATAGCCAGAGACGTACAATGCACTTAATTATGTATGTGTGTGTCCCTACAGAAAACATAAACATCTAACATGTTATTAGGTATAGTAATAATAATCGAAAAGTCTTGAAAGTTTTGTAATAAAATATATTTCATATTATTCAAGAGATTTTATTAAATTTTTATTATCGTTCGTTTCAATATGTTTGCAAAATACTAAAGTTATGAAGCAGTTTGGATGAAAATATATTGATAGATTCCATTATATTAATGCATGTGTACATATGTACACTTTAAGTTATAAAGTCTTGATACAAATAGTCAAAACTACCTTCACTAAAACCCTTAAAAATTAAGCAAATTCTTACACTAAAACTATATAACAGTAGCTATTGTAAAACAAAAGGCTTCCTTCCCAGCGTCGCAACATTCTTAGCCCCACTCAACAACCCGTCACCTCACTAAACATAAATAATACAATGCAATAACAACTGGAGAGTTGGCTGCGGTGGACCGCAGTTATTACTTCCCACTTCCCACCTCGGTTGGGAAGTCCCGCGGGGGTAAAGTGGAAACTGTCCCCCCCCTGACTTCCCTCGTACCTAATGCGACATTCTTATGTGACAACGATTTATCCGCCGTGTATTGTGCGCGGTTAATTTATGGAGCCGTTTAGAACATCGCAGGAATTATTTTCTCATATCCATTATAAAAAATTGGGGAATTTTTGTGTTTTGTGCTGGGAAATTTTTGAATTTTAGTTCTCTATGGCTAGGATGAATTGAGGTTTTGTTTTTAGTAAAATTATATATTATAGAAAGGTGTAGATAGATCAAACAAGCACCACATGTCTATTGAGTATTTTGTGTTATGGTTTGTATTAGTTTGGAATTCCTTTCTTCCTTGATTGGAGTTTAACAAAGGAAAACCATTGTCTCTGGGATTCAATATAAGAGTATCCAATCCCACGGACGAACATTTTGAGGTTACGTGGGAATTAATGATTAAATTACACATTTTGAAACAGTGACAAAACATATCGTGAGTAAGACTATTTGTCTGAGAGTTTCATCATAATAATTCTTATACGTGCGTAAAATCTGCCAGTTAGCATGATTGACTTCTTGGCACAGATACAAAGATTATGATAGGATACTGTATATATTGGTATGCATTCGTAGAATATACGCAACCGAAGCCCGGGCAAAAACTATCATTGGATTTAGAATATTCTGCTCAAGCATGAGTATCCTCCTTCCTTCGATCCTGGGTCAAGCAAAGCGTGAAGGAGCACCTCCTCAGGCCGTCAAAGTAGAGTCCACGGCACCATTTCACATGAAGACCTAGTGCGGAGGGCTTTGCTCGTAGACTATATACATGAGTGCTTACCATCAGACGGAGTGTAGTCATTTTGAAGCAAAAATAGAATAAAATTATACAAAAGATTGTATTAATTAAAAAGCTAGGTATTAATACAACGCTTAATATTGTTTTAATATTCTCTAGAAACTAAATTTGGTATTATCTCTAGCTGTTTATATTTGCAATTTTCATACAAATATAATTCCCTAGTGCGTGTTGTTCATAAAAACAATATAAATGCCATTAATGTATGTAATAAGTACGTGAATTTTACTCTGATTGTGATAATATTCATGTAATTACATTAATGAGTGTTTAGATTAACTTTGAATTCTCATTTTAACATCTTTATATATTTACTGGCGACCCGCCATGGCTTTGCACAGGTAGTACAAAACCTTAACAAATTATATACCTGATCCTTGAATCACTCTGTCTATTGATAAAAACTACATGAAAATTCGTTCAGTAGTTTTTGAGTTTATAGCGAATAGACGCAAGGGGCGCGTTGTTTTAAAATATGTAGTGATTTCTCTCTATGGTATAGGTTAGTATCTCATGCTGTCACATCTGATTGTAAGCGACGTTATGCTTACTCGTATGATCATGCTCAGTGACAACAGTTACATCGTTACTAAGTTTGCTCGGTAAAAAATCGGTAAGCGCACATACCCCTTTCTGCTATTCCTTTCTTTCTCTCTCATTTTTAATTCCTTACCTCTAGACCCTTAGTATTAAAAGCAATCATAGGTTCCCTTACTACTGTATTTTCGTCTGTGATATTGCTTGCAGTCGTAAGCTGCAAATCAACGCCGCAGTCATCCGCAGCATAGTCTGAACCTTTTAGGCACACTATATGTCATTTAGATTTTAAAATAATTTGTGTCGCTAATAAGTATTTCATTAATTAATACTATCTAGCATGTCGTATGATAATTTGCCACCCTGTCCTTTGATATAAATAAAAATGGGCATCAAAGTTAAAATTGTAGACGCAGTGTATGCGTCCCACGCAAATCATAACACAAGACAAGACTTTTTGGCCACATTTGTCGGAAAGCTAGAGAGATTTTCCCAGAACCGAAACAGCCTGATTGTGATTCCATCATAATATGGCTATTTCGGTTCTAGCAAAATCCATTGTCTCTTGTGTCTGTAAACTTAAACAACGATAGCGTATTAGATAACACTATCTTTTGAAATATGTATATTTAGTTCATGAGAGAAACCACGGGCGGTAATGACTATAAGAGCGGTTACACACTGCTACTTCTTGTAGCGATTTAAGCGTGTGAGAGCATGGCGATCTATAACATTAAATGAATAGGCGTAAGTATCTTTCCAGCTATTATAAACAAGAGCAGCGATAGCTCAGTGGGGAGACCAACAGACTGCAATGCAAAGGGTCTCGGATTCGAACCCACGTCGCGCACTTCTAACTTTCGGAAGTTATGTGAGTTTTCGATATTATGTGCGTATTGATTGACAATTATCGCCTGCTCCGTGCCTCGGAGAGCACGTTAAACCGACGGCCCCGGCTGCCATGAACATCTATGGCAGTCGTTATTAGGAAAGTCAGTACCCTCTAATATCCTGACACTGGTCTAGCCTTAGGGTATCGTTAGCCTTCGGGTTTCGGAGGTCAGTTGGCAGCCGCTCCGAGTAAAAACTGATATCCAGTCAAATCCGGTTAGACCAGAAAAGCCGATCCCAAGTGACTTCGGAATAATAAAGGCTAAGAGAGAAGAAGAAGTATCTTTCCAGCTATTATGAACAGATAAAAACGCGTGATTGTATCGATGTAAACGTCTTGTTAACTCAATGGTAACATGACGTTTTGGCGGAAAAGAGTTGCGCGGATGTTTAAAGACTAGTAGCGATTGTAATGCGACTGTATTGCTGCAGAATAGTCGCTGTGTATATTAACTGTCCTACTGCTACATTGGAATAGGTCCTTTTGTTAGTGTGGGAAAATGGTTAGGCCGTAATCCAACACTCTGGACCAGTGCAGACTAGCAGACTCCACATATGTATATTTGAGAACATTATAGAGAACTCTCAGACATGCAGGTTTACTATCGACGTTTTCCTTCACCACTAAAGCAAGCCAAATTACTAAATGATACACACATAACTTCGAAAAGTCAGAGGTACATACTTTGCGTGCGTAGGTTTAGTAGTAGTTAATGGAGAAATGGTTGCAGCACCTTACAGCTGTTATGATTTGGAAACGAAAAGCTTGGCGATTAAAAATAGTGGCCATGAGTTACTTGCCCGTTCTTCTCATGAACCCTACACCATTGCTTAGCTAAACGTGGCAGTAAATGAACATTCACAGAAAAAAAATTGTGTAACTTTGACATTCATAAGTGTTACCTTGTAACCTAACTTGAATAATTTATATTAAATTTTATGTTGCATTTTGAATTTTTTGGTATCAAACCCCGTGGCTTTGTATTCCAGTCTAACGTTACCTCACTAGACTATCGTTGTCGTATAATTTATAATGTATAACCACATTTATAATGTCTAAAACATATCATTAAGTCTTTGTTTAATAAGCCATTCAACTATAAGTTGCTTACGTTCAACTCAGCGTGTGAGTGCTTAATGAGATCCTTTATAATTACACCAGTTTTAATTACTTTTATAGAGCTTTAATGTTTTTAAGATTAAAGCGTTCAGAAAATGTTCTGGAATAGTTTATGACTTTCAAAAGATTATTATTTAAGTAGATTAGTAATTTTGCCGAATTAGAAGACATTACAAATTAAAATTTATGCCTTTAAATTATTTGGTTGGGTGAGTCAATGTCCTTGTTAGAGATGCTAGTGAATAATTTAAAGTTATGTACTTAAAGATAAGTTCTTCTTATTTACTTGATTTAAACCAATTGTAGGTATTTATTGGTTGGGAATAATCGCTTGCTTTAAACAGCCAAGGAAAATATCTTGAATAATAAAGTAAATAATAATGTAAAATCGTACCTAGCATTCATATTAAATACCGAGGCCAACACATAATTCCAAAAAATAAGAAAACGAAGAAATCGCTCGCAATCGAAGTTGAGGACTGCTAATTGGTATCCAAAAACAGTGTCTGATCTGCCAGTTCAACAATCTCAAAGTTATATTATCATAGCATCTTTCTGCAAAATATTTTCATTTATAAACGTCAATTTACCCTCCATTTTTCCACACCCGACGCAGACTTTATCCCCAAAAGACTTCCCACGCTCACAGAACATTACCGAATTCCCCAACGCTTATATAAATTACTTTAAAAGGAACAAGCGTTATCCATAATACATTTCACTATCCAGGACCCTTAACATAATTATGGGGAAAGATGAAAGGCCGTACATAATTGTACAAAACTCCCCCCTAGCCCCATTTATCTGCTGTTTTTTATGGTAATTACAGTTTTATCGTTATGTCTTAATTCAATTTTACATCGAAGTTAAATTGGGACGTGTACAGGCGGGGGTTAAGATGTGATAAGGAAGAGGAAAAATTACGTTTTTCTTTTAGAAAAGGTAAGGTAAAAAGGCTTCTTCTATTGTTGACGAAATCAAAGTTGGTCTGTGATATCAGGTGACCTGATAGCAGTTTTTATAAAAAGAGATGAGATGAGATATTTTGGATCAAAATTATAGTTTTGTATAGCTTAAACTCGGTGCCCATTTAGTATGCCTGTTAATGTAAAAGGAAAATTCATTTTGTATAATGTTTATTTACATTAGCAAGCAGCGATAGCTCAGTGGGGAGACCAACAGACTGCAATGCAGAGGGTCTCGGGTTCGAACCCACGTCGCGCACCTCTGACTTTCGGAAGTTATGTGAGTTTTCGATATTATGTGCGTATTGATTGACAATTATCGCCTGCTTTGTGCCTCGGAGAGCACGTTAAGCCGTCGGTCCCGGCTGCCATGAACATCTATGGCAGTCGTTATTGAAAAAGTCAGTACCCTCTAATATCCTGACACTGGTCCTGCCTTAGGGTATCGTTAGCCTTCGGGTTGCGGAGGTCAGGTGGCAGCCGTGCCGTGTAAAAACTGATATCCAGTCAAATCCAGTTAGACTAGAAAAGCCAACCCCAAGTAACTTGGGAATAATAAAGGCTAAGGGTGAAGAAGTTTCTTTACATTAGCATGTTATGGACGAGCAGAGATGTTCTAATTTTTGTATTAATTCATAGCAAACAAGCAGACGGCCCGTAATAATAATAATATAATGTACTTTTAAAATACATTCATAGTTTCACGCCTATGCCCCTAAGGGGGAGGTAAACGTGTTCTGCAAGCCATGGTTTTAGTCCTACGTAATAAAGAGGCAGTGATAGCCTAGTGGGAAACCGTTGGACTGTCATGTAGAGGTCTCGAACTCGATCCTAAGGCGTGCATCTTTGACTATTCGAAGTTACGTGCGTATTAGTTAATTATCGCTCACTTTAACAGTGAAGGGAAAAATCGCGAGGAAACCTACATGTCTGAGAATTCTCCATAATGTTTTCGAAGTTATGTGAAGTCTGCCAACTCGCTCTGGGCGAGCACGGTGAACTATGGCCTTATCCTTCTCACGCTGAGAAGAGGCCCGTGCCCAGCAATGGGACAGTTTATTACAGGGCTGATATTATAATTAAGGGCTAATATTATAATTAAGGGGTGATTTTATTGAAATTTTACCGGGATTCACACTTAAAATTTCTTGATTGTAAAACCAGATAACGCCCTACCTGAGCGTGGAATCGTACCCGAGACCTAAAGCACTGTTGTCGCATACACTACTGCTATTCGGCGGGATCATGATCCGCATGTGAAAAAGATTCGCGCCAACTCTGGTAACGTCGAGAAACACTGTGGTAGGTTTAGTTGGTATGACCGGGATGTCACCATCTATCCCCGGGTGAGACAGATATAACCTCGCCACTCGCCCCTGTGGAGGAATATGCGTCAAAGCATAACGCCATGTAAAAAAATCAAAAATACAATTCTGCGAGGTATGTATTTAGGTAGTCAATGTCTTGAAATTAAACTACTGTATACGGATTTTATCACGTTGTAGTTTAATTTCAATTAATAACATTCCCGTAAACGTAAGATAATATTATGTAGTAAATGTGTTTTATTTTTTCTGTTTTATTTAGAGGCTTTTACCTTATAAAGGTATGCCAGCCTCATCGTACCCTAAATTACATTTTCCTTATATTTAATTATATGCTTGCCTTATTACTATGAGAGAGAGGCAGACAGTGCTGCAGATACCATGTCATAAATACACCTTGCTGCCGGCGATAAAGGTTCTGACAAAATCCTTATAAAAACCCCAACGTAATATTTATTTATGTTAAATGTCAATGTGGTTAAAATAGCAAGCATTTATTAAATGCAGACAGCACATAAGCGATCTTTGTAATAGTATTTGGATATATCATGTGTTATCAAATGGCTAAGATTCTGATAACAAAAATTACGATGACATCATGTTCACCTTTGCTTTTGATTAAATCAAAGTTTTAAGAAGCCCTGTAAAAATACCTCTACATTCGTACTCTAGATTATCTTATATTGATATCAATAGTTCATATAACTGTTAGACGGATATTTAGTTTCATATATTAGATTAGATTATATATTATAGATTTATTTAGACTAGCTGTCGCCAAGTGGTCGAAATTCAAGTAAAATTAATTAAAATTTTAAGTTTAATAATATTCTATAATATTCTAATAATTATATTCTACCACCTACACACAACACCATCTAGCCCAAACTATGCAGAGCTTGTACTATGGATACTAGACAATGGATAAACATACATATATACATTTTTTTTTGTACATACAGACATATTATACATAGAAACGGCCAGACCAAGACAAACATCCATGTTCATGCACACAAATGTTTGACTTGTGCGAGAATCGAACCTGCGACCTCAGGCGTGGCAGTCGGTTACACTAACCACTACGCCATCGAGGCCGACATGAGTTTAATCGTTATTAAGGTTTTATTATCTATAACTATATCCTTATTATCACATTTCACGGTACTTAAGATATGTTACCATAGCTATGAAGAATTCTACGACATCAGCCGAACAATGCCGAAATACTACAAACGCAATCCGTTTCAAAAAAACAAAAAAAGAAATCATTCTTTATTGCCACAAAGAAACATGACTACATATTTTTCTTACAAAATATAGACAAAATAATAAACGAGTGTCAAATGCATGAATGTGTGCATGTAGTGTTTTTTCATTAATTTAATGTACTTCAAATGCATATTTTATAAAAAATATTAGGATTCGCCACTCCTTCTCCATATAATCTTTAACTGTGCCAAATTTCATACTCCGTCCGCGAAATTTCCGTAAAAAAGGGTACATATTTTATGCTTCACGTATTAATATATAGATAATATGCTCTCGAACGTCCATGACTCCTACGGTAGAGTCATGAACGTTGAGTTCGTTGCGCGGCCGTCACCTCTACGGGGGAGTCAAGAACATCTTTGGTATTTTTTTCGCTACCAATCGCAACAAGTTTTTTTGACACCCCCGCCAATTTTTATATATACATAGATAGTCATTTTTGGTACAGATCGCACCGGGTTTGTTACACGACTAAATTTAAAACGTAGAGCCAGCATTAAGATTTCACCGCGCCTTATTATTAGCTAAAAGCCTTGAGTAATTAAAATAATTTATTACACTTTCAACGTCCTGCTTTTAGTCTACTTACAAATTAATCATTTGGGTACATTTAAACGTTCCTAGAATTTTATTAATTTTAAGAGATCGCCTAGAGACCAATCCTGACAGTTTTGGGTATCATGAAACGATTACTTACTCCGATGATAAATAGCACTGTAATAGTGTAACTGACTCTATATTTGTTCAATAAATACACGTTTTAAAAAATCCTAACTAATTTTATAGATGGAAATGTGCGTTTGTTTGTTTCGCTTTCACATCTAAACTACTTCATCGATTATATTATCAGGTAATTTCGCTTACATGTGGCCAAGGTAATAGAAAAGGATATAGAGTACCTTTGATTAAGAAAATAGTACTTTTTTGAGCGGAGCCGCGGTCAAAAGCTAGTCTAAAAGAAAAGATTTTCAAATCGACTTATGATGTATAATATTATATTCATATTTTCATTCCTCTCTTGCTTCATTAACTTTCATTATATTCTCCATACATGCTCGAAAGTTTAGTTTACTCTTAACCTGGCCATACTTCAGAATGTGTTTCAGAGTAGTAGAGCCTCCCTGATTTCAGCATGAATGGGCCGGCTCGACCGGGTAAGGACTATCCTCTCACAAAATATCAAGGTGAAATAGCAGTATACCTACTGTTGTGTTTCGTTCGGTGAGTGAGAGTACCGGAGGCCCAAACACCCTCTTACCCCCTTCCCGCTCCTTCTCCTTCCCACTTCCTTTCCTAAAGGATCGGCAACGCGCAAGTGATGCCTCTGGTATAGCAGGCGTCCATAGGCTACGGTGACCACTTTCCATCAGGTGAGCCGTATGATTGTTTGTTAAAACAAAATGTCTCCGATATGATCAGAGAACATTCAGACGATTGCAATACGATGAGTAATAATAGGGTAACGTAATAACGGTAATCTGCCCTGCAATCGTACTGAATGAAGATACGTTTCCAATAATATTCAGTGCAATCAATATCTATGGACGTTTAACAATGTGTGCAACAGTTTATGTGCTAATACGCCTTGGTTATATACATACGTCTAATATCAGTGTCAAAGGGAAAATAGCTCAATAGGCTTGAGTACCAAGTTCCGATTGAAATGTCATGTATTCAAACCCGTAGCTATGTATTATATGCTTGGTTTAATAGCGATGCATTACGGTGTACTGACAAAGATAATCGTGAATAGTAGAGATATAATGATAACTAGCCGTCGCCAAGTGGTCAAAAGTCGACCATAATTGATTTAAATTTTAAGTTTGATCGTTATTATATATACCGTAAAATTGCAATAGGTATTGACCTAAGGTATGTAACCATAGTTGCGAAGAATTGTACGACATCAACCGAACCATGCCGAAATACTACGAACGCGATTAGACTGCGTGTGTCAAATGCATAGTTGTGTGCGTGTAGTGTTTTTACATTATTTTAATGGCCCTCCTTCTCCATATAAACTATAACTGTGTCAAATTTCATACGCCTCCTTCCACGCAATTTTCATAAAAAGGGATACAAAGATTTTGCTTCACGTATTAATATATAGATAATATGCTCTCGAACGTCCATGACTCCTACGGTAGAGTCATGAACGTTGAGTTCGTTGCGCGGCCAGAAAATCTTGGTATTTTTTTCGCGACCAATCCCAACAAGTTTTCTTGACACCAACTCCATTTTTTTCAATATTTATTTTAATTTTATATGCGGCAAACGAGCAGATGGATCGCCTGATGGTAAGCGATTACCACCGCCCATGGACACCCGCAACACCAGAGGAGTCGCAAGTGCGTTGCCAGCCTTTTAAATTTCCCCCTCCTCCCCAGAGGGGGGGAGGGGAGTTGGGCCTCCGGTACCCTCACTCACTTGACGAAACACAACGCAAGCGCTATTTCACGCTGGTTTTCTGTGAGGCCGTGGTATCACTCCGGTCGAGCCGGCCCATTCGTGCCGAAGCGTGGCTCTCCCACGGATTAAAGATAACTAATAATGAAAAGATTTAATTGTCTTCAAAGATGACGTAATGGTTTAAGTGGTCGGCTCGCTATTGACACAGCGCCGAGTGCTGTATGTCTGACACGGGTCAAAATTTGTGTGATCCATAGTTACTCTGAGTTTGCGTGTTCTTTGTGTCCGTTATTTTCACAAATTATAGATAGTGCGCAAGTAGTCTTAAAAAATAAAGACAAAAGTCTTATAGTTTTGTATATTTGTAATGTATAACCTCAAAAACTAAAAGACCAATTTAAGAATTTATTTCTCTATTAGTAAGCTACTTTATCCAGAAGTAACATTACGCTACGAGCCGAGAGAGAACAGTAATCATAAACGTGGGTAAAACTTCGAAGGTCAGCAAGTGCTTAATAAAATAATATTTATATTAAGCATACGCTTACAAATATATACCTTAAAGGCGTAACCGGTGCTATATTACACTCGTATTTGCCTAGCCATATTTTAACATACATACATAGATTAACGCTTGTTTCCCAGAGGGGTAGGCAGAAACCACGGCTTTCCATATTTTAAATATCACGAAATAGAGGGCAAACATATTGCCATCTACCGTGGATATTTCCGGCTATTAGCTTTGCTATGTTTAATATTCGGTGCTAATGCTGAGAATTGTCTAACAGAGAAACCCAATCATATTATAAATTAGGCGATTAATACGAGGGCCGTAAATTTCTCGTCTGGCATCATCATTATGGCACCAGATAAATGTAGTTTTAAAATTATTATTTGCTTCTACTTTATATTCACCATCTACCCTATTATATATAATAATAATAATAATGTCAGCCCTCTAATAACCTGTCCCACTGCTGGGCACGGGCCTCTTCTCAGTGTGAGAGTTAGGTCATAGTCCACCACGCTGGCCCAGTGCTGGTTGGCAGACTTCACATATCATTGAGAACATTATTGAAAACTCTTAAACATGCTGGCTTCCTCACGATCTTTTCCTTCACCATTAAAGCAAGCGATAGTTAACTGTTTATTACGCACATAACTTGGAAACGTCAGAGATGCGCGCCTTGGGATCGAACTCGAGACCTCTGGGTGGCAGTCCAACGGTTTCCCACTAGGCCCACTACTCCCGCTACTAGTCGTATTAAAATTTTATCCTTACCGTAAGAGCGATACAGCCTTCATCTAAATAATGGAGTATCACATTACAGTTTTATTATAATTTATTGTGAAACTTATTTGCTTTTAACGCCGCGGGTGTTTTCATATAATTATTCAGTTATTTTGGCGTCTTAAAAACGATATACGATATTGGTGGCGTATAAATCACGAGTGAAGGGAAACGGAGGCTTTCGGTTTTCTGGAAATAATTTCCGTTTTTGATGATGAACGAGCTGAATATAAATATTGCCGGCGAATTTCTGAACTTGTTATTAATGGCTGGCTTGAGGTGTCAGTTGACTGGGAAATTATTTTCGGACGAAATGTCAGTTCGGGTTACAATGACACGGTATACCAATAAATCAGTTCTTTTTTAATTTGATAATTGCTTAGTTTGTAGTTATCTATCTAGCAGCGGTGGCCTAATGGGAGACCGTTGGATTACCACGCAGAGATGCCGAGTTTGATCCTAAGGCACGCATCTCTGACTTTTCGAAGTTATGTGCAAAACAGTTAATCATAGATTGATTTAACGGAGAAGGAAAACATCGTGCTGAATCCCGCATGATCAGACATGAAAGTTCTACATAATGTTCTTGCGGATATGTAAAGTCAACCCGCACTAGGCCAGCGATGTAGACTAACCGAACCCTTCTCACACTGAGAAGAGGCCCGTGCCCAGCAGTGGAGCAGTTTATGTGGGCTGATGTTATTATTATGTATCTTGTAAAAGACTTGTAATTCTTTTCTTTCTTTTCTTTCTTTTCTTGTAATACTTCTGTACTTTTGTGTTCTGTGCCATAAATAAATACATAACTACCTGAATATTTTTGTAAGTCCCAGTTTAGCTTAGTTTCTGGGAACTAAACATAAGGTGACTTGTTAGTAGGGGATCTACTTTTAGTTTTGCAAAATAATATTTAATGTTACCAAACGTTGAAACTAGTACAAATACGGAACATTCATGCAAGTGCACGGTGTATAATTATAACAGAATCGACGCGGTACTCGCTTTAAACTAAGATTAACTGTCGTTTAACTCCTTTCACACGCGCGACACGTGTTTGACAATCTCAGGCGGATAGCACACTTAGTATGCGTCACGCCAACCGACGTCAGGTGTGAGGAATTTATTCCGAGTCGTGTTGTCAACTCGTATCGGCATATCAATGTTTTGCAACTTTCCATTTGAACAAATCGACTACAGTCTTTTCACATTTTTGGTTGTTTAGTATTTGGGATATACAAATGTAGTGTGGTCTTCGGAATTTTGTTGTTTAAGAATGCAGCAATTGTAGATACCGGCCCATTATCATAGTATAAGCAATCACACATCGTTTTAGTCTATTACAGATCATAATATGGGCATAATAATAGTATTAGTCCTATTAAACACTGTCCCCCTGCTTGTTACAGATATCTGCCTAGTTAAAGATGATTTAGGCCATATCCAACATACTGGCCCAATAGACTGTACACGTATTCAAAAACAGTATGGCGAACTCGCAGGTATGCAGCAGTCTTCGTCACGTCATTATATTATTGGCTGATGGTGTATGGTTTATAGTATTCTATTTTTTATAATATGCGAACATTTGCGCAATTACTGATTACGAAAGCATAATTGGAATGTCTAGTTTTAATCAGGAATTATATTTAAAAAGAATATGTAGGGGTTTTAGCATATCAGCAAGAAGTGCCGAGGCGTTAAGCCCTATCCACTTCGATATTCTTTAGATAAGTACGTTAATCCATGCTCCAGAATATCATAAACGTAGGCTATTTGGAGATTTTGCAGTGTCATCGTTAAATTGACTAATAAGGCCAGTAAACAAAATTACCAAGGCCTACAGCTGATTTTAAAAAGCTGGTAGACTCTATAATGTCTAGAAGAATCAGTCCTACTTTTCACTATACTATCTGATATCATAAGCTAAATATGTCGCAGAAATTCGCACTAACAACTCCGTACAACCGCTTTGAAGGTGGTATTAGCGGCATTCTGCCATGCATGGGGTTTCCTACATTAATCATGCGACATTATTGTCACGCAGGCGATATTATTGTCGCGCAGACGATATTATTGTCGCCATTTTATGTGGGAACATAAACGAAGGAATCCGTCCTCATTATTCCTGAACTGTTGTAAAACACTGACTTATAATTGGTTGTAGTAATAAAGGGAGGGTTTGAATTTGATTTCATGTTCTTGGATGGCATTTTCAACTTAATGGAGGTTCCAAGAATCTAGTAAGGAAAATAGATTGATATAACTTTGTAGTGTCTTTGACCGACACTGATAAAATAAATGGGTCGCTCTTTGTGTACAGACATCAATAAAGAATTATTAGTTTTGGAAATACTGCAGAATCTAAGAACTGTATAGTTAACCTGCCAATATTATAAATGTGCAATTTAGTGAAGATGTTTGGATATTTGTAACTCAATCACGTGTATATAATGTATTAAGATGAAACTTGGCACATAGATTTACAATATGCAGGATAATGTTTATCCCGGTAATGCATTTCCAAGGCAACCTCGCGAGTGAAGTCACGGAAAAACATTCTTCGAAATATGTACATCACTATAAGTCTGAGTCTATGTCACGATTAATACGTCCTGAACATTATACTTAATACATGTATCTTATGTGGGGGCCAGTCAGTGCAGACCGGCGACACTTCGACCCAGTGGGATCTTTTGTGTCGACATTCTCCCAATAACGACTGCCATAGAAGTTCATGGCAGCCGGGACCGACGGCTTAACGTGCTCTTCGAGGCACGGAGCAGGCGATAATTGTCAATCAATACGCACATAATTTCAAAAAGTCATATAACTTCCGAAAGTCAGAGGTGCGCTACGTGGGTTCGAACCCGAGACCCTCTGCATTGCAGTCTGTTGGTCTCCCCACTGAGCTATCGCTGCTCTTACTTAATACATACATACATACATAGATTCACGCCTGTTTTCCAGAGGGGTAGGCAGAGACTTCGGATTTCCATTAGTTTATTGTGCGTACGTACAAATGATTTTGTTTGTTGTAAAGTAATCAACAAAAGCAGTAGTAATTGGGCAAAAGTAACTTTTGGGCGACGGCCTTAGCCAAAAAACGCATAGCCAGAATCCGTGCTCTGTCTGTGAATTTCAAAATAATCTAATAATACAACGCCAAATCCACGCAACGATCTCTCGACCTCATGCACAGAACTCGCATTCACTGTCGCTGCACCACTGAGGCAGCTAAGACCACTTCTCATCAAAGATCCAAACCAGAAGTCAAGGGTCAATATAAAAATATAATCTAGATGTAAAACGATCAACTAAACCAAGAGCTAACAAACATACTGATTAGGTATAAGCATAATATGAGTAGGACCTTATCGGAAATTGGAAAATTACTTTCCAGCCTCTAATAGGCACTGTGGGCGATATAGCTTCTTATCATTATTTTCACGTAAAAAGTTAGTTTTTGGCACAAAAATTGGATATGGTTTATTAATCAGCTTTAAGTTGTTATAGTAATGGTTTCCGTATTGATGACTTTTTGGAAACTTACATTTGGTTACTTAAAGGAAAATAAACGATGTGTCAAAATTAAATTTACGTCAAAAGATCAAATGATGTGATTGGCTGTTGCCAATCACATCATTGATTGGTGACCGTGATTGGTTAACTAGATTAGCAACAGCTAACCTAGTTAGCCAATCACGGTACTTGACATGCGTTTGACTGTCTGTTAAGAAATTTGTGTGTTAATCTACCTTTCAGTGACTAGAGATTATACTTACCATGTTATGTATGCTAGCCATATCTCATGTCTACAGCTATGGAGCCTTGCTATTTTCTATTAAGAAATGATCACAACGCCTAAATGCATAGATTATTTGAAGAATCAAAATTAACGATTAAGTATCAAATTACCCAAAAAAAAAAAACCACGGGGAAATAGAAATAACGAATGTCAATTAAATAAAGCTTAGAAACTCTGAAGCTTTACCAGGTCATCTTCATTTCTTATAACACAACATTACTGCTTTACCATCTGTACATATATAAGAAACAGTCGTATTTGTAAGGAAAAATCTAAATCTGTTTACTAAACTTAACAGTGGGAGACAAACCCTAAATTGTGTATGCCAGGAAATAAAATGGCCCTGCTTAATAAAAGCGTATTGTGTATGGCTGTCCGATTATACAAACATCTCCCTAAAACTTTGCTCGGAATGTCGGACATATTACTATTTAAAAATAAAATTAAGACTATGTTAATTGAAAAGTCCTACTGTGCTATGAATGATTGTTGAGTGATGAATTATTTAAATGATAATATTATATAATTCATTATTGGCTTTAATTAGGTATATTAATTGTGATTTGAATGTGTATTTTATTGATTGTTTTATATTTAATTTTCATACAATTCTAATGGTAATGACTTTTCTTTGATGATATTTTTATTTATTCAAAATGATGTATTGATTTTGCATGTCAATATGATGACACTAAAATAAATGTTGTAAGAACTTTTACTTACTCATATTCCGCAAATGTAAAGATTTGATTTTAAAATAGTCAGCTGGAGCCGAATTAACACGAGAAATAACGCCCACATTTAATTCAATTAAAATGAAACATTTTCTTAAAAAAATTACTTCGTTAAAAGTAACAATGAGAAGGCAAAAATCGTCTTCCCAAGGGAAAAATTCTAAGAAAAATTATATCGAAAAATGGGCGAGAGATTAAATTAGAGAGATAAAGCAATTATAAACGTCACGTTTCTCTCAGAGGCCTGGACCTCGAAGGGTCAAATAATTAAATTCGAAATAATCAGTTGCCGTAAAGGGTTAGACAGCGATGAAGAGGAGATTTTGTACATCAATATTCATCAAAAATCTGTATATATTTGCTACTGGTAAAATTTTAAGGTTTAGATGGTATATTGTTTGAAGCAATCACGATTTAAACATTCGGTGCTTTGAAGATAAATGAAGATCAGCCTTACAATTGTGTTAAAAAAACGAATTTCGAACTCTATTGTCGTCTGGCCAGTAACGATAGTAGCCAACTGTTATAACCATTGAAATTAAACTACTATATACGGATTTTATCGCGTTGTTTATTTAACACTGTATTACATAATTTAAAACACTGTTACACTACTACTACTACTATTGAACTTTACTAATTTTAAGCTAATAAAATTATTAAAACTATTTATATTTAAGTTTTTTTAAATATAAATATTTTAAAACACTTTAATTATGTAATACAGTGTTAAATAAACAACGCGATAAAATCCGTATATAGTAGTTTAATTTCAATGAATAACATTCGCGTAAACAGAAGACAATACTGCTATAACCATGGTTACTGTGGCAAATCTTGTATTGAAACAGTCGACTCGGATTTAAGTTTAGTATTCATTTTAATAGAATTGCTCAGCAAATCGTCCGGTGTTTTCAGGAACGTACGACATAATAATTGATGGAACAATATGTGGAAAATTGTATTGAACTCCATCTGACTTAAAATCGTAGTTCCAATACCCGTGATCATTTACTGCTTTCACATATTGTAAAGAAAATAATATCGATACAAAGAGAAGAAAATGCATAAAAGTAGTTCTAAATCTAGTTATGCACATAGGGATTATAATTCATATATGTTTAGTATATTGGCTTTCCTAAAACATTTTTGGTAAGGCTGTCCTAAAGTCAAAGAACGCTTAAGTAAGGTCTTAGTTTTAAACCACGTCGATCACGAATGTTTAAATATAGTAAAACGTGTAACTGAAAATTGGAAAAGAGAACGCGTATCAACACCAAACAACCTCGAACATCAATCACAAGCAAACAAATGAGTTTTATACAAAATTAAATGAAACGTTTCTGAACACAATGCTGGCTACATATACGTAACAATGTACGAAGGTTATATTTTCGAGGACCTATTTTCATCGTATCTTTTTTAAGATAATATGAGGATATAGTTATAAAGAAAGACGCAGTCGCCTGATGAATAAAAGAGAAGCCCCTAACTGCAGAATTATAAGGGTATTATAACTAAATGGTGTCATGGCGTTAAAACGAAAAGCTTTGGATGTAGGTGTTTCGTATTACATGCTTTCATTGTTTATGTTGTATAAATATGGCTTTTGTGAAATAGAGATTAAAATTAAAAAATAATTTCTATCTTTGTATATACAAATTTAGTCTTTAATTAGCACCCTTATTAATATTAATAAGCTTGCTATTTTTAACTACCTATACTGTTAGGCTTCATTTTAGCATAAGATTATACGAAATTGGGAATATTACGTATATTCTTATGCTAATATTATTTTAGGACTAAAACACTTTTTGCTTTTTGCACAAGATTCTATAAGAAAGCACTATAACAGTTTTGAAACGTGACTTTTCTTTCTTCTTCTTGAAATTTGCGTTAGATTTTTGCGTGTATGTCAGGATGGAAATCCACGATTGCAAGCCGAGTTCCATATCCAGTAGGCTACCGCCTCTTTGCTCTTAGTTTCTAGGAAAATAGATCGTAGGAACCCTAAATTTTTTTCCGGCTCAAAATAGCCTTTGTCCCTCGTTGGCTTATAAGTCTGTTGCTACATTGCTACGAAAAAGACAAGCAATAAACACATTTTCACCTTTTAATATTATTAATAAAGAAAATGATTTACACAATAAGAAGCGTGGAATGATAACTTTGGTATAGCAAGCATTTATACAACAAGGTAATCGCTTACTATACGTACTTGTTGGCCGACCCAGTGGTATAAAATCTCCTTGCATATTCCTAGAATAAATGATTCACATTCAGTAGAATGCTTGGAACCATCTGCTAAAGTCTTATTCTATTCTTTTTGCGTTGAAAGATGGCGTTGGCGTCGAGTTAATTTGCGCTATCATTCTTTACTCACCTTCCATTTATGTAAGTGAATGTAGTCAATAACCAGAGTAAGGTAACCTTTAACTGCTGCCATTATTCCTAGTAACGTAAGTAGAGCGAAAACACGGTTTAAGTTTCTCATGTTTGTGCTACATAGTCATTATATACGCTTTACTATATGTGTAATACCTACATTTTCAGCTTTGTTTTAGGCTCCACGTGAGATCTTGTGAGTAGTAGTTGTTTTGACATGTGAGGCGCTAAAATTTGCGCAGCTTCTTAGAATTCGCTTATAGAGAAATTTTATAAGTTCACCCTGTCGGGTAATGGAGCACAGGAGCTTACGATCAGCTGCAATGATAAACGCGTACTTATGACAAGAGTCGTGTGTAATAAGTACTGTTACATGATTGTATTAATTATTTTTTAAATTACTTTTTTAATAAAGAGACGCTAAGTTGAGTTAAAATTATTATGTTAGGAGAGAATAGAAGAGAGTCGGAGAGGATTCATGTCGGTAGTTTTAGGTACAACCTAAACTTGGGTCAGCCTATTTGCTGTTTACTGAGCACAGTTCCAGACTTTGAGCCGCTGAAATTCATTGTTAGAAAACCCAATAACGCTACGCCTGGTTCGGGAAGACCTGAGATCCCATGCAAAACAGTCCAGCTCATTGTTGCTGCATGTGACACTCTCCATGTGACTCAAGCAGTCTACATGACAAAAATGTACAAATATGCAAACATAAATTTACAAAAATCGTTGACACATATTAACGTCTTTTTTAACCAAGAACACGCAGTTTGGCAACAAAAGCGTTCGTATTATAAAAAAAAGCAAGCGATCCAGTGTTGCTGGCTCCCTTCCATTTCCATTAGTGAATGTTTAGCCAAAGTGTTTCCCAAACTTGCTGCCATTAGGCAGAAGTCTTTTTGTCTTTGCCCCTAACTAACTTTTTTCCCCATTCGTTACGAAGCTAAGTGGATTTTTCTTATGCAACTTTGAATACATCTTATAAAGTTATCGTTTGTACGAGTGATACACTACCGTACAGTTTTCTTGTGACTGAATTTCTTGAAGATTTCTTTGAAGACAGAACGGCCTCCTTTGGGAATGAAAATAAATGCATAAGTGCTTGTCAGTAGTTTTAAAGTTCGAAAGGCTTTTATAAAGCTGTAGTTTGTTGATTGAGCAGCTATTGTTGTCGATAGCGTTCAGAGCTTCATATCTTTATCATAATATGTTAGCTAGGTTGGCTTGAGCTTATGTTTGCAGCCAATAATAAAGTTTGGTTTCCAGATTGGTTAAAGAAAATCTCGGTAGGAGGAGGTCTTTCCGTAAAAAGAAATTATCTTTTTAGAAATGGGAGATAAAATAATATAAACGGGTGTGGTAGGTAAAAAAATAAATAAGTAAATAAGAGCTTCAAAACCTCTTATTTACCAGGCGAAACGCAGTAACAGTGTTGTAATTCTGGTTTCCTATAAATCGATGGTAGTTCTCTGTGCAAGCCAACTCATTCGTATTTTCGCCAATTATCTAATAACGAGTACACAATTTTTTATATTTAATAATGTTAAGTATACATACAAGTTCTCGAAATTAACTGTCACGATCACCTAGCCTTGCCTGTGTGATGTAGAAACAATATACCACTTTCCTGCACAACCTCAAAACCAGCTATACAACTAACCAATTTCGCACCACTGAGTTAACTACATTATATTGTCTTCTGTTTACGCGAACGTTATTCATTGAAATTAAACTACTATTTACAGATTTTATCGCCTTGTTTATTTAACACTGTATTACATAATTTAAAATCTGTCACACTACTATTATTCATCATCCTTCAGCATCCTTGGTAGGAATCGATTCCTACCAAGGATGCTTCGCGAGGCTATTGAAATCAAAAAACATCCTAATTTCAATAGAGAAGATGGTTGGAATGTATCACCAGCTTGGTATCCAGTAATTCAAATAGTCAAACCCAAGAAGAAGCAAACCACAGCTAGACTTCATGATACTTTGAGCTCATTCTGCGTAAATAGAAACGCCAATGACTAAATTATGTTCGGGTACTTTGAAATAACTACACTGGAACATTGAGACAACTACCATCTTAGTCTCCCCGTGACCATGGCTGCTGAAAAGTAACCGAAACGTCGGGGAAAGTGTAAACTTGAATATAAATAGTTTAATTAATTTTATTAGCTTAAAAATTTGTAAAGTTCAATATGTAGTATAATATATAATAATAGTAATAATAATTAGTAGTAATAATAGTAGTGTAACAGGTTTTAAATTATGTAATACAGTGTTAAATAAATAACGCGATAAAATCCGTATATAGTAGTTTAATTTTAACCATATTATCCAAGCCTTTATATATCCATGTATACCTTATATCTATGGACGAAGCAAACTTCGTAAGCCTTAAAAGTTGATTAGAGCTTAACAGTCAACATCACACAAACAAGCATTGACTTTTGCCTCGCTTCCAAACTGACTTATCCTCTAATCCTTTCTCAAATAGCAAGTACAAAAGTTTAAGTCGAAAAATTTGAGCAGTTAGCGAGTTCTCGACTAAATCAGTTGGGGGGGACTGTTAAAAACACCTGTACCACAACTCTTGAGTTATTGCGCAAGTTGAGCCCTTCTTTTTTTTCACTTACTTTATTAAAAGTTTCATAAAGTCGCCGGTGATAATCTTGGAGGTTGTCGTATCAAGTTGACACTTCGCGGTCGAGATGATTTTGATATGAGTTTGTAAGGAGACTCTGTGTGGGATTTAATATAACGTGAGGGGGCGGGGGTTAGTCTGAATCATATATATAACTGGTTGTATAGGCACCAATCTGTTTTGTTAGTAGAAAGGCAGATAGAGGTATCCATTTTTTACGATCTTGGCGTATCTCTCTCGCTACCATAACTCTCATTCCATTTTGCATGTCTGCTTGACATTTCACGATAACTTTTTTTAACGTAGCTTTGTCTTAGAATTTTTTTATTATGACCTGAGAGCGTCTTTTAGTTAGTTGGATACATGTTTGTATCGTCGAAGCTCTTAACCACTTTTCCATTTTTGAAATCCTAGTAGGAGGGCAACAATAAAAAAGAAGCAAATCCGTTATTTGTCTTCAGAGCTTTGGAAACAACAAAGCGTTAGTGAATACGTGCTGTTCGTGAGACCTCGGATTCGATTTCTAGATCAGACAGGATTACTGGGTTTATCTGTCAAAAAAAATTCAGTAGCAGTACGGAGTTTGAAACTGTGCTCGAAAGACGACAATAAGCTCACTCCCTATTAGATGAAACCTCAACGATAGTCGACGAAATGAGCGTGTAATACTCCTCTGTCTATGCGTTCGTGAAAACAGATCTGTGACTATGTATGTATGAATATGATATACCTCAATGACAAAGAGAATGCACAGTCCAGTAAAAGCCACAAGTCCAAAAGCTACGACTATTTTAAACTTTTCGTACCACGAGAGTGACGTAACAAATGAAAACACTCATTTCAGTTCTTCAGATAATACAAAAATGTAAACCCGAGTTGAAGTCATTAGGGATATAATGGCAATACTCGTTGTTAAGCCGAGTGAGGGACACGCACACGGCTTAACAACTGACACTTGATAAGCCGGGAACCGCGTAAGAAAGACGCGAATTAAAAATATATTGCGCTCGATGTAAGGCTAACCCTTTGCCTGAACCTAGCAACTAACCTAAATGTGGCTTCAGTAACTTAGTAAACTCACTAACCTATATATTTTGACGTTCATAAGTGTTACTTTGTGACCTAAATGAATAAATGATTTTTGACTTTGACTTTGACTTTGACTAATAAACGTAAGTATATTAAATAGAATTTGCGAAGAGTGCAAAGAAATTGGATAAGGAAAGTCTGCCTAGCACGATTACGTTGTCAGATGTTTTTTGGCCAAAACCGTGACGTTTTGAAGAAAAGGTTTAGTTGTACGACATGTATACATGTATCTTCTTCTCCCTTAACCTTTATTATTCCCAAGTCACTTGGGGTCGGCTTTTATAGTCTAACCGGATTTTGGCTGGATAACAGTTTTTACACAGAGCGGCTGCCACCTGACCCCCGCAACCCGAAGGCTATCGATACCCTAAGGCTAGATCAGTGTCAGCATATTAGAGGGTACTGACTTGCCCAATAACGACTGCCATAGATGTTCATGGCAGCCGAGACCGACGGCTTAACGTGCTCTCCGAGGCACGGAGCAGGCGATAATTGTCAATTAATACGCACATAATTTTGAAAAGTCATATAACTTCCGAAAGTCAGAGGTGCGCGACGTGGTTTCGAACCCAGATGCAGAGGGTCTCGCATTGCAGTCTGTTGGTCTCCCCACTGAGCTATCGCTACTCAATATAGTAGTGTATAGTATAGTTATAAGGCTAAGTAAAAAAAAGTACATTCAAATTATGAAACAAGAAACAAAAACAATGCGAAACGATTTACACAAAGCACGGTAGCCCACAACCTGCGAAAGCAATTTGCAGCATTTTTTCAATTTACCAACAATGTTTGCGTCTCGGGTCTACACTTGTGTTATAACCTGCTTTGTTTACGATCACAGTTTAAACCGATTGCTCTCATTTATTCCCAATAAGTTCCAGTTTATTCAATAAACAAAACTGCCACAATTTCGCTTTGAGTTACGAGCAAAAATGAAACTTACGCCGTTGTTCCAAAGTTCAATATTAAATTGATTTTCTCGTTTTATTACGCTCTGTTTTAATTTGTGAATGTTGTACGTATTTGCTTAATTGTATAAGTTTGAGGTGTTATTAAGCTTGGTTGATACGGCTTGATAACATGAATTAAAAATATGGATCAGTGTATATACAGATCAAATTGTATGTGTTTGGTATATAAAAAGGTCGGTTTATATTTATTTATTTATTTTTAAAACTTACAACTATCATTACAGGTAACCCCAATTTGATAGCGCGCTACATCTTAATTATATACATAAAAAAAAAAATAACATGAAACTCAACTAAATAACTAAAAGAAACAAAAATAGAACTAAAATAAAAACAAAAATACAAATAAACTTTTAACTTATAACTACTTACAATACCAGGAACAAAAATAGGACACTGTGTAAATAGTAATTTTTGTCAACTCACTAATATGACAGCAAAATATGTCAACATTCTTACTTATCATATTAATTACTTTAATAGACCTGGATATGGGACACTTTGCCAGTAAGTTGGTCCTGGCGTATGGTACTACTAAGAGTGGTAGACGTCGCCGCCGCCATACGTATCGATCTGGTACACAGAGACTAAGGCATCGCAGTACTCCAGGATTGTATTCAATTCCACGTAACAGCCTAACTAAATATATTACATATCGTGTGATGGCAGCTTAAAGAAAGCTGGCCAAAGACTTAAACAGTGCAGAAAATCAATTTCAATTAATATGAATGACATATCTTATTAATAAATCAGTAAAACAAGGGTTTGTACATTTAGGATATTTTACAATACTTAAGGGTTTCAGAATCTGAAACGATTTATTATTCTTCTTGGTATTTTGATCTTCACATAAAAACTACTACACTAATTTGATGCCATTTTTACAGGTGTCGCAACCTGGGCGTTACATAAATTCGAAGCCAGAAGAATTGAGTAGTAGAGCCTCGCTGATTTCAGCATGAATGGGCCGGCTCGACCGGGGAAGGACTACCCTCTCACAGAATATCGACGTGAAATGGCAGTGTTCCTACTGTTGTGTTTCGTTCGGTGAGTGAAAGTGCCGGAGGCCCAATTACCCTCTCTCCCCTTTCCCGCTCCTTCTCCTTCCCACTTCCTCCTTTCCTAAAGGGTCGGCAACGCGCAAGTGATGCCTCTGGTGTTGCAGGTGTCCATAAGCTACGGTGACCACTTACCATGAGGTGGGCCGTATGCTTGTTTGCCACCCAAGTTGTATAAAAATAAAAGCATAATTTCATTTATTTTCGTTAAGTACCAACTGGAGTTATGCTTAGTAAAATCCGCGTAAATGACACTGCGGTCAAACTAAACCGCACTTGGAATCCCGTGCACAATCTAGTCTATACTAATATTATAAAGAGGAAAGACATTTTTGTTAGTTTATTTGTAAGGATTTAACTGGAAAACTATCAACCGACTTTCAAAATTTTCCTCTATCTGGAGGCTATATCATCACCGAGTAACATACGCTATATTTTATATAAAAATAATTAATATTACTAACACAACCTTACTTAATTTAACGCGAGCTAAGCTTTGGGCAAAAGCAAGTATATTATACATAGCTACTTATATTAAAAAAAATTGCCAAAGAAAAACATTCGCGAAGAAATAACCACCGAATTAAAATCTGTCGGATAACAGACAGCAAATGTAAATCAAGAATGCCTGAGTTCTCTTCCGGAATTTCAATTTTAAACGGCGTAAGCCTTCCTTTACTAACCCTTTAATGTTCACAGATGATAGACCAACAACGTGAATTGAATGTTTGCTTGTCTCGGATGCCGTAAAGTTAAACAACGCAGGGAAAACGGAAAAATACCATTCGTGGCAAAGTTGTTGAAAAATGTTGGTCAATGGAGGTCAATAGCTAACGTATTTTAAATATATATAATACAGAATCAGGCTATGGATATGACTATATATGATATAACTACACTTATATAAAAGGATAATAATATCAGCCCTGTATCAAACTGCTGGGCACGGACCTCTTCTCAGTGTGAGATATATGGTTAGTTTAATTTAATAGAAGTTACGTTTTTCGAATATAAGACTAAAAAAATTGAACCTTAAAGAAAATTTGTTTTTAACAACTCAACAATGGAAAATTGTAGCTTTTTATAATATCCAAAAACTTAAATTGGCTGAGAAAATATCGTTTTGTTTTTAGTGATAAAGTAGATATTCATCCCGATTTACTATGAGTAGTACGTTGTCCTTGTCGTTTTTCTAGGTTTAATCTATCTCCATGTAAAATTTTGTCAATATCGGTTAAATAATTTAGCTATCAAATCACAATGAATGAATAAATCTAGTTTTGCATTTAAAACCCACTTAGCAAACTTAACGACATACAAAATCAAAATATGTTTATATATTTATGTCGCAAAGTAGTAATTATAAAACGTCAGAGTAGCACTGACTAAGCCATTTTACATTTATGTTATGCCACGTTCAATTAAAGCAAGGGCATTAAACCTATGAGAAGAACATGCAAGAAACTCAACGACTCTTTCAAATCGACGGTGCTTTTTTTTAAATATTCGCAAAGAGTACCTCTTTGCAAATATTTAAAAATAAGCTAATAAATTAGACCCACAGAGATGCAGACATGAGCTTTCAAACGATATAGCAACTTTAAAATCGTCCGGAACAGATACGGTAGCAAATGCATTGAAACTGAAAGGAGAAATTTCAAAACGTGTTTCATTAAAAGCTTATGCCATTTATGCATGAAAAATTCGTTGCAATTTTAATTTTTAGCACGATATACCTCGTTTAATCAACTCAACGCAAACAAAATTAATATACGAATTTTGATAAGTTAATTGCTAATTAGTATAAAAGTTGGAAGCGAGGCTGTGCTGACACCAACTTTGCTGACATACAAAACAATTATTGTATTACTAAAAGTTCGTTCAGTATTTGTGTATAAAAGTAAATGTTTGAGCGAGTTCTACTCGGCTGATTGTATATAATGCTGACTTTTCAATGTTTTTGTTTGGCAGACGTAGCGAGTCTGTGTTATTTATTTTAGTACGTAATTAAATTAATTTGGTGTGCGTTTACGTTTACGTTTCAAGTTCTTAGTTGAGCTTGCCGTTTGCACGGCTGAAACTTGATATAAATTTAGGTCATAACGGTAACGGTTGACCGAGAGAGTTTTGATCATCAGAAAGTAGAGTATTCTATATTTCAAGATCAATTTCAGGTCAAGGACGCAGTTCTCGAACTCATGTAAGTGTTGTTGATACATTCGAATATCATTCGAATGCAATAGTGTTTATCATTAGAACATAATAAATATGGTTTGAAAAAGAGTTAGGCAGAGGTTATATACACACACGTTTAGATAAGATTTATTAGCGAGCTTATTGCCGTCTATCGAACATTTATTCTAGCCTCCGTGCTGCTAATGAGACATTTTTGACAAAGAAATCCCAGTAAACACTTATTTTGACCCGGGAATCAAATCCGAGACCTCAAGCATAAAATGTACCCACCCATATTTTGACGTAACATAGTACTTAATGCAACTCAATAACTGACAGGTGACGCACAGCCTAAACCTGTAGATAGGAACATGCAATTGTGACCAAAAGGATTTTTGATAATTCATTCCTTAAGGGTGTTAAATGAGAGATGCTAGTTGGTGGTTACTCAGCACTATTATATTATGTATATGGTATACTATGCACAATAATCTACCAAATTGCATTATTTCATCTCTAAACATAATTCAATAAAAAAGAAGGATTTTGGTGTCTGGCTTATGAATAAAAATCGTATCAGTATTTTGGCAATTCATCCAGTAAGTGTGTAGGCTAAGATACGGAAGTTTGTATGATAAGTGCGTAATTTTGGAAGTTAGAAGAGCAGAACTTGCTATTCAGACTTCCGAAGAACTTCGGCAGTAAGCAAGGTCAACGATATAAGAAGCTAAACAGAAAATATTTAAAGAAATGATTAATTGATGAGATAAAATTGACAAATTTTTATTCATTGAAACTTAGCTACTGTATACAGATTTTATCGCGTTGTTTATTTAAAAAACCACTTCTTCTCCTTAGCCTTTATTATTCCCAAGTCACTTGGGGTCGGCTTTTCTAGTCTAACCGGGTTTGACAGGATACCAGTTTTTACACGGAGCGGCTGCCACCTGACCTCCGCAACCCGAAGGCTAATGATATCCTAAGGCTAGACCAGTGTCAGGATATTAGAGGGTACTGACTTTCCCAATAACGACTGCCATAGATGTTCATGGCAGCCGGGACCGACGGCTTAACGTGCTCTCCGAGGCACGGAGCAGGCGATAATCGTCAATCGTCACATAATTTTGAAAAGTCATATGACTTCCGAAAGTCAGAGGAGCGCGACGTGGGTTTGAACCCGAGACCCTCTGCATTGCAGTCTGTTGGTCTCCCCACTGAGCTATCGCTGCTATAAGTTAAAGTTAAAGTTAAAAAAGTTAAGTTAAAAACCACTATAATTACATAATTTTGAAACTATTAAACTACTACTGTTAAAATTTACTACTATTTAAGATATTTCAATTATTCAGGTTATTCTTTCTCCGCGACGTTTCGGTTGCTTTTTAGCAGCCATGGTCACGGGGAGACCAAGACATCTTGAAGTGAAGTTATTTCAAATATACCCTAACATAATTTAAGTATAGTCGTTATTACTTGGCGTAATGGCAGTGGCCAGACGAATACTGAAACCACTATGGCATCCGTGCAGCCAAAATTTATTATAAGTCAATATTTTTTCATTACCTCTAACAAATTTAAACAATTTAACCGAAAAACATCAAACAAATGAATCATCAACAGAAATCCCAATCCTTTGATTGTGTACTAGGCTGTCATAAAATTGTTGGAGTAAATATAAATGATAAAATGTTTCAGAGTGAGCCGTTCGTTATACATCCAAGCGAGCATCACTAATGAAGTGACTCGCAAATTGAATCGGATGTAATATGCAAAACGCTCTTTCGCGCAAATTGTTTAATAGTCGCTAAATCGTGGAATATTTTCGTTAACATACGTGTTATAGTTTTATTACTGGTTTAAAATCCATTTCTTTCCAAGTTATAGGTAAATAAATATCCTATCCTAACAAATATTATTGATGCGAATGTTAGTTTGTTTGTTTTTTACGCTTTCACACCTTAACTATTCGACCGATTATCATGAAATTTCGCATACATATTATCAGGGGTACAGAAAAAGACATAGGGTAAATTTTATCCAGAGAAAAGTACTGTTAATTCTAACCCAAGCAAACCTAGATTTACGCGAGAAAGGCCGCGGGCAAATACTAGTAAAGTATCTATAATTAATTCTTATTGATGAAACCAATATAAATATTTTGGAAAAATATAATTTTGTTTGGTGGAAGAGTCAGTTATCAATAATTTGGAGACGGTATCAGCTAGCCGCCTCTCCTGGAGTGTTACTATATCATACACGCAACTGGTCTTAGAGTAGTAACAGTGTTTTTCCGTTTCGCTGAGTAAGTAAGAGATCCGGAGATACTGATAACCTACCGCTTACATTTATTTTCTAATGTACCATCTTTAACCCTTAGGGTCCTCGATGAACCAATTATAGAGGAAACTTCGATGTTTTTGAAAGCAAGCATGGGCTTTGCCACCCACATTTGTTGACAAACTGAAAACTTTTTCTGTTAAAAATAGATAACGTCCGTACTAGAGATAAGAGCCTCTAATGCGGATGAATTCAAACATTTTGAAAAAATTAATATAAACATTACTGTAAAATA
The DNA here is from genome assembly GCA_930367265.1 of Catocala fraxini. NCBI lineage: Eukaryota > Metazoa > Arthropoda > Insecta > Lepidoptera > Erebidae > Catocala > Catocala fraxini. The sequence continues at coordinate 27,844,237 of OV884028.1, read as the reverse complement.
AAATGACCGCACGGATGGCGTAGTGGTTTAAGTGGTCGCCTGATCGCTACCACTGCGCTGAGTGTTGTGGGTTCGAATCCCACACAGGACAAAAAACAGTGTGATCCACAAATGGTTGTTTCGAGTCTGGGTATTTTTTGTGTCCATTATTTGAATGTGTGAAAAGTCTCTCGCGTCACAGGAATTATTCCTAGTGCAGGATTTGTCTTTTTTAATAAATATTATAGGAAACTCATTACCACACAAGAATTGCGCAGATCAAACAATAATTTTCTGTACTTTGTCTTAAGTGAGACAAACACAGGTAACCAGCATTACGTCATCAGTTAAGTAAAGGTTTTTATAAATGCACTCTAACTAACAGAAATTGGTAATCTAACTCTCGGCCTTACGGTTAGTAAGTTATTCGCACATTTACGTCACGGAGCTACGAGTCTAAATATCAAGAGCATAAGACTGGAGCATCAAACAGCTGCGCCTTGTAGTATCAAAGTTCAGAAAAAAATCTCGTCATCTAAGCAGTTAATTCTACAAGCCGAACGAAAGTCACGGCTTTGCCGACTAAACTCCGTTTTAATTATAATTATCGAACCTTGGTTATCTTGTTATGTTATTAACGTTACGAAAATTCGTTTAAGTTCTTGTTTGTTCCACATTAATGGGGAAAAGTGGGGTAAAAGTGCCTTAAAAATGGGGAGAAGTATAAAAATCTGAGTTTGCGGGCAGCTAAGTTTGTTATTAAGTTTTATGATAACGGATGATAAAGTTGAGCGCTAATAAATAAATTAGCGGCTTGTGTTATTTGAGATTTATGTACGCATCGCGCTTGAATACCCAATGGCGTAGGCAGATATGTATTTAAGTCAAACTCAAAAATCTTTTTTTCCATAAAAATGTGCAAATAATTCTTGGGCACGTCAATTCACTATTATATTAATAAATAATTAAAATAAATAGAAGGAAATAAAAATTTAGCATTGAAAAAAGCCTGTTCGAGGAGTAGAGCTTTCATGAGAAGAAGCAGGCAAGAAACTCATGGCCACTCTTTTCAATCGCCAAATGTTACATCAATACCATTTAATGTTATATTATGTTACTTATATGATATTGTCTTCTATTTACGCGAATATTATTCATTGAAATTAAACTGCTATATACAGAGACAACTGCCATCTTAGTCTCCCCGTGACCATGGCTGCTGAAAAGCAACCGAAACGTCGGGGAAAGTGTAAAAATAAATTAAATCTAAATAGTTTAATAATAATTTAATTAGCTTAAAAATTAGTAAAGTTTAATAGTAGTAGTAGTGTAAAATTTTCAAAATTTTGTAATAAAGTTTCAAATAAACAACGCGATAAAATCCGTATATAGCAGTTTAATTTCCATTACTTATATGAGCTGCTGTGTGTAGTTGTTACAGTAATTTATTTTAATAAGATTTAAAAAGTAAAAATTTGTTAAATCTAAGATACATATTAATAACAAATGAAATAATAGTTACAGCAGCTCATATTACAGTTAACTTAATAATATGATTAGAAATAACCTGTGAGTAGAAGCAACTCAATCCCAAGCATTTTTATCTTCTATATATTCAGTGACTAAGTAATAACCTTTCGAATATAATTTTCGTTTTACAACTGTTTTAAATTTATTAGAACTTAGATTTTGAATGTCACTTGGGAGTTTATTGTAAAAGCGCACACATTGACCTTTAAACGACTTATTAATTTTTTGAAGCCGCGAGGCCGGCACTCCTGTTCTGTCTTTGTTTCTTGTATTTAAATTATGTATGTCGCTTTTCTTATAGTATAAATCTATGTTCTTATATACATAAATTAAATTTTCATATATGTATTGACTTTTCTTTTAGATATATTGCTGATGAAAATGTATCTTAACCTATTTATGCGAAATATGTGAACTGAATTACAATAAGAACATGTTTTAACAACTTTACCACCACCATGTTTAATGCAAATAAATAATCATATCATATCATTTCGTTTTTATAAGCCCATAATATCTCACTGCAGGGCAAAGGCCACCTCACACTACCTCCATCTCTCGCTATTCAAAGCTGTTAAGCACCATTGTTATTAGAGGAGCCTTGGGAGCAGATGTATTTGGTCTATATTCGCTTGGTTTGGTGTTATAGGCGCCAGTCTATCATCATACCTGGTGCTTTTTAACACGCCATACTGGTTAGCACAATAATATGTAAAAATGTTATCCATATTTTTTGATGTAGTAATTCGCCCTGAAATTCATATTGCACGAGCTGATACACTTATGGACCAACGTGGTCGAGTTATGACCAACTAGCTTCTATCCACGGCTTTGCCCAAATGAACTCTACCACATAGCGGGATAAAAGTGACCTTTGTGTTATTCCAAAACATGGTCTATCTGTGTGTTAATTTTATCCAAATCTATTCAACGTTTGACGCATGATTTAGTAACAAATCTCCACACATGTGCCGAAACTTTTACTTTATAATATTACTAGCTTTTGCCCGCTTAGCTCTCTCTAAAACAGTTTTTTTTTTCCGAATAAAAGGTACCATATGTCTTTTTCTGTACTGACTTTCGTGTATGCGAAATGTTATGCATATACTTATAATATTAGTTAGGCTTTAGTTTAAGTGTTACTGGCTCATTTAATATGTGGCTTATGTTGGTTTGTTATTTTATTGGCCGATCGGATATCTTTAAAAGACAACTGCCACTCTAGGAACAATCCTTGTATCGCAGGAGATTTTACAAACGTAATAAATATATTTTTGGATCGAACCTACAACACTTAGCGCAAAACCATTGGCAAAGTTGACAATTAAACCGTATAGTGGTTTCATCATCAATTAGTTTCTGATATTGTGATTTTCGGTTTGGAAATTCTTAGTAGCTGAATAAAATCTTTCGGTTATAATATAACTGAACGTATATACGACCAGTTAAACCTGAAATGATTACCATAATTTATAAGCAATATAGAAACAAAACCTTCTAATTTTCCTACTGACATCAAGAACTTCACCACAACTTTCTACACGGACCTTAATTAATTAGACAAAAATTACTCGAAACTCGAAGACCCCTTCTAACCGACCCTCAGCCGTCCAAGACATTAATTCTACAAGGGCCAATCCTTTTTTCTACCATGTTAGCGGTCTTGGACTGACGTTCGATGTTTTCCGCGTTACGAGTCGAAAACCATCAATCTATGTCAAGCCTATCGAATGGACTCGTAGCCCTGAAAATACTGAGCCCTGTTATATTTTGTCTATTTTGCTGATCTCATGAAATACTTTACGTATCTGAGCACTGAAAGTCTGAAGCTAATACTATAACTACAAAAAAAGTTATGCCGGGAAAATAGTAATTACTAAGGATTTTTTATACAAAATATTGTCTTCTATTTACGCGAATATTATTCATTGAAATTAACCTGCTATATACGGTCAAATAAACCATGCGATAAAATCCGTATATAGCAGTTTAATTTCAATTTTTTATACAATTTAAGATGTAAACAAATATACGGACTCGCCTGAGCTATGATAAGCATACAAGTCAGGCCATAAAATTTTAGGTGAGGAAGGTTATGTTATTGGCCGCGTAATGTTTTCTACACTCATGTATATTTCACTAGGTTTATGGCCAGGATTCGGGTAACACGGGCAAGTGCCTGAATTGCACGGGTTTGTGTGCTTCGGGTAAGCAATTGTCGCGAACTACACACGCATGTGGGTAGCGTAAACTTGCGCATGTAGGTGTAGTCCGCGGGGACAGCTTGCGCATGTAGTTTCTTGCTTGATCAGCGTGTAGTTCTTACTTCATATTTGGATCAAGTTATTTTTAAGTCACCCAAGCATTCCAATAATATTTTGCACAATGAGACGCAAGAATTGTATAAAAAAATAGACCTTGCATAACATCTTACTCAGACTAAGTAATTTTATTACACACTAAATCGATATTGAAATTCCATAAAATATTTTTATTGTACTATAACTCTCGAAGCTTAGCTCTGTAATATCCCTTAAAACAGAACCATATCAGAGCATCAACTAAAAATCGTAAAGCGAGATCGCACCCTCATTTGAGATACGTTATTGCGATACAGCTACGCCATTATCAGGCAAATGTTCTATAACATGGCGAGGAAACAAAAAATAAGCTCAAATTCCCATCAAAGGGAACTCTTCAAGCGTCTAATTCAACAGATTCCGATGCAGTGACAAATGTTAGGTTTTTCTCGGCCATGGATCTCGGGCGAGACTAACGTAGGGCCATGAAACAAATGGGAATATGTCGAGACATATTCCGGGGATATAGGGGAAATTATTATAAAATTATAAATGCATGTGATTGCACTGATGCCGCAGTAGGCAAGCAGTCGCTTATAGCGGTCGATAATTTAAAACATGGCTTGAAATTTGTATTGTAGATGTTATGTAATGTAATTAATTATTTAACGTTATCGTTTACCTTTTATAATAGTGTCTTATAATATGTCAGATAAATAAAAATCCAAATTATGAAGGTTTTAGAATTATTTGATCATTAAAAGACTTATACAAAATATTTATCGTTTACTTATCAAATATGACAAATAAAATTTAATTTATTTTGCATTTAACATAACGCAACGCAAAATATTTGTGTGCCAGCCCTAAATGTGGAACACGCTAATAATTATGTTTGACAGCATTATTACAATAACATATTTCTAATTTTTACCAAGAATTATTAAATTATTTATGAGATGCAGTTGTACATAGAAAAACAAAAATTTCTTTGCAATACGGCGTTTGTATTTGTGCGAGGCAGGCGGCATATGCTTGTATAATATAATGGCGAAATGTAAGTGTAAAATCTATTCCTTTGGGTATTCCCAAGCATGAATTCATGTATTATAAGGTGGGTTTGACGAGCAAATGACACCGTGAAACTAAAACTATTCCCGCCGCCTTCGTGGCTCGCAGAGAGGCCTCGCAAAAAACCGGTCCTAAGCGGAAATTCAAATTGAATGACAATAAGATTGACGGCCCGCAGCTTGATAGCAGACCCATTTCATTTCGCTAAGGTTTTATATACAGCTTGAAGAGACATATTACTTTTTCGATGTCACACGATACGTAGCCAAGACATGTTGATGTATAGCCGGGTTTTGTACTGTTCTACTCGATATATTGTCAGGATCACGCCGGGATTATCCTAGGTGAAGTTCTATCAATGTCCTAGGCGTGTACGCGATTATGTAAAGGATTTCAGGGGTTCAACTTTTTGTGTGGATTCCTTTAGAATTTATTGGGGTAAATGTTTAATTTAATTTCGGCGTTATTTTGTTTAAAGGCTTGATATGTTGTATAGAATGAGTCTTATTAGTCGATGATGCTTTAATTTTCTGCTCGTAGTTTTATACCTATCTTAGGCAACTGTGGTGGTCTATGTTCTAAACTCACTCATATTGAGAAGGGACCTATGTCCAGTAGTGGGACATTTATAAACAGGGCTGGTGGTATTAATATTGTTTTTCTGCAGTTATTTTATTATATTAGGCCATTTTGATACTATTTTGTCCGGTTCTATGCGTAAGCATGACCTAATTTAATCATGGCTGCTAAAGAGCAACCGAAACGTCGAGTAAATTTAATAAAATTATCAACCACTAAAATCCGTTTATAACGGTCTCGGTAGCTTAATGCAATTGAATGCGATTGCTGTGCATGAAGTCTATCAAAGCGGTTAGATTCCCAAGTCCGACAGTATTATTGGGATTTTCTGTCAGAAATTCTTACTGTCAGTCTGAAATTGTGTCTTATACAGGTCAATTTGATTGGCTATACCTATGGCATTTAAAAACATAACTAGTGAAATGTTGGTGTAAAATCACAAGATTGGCGTAAAGGAAAGACAATTCTCTTTACCTAACTGGAAAAAGAGGTTATTCCTGTTTGTCATCTTGATCTATCCCTATCTAACTCCACTTTTTCTTTAGAGAAAAACAGGAATTGAAAGGTTCGATCTATTACTTATAGTTATAGGTCTATTACATCGCTGCCTAGTCTCGTGACGAGCTACAGGCGTGATATAAACTAGCAAAAACCATTATAAAACGAAGAAAATAAGCAGCAATTTCTCCTCTAAAGTACAAACTCGAACCGACTATCCGCGTCATTAAGTTTGAATCACTTTAACATAGTTTGTGAATCTAGAAAGTTAAAGAATTTCGAAAGTCTGAAGCAACTAAATAAACAAGATAACATTAGAGTTACGTATAAACACTTTAGAAGTTTGTAAATAGGTATGTGTGTGTGTATAATTTTAGCTCGTACCTATATATTAAGCTTATGTACCTAAGATGGGTAAAGTAGAGCTTCACTTATATAATATGATCTGTAACTTTTAAATAAGGGGAAGACACTGACTCCTGCCACAGAGTTCTCACTAGTACAGGGATCAGAGAATTCTAAATTATTGTAGCTTAATATGTGTCAATAACGAATTAATACAACGAAATATTTTCATGTTAAATACATTTGCCTACACCTGCGGTTATAGTTTATATATAGACTCACTTTTAAATAGTAGATGTTAATAATAAATAATTATAATAATAATAGTTTATTAGCAACAAAAAAGGGTTCAGAGCTGCATACATCATCATATTTAAATAAATGAAATAAGTCGGGTAGATCTGAGGTATACAATGTGAGCAATGTCCCCCGAGCTAGGAAATTCCTGTGTTACGGGGGACATCCCTCCATCCTATGTAATGTCATGGAAGTAAAATAATGTTGTTGTTCAAGAGACGTAGTGGTCAAGGATTCGCCTCACCACTGCCACTGGGCGAAGTGTTGTGGGTTCAAATCTCACACGGAATGTTCCGAGTCTGGATGTTTTCTGTGTCCGTCAATATTTTTGAAGGAATTATTACTAGTGCAGAAATTGTCTTTTTTGATAAAATCACATATTTTGTTACTCGTCACATCAACTATTAGGAAAAACCAAATAAAACTTTCATGTCGTCTTGTCTACGGACGGCCTTACAAATTCTTATACTCAGATACTTAAAGTTTCACAACGATTATCTTGTTCAAACTGTCCAGGGTTATTCGAAGCATAAAGCGGAACTTTTCAACTATGCTCTACTACTAGCGGTCTTGAAATATTTGCGTCAGTAATATTTAAACAAAAATGTACCCCGTTAACTGGGTTATGGTTAGTGAAGGCTTGTTTATAACTGAGTTATACTAGGTCAATGGAAAATTAACTTGGATTTGGAAAACGGAACGCTTGTTGCAATGTGGTACTGTATTTTCATATTTATCCTTATATTTAATGGAAGAATACAGGAATATTAAACTGGCCCACTGCTAGGCTCGCGTCTCTTCTCAATGTGAGAAGGGTTATGCCATAGTCCACGCTGGCTCAGTGCTGGTTGGTAGACTTCACATATCTTCGAGAACATCATGGAGAACTCTCAGACATGCAGGTTTCCTCACGATGCTTTTGCTCACCGTTAAAACGAGCTATAATTAACTATTTAATACGCACACAACTTTGGCAATCAGAGATGCGTGGCTTAGGATCGAACTCAAGACCTCTGCGTGGCAGTCCAACGCTCTCCCACCAGGCTATCGCTGCTAAATAACCGTTACATACATACATACAAAAATACACTTCGCCAACTTTGGTATCGTGTGACCGTCACCCCCTTAGGAGGACAGTAGGGATTTATTAGTGGTACCCAAAGGGTAGGTCTATTTGTGCAGTGGCCTGCCGTTTTATACGGTGGACTGAAACCTCGGCGAGGTCGCGACCGCATGTGAAAGTGATTCGCGGGGCCCTGTTGATTGCGGTTTTGTCGAGGAACACCGTGGTAGGTTTAGTCGGTATTCCGGGAGGTCCTTTATCATTTCAACATCTTTCTTTTACCCCGGTGACTCCGACATAACCTCTCCGCCCGCCCCCGCGGAGAGGTATGCGACAAAACATTCCCCCATGTATAAAAAGAAAAAGACAATATAATGTTGTATGTACGGTTTATTACTAAAGTCCCGAAAACAAACCGTAACGTAATCGTAAAATGTATATTAATTTCTCAATTTTAAATCTCATTTTCTATTAACCACACGACCAAAACCACAAGCGGCAGCTAACGCTGGAAATACCTTTGTTTTGTGTCTGGGTTTTAAACGGCTAACCAAACTACAGGCTATCAGAAATAAATATACTTGAAACAAAATAAACACTTTTGTTTTAATAAACAAAAGTTAAAATAATCTATAATTAATTAGCGTAAAAAGGCGAGTGTATTTTACATTAATATAAGCTATCTTTAAAGATGAGAGACTGGCTTCCTTTCCAGTTATTCATATATAAAAAAAGCAATATTCATTATAAATGCATTCAGCTTGCGCGAGTGCCGATAGTATGAATTCATGGACAAACAAAAATATGCCAAAAGTGAGGGTGAATCAAGATTCTTCTGCCTCACAAACGGAGACATGACATCGCAGCACCAGTCAGCTTGTGACCACGGCCAGTGTAACCTGGTCGAAACGTCAAGCATAAAAAATGTAAACATTATGCATGATCGCGTTACCCGTTACATATTATATATATAATATGAATTTCGATATATATTTTTGTTATGAATAAAAATATAAGGAGGCAAAGCATTTTTTTCGTTATAAATAATAACATGTAAAATATTTTACATATTATCTAACCATGATTTATTTAATTTTAGATAATATATTTTATTTTAGTAGTAAGTATCATATAGTATATTTAAAGTAAGTATCTATTCTATATTTTTCTTTCTTAATACTCGACTTTTAGGGCAGGTATCAAAATAAAACATGCACCAGATTTTAAGTTACCCCTGCAGCAATACAACTGTGAAAAAAGCTTTCAATTTCATTAAGTAGTTTTCGCCTGACGCGACAGACATACAGACAAAAATTCGAAAATAATTGTTATGTCTTCTACAGTATACAGTTTTTCTTTTGAATAAATATCGCTTTAAAGGTAAAGGAAACAGTCGTGAGGCACCTGCATGTCTGAGAGTTCTACCTAACGTTCTCAAAGGTATGTGAAGTCTGCCAACTTGCACTTGTCCAGCGTGGTGGAAAATGCTCTAACCGTTTTCATACTGAGAAGAGGCCTGTGCCCAGTGGTGGGACAGTTTTAAACAAAACAAACTTTATTATTATCTCCCATGTCTATCTATAGATAAGAACACATCACTGTTTACAAATAGTCCCACCGCTGGGCACGGAGCTCCTCTCCGTATAATACTTGTTTACCCACCTATCTGCGGTTATACCGATGTTTCGGTTATTTTTCAGTACCGAGAAATGTACCGTTGAAATATTGCTCATATTTACACTGTGATATTTCCTTTGTCTATTATGTGATACAATATTATTTTTTCATTTCAAAATGTTTCCAATTCTAGTGTATAGGATAGTACGAGGACGGTCTAGTCTTTGTTCCTTCACTTCACTCTAAAGCCTTTTTGTCCTGTGACAAACATGGTTCCAAATTTCATGCCAAACCTTATAAAGAACGGCATATTTTGGAGATTAATCCAGCATATTTTTTATTTGCTACAGGTAAATGATTCTACGTTTTTAATGCCTCTAGTTGCAGTCGAGCCTGAGACCTACCACCTGATGGGTAACCGCCGACCATGGACAGGAGAGCTCTATAATGAAGTGATATATCAGTAGGTGTGCTACTCGAGCTACACGTACTGCGTAAAAGAAAGGCATCGCCTAGTTTCACCTCTAGCATTGTAGGTGCATTATAATTAAAATACGTTTATTCATATACGTCACAGAGCAAAAGTAATATAGTAAAAAAAAACATTAGTAATGGTATTATTAGTGTAAATTAACATTTACCTGTTACCATGTTTAGCAATGCAGAGACGTATGACCTACAAGAAGAACAGGTGAGAAATTCACCGCCACTCATTTTAATCGTGAAGTTTACAATATTATATATTTTACAAATCACATCTGTCTGATACTGTACAATAATAGTACTTACACACACATACATGCATACATACATACATAGATTTACGCCTGTTTCCCAGAGGGGTAGGCAGAGACTACGGATTTCCATTTGCTAGATCCTGACACACTTCTCTAGCTTCATTCACTTTCATCACATTCCTCATACACGCCCGTCGGTTCAAGGTGCTCTTAACCTAGCCTTTGTCCAGAACGCCTCCGATCTGATCAAGAAACGTTCGCCTAGGTCTTCCTCTTGCGACTGTTCCATTCACACTAGCCTTATAAACTTTCTTAGTCAGTCTTTCCTCGTCCATTCTTTCTACATGCCAAACCAGCTTAACATACCCTTTTCTATTCTTGTCACTATATCCACTTTCATGCCGCATCTCTCTCTAATCACACTATTCCTTACTCTATCTTTCAGAGTCACACCACATATATTTCTCAGCGCTCTCATTTCTACAGCATTTATTCTGCTCTCATGCTTCTTTTGCCATACCCAACTTTTACTTCCATACATAAGTGTGGGCATTAATAGTCCTCTATGAACAGCCAAACGTGCCTTTTCGGAAACATTTCGATTGTTCATAAAAGCGCGTAGAGCTCCATTCACTTTGTTGCCCGCAATCGTTCTCCTTTCAATATCTCCCTCATGTTTACCATCCCTTGTAAACAAAGTACCCAAATATACAAACTCTTTCACTTGCTCAACTTTTTCTCCATCAATCATAATATTACACATCGTCACGCACTCTTCCTTTTCAAATACCATTACTTTCGTCTTTCACACACATACATAAAACATTTAATCAAAAATCCTTCTCCCTTAGCCTTTATTATTCCCAAGTCACTTGGGGTCGGCTTTTCTAGTCTAACCGGATTTGACTGGATATCAGTTTTTGAACGGAGCGGCTGCCACCTGACCTCCGCAACCCGAAGGCTAATGATACCCTAAGGCTAGACCAGTGTCAGGATATTAGAGGGTACTGACTTTCCCAATAACGACTGCCATAGATGTTCATGGCAGCCGGGACCGACGACTTAACGTGCTCTCCTAGGCACGGAGCAGGCGATAATTGTCAATCAATTCGCACATAATTTCGAAAAGTCATATACCTTCCGAAAGTCAGAGGTGCGCGACGTGGGTTCGAACCTGAGACCCTCTGCATTGCAGTCTGTTGGTCTCCTTATTGAGCTATCGCTGCTACATTTAATCAAAAATAATATTAGTTAAAAGTTAGTTTCTTATCGTAGTAGAATAAAAAATAGGAGCATCCACATACGTATACACAGAATAAAACAACGCGCGACCAAATAGTACCCCAAAGTGAAAATTAGGATGAGAAGATTTGTAACAAATTAATGGCCAGGATCTATGAAACCAAGATCCACAATATTACTAAGCCACGATAATCTTTTACCATTTTTTAGTTAAACGAGACCACCACTGCTAATTATTTGGCAACAAGTCCGAGACATGAGCCGGCTCTCTTAGAAAGTATATTCAGCAAAGTAAGTAGCTGAACTTTGGCGTAGTATGTGGGTGCCTCGCCGTTGCCTCTACGCCGAGTGCTGTGTGTTCAATCCCCAGACGATACAAAAATGTGTGTTTTCCGTAAATAGTTGTTCTGAGTCTGAGTGTGTATCCGTTGTTTGAATGTTTGTAAATCCCACTGTAACACAGGAACTATTCTTAGTGTAGGATTTGTCATTATTACTGAAAAACTTAATAGGGTGAATTGAAAGTTTTAATTCAAACTCTGCAAGTAAACTACGTGCTGTTACTGCGTTTCACTCGGTATGTAAGAGACCCGATGGCTTGCATACCTAGCCTATAGCATTTTCTTTTATACCTTCTTGCTAATTTATTTTCTCTGAGGCCGGTAATACGGCACAATTGGTGTAATAATAATGTGTACCAGACCAAATTTTGGTTACGGGGCGCGGCGGCCAATTTAAAAGGAGACAGACATTCTGGGCGTGAGATATTAACGTGCACAAGTGTGTACGCAAACAGTGCACAAGTGCTCTATTCCCTAATTCTCATGACCTGACGAGACGGCAATCCGACAGGACCGGAGATGCAGACCAGCATGTACAACCCCCCAATTTTGGGCTGGTATTGACAATTCTTAGTGGGAAAACCCAATGCCATTTCGTTGTACCGATTCGGCATTTGAACTCGAGACCTCATCAGTTGCATTCACTACCGCTGCGTGACGGAGGCGGTCAGAACTCTGGTCTAGCCAGCATATCGTAGACTACGCTGGCCGTAAGCAACATGCAACCATTGACGTATAAAAACAAACAAATCAAATGGGCCATAGGCTTGTTGCCATCCGAGTGTGATAAAACAACCAACAGAGCAATCCTTATGGCAGTATAAGAGTTTTGTTGCCAAATCTTACAACTGTGGTGAACTTAAACATTCTTAAATCGTACTATTTGGCAGTCTGCGAGAGCCGTTACATACATCTGGGTGCAGACCAAAAAGTCCTCACAAGTGAATATATCTTGCCACTTAAAAACAGTTACGTAGAAAACATTAAGAACATATACATAAATGGCACCTTTTAACTCGCTGCAGTTGACTTCTTAGAATCGACAAAACGACTGCTTAGCTAAGCAGACATTTTAGTTTTAAAATAGTCACTACAATTCGGCGATTTCGTTTTCTCACAAGACTATTTGTGAACTGAAGTCTAGTCTCAAGCTTAGAAGACCGCCTGTGTTAAAAGAAAATGCCGCGTATTTTGCAAACATTGAAATGACGGATACAAGGAACAACCTTATTTCTAAATCACAAATATTTTTGTTCCTTATTGGTAACAATCCATAATTATTGACTGACTGACAGTAGCGAGGTGACTAAAGCTTAATCATTGTGTCCCAAACTTAATTGTCGACATTCGCTACTCAAAGTAGAAAGAGGAATACTGATGATAAGAAAGGCCTAGTCTGGCCTATAATACCATGGGTACAATTTGCTCGTTGAAAAATTAAAGATGTGATGGAATGAGAAGGTACGTATGTCAGCCTACGGAACGTTCACTTACCTGGTGAATGTTTACTCACTAACCCTGTAAAAGAGAGTGACTTGAGCTGGCTTATTTGAACCGTCGTCAACAATTGGCAATGAAGAATCTTCCACGTAAAAGTATAATAAATATAATATTACAGCTCGTCTACTTAAGCCTTTCCCACAAACAGAACTACTTACAGTTTGTTAGTAAAGAGTAAAAGGAAAAATCTTACAAAGTGTTTACTGAAAGAGAATATAATTTTGTCTCCTTGCGTAGTGGCTTAAGCGTTTTAAATATGTTTGTAGTTGTGTAGTGACGTGCTGCGTAGGACTTGGTCAGCAATTGGTATCCGAGGATACCAGATATCGAAGTAGTTCGTTTAATGATACTTGCAGCAACTAGCTTTAAGCAGCTGTAGCCGAATGGTTTCGGCTTCGGATTTATAATGAATGGTCTATTGGGTTCAACCCACATCTATTGCGTATTGCAACGTAAATCAATCCTTACAGAAGAATTCCATAGAAGGGTTATTATCGAAACCAGTAATTTTCAACCCATGTTCCAATTTTAGTCCAATACAATTGATATTTTTTTAGTCGGTATCATTTAATAAATTCTCCTTTAGTACCAGCAATATAAGTAATAAAATACCAACGCGAAATTCGAAGGTATTTTTCTCCATTTAAGAAAGTGATATCAATTTATTTAAATAGATATATAATAAGATACAAATGCAAAAGGAAAATGATTAGGTATATAAATAGCTTTGCCTTATACCAGTATTACATAATAATTAAACATTTTTTTATAGAAGCAGTGTCGTATTCTTATAATACCTGAAGGATAAATTGCATCTTTGGTATCGGTATTTCAACACACTTTCTCTTCACTAGCGTAATAGTAGAATTTTGGATGTATTCCAATTTATCTCAGTTTTATCTAGGATGTTGAACGAGACATAAATTAAATAATTCTCATAAGAGCAACTCTGAGGCATTCGCTTTATAGCATTCTGAGAAAACAGATTGCACTTTTACAGAAATAGTATACATAAGATAAGCTTTCTACAGTAATGGTACCTGTTCATTGTTCTAAGATGGTAAAGAAGCCTATAATCTTATGTCTTAACTAAATAATCTTATAGAACAATACACACAAATAACTTTATTTATTCCCTCACACAGTTTTACAAAAACAAGACAATAGTAGGTATCTAGTTACATATTATTCATAATATAGTACAATCTGTGTGAGGGACTGGTGTCTGTACTAGGAGACCTGTATTACAGATTACCAGCCTCTCCAGACTCTGAATAGGTGGAGCGTGTATTGAGTGAAACTAGTACCTTTTAGTTAACATTGAGCAGTGAGAGTGCGTGAATGCGTGAGTGTATGATTGTGTGTGTGTGTGTGTGTGTGTTTAAAGATTAGAAGACCGTTTGTATAAAGATTGTTCTCTAAGTCATAATTCGGGTACTTGGAAATAGCGGAAATAGCATTGCTCTACAAGACAGCAGCGATACCCAAGTAGAGAACGTTGGCCTGCATCGCAGATATCTCGAGTTCGATTGCAAGACTGCTCTGACTTTTCAAAGTTATGTGTGTATTAATTAGTTAATTATCGCTCTCTTTAATAATGAAGGAAAAAACATGAAGAGGCAATCTGCATGTCTGCGAGTTCTCCACAATGATTTCAAAGATGTGTGGAGTCAGCCAATCCGTACTGGGTCAGCGTGGAGGACTATTATGGGATAACCTTTCTCAAATCGAGAAAGGCATGTGTCCAGTTATATTTATATACATATATTGTACTAGTAGTTTTCCCGCGGTTTCACCCGCGTAAGTCCCGTTTCCGTGTGAACATCGGGTTTCACCCCTTTCACCCCCTTAAGGGTGGAATTCCCAAAAATCCTCTCTTAGTGCTCCCCTACACTCTCCAAGGAACATACATGCCAAATTTCAGCTTCTTGCGTTCAGTAGTTTCGGCTGTGCATTGTCTGTCAGTCACTCAGTAACGGAAGAGTTTTATATATCGCACTCTTAATAAAACAGCGACTTAACTCGAAATTTAAAAGTAAGGCAATTTAGACTCTAATTGTATATGCTAAATTCTAATATTATGTTTGTGTTAAATCATTGCAATAGAGTTCAAATTTGTTTAATCCAAAATACTGAGATAAGTCTCTGTTTTATTAAGAGTGCGATATATCTACGTAACCATGATTGCTGATAAGCAACCAAAATGTCGAGAAAAAATCTATAAAAAGTTGTAAGTAAAATAAACCCCGATGTAATCCGTTTTAAGTAGGTAGTATGTATTCAATGATCTGTATCGTCTTCATCTTTTATTTTTTAACATAACAATAACAGAAGCAACTGTTGCTGTAGCAATTAATTCATCCATGCTTGTTGTGATCTGCGGGTGTACTGCGGAAAATAACGTCAAGGTCAGTATTTTATACCTTCACAATATACAGCAATCAGATTCGGTCGATACATGCTCGAATTGGATAGTGTAAGTGCAACTTAATAAACAATGATATTCGATTATAAAACTCACTTCAATTTGAATAGATTTCTTTGTGAGTAAAGCTAGACACACCTACAAAGAGGCACTTAAAACTATAACAACATTAATCATATTAAAGTAATTATTCTCTCTTAGCCTTTATTATTCCCAAGTCACTTGGGATCGGCTTTTCTGGTCTAACCGGATTTGACTGGATATCAGTTTTTACACGGAGCGGCTGCCACTTGACCTCCACAACCCGAAGGCTAGACCAGTGTCAGGATATTAGAGGGTACTGACTTTTCCAATAACGACTGCCATAGATGTTAATGGTAGCCGGGACCAACGGCTTAACGTGCTCTCCGAGGCACGGAGCAGGCGATAATTGTCAATCAATACGCACATAATTTCGAAAAGTCATATAGCTTCCGAAAGTCAGAGGTGCGCGACGTGGGTTCGAACCCGAGACCCTCTGCATTGCAGTCTCCCCACTGAGCTATCGCTGCTATTTCTTTATTTATTATCGCTATTATCATATTAAAGTAATAACATACTAATAATACTAGATTTTGCCCGCGGCTTCGGTCGCGTAAATGTAGGTTAAGTTAGATTTGTAACAATACTTTTTCTGGATGAAAGGTAGCCTATATCCTATTCTGTAACCCTGACAACGTGTATGTAGAATTTCATGGTGATCTGTTTGTTAAAGCGCGATAGTGTAAATATCAAAGAAACTCACATTCACATTTATAATATTACTAAAGATAACAAGTAAAGACATAATCTTAATCTTCTAATATAATCATCGGCTTAGATGGCGTAGTGGTTAGTGTAACTGACTGCCACGCCCGAGGTCGCGGGTTCGATTCCCGCGTAAGTCAAACATTTGTGTGCATGAACATGGATGTTTGTCTTGGTCCGGATGTTTCTATGTATAATATGTAGATATTTAAAAAAAGTAGTTTATTTTATATGTGTTTATCCATTGTCTAGTACCTATAGTACAAGCTCTGCTTAGTTTGGGCTAGATGATGTTGTGTGTATGTGATAGAATATTATTATTATATCCCTAAAAGGGTAGGAATTTACATAAGTCACGATTATATAGTTCCTGCTTATTATGGGGCGAGCGTATTGTCGTCGACCGAGCCCAGTGCCAGTCCCTGTGCTACTACTGATAAATCAAGGCAGAATATCCCAATAACCCAGAATCGAATCCCCTCTCTCTCATACACACCATTGGCATCAACGCCACCAGACAATCTATTCGTTTTAAAGTTATTAAAAAGCCGAAGAGTACATTAGAACTAAAGTTTCAGTTTATTCGTACACAATCCACGATTGATCAATTTAATTTTCACGTCTCGAGTCCCGAAGCCAAATAATTTACTCAGGGCGCCCATTCTTTGGCGGATTAAGTGAAAAAAATCGCCATCCATTTGTATCCAATTTAAAATCAAATTAGAAGTAAATACACTTTCTATTTTATCCAATCACGTGCGATCCCGAGTATCGCTTAAGTTCGCGAGGCGCGGTAAAGGAAAATTCCCCATTTCCCCAGCCGGGTGGGAGATTTACCCCAAATCGAATTTCGTTCCCCATCCGGAATGGCCTTAATTTAACGGACGAATTTGTCTAATTCCAATTCTTATGCTGTGACAAATGTAGTGATTTTTATTCAAACGTCGTCTTTTTTTCAAAGTTTCGAAAAGCTACATTTCCTTTCTTTGTCTTCGCTTGGGATTTAAACCTTTAATTCCGCACCGAGGATAAAACGTACTTTGAAATACACTGAATATTAATTAATTACAGATTATGAAACTTTTACCTCATCTAAGCATTTAATGCTATTAAAGTTAGACGAGGTAAAAGTTTTTCATTAGAACTTGGTAATTAGGTACAAAAATGTTGTTGCTTTCCATTTTTGAAATGGTGGTTTATTGCATAGAAATATTCTAGAATACGGAATACTTCGGGACGTGTTTCTTGTAAACCAAAGTATATTTTTAATACAACTATGGTGACCAACTAGCTGACGGTCCGCCTGCTGGTAGGTGGCTTACGAAAGGATAGCATCGCACCCAACAATTGTCGATGTTGGGAAGACAACAGTCCATCATTATCCCGCTTGAAGGACCAAAATGTTAAGGATTGTTGTTTTATATAGAAAAAGATGGATTATGTTAATATTATGATTGATCATTAAAATAATTACATATTGGCGTCAAATTAGTCTACGCAGCATGCATTATAATGTACGAGTTTGTACAAGGAGTATTGTTCTAATGTTGGTTGTATGTAAGAGAGTTACATACTTCCATGGGCGAGGCATGTCATCTAAACCGTCACCAAATAATTGGAAACTCGAGGGTGCCAAGAGAAGCAACTACAGCTTGACTATATAGCCCTTATGTTTGTCATCATCTCTGTAATCGTCACTGACAAACTTGAATAGTGTAAGAAGCGGGGTGAGTTTGCTAGGCAGCTAGTGTGTTTTTGTTCCGTGATATATTATTTGAGCTAAAGTTCTAACAAAAGAAAATGAGAGCCTGTGCGGCCAATAAAAACTTATGCTTTGACAACTGTACTGTAAGCACTTATCTGCTTGTATTTATGTGACAACTGGATACGAAACCTTGTGTCACCAATTATATATGTATATGCGTACTGATATCCGGCTCAACACAAGTTATAAAAAAGCATATGCTTAGAACGAATTTGGTTCTTGCAAGCCAAATGCTGTACTAAACGGATCAGCAAAACTCTGTACGTGTTTATAATTTAATAAAACTATTTTCATCAATCCATTGATAGATATCTATTTTGTAGCACATTTCATTGTCTATTATTACTCTATGTTTATGTAAAGTATGTTTGTTGAAATAAAATTAGTCTATTGATGTTAATGTATGACGGAAGAACAGACACGGCTATTCAGAGAGATTTTACATAGTTTGGTGGATAAAATTATATCAGCCAAGTCGAAGAAAAACTGCGGCATGCCGAATAATACTCCGATTCTCATAATAGTAGTCTCAGTTTTCTTACTTGTGACTGAGAAAATCCACTGTCAACCACTGTTGACAGTAGCTTTTCCTTGTCACAAGTAACTTCTCACTAGAAGCGACTAAAAGTGAAGGAATAGAAAACCAATATCACTGTAGTATAAATAGAGTATAAAGTATCGATGCCTCATAAAGCTAACACACTTTATTTTCAAGAGGTATTATTACAACCTGGCAGGTTACAAACAAGACAATCCAAAAAATAAAAAAGTATATGAAAAGGAAAGGCATTAAAAAGGATTTACAATTTTGTTTGAGCCCTAAACTTGTCATAGTAACAGGAACACGTAGCAATATACGTGCCAAATGTCGCCCTCATATTATTGCGGCCACGATAAAATATGATTGAGCTTATATGATAATATTTTGACGGAAGCACAGCGTAAGAATATTACTGTATTAGAAAAATATAGGTCGAGACGAATAATAATGGCGATCCAAATCATTGCGTACGTTCATTGTTCTTGCAAAAATAGTTTCATTACTGCCATTATTTTGGGATAAATATTCATCTTCTTAAGAAATTATAGATAATTTCTCAAAACTAGCGCAGTTTAAAAGGGAGTAAACCCTACCGAAGAACGCAATCAAACAGCCTTGTTTGCCCTTCCTAGTAGAAGTCGACTAGTAGATAATAGTTATGAATAACTTTGAAACGCCCCCAAACATAGAACTACAGAAAACCTGCTGAATACAAATCACTAAAACAGACACAATGACAGAAAGGATTTAAAATAAAAACAACGTTATCGCTCTACCGAGTATGTATTCGAACTGAACTTCTTACAGTGACTTATCCTAAGTTACTATACACTAACATTATTCTATATATAGCTAACTATAACTAAGTGTGCCTGTCACGGACACGTCTTTGCGTTGGTGATTTCGAATTTAACCAGCTCAAAGCAATAAATAAAAGTTGGTCTAATTTACCACAGCATTGTTTATATTATGTAATTGCGTCTATTTTTGAGTGATCTATTGAATCGAGCATTTGTATTTATGAGTTTCGTGTGTAACTTTCAGTCACTCGAAAAGATGCATACGTCAATTTCGCGTCGCATGCCAAAGATAATAATAATAATAAGTTTATTTACCAAAATACAGGATTGTAGAACAATTTTTGTCTTATTTTCTTGTTAGTATTATTACGCCCAGTGACATCTCTCGGCATTGTACGAAAGACTCGGCAGTTCCGTCTAATAAATTATTACACCGCCATCTATTGACATCTTACGGAACTACGTAGTAGGTATCGGTACGAGAATCATAGAGATAACGCTGGTACTTTCTAGAAACATCGTACTGTTTACATACCGGGTATAGCGTTACTAGAAAACTCTAGAAACGCTTTACCCGCGTATAAATAGGGCGTCGGTAATATTGTTTGCATTCTTATTCGTCGAACCCAGCACGTAACAGTATACTAAATAAATATATCTACAATCTAATGAAATGAAAAAGAACAGTACAGTTTATCTGTTCTTCTAGCTAGATTACTGAATAATCTGTATTAAGGAGTAACAGCCCCTTTCCTTTCCGTAATAAAGATACCTTCGGCATAAGGATTCAAATCACTTGCCATTACTTTTTTTGAAACATTATTTAAATAAAAGCCATCTTAATGACACTTCAGTACCAAAGCTTTATAGTTACATCTAACTCAAAAGGCCAACGGTGCCTCAGAAACAAGTCAACATTTTAAAGCATATTGTCTTTGAAAATTTACTGTTTATTTCCACTTTAAGGGTCGCTTTCCGCCTGATAATATTATAAGTAAACAGGACTTTTACATCAAAGGTGAAAAAGGTGAAAGTTGACTAAGGAAGTTGTTGTGAATTATGTTTATTATTAACTGATCAATAATTTAAAGGAGTTTAAATAAACTTATGATTTATAATTATAAAAACTTTTGTGAGTGGTAGATCTAAAAGACGGTACTCATATTAGCTATTTGGGTTTGCCTAACTATCTTCAAACAGGCTTTACGTTGTGTGATCTTTTTAGTTATTCTTTGTTTTTATCAAATCAAGGCACCAAGAAGGCACTGTGAATTCCTTGACTTGCTGAAAGTCCGCTCAATGTGGCGCAGACCGAAGCAGGCGCTGACCTGGGCACCGCGCAGGCGCAAGAAACCACCGCTCTAGATACAAGACCGCTGGTAAATTACTTGTATATGCAGTGAGTAGGACTTGCAGACATTTTGGGAGGGATCGTGCTTTACCCTTTGTTTCACTATCTGACACTTGCACACATATTCTTCTTTTCCATTATTTTATAAAAGTCGTTCTGCTGCTGGTGGAAGAGGCGAAACAGTGGTCTCCTAACTGACAGCATACCATCTTTCCAAGTAGTTGGAAACCCTACTTACAGCAGAAACACAACACAAGGTTGTTTGGCTGCAATCTTCTGTAGGATTATTCTTCCGTAGGAGTACTAGACATCCACTGCTGGACATAGGCCTTCCCAAAATTATGCCATACAGACCGGTCTTAGGGCCCCCCGCATCCAACAACATATTATACTCTAATCGAGCCAAATTTCAGCTATTAATACCTCTTAAAAGATACTAAAGAAATGCGCTTAGTTCTTTCATATACATATCTAGTCTTCAAAATATACATCAATATACGTTAGAAGATCAAACTATCTCATAAAACGTGTGTTCACAAAGCCGCGTGAAGCTTATTCACGCCCCGTATGAATGTCACTTGTCACGGTACGATAAGATTGCGTAACAAATTGCGCGGCGTTGTCACTTGCACTTTTATTAGATACGTTTATTCGATGTTGAGAAGATTTATTCGTGCGTATAAGCGAATTTAGATTGTTTAGCTAACGCTTAAAGAAAATAAAGTTAATAAAAACATGTCCATCGTTTTGAATAATTTTAGTGTCTACACAATATTTGACAAAGGGTCTTAATCGCATTGGAAAGCATTAAAAAAATATACATATTTATTGCCCGACCGTTGGCCTTTTACATTATGTGTACAAATGGCGAAAGTGTTAAAACGTTAATTTTAGGTTTGTAGTTTGTTTAAACTTACTTACTACTTTACTTCTAGGAAGACCTAGGCGAACGTTTCTCGATCAGATTGGAGGGGTTCTGGACAAAGGCCAGGTTAAGAGCACCTTGAACCGACGGGCGTGTATGAGGAATGTGATGAAAGTGAATGAAGCAAGAGAAGTGTGTCAGGATCGTAGCAAATGGAAATTCGTAGTCTCTGCCTACCCCTCTGGGAAACGAACGTGAATCTATGTATGTATGTATGTATGTACTTTACTTCACTAGCTCAGCGATTCAAAGTGGATCTTGGCCTTCGACATTAAAGTGCGCCATTCTTGCCTATTTTGTGCCAAGTCAGACCAATCGAGCACATTCATCTCTTTCAGGTTTTTAGTTTGTTCATCTTTCCAGCAGTATCTTGGGCGACCCACCGGACGACGCTCGGTGTGTCGCCCAAGATATGCTCTTTTGGCAGCTCGATCCTCTCCCATTCGTTCCACACGTCCGAGCCAGCGAAGTCGGGTAGCTTTTATTTCCCAGATGATATTCGGCTCTGACACTAGATCTTCAATCTCGCTATTAAATCTTTGCCCCTTTTCTCCTCTTGTCGGTCCCAGAATCTTACAGAATATTTTTCGCTCCGCGACTATCTTTTTTCTTCCTTTAGTGTCAATGTCCAAGTCTCGCACCCGTACATTAAAATCAGCCTAATTTCTGTTTTGTAGACGCGAATTTTTGTAGTTCTGCTTATCAACTTAGACACTAAAAATTTATGAAGGGCTGTGGTACACCTTAGCGCGTTGACGATGCGGATGGTTATTTCGTCCTCCCTTTGATATGTTTATAAAAATATTTATTTAACATAACGTCATGTAACGTCAAAATACTCATGAACGTAC
Organism: Catocala fraxini; assembly: GCA_930367265.1. Lineage (NCBI taxonomy): Eukaryota > Metazoa > Arthropoda > Insecta > Lepidoptera > Erebidae > Catocala > Catocala fraxini. Next base: position 27,821,694 of record OV884028.1, on the reverse strand, counting down.
CTGCGGAAATGTGCATCCCTTATGGAAATCAAACCTACTATACTAAATATACTGTTCTGATATTGTGGTTGTGACAGTAGCCTTGGCCAAAGCTACTGTCACAACCACAATTTTATCCATATAAATCTAGGCCGTCTTATTAAATAATTTTCAGTAGAACGAAAGTAATAAACTATCCCGAACTATACATACATACATACATAGATTCACGCCTGTTTCCCAGAGGGGTAGGCAGAGACTACGGATTTCCATTTGCTAAGATCCTGACACACTGCTCTGGCTTCATTCACTTTCATCACATTCTCATACACGCCCGTCGGTTCAAGGTGCTCTTAACCTGGCCTTTGTCCAGAACGCCTCCGATCTGATCAAGAAACGTTCGCCTAGGTCTTCCTCTTGCGACTGTTCCATTCACACTAGCCTTATAAACTTTCTTAGTCAGTCTTTCCTCGTCCATTCTTTCTACATGCCCAAACCAGCTTAACACACCCTTTTCTATTCTTGTCACCCGAACTATAAAGGCGACTAAAAGTAGCTGCACCAAAAGTGTTTATTAAAATACTAATAAATACATACATACAAAGCAGTGTAATTAAATAGTCAGTATTGTAGACAAAAGTTGCTCTATAATTATAATGGTGTCTTGCAGATCGAATTTCGGTCATGACAGCCAATCTTAACGGAGAATGGCCATCAACGCAGGATATATTATAGTGCACAAATGTAAGCGGAAACATAAGGGCACTCTCTGTGCCCTAACTCTCATAATCCGATGGGATAGCAATCCAACATGGTATGAGAGACATCAGGCGCAGGACCTACGTGGCTTTACGTGCTTTACGAGGCATGGGGTTGTCTAACACTGCCAACCTCCAAAGTACTACAATTGAGAATTTCTTGACAGAAATACCAATGCTTTTTTGCTGGGCCCTCTCGGGGCTCAAATGTGATACCTCATGCACAGCAGTCGCATTCATTACCGTTGCGCCACCGTGTAATCGGCAAATTTATCTTCATCATCTATCATCTATCATCTTATATATCCAAGTATCAAAACGATGAAGGTAAACATCGTGAGGAAACCTGCATATCTGAGAGTTCTACATAATGTTCTTTAAGATAAGTGAAATATGCTAACCCGCACTGGCCAGCGTGGTGGACTATGGCCTTACCCTTCTCACAATTAGAAGACCATGGCCCATGCCAATTAGTGGGATAGTTTAATACAGGATTGATTATTAAGTATCAAAAGGTATCGTAAGATTTATATTCCAGTTTATAAAACAAAAACCTTTGATATATACAAGAATAATAACGATTTCTATATTACATCTCATTCGTAAGTCAAAACGTAATTTTTGTTTTTGCTGAGTCAGTTAGGGTGAGAGCACATCGGCTTGTGATGACGCCTCGATAGGACGGTGAAGGGAATCCATTAAAATCTTTATCAATTTTATTGTTTTGATATGGGGGAAATCACATGGCTACATAAATTTCATGACGAAGACTGTGCACCGGTGCAGAGGGTTATATTATGGAAATTAATTAAATAAAATTATTTTTTCTATACTACCTATACTAATATTATAATGAGGAAAGGTTTAATATTTTGTTTGTTTGTAAGTATTTAACATAAAACTACTCAAACGATGTACAAAATTATATCAGCGTAAAAGCGAAAACTATATTATCATAATATATATGCGATATTTTATCTGTTACTAACATAAGCTTTTTATATGTGGGAAAATGCTCTTGATGCATACCCTCTCGCCACAAGGGAAGGCGAGAGGGTTATGTCGGACTTTCCCGAGACTTCAGGCCTACAGACTAAAACCACCACGGTGTGCCAACTCACTGCCTTGTATGGTGGGTGGGTCGCAGGAACTGAAACTACATCAGTGACCTTACTAACATAACCTAACCTAACCTACTTTTACGCGAGAGACGCCACTGGCAAAAGCTAGTAAATGGATAAGCTCACATTATATATCCTCGAAGGACTACGAAGAGGTGTATAAAATCAAACTGCACCAGCTATGATTGTAAGTCCAACTTGCTACAAGGTTATTGCCGTCTACTACATTCCCAGATTCAGTTCTGCTATTAAGAGTTTGCAGAAAACTAAATATCACTTTTACTGATCTTGGATTTAAAGACGGGATCTTAGGATTGCCAGCCTGGAGTTAGAAAGTTGATAACATTCATTCATGTGCCTCGGAACGCAGATAAAGCCGTTGATTTTGTGCCTGATCTCTTGCAGCCCCGTCTGATTATGATGGCGAGGGAATAGAGAGTTGGTTTGCGTACACACTTCTGCACTATAATATCTCTAGTGTATGTTAGTCTTCATTGAGATTGCCGCTGTGACCGAAATTCGTACTGGCATGCTTGCCTTATAAAATACGAGCGGTGTGATGCATTTAATCAACTCCTCCTTATTATGGACGATGCTAAAATACGTAATGCGCAACTAATTTAAGGTATACTACTATAGATAAATTCCACCTATATTCTTAAAGAGGAAGAAACTAAAAAACCATTAGAACAGAATTATGTAAATATTCCAGTACCACAAATGAAAAACCAGTTTTTTGTGTTAAGCATTATTCTCAAGAAACAAAGTACCGACCAAATAACCGAGTGGTTATTTCTCGAGGAGGGAGCCAGTTGCAATGTCATGCAATTACCTACGTGTTCTCGAAGTGCCAGTCACCCTCCACAGTTCCTTTTGCGTAAGATCTGAGGACGCCCGGGAATATGTTAAGGTTACGAGCGCCATAATATTCTTCAGTGTTTTATGTTTTTAGAAAAAATAAACGAATTAAGATAGCTGCTCCGATGCTTTTTTCAATTTATTTCAAACTTTAAAGTGAACCGGTGATATCACAAGGGAAACGAAATTGGATTTAAGATCGTGAGGTCGAGGGTTTGATATGTAAACATTACAGTACTGACTTTCCACTAGTCTCTACCCGGTAAATGGCTACTAACTATGGCTTCTCATGTAACAGTGGGACTTAAAACCATGGCTAGTGAAATATTGGTGTAATATTAGACTATCTACCCCTTTGAAGAGACAGGCGGGAGATGTATGCAAAGGTTTACTCATATCAATAGAAAATAATAGACGTTTTCAACATCTTGATTGGCAGACACAACAAAAACTATTTTGCGCGCCTTTAATTATCGCGGTGGCGATAAATAGGTAAATGGAAAGCCATCAGACATCGAATACCGCTGCTCACTTTAATTACTTAGTTCCACAGTAAAACAGAAATACCATTAAAATCCGATTACCAGTACAGCTGAGCTATCGGACATCAATCACGCACTTTACATGCAAAAAGTAAATACGTCACTATGAATGTTACAACAATGGCCGCGCAATATCCGGCTTTAACCGGTTCACTACCACCGGTTTACTCAAAACGTCAATGGTTCTCGAAATTATAAATGGTACCTTTGAAACAAATCTTTAAATACCACATTGCTTTGAGTATTTTTGAATGAATACTCTGCTATGTGAAGTAAAGTACTGTCCATCCAGGATTATTCTCTAAATCTGACAATTCGCTCGAATTAGAGCAGGCTACTGAAATGGAACTTAGTTAAAGTCAAAGTAAAAAATCATTTAGGTCACAAAGTAGCACTTGAGGAGTATAGTTTCAAAACCCGCCAAAACAATATCAGAACAAAAATAATGTTTCGATTGAATATGAAGCTCCTTCGTTGCTGCTACCGCATTGCACAGATAGTTCTCAACAAAACCCACTAAAATTCTATTAAATCAGCTCACAAAAGTAGCAGTCTGTTGCAAACACCGCTAAAATAGTCCATTTATATTATGTTTTTTTTTGAGATTTACCATTATTCGGTGAAAAGTATTTTAGAGGATTTTGAAACTAAACTACTCATTTATGAACGTCAAAATATATAGGTTAGTGAGTTTAGTAAGCTACTGATTTGGCTTTGAGTTTACCTATGCTGCCAGTACACGAGGTAAAAATTACTGTTCCACTACTAATAGCTTAGCTCGTTCTCTAAGAATACAGCAGTAACACAAAGAGGTGGACGAGTAGCCTCACTTCTATTGCCCCAAAGGATAGGCAGAGATGTATTACATCCAAATTTTGGCCAGCAATGCTTTAAATGTATAGCTGGTAAAATGGTGATGTAATAGGTGTGAACCCATTGCCGTCTATCGAAAACAATTCCAGACACCAGCTACAGTGCTTTTGACAGAGGTAACCTGTAACACTTTTACCCGGAAACTAGACTACTATCGCTGAAGTAGCTCAATTGGCAAGGTAGGATCTTCTATTCAAAACTCGCATATTTGGTATTGCATATCGCCAATTTTGACAAGTTCTGCTGGTTTATTTGGATTTTCAAATGGCGTCAAATACGCTAAATGATATCGGTATACCGATGCAAATGACTAGGACCGACTGTTCATTATCATTGATATCGGAAATTAATTCTCTGTGGATTTGTCGAATGTTAGTTAAACTGTTTTACATTGGATGGTCTGATTGCGTATGTCATACTGTCGTTTAGGTGGTGCGTTTCCAGTGTATTGTTTAGATTGAGTTAAATAAGTTTCTGTGGTTTTTGGATAGGCGCTGCGATAGTTAGTGCGACTATTTTGAGATCTCAAGTTTGCAGTTTGTAATAGTGGCACGATGACATCATTCTCACCTGTTCGATCTTTCAAAAACGTAGTTGTTGTACTGGTAGCGTAAACGAGAAAATGAAAATGACAAGTCCTATGCAGGGTACACAACGTCTTTTTTAAGGAACTTGGTAACCTCACTCTACGAATACGAAATTAGTTGTATAAATTAGGATGAAGGTAAACCCTCAACCAGATTGCTCCATTTCAAGGAAAATATATTACTTTATAAAATTTAAGCATCAACAGCCTACTGGCCCTTGGACTGCCACGCAGAAATCTCGAGTTCTATTCAACAGCATGCACGGTAAAGGAAAGACTTTTCCAAGATATTTCAAGTCTGCTAACCCACACTGGGCCAGCGTGGTGGAGTATAACTTAACCCTTCTCACACTGGGAAAAATTCTGTATCAGTGGGATATTTTATACACAGGACTGATATTATTATAATATCTCAATCCGGTTACCACTATACCAATACAATCAAGTTAATCTGCTTGCATAAAACAGAATAGTAATCAATTCCGATTCCATTTCCACATAGTCAAGAACTATTACAGCATACCGAAGCTACTTACTGCACTAGACCCGTCTAACTGGTACATTCCAAATCCTATTAAATTCCAATATAATATTAGTCGAGTTCCAAAGTCAAACATTGAAGTCAATCGTATAATGGAAACGATCCCTGTTTGGCATATGGTAATGTTAGAGCTCACATGCTATTGGTGTTTGTGGTGGCAGATAGTAATATGGGAGTGCTAAGTTTTCGAAGGCACTTTCGTGTTGCATACATACTGATATCTACGTCTATATATTTTCAAAGATATAGATATATATCTATACAAGCTTATGTCCTGTCTCCGCTCGCGTAAAAGTTGGTTAGGTAAGGTTGGTAATAGTATTTTTTTCTGGATAAAACGTACTCTATGTCCTATTCTGTACCCCTGACAAAGTGTATGTGAAATTTCATGATGATAGGTCGAGTATTTAAGACGTGAAAGCGTAACAAACAAACAAACACATTAACATTCAAACGCAGTTTTTCATTTATATATTATAGTTAGGACTAAGCGAGCTATATAACAAGCTGATAGTATTATGGTAGAGTTAAGTTTTCGAATGTACTTTTAGTGTTGCCTGCATACAGATATCTACGTGTATATATTTTATTTTTGAAGATATGTATAGAGCTATGTATATAGTGAGCTGAGTTATAGGTAGAGCTAAGTTATCGAAGGCTCTTTTCGTGTTGTGGCGGGGGTTATGCATCATGTGCATTTCCGCACGTGAAAAAAAAGGCTCTTTTCGTGTTGCATAAATACATATAGCTACATTTATATATCTTCAGAGGTATAATTAAAGCTTGCGTAATGTAGATATATACATCTACATTACGCAAGCTCCATTGCGCGCTCGTATAGAGCTAAGGTTTGAAGGTTGACTTTTTGCTTGTTGCATTAATCTCATATCAACCAAACACAAAACATACGTCTATGTATACCTAAAGATAGTTAGGTGGAGGCATATGTCTAATGGTTAGTTTTATATGAAATGGTATAATGGTATATATATGACAATCCTTACAAATATGAATGAAAAATAAACAGTATTGTTTTTTTTTATACAACTAAGGTGGGTAACAAGCATACGGCCCACCTGATGGTAAGTGGTCACCGTAGCCTATAGACGCAATACCAGAGGCATCACTTACGCGTTGCCGACCCTTTAGGAAAGGAAGTGGGAAGGAGAAGGAGCGGGAAGGAGGAAAAGGGGTGATTGGACCTCCGGCACTCTCACTCACCGTACGAAACACAACAGTAGGAATACCTACTGCTATGTTATGTCGATATTCTGTGAGAGGGTAGTCCTTTCCCGGTCGAGCCGGCCCATTCATGCTGAAATCAGCGAGGCTCTATTACTTTAATGTTGTGAAGTTGATGATTAAAAAAAGTGGTTATCAGTTTCTTGTCCGTTCTTCTCATTTGTCCTACACCCTTACAGTTACTGGACGTGGCAACAGGTAAATTTAAATTTACTTACTACTTTAGTAATATCGTCTTACGTTATTTTTATAACGTAAGACGATAATATTATAATAAATAGGTAATTATCATTCACTTCTACGGCAAAGAAAAACATAGCAAGGCAACCCACATATTTAAGACTATACCTAATGTTCCCAAAATTGATAGAAGTCTGTAAACTCCCATTAAAAGAGTTTAATTGACTATCTTTCTTCTTCTTTCTTTCTTTTCGTGTGGTTAGTGGCTAACCTGTTGTCAAGAGTTGCTCAAGCCGCCCGTAGACCTCTGACATGGCTTAACGACTGCTGTCAATTTGACAACAACCGAGACCGACTTTTTACGTGCCTTCCGAAGCACGGAGACGCTCAGATGAAATACCACTAAGCGGTCACCCATCTATAGACTGACCGCATCCAACGTTGCTTAACCTCGCTAATCGTTTACCGATCAGTGAGTACAACTGGCTATGAGCGCCTCATATTTATAATATATTGACTATGATATAATACTTCACATGCTGGAAAGCCCGTGCCCAACAGTGAGACAGTTTATAAATTACGTTAAAACAGATTTGCCCACCTAGCCTGATTTAATTTTCAGTGAAGCCATTTCAAATAGGTACTGTTATTGAATTTCAAACCGAATGTACGACGGATGTGTCACATAATTAATCTGTGCATCAGCAAAATCATTTGATAGCTATTAGCTAACTTGTTCAAACTAACTCTGAGGTTAACAACCGGGCACATGAATTATGTGTAATTTATTAACCGTTTTGCCGCCGCAAAGCGGTTGAGTATACACCGTTTATTATCAACTACACAATTACTAAACACAATTTAGTGGTTATTGCTAGAATAGAAAGTTCTGTTATTATACGTAATGATCTGTAAGCATCCATATAGCAGCATTAGCCGTAGGTACACCCATGATTGCCAGACAGAAGTCTCAAGAGTTCAAACCCACGACACGCACCTGTATTTTCAAATATTATGTGCGTATAAAACAGTTCACTATCGCTCGCTTCAACGGTGAATAATAAGTGGTCTAGAAGTTCTTCAAACCGCATTGGACCAGTGTTGTGGTTTATGTCCTAATCCTTATCATAATAAGAATTGGCCAATGCCCTGCAGTGGGACACTATTTATAAATGTGGCATATTTATATTATTAACAAATTCATTTTTTTTTATTAATGTATCAACTTGTAAAAATGTAGCAGCATATACCAAAATACATCATTTTATTTTCAAAACAGGTCGCATTACACTAGTTAGTGATACTGGCAAAATAAGGTCATCTTAGCCAATAGACATGCAAGCAAGCTCGACATAAGGCTTCGGTGGCGTAGTGGTTAGTGTAACTGACTGCCACGCCTGAGGTCGCGAGTTCGATTCCCGCACAAGTCAAACATTTGTGTGCATGAACATGGATGTTTGTCTTGGTCAGGGTGTTTCTATGTATAATATGTATGTATTTACAAAAAAAAAGTATATATGTATATTTATCCATTGTCTAGTACCCATAGTACAAGCTCTGCTTAGTTTGGGCTAGATGGTGTTGTGTGTATGTGGTAGCATATTATAAGGTGTTTGAAGTGCTAAGCTCACTTTAACATAATAGTAATTTTATTTTTTACAAATATCCGCATTTTACATATTTCATTGATTTGATCCAAAGGTTCGACATAAATATATAAGCTGTAAACAATTGCACGACGGGTCGTAAAATTCGAATACCGATTGATTTGAATATTTTTAAGTGAATTTTTGTTTGTTTACAATGTTTCTGTTGTCGTACTGTGACAAAATGAGTTTATCATTATATAATTTTCCACATAGATACTAACGTACATAGTCCCACGCCTGTGTCCTCAATGCAGGCCGAGAAGTATCACACCCATATACCAGCTGTAGTTTAAGGTCCAACATAATAGTGAGCGAGAAACGGTACCAGAATCCGTGCTGGAACTGAATTTTTCTTTGATAGAACATCTAAATAACACTTTTCCCGATCGGCAATCTAAGCCGAACCTCATTCACACACAGCACGTCCTATTCGTTATAGCTGCGCCACCGGGGCAGTCATCTATACTAATTACTAGCCTATACTAATATCATAAAAAGGAAAGATTAGATTTGTTTGTTCATTTGTAACGAATTAACTCAAAAATTACTTAAATGATCTCTCACCATTAGAAAGCTATATTATCACTGAGTAAGGCTATATTTTATTTAGAAAACGTACTGTGGCCGCTTGACTAACCTAACCTACTGTTACGCGAGCGAAGCCGTGAGTAAAATCAAGTAATTTTTACATTTATAATTACTCTTATTAAGGTTGGGAACTCTACTCTCGAAGTTGTCGACAAGTATGTATACCTGGGACAAACGATCCAGTTAGGTAGGTCCAACTTCGAGAAAGAGGTTAATCGTCGAATCCAACTCGGCTGGGCAGCGTTCGGAAAGCTACGACATGTCTTCTCGTCGAATATACCGCAGTGTCTCAAGACGAAAGTCTTTGACCAGTGTGTGTTGCCAGTGATGACTTACGGCTCAGAGACGTAGTCGTTGACTATGGGCGTTATCAGAAGGCTCAAGGTCACGCAAAGGGCGATGGAGAGAGCTATGCTCGGGGTTTCCCTGCGGGATCGAATCAGAAATGAGGAGATCCGCAGGAAAACTAAAGTTGCCGACATAGCTCTCCGGATAGCCAAGATGAAGTGGCAGTGGGCAGGGCACATAGCGCACAGAACCGATGGCCGTTGGGGCGGAAAAGTTCTACAGTGGCGGCCACGCACCGGAACACGCAGCAGGGGTAGACGAACAAAGTCCACAAGGTGGACCGACGACCTGGTAAGGGTCGCGGGAAGCGGTTGGATGCGGGTGGCCCAAGACCGGTCTGTGTGGAGAACCTTGGGAGAGGCCTATGTCCAGCAGTGGACGTCTTTCGGCTGAGATGATGATGATGACAAATTACCGCTCTCATAAACAGCATCTTAAAACCTCTTCTTTATTGTACCCAGTTCGCTACAAGCCCTTTATAAAAATATTAACAAACAAACTGATAGCCGAGCATAAATGTTATGAAGTTGCTTTAATGCTTCTGAAATATGCAAAACGGTTCTTATAGACATTATCTTTGAAAGTCTTGTGCAAGCATAAAGCTGAGTACCCAATAGAGTACACGACTTCTAAAGGTAATTTTCCACTGGACCGCGGTATTACCGTATCTGTGCCACTAAACAAAATGGCTACTATGAGGATTTAGTGCGTAAAAGATAAGTTTAAATATCATAAGGCTTTGTTTTTAGCATGAAGGTTCCTGACAAATTTCCTTCTTCTGTCTGGAAGAATATGAATGTTAATAATAATAATAATAATATTCTACCACATACACACAACACCATCTAGCCCAAACTAAGCAGAGCTTGTACTATGGATACTAGACAATGGATAAACATACTTATATACTTTTTTTTTGTAAATACATACATATTATACATAGAAAGTGTGCGAGTAGTGCCTTTTTAAAAAGAGAATAATTAAATAACTTATTACTGGACTGCCTAGGTGGCTCTGTGTTAGTAATGCGGCTGTTGGTCGAATTCATCTTTCATAAGTGCCTATGGTAGAAATACATACATAGGCTAAGGCTTATATTCTCGAAAAAGTAAGTACATGTATATAAAACTCACATTTGACCAGCTTTTTCTCTTTTCTTTCCGGGTCAACCTATTATCGTGTACGACTTACAGTTCCAGATTCCATCTTACTTCTGAGAGACTACAATGATATCAAGTTTTTAAAAAATATCCAGTAAGAACTAGAACATCTTTGTACGTATAATTCGTATTATTAAGTTTTTAAGAAATCAGTTTAAATATACAGGCAGCTTACCTGTTGTTTAATATATGGTTCAACTAGGAAAGATTTTTGTGAATGTTCAAATCTCTCAGCGTACCTACGTTTCATCGTCAAAATATTCTGCCATAAATTTAGATAAAGCTCTAAAATCGTAATCTAATGTAAAAATGTAATTAATATTGTTTTTATTAATAATTATATTACTAAACTTATTTAAATATGCAATTGTGCCTTTCACTGACAGTCGAAATCCAGCCTGTACGCAAATCAACGCAATAATTTTATTATTACATTGATAAGACTTAGTTCTCATAATCAATCAGAGATATGCCTCATACATAATACAATAATCGGGAAATGTAAAGCACTTTTAGTAGCAACGGCTATCTAGTGGGTTCGCGTCTTAACTCTTTCAGCGCTATAAATAAGGGTAATGCGTGTTTTATTAATTATTCAGAGTGCATCGAGCAAGCACTTCGTATGCTGTTAAAAAGTTATTTCTTATGACTTCACTTACAACGTGTATGTGTGTGCAGGGAAACATTTTAGATATAAAGTCTCTAAAAGCTTCGATCAACATAGATCTCGTGTTAAGGCGTTATTTACAAGGGTTTTTATTTGACCCAAACTTTAGCTTGTTTGATAAATGCAGACGTCTGTAGATGATTGAAATGATTATGAGGTTGCAGATCTTGGTAAATGCGACCCCTTTCGAGGAATCTGCAGAAAGCCCAGGTCGGGTCTACAAAAATGATTGGGGTTTTAGTCACGAAATATTTAGTTGCCGTCCGAAGATGGTGATGTTTTATCCCTGTGCCATGATCAGCATCCGTTGGTTCTACGTCTGTTTAGGCGTTTGCCAGGAACTACGATCTCTGTTCAATAATTTCTAAATATCGTCTTATAGAGATATTTAGAGAAAATAAAGTGCGTTTATCTTGGCGCACACACTTGCCATTGTAAAATCTCCTGCACAGATAACTAATCGCCGTTAAAAAACCACCATATCCAAAATTTGGTCTGAATGACTTGGTTACACCACTTACATATATGAGCAGCGATAGCTCAGTGGGGGGACCAACAGACTGCAATGTAGAGGGTCTCGGGTTCGAACCCACGTCGCGCACCTCTGACTTTCGGAAGTTATATGAATTTTCGAAATTATGTGCGCATTGATTGACAATTATCGCCTGCTCCATGCCTCGGAGAGCACGTTAAGCCGTCGGTCCCGGCTGCCATGAACATCTATGGCAGTCGTTATTAGGAGAGTGTCGACACAAAAGATCCCACTGGGTCGAAGTGTCGCTGGTCTGCACTGACTGGCCTCCACATAAGATACATGAATACATATATGTATGTATAACATTCAACGCTAAACTTTAACTTTTAATTTTAGAGCCCTGTTATATTAATGTAAATCGCTTTCAAACAAATAATCGAATTTCATATTTATATGAAATTAAATCGTTTAGTTTTTGCTTTGAAACAAGCTCATTAAGTCTAAAATATAAATATGCAAATAACTTAAACCTTAAACACCTACATAAATACAAACTCTAAAATTATAATAATTCCGTTAGTGAAACATAGCGCCAAGTGTTCAATCCCCACACGGGACAAAGATTTGTGTGATTCACAAATAGTTGTTTTGAGATAGAGCGCGACCACACGATGCGGTAACAGTGCGGTGCGGCACCGTACCGCAATTAATTCAAGCTATAGGATGGTACAACGCTGTTTACCGCGGTGCGGTAACGTCAATGACTCAGTGTGTATTATCCCATAATGCAGGTATATCTTGTACTAAAGATATATGGAAATCAACATCAATATTATCGGTATTCATCGTAAGATAGATAAATATTAAATAATTGTAGCACACAACGTGAATAATCACGTTCAATGCACTAACAATACTGCGGTGGCGGCACGTTGTCACTCCGGCGCCGCGCCGCAGCGCATCACCCCTCCCCGCCTCGTCTCGCAAGTCACAAGTCAGGTGCGCTTGCGGTGCGACGCCGCACGGCGGCCCAACGCGTGGTGTGACATGGTATAGTGATTTGTATATAGGATGACGTTGCGGCACCGCTCTAGCGCCGCACCGCACCGTCACCGTATCGTGTGGCCGCGCTTTCAGGGTGTTATGATGTTTTTTATGTCCTTTGTCTAAAGTGCCAGGAGTGCCTTTTTAAAAAGAGAATAATTAAATAACTTATTACTGGATGGCCTAGGTGGCTCTGTGGTAGTAATGTGACTGCTGTGCATGGTCTCTGAGATTTCGAGACCGAGCAAGGAAATTATCAGCAGCGGTGTAAAATTTAGAACTGTGTCTGTTATAAAGCAATAGGCTCGCTTCCTCGACTTAAAATTGTGTATAGCTGTGTGTGTCATTTATTCTGTGACAATTGCAAATTATTGTATCTACTAATATGCTAGAGTTAGACTACATCGATTGTATATACGTTTAAAAACATATATCAAATCGATCGATTCGTAGGGATCCTATGAAAAGGATGTTAGTCGACCCAGATTAACATTAATCTGCATCTCAATATTTTAGCTTTTCTATGGTAAGAGACTTAGTATTGTTATTTATCATATGTGATTCATCGGACAGGGAACCTGTTAAAATGCAGACCTAATATCAACTAGTATATTCCTGCAGCTTTTGAACAAGTGAATTTTTCACATTACTGAGATTAAAAGTATTTTATATTTAATATGTCGAGTTCCATCGAAATCTATTTAGTTGTTTTCACGTTATTGAATAACAAATATTTAAACCAAACGTCATCATTATCTTTCACGTGGATACTTAAATATAATACCGCTGAAGAATTTGTTTGCTTTTTTATTTGAACGCGTTTATCTCTGTTACTACCCGTTTGATTTGAAATCTTTTTGCCTTTGATGATTCTGATTTGAGCCCAATTGTTTCTTTATAATGTATGTATGTATCTTATGTGGGAGCCAGTCAATGCAGACCGGTGACACTTCGACCCAGTAAGATCTTTTGTGTCTTCACTCTCCCAATAACCACTGCCACAGATGTTCATGGCTGCCGGGCCCGACGGCTTAACGTGCTCTCCGAGGCACGGAGCAGGCGATAATTGTCAATCAATACGCACATAATTTCGAAAAGTCATATAACTTCCGAAAGTCAGAGGTGCGCGACGTGGGTTCGAACCCGAGACCCACTGCATTGCAGTCTGTTGGTCTCCCCACTGAGCTATCACTGCTCTTTCTTTTCTTTATAATAATGTTTATTTCAGTTGAGTTACACATATATTACATTTACTGTGACAGCCACACTAGGCACAGCTTGTATCGTGACCTTCAAACTATATGGATTGTCTTATACCTAGAACCTAACTATTACACATCCCGAAAATACATTAATAAATACCCACTCACACACGAGTGTGAGTGGGTTTTTGCGTTAGTAATGGTGAGTATGTGTAAATAATATATAATATTACGCTACAAGCCACGAGAGCGGAGCAGTAATTATAAATGTGGGTAAAACTGCAAGGGAAAGCTTATAATTTTAGTAGTATTACTTATTCGCCAATGCTCGTTAGTGAATATTATAAGTACCAGTTAATAAATCTATATTGTCCCATTGTTGGGCAAATGTCTACCTTACATTTCTTCGTACACCTTTGTGTATTCAGTTGAATCTTCTCTTTGAATTCATCCGTAAAATCTTCATCAACAAACGAATTCATTACGTAATCGAGATACTTATATTAAATACTCATACTAATAATCATTAAACAAAATTCATAAGTCTGTTTACTCGTACATTATTAAATTCCGTTATCAGAGGGAATTAATTAAATAAATGTATATGAAGGTAATTTATGGTATTTTTAATATGCTTTGTTTATTATAATAGATGAATAACTTAAGGTTGTGTCTTCCTAAAAGGGTAGGTAGAGAAGACACAATGGTTATTCTACCAACAGCTTTAAGCTTTTTGCTTTCCGGCAAACGGCGGTAGCCCCATGGTTAATTATACGCAATTTGTTTTCTAAGCTAATAAAGTATTAATCATGTATCAACACAACAATATCTTCACATAGGAATCGATATATTATGTATGTATGTATCTTATGTGGGAGCCAGTCAGTGCAGACCGGCGACACTTCGACCCAGTGGGATCTTTTGTGTCGACACTCTCCCAATAACGACTGCCATAGATGTTCATGGCAGCCGGGACCGACGGCTTAACGTGCTCTCCGAGGCACGGAGCACGCGATAATTGTCAATCAATATGCACATAATTTCGAAAAGTCATATAACTTCCGAAAGTTGGAGGTGCGACGTGGGTTCGAACCCGAGACCCTCTGCATTGCAGTCTGTTGGTCTCCCCACTGAGCTATCACTGCTCGTATCGATATATTAAGTCTATTGCCAAAAAGGCATTTTTGATTTGCAACGTTTGTCCGGTTTATGCCGTACCAAGTGACAGTAGGTTAGTCGGCAGTATACGTTAGCTACCTGTCCGATTACTTAATCGTGCCTTTATTAAGACGATATTGGCAAAACAAATTGAGGTAGAGACCGTTTAATTGCTAAGTTAGCTGGTACTTAGCTCGTTTGTAATTGTTAACCTTACTGAATCCATTAGCTTTAGCAAGTTGATCCAAGATAAAACGCAAATAAAAAGAAAAAGCTAATAAAAATGACAGAATTATATTTATCCACCATACTTTTTCATTAACTCTATATCATATAATTTTAACAGCTAAAATAAAATCTCGTATTCAACAGCACAATTTGACAATCACCCCGTCAGATGAAGTATGACATTTTTTTACCCACAAACAAAAATTGAATCATTTTTATATCTCGCTATGCAAACACGGGCATTATTGCCGTTTTATATGAGTAAAATGGCGTAAACGTCCGGGCTGTTAGGTTATTGCTTCCGTTTAAGCGCGTCGGCACTGTAGAACAAAAATGTATAAAAATGTCTGCGTGTATTGTTAATATGCCTCATATATTTCTTGTAACTATTGTCTGCGTTATATACGGGCGGCGCGAGGCAATTCTTTTTTTTTAAATTTCGAGAAGCGCTTGCCGAGGGTTAAGTAACTATTTTTTTCGGGCGTTAATGGCAACGCGAAATTCTCGTTTGACTTTGGAATTGTTCAATTTTGGAACGAGTTTCTGTTAAATATGTATGGCTGTTTTAATTGGTTTTTTATTGCTGGCCGTTTTTCATGGCCGCTGTTCGCTTTCCTTTTGATGAGTAATGTTGAATGCTGGTTTTCAGACATTTTACGCGGATGTCAAGTGGGTTAGCGCAAATGGCCGACACAGATGTTTAGGGTAATTGCATTTTGTTTATACTTCATTTTATGAAGTATACATATTACCAAATTTATTATAAATATGAAAATTAAATGCACAATATGTGCAATATTTTATTTTATACCTATAAGATGAAAGTTAGAGAACAGTGGTATTCTCGCTAAGACTTGAATACCCATTGTAATCTGTAGCATCTCCACTGGAGCAATATCTTCATCCTATAAAATATCGCAGCCAGGATCTTGTCCTGAGGCTATGCAACTAAGAACGGCTTCCAAATGCGTGAGAATAAGACAGCGTATTAAATAGTATATAGCTTTGTCTAAAATATTGTGATAAGGCTCATGGACTATTATCATTGTCAGAGCAGCGATAGCTGAGTGGGGAGACCAACAGACTGCAATGCAGAGGGTCTCGGGTTCGAACCCACGTCTCGCACCTCTGACTTTCGGAAGTTATATGAGTTTTCGAAATTATGTGCGTATTGATAGACAATTATCGCCTGCTCCGTGCCTCGGAGAGCACGTTAAGCCATCGGTCCCGGCTGCCATGAACATATATGGCAGTCGTTATTGGGAGAGTGTCGACACAAAAGATCCCACTGGGTCGAAGTGTCACCGGTCTGCACTGACTGGCCCCCACATAAGATAAGATAAGATCATCATTGTCGCTTACACTCAAAGTGCAGTCGGCCAAAAATGTGGTGTACCACTCTACGGTTGAGGTTCTTTTGAACGCCATGAAACAAGATCGATTTCCCCTTGCAATAATAAGATGACAGTGACCATTGCTCTCTTTATATTTACGTCATGCCATGTGTTAATTTTGAATTATCACAGCTAACAACAACACACCTCCTTGTCTAAAACTCCATTAGAAAAATCAAGCTGAGCGATAATTAGCCCTCACAGAAACTTTTGTCAAAACTGGTAGACCACTTTTTTGCCGATTGTACAAAGGCTTATTACATTTAAGAGCCAAGATCGCGCAGGTGATTGGCTCAGTAGCACATTATAGTAATGTGGCGTGTAATATGGCACAGTAATAACCTCTTATGATATAATATGCTTGTTTACCAACTCAGTAGTCAAATATAATTACCATTGAAAGTATTATTTAAGTATCTATCAATGGCCTCCTACCGAAAACCAATATAAGAGTCAAACAAAGCCTACAATGGGCACAGGATGGTTAAAAGAAATATCTTTATTAAAAACCTTTGTTTTGTAATTAGGAGGGCGTCCTGCTCCGGCGAATCATTAGCGTAATAGCGTTAATAGGGAGTCTCAGATAGAGGTGGGACAGACATAATTTTAATTATCGATATTTTTAATAAGCAAATCAACGGTCTATCAATATTTATTTTTCTGATACGATCTCAAAATATGTTTGTATTTAATTTTATGCGAGCGTTGAAGTTAAACTCACGTTTTAAAAATATTCTTATAATCTATTACATCTTTAATAAATAAAATTCATTAATAAAAGATTTAAAAGATTTGATCGAGTTGTATCAGGTAAGCTCGAGCACGGGCACGCCACGATCGTGGCGGTAAGTCCCGTGTTTGAGGAGGGGCTGGAGAGGCGGCAGGGCGCCCTCACCTTCCGGCTGACACAGGTAATGACTGGCCATGGTTGTTTTGGCCGGGTCCTGTGTCGTATAGGCCGGTAAGAGACGCCTGGTTGTCACCACTGCAGTGACTGCCGCGACATTGTGGAGTACATAGCGCTGCACACTTTGGCGGATTGCCCCGCCTGGGCATCGCAGCGCCGTGAGTTGATCGCGGCAGTCGAATTGGTTGCCCTCTGGCTCCCAGCCGTATTTCTGTCTATGGTCCAGAGTGAGAGGCCGTGGAATGCCGTCGCCTCCTTCTGCGAGGAAATGATTTCCATCAAGGAGGCGGCGAAGCGAAAGAGGGAGCGCTCAAACCCTCTCCCCAACCGCAGAACTGGGTGCCGGAGAGGGCGAGATGACCTCCAGCCACCCTGAGGTTTGACCTAGGGGTGGCGGGCTTCGTGGGCCTGCCCGCCATCCAATCAGCACCAGATCCGAGAGGCGGCGTGCGTGTTCCCACGCGCGCCTCTGTGTCGAGTCCGTCTCCTCTCTAGGGAGAAGACATCCCTCTCTGGTCCCTCTACGACTGGTCCAGTTTATGATATAGCGTTTCTCCTACACCAACCGCCAAAGTTATATTAGGTGCAGCCGCTGTACCTTCCAGTATCCGAGGGCACTATCCAGGACCAGTTATAGACAGGTCTTGTCCCCAAATCTCGACTCTCCACCCTAACCTCAGAGATCCGGTTCTCGTAAGCGAGGTACCTCGTGCCCAAGTGACACTACCTATTCTCCAGATAGGTACCGTAGCAATAAAGCCGCTCACCACCCGCAACTTTAGGAGTTGCTAACGAGAACCTCGCTGAAGCCGACGGAGAAGCCGCCTCCCATATCTCCAGTATGGTACCGGCGCTGTGTAAGGCACGCTCGCTTCCTGACGTACATCCATACGCCTACCCAAATAGGCCTACAAGCCAGGTGTGAGTTATGAATCTTACTTGCTGAGCAGGCAAGCGCCCGAGATGCGTTGTGGCAGCAAAACTACGCTGCCACTTCGCTAAAGACAACTCCGAGCCTCGCGCAACCGACTGGTTCGCATAAGCCGCGCATGAAAGCGACGCTCGAACGCCACGTGCTTGCCGAGCAACGAACATGACATCCTCTGCGGCTAGCCACATACCCCTGCGAGTCCAACACCAATGTCAGGCACCGCGCACTCTAATCAGCGGTACCGATAGAACACACCTTTCGAGGCGCAGTGGTCTTCCTGACCCCGCAGTACCCTGGTTCAAAGGGGGAGACCCGTAGTTCTCCCCCCGAAACCCTATCTACTCGGATCCTGTAGATAGTGACATAGGGATACACTCAGATAGGGAGAGGATAGTAGGGATTTTAAAAATAGTGGTCACCAAAGGGTAGCTCTTATCGTGTAGTGGCCTGCCGTTTCATACGGCGGGCCGAAACTTCGGCGGGGTCGCGACCGCATGTGAAAATGATTCGCGCGGCCCTGCTGATTGCGGTTTTGTCGAGGAATACCGTGGTAGGTTTAGGCGGTATTACCGGGAGGTCCACTCTTATCATCATTACCACCTCTTTTTTACCCTGGTGACCCCAACATAGTCCCTCCACCCGCCTCCATGAAGCGGTATGCGTCAAAGCATTCCCCCACGTATAAAAAAGGGTAAGCTAGAAAAGTTGTTTATATATGTTTTGTTAAAAAATATTTTTTTACAATTTTATATGCATGCATATTATCTGTAAAAACAAGTAATTCTTAACACACACACACATTTGGAATAAAGTTCCAAGAGCATCGATATCGATAAAACCTACGTGTCACAATAATCCAACGTATCTCTTAGCAAAAAAGTGTCAAGGCTTTCGTGAATTTTTCGCCGAAAAGAAAGGAAACGCGATAATTCCTGGTAATGAATATTTAATTATTGTTTTCGTTTTTTTTAATGCTTTAACGTAAATTTAACGTAATTATTTCATTGCTTTACACGTTTTTCTACTTCGTTCAAGATTAGCTTTACTTTGTGCTTGTCTTTTTTTAAACTGGTATTTAATGTTATGTTCGCCTCGAAGTTTCTGCTGCCCTGGAATAAACTACATTGTTTTAGAGAATAATTGAATTTTATTTTTATTTTGCTTAGCTAAGATTAGTGTTCGTACTTAGTGCTGTAAGGAAAATCTTCGTCGATTTCAATTTCAAACTCTTCATCTAATTCTAATGTTGCTTACGAGACGTAAGTGGCTAATATGGGCTACAGATGCAAGTTACTACATGCGCGAATTAACCATTGAGTTACTTGCACCAGGCGACCGACCGACGCTAGTTCAAAGTACAACCTTTAAAGCCACAACTGTAGACTTTAGCTATAAAATCTAGACTAATTTCTTTTTTGGACTTGCTATCGAGAAGTCATGGACTACATGGTCCCTCACTACTAACGAGAATCCAATTCTAACACAAGAATTAAGCTCAGCTAAAGTAGTTGACAAAAATACAATGATATATAAAGTAAAGATATAAAGAATAGAAAAAATACTAGATACTACGATACAACTCCATTTGGCGATCCTGCGAGGGAATTAACGTAAGCGTCCATAATACTTCCACTTATAATTTTCATTAATTATAATGGAGTACATTAATTAATAATTACAGAACCATAAGTGCAACGTTTACACATTATATTAAATTGTAAACAATTTTTCCAAACCCAACTGCCGAACCAATTACTAAGTAAATAAGTAATCAAACCGTGCGTTAACAAAGTTTGCCGTTAGTAAACTATTGCGAACAGCTAAACAATTTAATTAGTCGCGTACAGTGCACCGCAACTTGTCGATGTCACGTACCTTTATAATTGTTTACTTTGTATTAACAGCGGCTTACGGAACACGGGAGATTTTTCAACATGTTTTATTCTATTTTGTCCCGCTAAATTATTTTGTTCCGATATTTTATTTAGTCCCGCCAAATTATTTAGTCCCGTTTAATTATTTTGTGCCACCAAATTATTATGTTCTGCCAAACTATTATATCACGTCAATATATATGTATTGTCCCGTTAAATTATTATGTTTCGTCAATATATTCGTTGTTCCACTTAATTATTGCATTTTGTTAAAACTCTTTTGAGTAAAAATAAATAAAAAGAAATTATATTATATTATTACAGCGCCATGTTATTGTAAAGCGTCTAGATAGACGATTTATAATAACATGGCGCTTAAGACTGTTTAATATACTCGTCTACATGACATGTATCCTATCTTAATGTAGAATATTTATTCAAACGGAGCATAGAATAGGAGCGTCTAGACGCAACATATTAAAGCTTATTGTCATTATCGAAGGTATTGTACAATATGGCGGATAATCGCTTTTGTAGTGATCGGTTGTTATGCAGGGTTTCCGATTGATCGAGATTTTACTATGTGCTTTGTGTTTTATGTTAGTTTATTGAGTCTCGGTTGCTTTTGTGTTTAATCTTCTATACTTATTAATATATTTGTATATTTGCAATTAATGGCTTTGATAACGTCTTATGATTAGTACATTTATACATCATTATTATATCTTCTCTCTTAGCCTTTATTATGCCGAAGTCACTTGGGGTCGGCTTTTCTGGTCTAACCGGATTTGACTGGATATGAGCTTTTACACGGAGCGGCTGCCACCTGACCTCCGAAACCCGAAGACTAACGATACCCTAAGGCTAGACCAGTGTCAGGATATTAGAGGGTACTGCATTTACCAATAACGACTGCCATAAATGTTCATGGCAGCCGGGACCGACGGCTTAACGTGCTCTCCGAGGCACGGAGCAGGCGATGATTGTCAATCAATACGCACATAATTTCGAAAAGTCATATAACTTCCAAGTCAGAGGTGCGCGACGTGGGTTCGAACCCGAGACCCTCTGCATTGCAGTCTGTTGGTCTCCCCACTGAGCTATCGCTGCTTAAGTTTTCATAATACTACTTGTGTGTGATGTCCGCCAACCCGCACTTAAACTTTTACATTACTTGGTACATACGTTAGTCGCAGCCGCCAGTAATAAACATTTCGTGCCGAGTCCAAGTTATTTCAAAGCAGTTAAAAATAAAAGCAGCTGTACAGTAGAGTACTGACGAACACCTATTTTTAATATATATAAAAATCAATTGCTGTTCGTTTGTCTCGCTAAAACTCGAGAACGTCGGGGCCGATTTAGCTGATATTGGTTTTGAAATGTTTGTCGTAGTTCAGGGAAGGTTTAAACGGTAAGAAAATATAGAATATTCGTTAGGATAGGTGATACGAAATATACAGGGTCATCTAGTTTTTAATAGAAATGGCATGTAGAGGTGTGTTACTCAAACATTGCACACAAGCCACAGCTAACAAGCTTAAGCTAGGGCTCGAGTCTCGCATAGTAACGGACAGTAAACCAAATACCAAACAAAAAATACGGCATAAAGTATTTTGTTACTTAAGCCACTTGTGGCTGTCCAGAGACTGCCTACAATTTTGACTCTAGGCTGTCTTTTTCGTGCATATATTACGAAGTCCGATTCACGTCTGATCGGCCAAAGTGCGATTGGGCACTTCTGTAAAGACATTCTCAGGAGCAGAATGAAGTCTAAAAATGACCCCCGCGATCTTATCTTATCTTATGTGGGGGCCAGTCAGTGCAGACCGGCGACACTTCGACCCAGTGGGATCTTTTGTGTCGACACTCTCCCAATAACGACTGCCATAGATGTTTATGGCAGCCGGGACCGACGGCTTTACGTGCTCTTCCGAGGCACGGAGCAGGCGATAATTGTCAATCAATACGCACATAATTTCGAAAGTCATATAACTTCCGAAAGTCAGAGGTGCACGACGTGGGTTCGAACCCGAGGCCTTCTGCATTGCAGTCTGCTGGTCTCCCCACTAAGCTATCGCTGCTCTCAAAATTTCAGGTGTAAAAGTATCGTAAATACTAAAATAATAATTTAGTTACGAGTACTGTATTACTAGTAAACAATAATTCATATTCTCATTTAACAACCATACTAGTCGAAATTTAGGAATTGCAAGCTATCATTTCAACTACCTAAATAAATGTCTATTGAGTAACTAATATCTGCCTGCCCTTTGAAGGTAAAGGCGTGAGAATATCAGTATCTAGTATAATGAGATTCCTCAAAGGCTTTTTAGACTATTAACGTAATCAAAAAGCTGTCAACATGTTCTACAAGACTCTATTTGATCTTTCGTACACGTGTTTCTAACATTGTTTAGTTAAACAAGTCTGTTGTTCAAGGGCGCCTGTCATTTAAGGAATTCAATACATTTAGAAATCCTTTAACTGTTAAACGTTACAGAATATTATTCCTAACCTTATAACATCGAAAATTCTACAAAGTCATTTACCAACGTCTATCTATTGTGAATAATCGTACATGTCTAGCTAGTCAAATACATGTATAAACGTACAAATAAAATAAATAGATCGCTTTTGTAAAGTTTATTATATTGGTGATTGCTGAAGACGAAAAATTCCATAATTGTTTCTAAATCTAAAACAGATTTAAGCAAGACTTGAAAGCGAGATGAGGCTTCATCTCGCTTTCAATCGTTTACCAATTGCTTCAAAACAAAACAGTGATTGGTAGCAGACTGTATAAATGAATAAAAGAAAATCTTTTTTTGATGTCACCTTTACAAGGTTAAGCTGATTATAACGCGAAGTTTGTTTGAAACTTATATTTTCTCCTAAAACACGTGATTCCTTCTTCCTTCGATCTTGGGCTCTTCATGTAGGCGTGAAAAAAGCACCTTATTAGGCCGTCAAAGTAGATACCTCAGCACCACTTCACTTGTAATGAGAACGTGATGTGAAGAGTACTGCTCATGGACTATACATGAATTTGCAACATAAAAATAATAAAGTTTATGATAATATTAGACTTCACGAATAGTACAACGGTTAAGATGGTTGTCTCATCATTGCCAGTGAGCCGAGTATAGTGAGCTCAATCGAGGTTGGAATTTGATTCTTTTGCATAGGCACAGCATATTACATTTTTTAAGATGACTTCGATTTGGGTTACGTATTTCTAGTACTCTTGTTAACCCAGCTATGTTAGTATGCTTGTGTTAGAAACGTAGACAATGCAATAAATGGTATTAGAACCTACGACCTCTCTAACAATGCCTTATCGAGTTTACAGCTAATTAAGTTCAATATTATTTACGTATCACACGATCAACTAACAATTATTATATTAGCTAATACTCAAATATTCTAGAATCAGTTCAAAATTCTTCATCATCAATAATCGGTACTTATCAATAATGTAAAAATGATGATATAGCTTTTATACACATACATTATTCATAAGCAAAACCGCATTGAACCACTACACGCGTAAATACACATTAACGTTTCAAACATTAAACACATTAGCTAAGTTAAACTTCAGTAACGTGACGGCGCATAAATAAAAGCTCTCTCACACAGGTGCAGTATAAGCAACGGGGCTTTCTGTAATAAAGACACACATAAGGAACAGTTCTAGAGACGCGGTTGACTTTACAAATATGATCGATATATGACTTTTAAGTTGAAGAGATAATGTTTAAAAATAGCTTTGTACTACACAAAGTTTCCTCTTAACGTACTTTATTTTTATAGAGCCTACATTTTTCGCACTAGGATTAATTCTAGTATCGTGGGGGACGGCATTGTATTAGATACATTCATACAACGGACACAAAGAATACCCAGACTAGCAAAACTTTTATCTCATGTGGTGATCGAAGTGACAAGGTGACCACTTAAAATCAAGCAGTCAATATTACATACATAAAACCACCCTTTAGTATGTCATTTTTATCCATGGTGTAGGACGCAAACGAGCATACGGATCGCCCGATGGTAAGCGATTACCGCCGCCCATGGACAGCCGCAACACCAAAGTAGTCACAAGTGCGTTGCGTTTCATTTAAATTTGCCTTCATTAGAAGAGGGGGGAGGGGGGGCGATTGGGCCTTCGGTACCCTCACTCACTCGACGAAATAAAACGCAACTCAATTTTAAATGTCGTAATAAAGGACATATTTTGTCTTGTTATGCAGGTATAAGTTTTAGCTAATCTTTAGGTATTTGGTTTTGTGCCCAGATTTGTCGAATTGTTATGGAGTTTAAGATAGAACCAGATAGACAGCTAATAGGTATACTCCTATACATGGGACATAAGAATCTTAGCTGGTACAACGAGTATAGCAATAGCGTAGTGGGAAACCGTTGGACTGTCACGCAGAGATCTTGAGCTTGATATGCGTAATATGCGTATTAAATAGTTATTTATCGCACGCTTTAACGATGCAGGAAAACATCGTGAGGAAATCTACATGTCTAAGAGTTCTCCATAGTGTTATCGAAGATATATGAAGTCATCCAATCCAGGGCCAGCGTGGTGGACAATGCCTAACCCTTCTTACGCTGAGAAAAGGCCCGTGACCAGCAGTGGGAATGTATAACACAGGCCTGATAATATTATTACCCCTTCCAGGCACATATGTGTATGTACAATAATGTATTCATTATGTACTTGCTTGATTTGCAGCGCAAAATTTTGCAGCTGTCAGCTTGAAACTGACGCTTCACCTATACGTAGCTAACGATCTAATGTTAGCTGCTAACCATGCAATATAATCAACATTGCGTATTCATGTATGCCAGTTCAATATGAGGTTAGTTTTGAATAAGACTGTAATATATTTTAGTAGTAATAAGTTGTGGATAAAATTATGTTTCTCCTAGCCACGAAAATAGGTACTTAATATTATGAATATTTTAGTGACACTCAACTTGGAATATTCTATGTAAACATAAAGCTATGATATGACTGTATACTGTGTTCAATTTTCTTTTTTTGTAAAATGACATCTCCCACACTTGGAATAGTTCTTGTATCGCAGGGGTCTTAAAAGCAGCGACAGCTCAGTGGTGAGACCAACAGACTGCAATGCAGAGGGTCTCGGGTACGAACCCACGTCGCGCACCTCTGCCTTTCGGAAGATATATGACTTTTCGAAATTATGTGCGTATTGATTGACAATTATCGCCTGCTCCGTGCCTCGGAGAGCACGTTAAGCCGTCGGTCCCGGCTGCCATGAACATCTATGGCAGTCGTTATTGGGAGAGTCTCGACACAAAAGATCCCACTGGGTCGAAGTGTCGCCGGTCTGCACTGACTGGCCCCCACATAAGATAAGATAAGATCGCGGGGGTCTTTACAAACATTTAAAAAACGGACACAAAGACACCCAGAATCGAAACAACAATTTGTGGATCACACTTTTTTTTTTCCGTGTGGGGATCGAACTCTTAGCGCGGCGGCAGTAGCGAGGCGACCACCTGAACTACTACGCCTACCGCGCAGTCTATGTTAATTGTATGGAGAAATAAAGTATAAAAAATACATTATTAAGTTTTGTAATAAAGTGTTAAATAAACAACGCGATAAAATCCGTATATAGTAGTTTAATTTCAATGAATAATATTCGCGGAAATAGAAGACAATATTATACATTATTAAGCATCAAAAAGTGACAGGAAATCGTATTACGCGCCAAATAAAACAACAAGTGTGGCTTCTTGACAGATACGTTTAAAACGGCAAATTTAGAAAGCATTGTGGACTTGCGATCAAGAAGTTATAGGTACAAACCGGTGCATGGTGGCCAGATACAATAGATTTCCAATTATCTGGTATTCAAACAATCGATAACTGATTAAATCTAGGTATCACAAAGGAACTACATACGTCAGCAAAAGCAAAGCCGGTAGTCTACAAAACTACATATCTACACGTACACCTAACCCACGACGTCAATAATGTATTTGCACACAACACACACCATACACACACACACACACATACATACACATAAACAGCAGACTATAACACAGACAACACTAAACATTACCTTTGCCTAGTGGACCGAAACGCTTGGAATCGGCAAACAGTGTGCTAGAAGCCAACACTGGTAAATATTTGACTGATTGCCTTTATATAGAGAATTTGACGATTCAACCTTTCACGTTCTGTTAATACTTCGTATTGACAGGCCCCAATATCCATGTTTTCATGTTTTGACTGAATGCGGAACGGCTGCAATATATGTATTTTGGTGTATATCTATTGCAAGGATTTTTTCCGGATATGTGACACGTGAAATAGAAAATTGATTGTTTGGAAACGGTGGATTGAAGTGATTGCATGGATTTGAAGGATCAATGGATCTATGGAGGAAGTAGTTCAGAGATACTGAGGTTTATAGTGTGATTTGGTGTTATTTGTGCATGAAATATGTGATCCTATTTTATTACTACCGAGAGAAAAATGAAAGGCTCTTTTTGGATTTTTTGCGTGGATAATTTGATTGAAACGGCAAGCAAGATTGACCTGATCAAAAACTGAAGAAATAAAAAAAAAACTAGGGTACGTCCTTTGTATACGTGTCACGTGTATAATTTCTTAAATACCTCAAATGTAAGAGATCAAGCAATGATATAAGTTTTTAAACTTGTGCGTCACAATTTATAGGTTTCTGTTCTTTACTTAGATCCCAGTAAAATTAGAGTATGAAGTGAGAATTTTGAATATCGGAAATAGTTTAAAATCGTTTTAGTTATTATAGATATTACCTACATACATGTTGATTTAAGAAAAAAGAAAATTTTCGTTTTATATAGATGCTGGGTCGCGGGGCAATTTACATTTATTTAAGCAAAAGATATAAAGATCAATCAAAATCGATACAACTATTTGTTTACGACACAATTTTTTGTTTCGTGAGTGGTTCAAACCCACAACTCGACAAAGTGACAATGGCGAGGTGAGGAGGCGAGCTATTACGCAATCCATGCAGTTAAAATGCTTATTTTCTAGTGTTAATATTAGCATATAATTACTAAATAAGTAATTAAATCAAAAACAGTAACGCAAGTGTAAAATAATGTAATTCAGAGATTTCTACCACGTTCGTGTTAAGTGATGATAATCTGTAGGTTAATGTCCTCCTCCAGACCGAATTTCGGTCACGGTAGCTAATCTTAACGAAGGAGAAGATATTATATTGCACAAGCGTGTGCGCAAACACAAGAGCACTCTCTGTTCCTTTACGCTCATGAACCGATGGGACGACAATCCGACATGACCGGAGAGAGATCAGGCGCAGGACCAACGGCTTTACGTACTTTCCGAGGCACGAGGGTGTCTAACACCGCCAACTTCCTAACTCCGGGCTGCTATTGAGAATTCTTAACAGAAAACCCGATAACTTTTTGTTGGCCCGACCCGGGATTTGAACCCAAGACCTCATGCACAGCAGTCGCATTCACTACCGCTGCGCCACAGAGGCAGTTAGGTCTGTAGGTTATGTATACTTCGGTTACCTGTATGTTTGAGTACGCTCCTATTTTTCTAACTCATTAACCAACCATGGCTGTATTTTGAATTCTATGTTTATTTTTCATGTATAGTTGCTTTTATTAAGGACACTATGGCTCACATTATTTTTTCTAAAATTAACAAAATCTTCAACCATCGCTAGTAATTATGGCGAATTGAAACAGTGAATACAGGTAGACACTAAGCGATATAACTTTAAATACAAATATTATAGAAAGTTATTAACAATACTAGCGGTTGCCAAGTGGTCGAAGTTCAACCATAATTGATTTAAAATTTAAGTTATATCGTTATTATATATACCGTGAAATTGCAATTGGTACTTAATGAATGTAACCATAGTTACGAATAATTGTACGACACCAACCGAACCATGCCGAAATACAACGAACGCGATACGACTGCGTGTGTCAAATGCATGGTTGTGTGTG
This sequence comes from Catocala fraxini, assembly GCA_930367265.1. Classification (NCBI taxonomy): domain Eukaryota; kingdom Metazoa; phylum Arthropoda; class Insecta; order Lepidoptera; family Erebidae; genus Catocala; species Catocala fraxini. The sequence goes on along the minus strand of OV884028.1, from coordinate 27,793,358 downwards.
TAGTGTTTTTTCATTAGTTTAATGTATTTCTAATGCATATTTTATAAAAATATTAGGATTCTTGCAACTCCTTCTCCATATAAACTTTAACTGTGTCAAATTTCATACTCCTCTGCCCCGCAATTTTCGTAAAAAGGGGTTCTTAGTTTTTGCTTCACGTATTAATATATAGATATATAATCCACTCTCGAAACATAAATATTTTTTTAAATTACCGTTGCATTTTGTACAATATATAGAACATAGTAGCAATGGATATATAGTCTTCACAAGTGAGAGAAATTAGAAGAGAATTATAGAAGGGAAAACGCGTCTTTTAGGAATAGCGTGTAACGATTATGGAACTGCATTAAATCGTAATTTTCAGCATTTGATCCAAAGTTTGAGTTGTGAGTTTCGGTTTGAAGAGCTTAGTCATCGTATCGAGCTTCCAAATAATGATACAATTGTTGCAATATTGCAATTAAATACATATATGTTTGTGTGTTATATGGAAAGCTGTATTCGGTTTTCGAAAATCCATTAAAAGGTCAATCAGATATAAACAAAAGATGTCATTTTTGTTTGACGTTCATTCTCAAATCGGACCAGCACTAATTTGTATATTTCATTTATTCATTTTGTACAATTAAGGCCTTTACAATATATCAGTTTTTAAAAACAGCTGTAGAGGTGTCTCTGTTTTATTTAGTGACAAAAACAGAAATAGCATTACTCTAGCTTCAAATAACTTTGTTCATCTAAAAGGGCCGTAAGATAAATGCCAAGCCTTAAATAACATAATGGTAAATACATTATTCTTAATTGCATAAATCCGAACTATTTTAACGAGATACATCAACCGCATTCAACTATTTCAAACGCACCACAAACATAGTCTTCATCCATTACGTCATACTAAGACTACCATCGTCATATCCTCTAAGAAAACTCTATATCAACCGAATAATTATGTTTACAATGTATTTTTTACATTTTTCATATATTTGCTAAGATGCACCGGTCTGGAAAACTTCTCGTGGCAAATTGCAGTGCAAGTCGGCTACTGCAAATATTTGAATTGTAGAGTGGGATTGGTTTGCCTTCTACGTATTCAAACACAGTGTTTACATGCAGAAATAAAAATTTCTTTACGACTCACAACCCGCGGATGCGAAGTTCTAAATCTCAAAGAATATTTTCATGGATAATATTGGTTCGGTTTGTTAGTGCTGAATGAGGATAATTTTCTAGTACATTTTCATTTGGCAGGCTCAGGTTTACCGTGTTGTTATTTATTGGACCATGACGAGTCGTGAAAGCTTCCAATCCACCGTGATTAATGTCGAAATACGTTTTAAATGCTGCGATAAAAGCTATGATTTATTTGTATCTGAGTGTTTTCCATGTACGTTATAGTATTAATTTGATTTATTTTGATTTTATGCCTAACCGTTGAAAAAAGAGTTCCAATCTGGTGTAATAATCGTCAAATGTGATTATGATCACATTTGACGATTATTACACTAGAAAGTTTATTTTAATTTAGGATTTCATGACACTGTGACTACACAGTAAGATAGAGTTCCGATCTAGTGATCGGAACCCTATTTTGAATATTTTTTTACAAGAACCAGCTTGCTGTTATTGAATTTCATTGGCATTATTATTATTAAATTCTGTGAGACACTTCAGTGCAATTTTATATTGTTTGATAGTAGACTTTCAGGTTACATAATTTCTATCTAATAATGTAATTTTATTAATTGACTGCTCATTTAGTTTAAATTTGCATGTAAGGTGACACTTTTAACGTTTTTCTATATAGGTACTGTTGGTTCGCGAAGGTAGTTTGGCGGTATATAGTATTGCTTACAGCGCAAAAGGTTATCATAACCAAAAGGTCTGCACAGTAGAAAAACTTTAAATTGAGAATTATACTGTCTTTTTATTCACTTTTATTCGATCACCACCTGTTGTTAAGCAAACAGACAAAGCACGCTTGCCCGAAATAATCCTATTCACTATATCGTTTCACTGATATTTGTAAGTAAACACCGTATTGCCACAGAACAAATAGTTACAGAGTAGCGAGTTCAATATAACGCACGCAAATAGACACGCACTCACACATAGAAAGCACGTTATTGTGTATAGAACCTGAATTAAATCGAGTGACAATTGCCGCACTTAATAGATTTGTTTCGAAATTGTTATATGCACGTGGCATGCATCTATGTGTGTCTGAATGTGTTTATTTTATTATTGCGAAAGGAACACACTAGCGTCTTACTAAAGATGCCCACTCGTCATATTCTATACAATCTGAGCGTGGCACTAGCGCTACAACGGTACTACAAATATGTTTGGCACTTACATTGTCAAATTAGCGAAGCTGACTGCGCTCCACGCCTACGGCTGCTTCACATTATTATTATTATTTTCGTTTCGCAGTATTCCTTGGCATATTTTCTTATAATTATAATTGGTCATATATGTAACTAAATATTATACATAAATACAGATTGAATACAGTGTAACTGTTTTCAATTTTAAGATAAATGCTATAATACGACATTAAAAATATATACTTCAATGATACATTGTCATACGTGGTTTATAAATGTTGTTGTGATTATGTACTTATGTATGTGATTATGTATGTGATATGTCATAACTGTACAAAATAAATGTAGTTTTTTCTATACGTTTAAATTATTTGCAACATATTTTAGGAATCCACCATCTTAATGCTACCCTTACCTCCAGCACCATCCCTCGTTCCGAGGACCGACGCAATTTGAGGCCGCTCCTCATTGATGACCAGCTCTGCTTGTTCACTGTACACTGAGTGGACAGTGGAGATGCAGGTCAGTCTCAACTGACCTCGCTCGAAGCTGTCTGGCCTCACCATGAAGGAGAGCTGGCTTATTGATGCCACCTGAAATGGATATAAAGCTGTACCTACAACTGTTTCGAATATGATTCTGTGTAAATTCATCTGCTTTTTACCGTTGCGTTGAGCTGGCGTTCTGTGGCAATGTAATTTATGTCTGAGTAATACTCACGATGGTGAAACCGAATCAGTCAGCATAGATTCACATTTCATCAATAAAAATGGTTTTTATACCAAGATACGTATAAAATCTCATTTGTTACGTGCGCATTTGTAAATGCAAGATCTTTTATAACACCGATTAGGTGTTAGTTGAAATCTAAAACATCTTAGTACTGATTCAGCTGCGCACTACTTTTATTTTCCGCATCATTGGTACAGTGCTATAACTGTGAACGTCTGCTATATCATAGGCTGACTTCAACTTTAGGGTCAAGTAACAACAGACACGAACAACAAAAATGTTCGTGTCAATATATTATTTTAGTTACGATAGCCTAGTGGGAAACCGTTGGACTACCACGTAGAGGTCTCGAGTTCGAACTCAAAGCACGCATCTCTTACTTTTTGAAGTTATATGCGCATTAAATAGTTAATTATCCCTTGCTTTAACGGTGAAGGAAAACATCGTGAGGAAACCTGTCAAACCAACCTGTCAAAACAACCTGTCCGCAGTCAAACCGCTAAACCGGTTTTGCGGGCAATGTATTTAGTTTTAAGTATATTTGTGAAAAATAAAATAAATAAATAAATAAAAATAACCTGCATGTCTGAGAGTTCTTTATAATGTTCTCGAAGATATGTGAAGTCTGCCAACCCGCACCAGCGTGGTGGACTATGGCCTAACGCTTCTCATACTGAGAAGAGGCCCGTGACCAGCAGTGGGTTAGTTTAATACAGTGCTGATATTATTATTATTAGTGACCTTATTAGAAGTTTCAGCTGTGGGTATTGGATCCGTAGCATCCTCGTCCATAGAAGTGTCGTGATGTCTCGGTGATGGTAACACTACTGTGTCTTGACTTGGCAATAGTTCACCCTCCTGGAACAATTCACAAAACAAGGTCATATATACGAAGCCTCACGCCTATATGCTTAAGGAGGGCAACAGCCAAAGGTGTAGTACGGACGTTCACCGAGAGTCGTCCATGTCAGTGGGGGTTTTTGCTGTATACTCGGTATACTGCCGTCAGAAGGTAAAAAGACGAATCTGCCAAAAAAACTATATTTAATATAAATATACTGGCAGACGCGTATTTTTTTACTGATTCCATACACGTAAAAAACTGAGATTTGTAAATAATGCTCGATATGTCTTTTTTCTTATGACGGCAGCATAGTTTCAGAGTCCGTGCTGCTACTGAGAGTTTTAAAAACAAAAACTCCAATTACATGCATAGCAGATGCATACACTGTTACAGTGTGTGCGTCTGCAGTCTTACAGTAGCTGTGCTACTAAGACTGTAAACCTTTTTTGGTACTAATATAAACTGTACATTCGTTGACAATCTGGCTTCTATTATACGCTGATTTTTATTACAATTTTTTTTTATTTTAAAGGAGGCAAACTAGCAGGCGGATTGCCTGATGGTAAGCAATTACCGCCGCCCATGGACACCCGCAACACCAGAGGAGTCACAAATGCGTTGCCGGCCTGTTAAATTTGCCCTCCACCTCCCCCAGGAGAGGAGGGGTGGTTTGGCCTCCGGTACTCTCACTCACTCGACAAAACACAACGCGCTATTTCACGCCGGTTTTCTGTGAGGCCGTGGTATCACTCCGGTCGAGCTGGCCCATTCGTGCTGAAACGTGGCTCTCCCACGGTTAAATTATTATTATCTCTAAAGTCGACATAAAAACAACGGGTTTCGAACCCACAACTTCTAAAACCCAATTCTGAAGCCCTAATCATTGAGCCACAACCGCTTGTTACGTTTTAATAAAACAAGCCACAGACAAACTAATTGGCACTCCAATCAAAACTAGCACCCTGAACTCAGTAGAACTTGAACGGCACTTATTTTTGTTTGAACCAAGAACATTTGCCAAAAACTCCGCTTTCACTCCATAGTGAATATGCTCATGACACGAAAATGATTGGGAGGGAGCATGGTACTCTGTGACATCATTAATCAACGTCAAAAAGCAATAAGAAAATAATATTTACATCGAAAGCGTTCTGCGGTAAACTTTAACTTTAGGCCTTGTATTTATAAAGGTGGAGATTGGTGGATAAGAGAGGTGACTTTTCATAACCTTTTATAACCTACAAGGTACATACATCCATAGCTTATAACCTCGAAATGGTATGCAGAGTGTATTATAACCACGTTGTCAGTTATGGTTGGAGGTCTTATGTGTTGGAAGATGCACGGATTCCTGTTTACCGGCACACGTACGCGTGCATCTTACAGGAATGCATTATCGGATAACAAGGATCTTAAATGTTATTCCATAGCACGTTCTTTTCATGTGCCATCTTTCATTCAAATCTGATTAACAGTTTACGTATAATTGGGTACCAAATAAGCAAACATCCAAACCTTCAGACAACCAAACATATTCACGAACTTATTTGTGTAATATTTGTAGATTTCCATTGGTCGTAGGGTGCTGTTCATTTTTCATTGGGGCACCACACTGGCAATATTATCGAAGTCTTTTAATAAGGACAAGATTTCGTTAAGACCTTTCTTGTTGCTTAGTTTCAATGGATATAGTCAAGAAGAGTCTTCTCTTTTTATTATAGAATGCCAATCTTTTCTTGAAGCACATCTTTTTGTAGAATAAATATATTGATGCCTGATTACAAACTGTCGCTTATCCGGGCACGGACCACTTCTAAGTATGAGAAGATTAGGCCATAGAAGCACCAAAGAATCAAGCACGGCCGAATTCAAGTTGGCAGACTTCACATAACTTTCTATTTTGAAAGTTATGGAGAACTCTGATATGCAGGTTATCTCTCTATATTTTTATCAGCTTTAAACCTAGCGATTTAATACGCACATCACTTTGAAAAGTCAGAGGTGCGCGCCGTAAGATTAAGACTTCTGCATGGTAGTCATTATACTACTAACAGCAACTGCCTAGGGTTAACCATTGGGTTTAACCTAGGCAATTGTTGCTAGTTTAATACCAGTTTTAGAAAGGCTTATTAATCTTCTCTCTTAGCCTTTATTATTCCCAAGTCACTTGGGGTCGGCTTTTCTAGTCTAACCGGATTTGACTGGATATCAGTTTTCACACGAAGCGGCTGCCACCTGACCTCCACAACCCGAAGGCTAACGATACTCTTAGGCTAGACCAGTGTCCGGATATTAGAGGGTACTGACTTTCCCAATAACGACTGCCATAGATGTGCTCTCCGAGGCACGGAGCAGGCGATAATTGTCAATCAATACGCACATAATTTCGAAAAGTCATATAACTTCCGAAAGTCAGTGGTGCGCGACGTGGGTTCGAACCCGAGACTCTCTGCATTGCAGTCTGTTGGTCTCCCCGCTGAGCTATCGCTGGCTTAGAAAGGCTTATTAATGATGTATCAAAATCAAACTCATATCACTTGATTTGATTGCCTATCGCTAATTCAGTCAAATAATGCCAGCAGTTTACACACGTTTGACTGTCTGATAACAAATTGTTGTTTACTGAATGATAATGAGAGAAGTGTGCTTTACATAAATGTTTTACTGGCAGTAAATAGTATGCAGCGTCGTATATATATTTTACATCATTTAAAACACATCTCCTCTCCGCTTTGTGAAAACCAATCTGTCCAATACACTGCTCAATCCGTACATCATCGCTTTGATAGACACGGTGTAACGTTATGGTAGTCAACCCGCTTTAGAGGCGTGGTTGACTGAAATTAAAGATGAACAACGCGATCAATAAGCATATATTTTTACTTACAATAAGTGTATAAGATTAAACAGAACTACAATTAAATTCGACTAGATATTTAGTGGTATTTCAGGGCGTGGTTCAAGATGAAGGCTTGTTACGTGCTCCTGGGTAGAATGGACCACTTAATTTCGGTAGGCAGCGCAGCGGAAGGAGGCCGGCACCGGTGCGCGTGCCGAATATATAGGGCCGCCGCTGGGGAGGAGAAACCAATGGAAGGGCGCCGCGAGCACAGCCGCTCAGCAACGACCGGTCCGCATCACAACGGGTTTAGTCTAGCTAGCTTAAAATCCTGCCTACTGTATTTAATCTTGGGTTGATTTAGGTCTCATCGGTAAATATTCAGGACCATTGAAAATATAGGCTTTCTGAATACCAATTAGAATGGAATTGATCCGTAAGTACTAATCTGGTTAGCGTGGATGGAATTTAAATACTGCTAGTACTAACAATTGGGATTAAAATATTAAGGTATAAATTATTAACCTTATAATAATGAGCACAATGCTGACTAGAGAGACTTTGGTATAGGTAAAGTAGACTGAGATGCTAGGGTCGTCAGACCTGCATCATTGTAACACAGCAAATTTTTTTTATCGTAAATCTATTCATATATTAAATTTTTTACTGGTCGATGTCTGCACATAAGATTTATTTAAGATAATTTATTGTTGTAAAGGATCTTTATAATAGCTATAGAAGCCAAAACAATAGTATTCAGAATTTTGAAGTGAAAACTTCTTTAGGCACGTTGAGCACTTTTTGGGTGAACAAAAATCATGGAACTCGCGTCATCGTCACCGAACGCATTAAAAGTTCAAAAATAATAATCTAATAGCTCGACGATACAATTCACAAGTTACTTAGTTTTCACTTATATCGGCAGTCCCCAAAGACTGCCCCGCAAGTTTTTTTTTATCTGCCTGCATATTTGTGCGCGCATAACGCAAAATATACTGTGTGAAATTGAATTCGGTTGCAATAACAGTAGTATTATTGGACATCCAATTTAAAAGCTGTTGACATTTCATTTTGATAAGCCGCCTAGAAATTGACTTCCTATTATGTATGTAGATCATGTACTTCTTACGTTCAGAGAAATAAAAATATTAATAGCCTACCGGTCTGCCTATACCTACTTCGATATTCCACTCGTACGAAGTCGCGAGCAAAAGCTTGTTTTAGAGTTCGAAAAAGTTGTCCGGCCGTCCGTCCGTCTGTCTGTTATACAACTTTCAACTCAAGAACCGTAAGAGTTAGAGACTCGCGATCAACGCCATTCGACTCAGCATAGTTGATATACCTCGAAATGACTATGACCTTTGACCTCTGATCTCAAGGTCACGTGGTATCACGTGACCTTTGCATATAACTCAAACCATTTTTTGAACTTTTAGATTTACAGCAATTCATTGCCGATTCTCAATTGTTTAATAAAAAGGTAAATAATGTTTTCTCGCTAGTTTGTAATAAGAAAATAAATGGTGGCCCATTTATTTTCGTATTTCTCAAGAATAGTCTTCTTGAAGCGATCAGTTCCTATTCTCAATAGCAGCATTGAGTTTTGAACTGTGCAGTAATACTCGCACAAAGTGCCTCTGCTTAATCCTTCGGGAATACGCACTCATGTCTATAATTATTTATAGTTTTTATAGAGTATAGTTCTTGCAACTCATTAAGGCGAGCGGGCTATGTATGTGTGTGTGTAAGTGTCGCTCGCAACTGACCGCTCTGTCAAACACGCGTACTACCGCACTGTGCATATACACGTAGAGCACGCCTTCGTAAGATGCAAGAACTGTAGTTGTATGTGTACTATAACGATGCCTTATTTCGAAATTTAAAGCGAATACACTAATAACTTTATTAATAGACTAGCAGGTTAGAAAATGAATACAATTTTCTACTAATTACTCTGTGGGGATGCTTCAAACTACAAATAATTAATACACATCACAGACAGCGATCTAGGACAAAAAGGTGAATGTCATTGCCTCAATGTTTAATAAAAAAAGCTAGTTCTATATTTTTTATTATGTATGTTGGCGGTATTTTAAAGAGTATCTACACGTATATAAATATTATTGAACGTGAATACAATACAAAATATGATAATAAGCATATTACACAGGTCCGCAAATTTTAACTCTTATTTTCCCCTTTTGGATTTGATTGCTGATCTTGGGGTATTTTGGTGCGCTGATTACGTATATGTACTCTGATTTGTCCTATCACCCTCAATTTTTTTGATAAATCCTTTTGTATGAAATCGGAAAAAAAAGGCCAGCTTTACTGATTGTTTTTTTTTAATTACAATTAAGAAACAATTACTTTAATTACTTTAAAATAATAAAAATACATTCAAGGGACAGTAATAAATAAATTAAAAATATTAAATACTTTTATGGTATCTTGCTTTTTTTTTCACCGAAGCTCCGATTGTTAGATTTTCGCTTGAAATTCCGACTTGGATCATCTCACTTTAATAGCCCACAATAGACTGCCATCATTATTTTATTCCACTTTCCCTGATAGCGACGTTCCATTTCCTTCAAATCCTGGTGAAATCTTTCGCCTTGCTCTTCACTTACAGCTCCCAAGTTATCAGGAAAGAAGTCCTAATGCGAATTAAGGAAGTGCAGTTTAATGCTCATCGAACATCCCATTTTTCCGAAAGTTTCTATCATTTTATTTACAATTTCCTCATAATTTGGACTTTTATGGTTTCCTAGAAACACAACAACAAACTCACTACTTTCTTAAAAGATTTCCAGGCTTCTAATTCAATTTTACTCAATTTTTATCGAAATCTGTATCTTTCATCAATTTTCTTATCTCCGGGCCAACGAAAATACCTTCCTTCAGTTTAGCTTCGGACAGAGATGGAAATATTTGGTGTAGATATTTAAAAGATATTATAAACGTTTCTTATGAATTCGGTATTACGCTGCTGTTTTCTCAGCATAAATTCCCCTCAAATGTAGCAAAAATTGTCCAGAGAGTTTAAACACTTACGCGATGACGTTTTCCAAGTAAGCGTTACGAAATGCACTGATGTACTGATTTTTTAAAAACAATGATGGTGCTATTTATACAAAAAATATTAATCTACCCACATTAACTGTCTTCTCACGATTTAAGTTAATTTCTATTAAAAAAAACACAAGAAATGAGGTCTTTAGCAAATGACTTAAAAATCCACCAGTTTTTTGATAATAAGGGTAAATTGTAAATTGTAAAATCACTTAGTAAATTAAAAGTTTTATTTAACTAAATTTATAAAAACTCATTCATTAATGTCTACTTCAACCATTCAATGTGTTTTTTGTTCAATAAGAAACGATTAAAATAAAATATTAATTAATAACTAGGAAGGCTTAGGTAATGTTGGCAAAACTAAAGAATAATTAGTAAATAAAAATTATGACGTGATGGAATTTTTTAAATATTTTTCGCCTATTGATTGATTTTGGGGCGCTAAGCCCCAAAATCTATTCAAATCAATAATCAAAACTGAAAAGGGATAACCATTGCAGACCTGTGTTATTTTTGTGTTGGATAGCCTATTTACCGAGGAAGGTTATAGGCTACATAACATCACGTTACGGCCAACGGGGTTGGCGCAGTAATAATAAACGCGGGTAAAACCGCGGACACATCTAGTTTATAATATACATACATAGTCATGCGCCTTCTTCTCCCTAGCCCTTATTATTCCCAAGTCAATTGGGGTCAGCTTTGCCGGATTTGACTGGATATCAGTTTTTACACAGAGCGGCTGCCAACTGACCTCCGCAACCCGAAGGCTAACGATACCCTAAGGCTAGACCAGTGTTAGGATATTATAGGGCACTGACTTCCCAATAACGACTGCCATAGATGTTCATGGCAGCCGGGACCGACGGCTTAACGTGCTCTCCGAGGCACGGAGCAGGCGATAATTGGCAATCAACGCGCACAAAAACATATTAGATCTGCATAGCAATTGCACTTACTACCGCTGCCCCACATAATATACCTGCCACCAAGTGACCAACAAGTAGATAACCAATCCGTGGTAAGTGGTTACCGCTGGAGGTTTGCATCATCAGTGATAACGTTTGCGAGTTACTGACTTTTCCATAATGGAGTCACTCTGTTGTCAGCAACAGGCGAAAAGCTTATTTGTGCCCCGCTGACGTCGACAAAAAGCCGAAAGCCTCTCTCACTGGCGGCAATGAACGCAATTGCTGTGCATGAGGTTTGATGTGGGTTCGAATCCCGGGTCAGTCCAACAAAAACGTATTGGGTTTTTCTGTTAAGAAATCTCAATAGCAGCCCGGAGTTAAGAAGTTGGCGGTGTTAGACACCCCCGTGCCTCGGAAAGCACGTAAAGCCGTTGGTCCTGCTCCTGATCTCTCTCCGGTCGTGTCGGATTATCCATCCCATCGGATCATCAGGGTTAGGGAACAGAGAGTGCACTTGTGTTCGTGCACATACTTGTGCACTATAATATCTCCTGCGCAGGAGGCCTGTCTTCGTTCTCGCTCTCGCTCTCAAAAGTGAACCAGCACTTTTATAGTGTCGACGAAATACCCAAAGGCCTTACTCTTTCTGGATTATATTATTATGTGAAGGGTGTCGAAAATCTGACTCTCTTTTGTTTACCTGTATAGTGTCGACAAAAGGGCCGAAAGCCTTCCATGGACTGAAGATGATATTGTTGTGTTCGTCTAGCGGTGCTGGTGTGCTTCGAAAGTGATGTGGAGCGTCGATTGAGACCACAGGACTTGGAAGGATCCTCTGCTGGATTATTGGCTTTCCTTGGATCTGTTGGACAAAGAATTTTTAAATAATTATTTTACTTTCGAGAATTCTAGTATGAGACTTTGTCATGGATCATACAGTTTCGTTTCTGGTTTATCATGGTATATGGTATACCGGCATTAGATATTCAGATCAACTAAAATATTTTTGGGTTTCCTGTAAATAAATTCTCGGTAGTAGTGTGGAATTCAGAAATGTCAAAAAGAGATTCAATTTTATTCAGTAACAAAATAATATAATAGTGCTCCTCTGTCAACGTCTTCGTGGTAGAATTTTCCCCTTCAAAGTGTATGTCTATGTACTACAGTATAAGCTTTGTAACCATTCTTGTCTTCTTCTCCCTAGCCTTTATTATTCCCGAGTCACTTGGAGTCGGCTTTTCTAGTCTAACCGGATTTGACTGGTTTTACACGGAGCGACTGCCACCTGACCTTCGCTACCCGAAGGCTAACGATACCCTAAGGCTAGATCAGTGTCAGGATATAAGAGGGTACTAACTTTCCCAATAACGGCCGCCATAGATGTTCATGGCAACCGGAACCGACGGCTTAACGTACTCTCCGGCACGGAGCAGGCGATAATTGTCCATCAATACGGACATAATTTCGAAAATTCATATAATATCCGAAAGTCAGAGGTGCGTGACGTGGGTACGAACTCGAGACCCTCTGCATTGCAGTCTGTTGGTCTTTCCACTGAGCTATCGCTGCTATTAACCATTCTATGTAAAGAACAAAAATCGTTTTGTTTAAGAGAGTGCCGTTATCACTTATTAGGTGGTAAGAAAGAGCGGGCTCGTATGCAAATGTACCAACCTTTTACTGAAACCTCCTTACTCCCATGTTTAATTCGTTCATTCTAGGTCTTAAACGCGCAAGTGATATCCGCGATGTTGCAAGTGATCATAGGTTACCATATATCGGCAGGCTTACTATTCATCCAAAACCATCCATCAAACACCACAAATAAGTTTACCATTACATGGACTATTATAATGGTAAACGTACGTCGTCGTTCGTTAACTTTGATATTAAAAATACTGCAGACTTTAGATGTAACAGTATTTTTATCAGCTATGTTGTTCGTACAAAATTGGATTATACGGATTAACCGGAATAGCGAGAGTTGGCTATTTAAATGATAAAAATTGGCATGTTTGCCCGCGGTGGTGGTTTTATTTTGTTGATTGCACACTGGATGCACCGGAATGATTTCATATCAACCAATAAGCTGACTGTTTCAAGTTGAATCCCCCTCTCTTCTTTTATATATGACTAGCTTTCCGCCCACGGCTTTGCCCGCGTGAAAATCCAAATTTTCAAGTCACTAACTTCAACGGTGTAGAACTTTTATATAGAAGTTTTTACCCCTTTCACTCCCTTCGGGGTGGAATTTCCAAAAATCCTCTCTTAGTGCTCCCCTACACTCTCCAAGGAACATACATGCCAAATTTCAGCTTCTTGCGTTCAGTAGTTTCGGCTGTGCGTTGTCTGTCAGTCACTCAGTAACGGAAGAGTTTTATATATATAGATTGTTGAATAGCGACACAAGGATGATGCCAAATGGAATAGTTCTGTTATGTTGCAAAAAAACTGCTTTTATTAATATACCTATATTTATTGGTTTTGGAAGAAGGCTTACAGACTAATAACATTTTAAATATTGATAAATATGTAATATATATGTAACAATGTTGCTGATGACGAGCCTCCGCAATTAAATATCACAACAATAGGTTTAATACACAAATATATAAACAACAGAAAATATGAAAATGAACACATACACACACAGATAAGAAGTTTGAGAGCCACCAACCGCTACCATTATTAGTATCTAAGTATATATAATATATTTAACTTTTACTTATAGATTGATACTACATTGTAGGGAACCACCCTATCTACCTGACACAGATTTCGGCTCTAGCTGTCACTGATAATTTCTTAACAGAAAACCGCAATTACACTTCACTGATTTCATGCACAGCAGTGGCCGAGAAGCGAATAAGAATATTTTATATTAGATATTGAATATGTTTTTGTATATCTTGTTAATGTCTTATATTATTTCTAGATGTGCCCGCGGATTCACTCGCATTTATGGTTACTGCGTCGCCCCCGTAGGTCGTAGCGTGATGTTATATAGCCTATAGTCTTCCTCGATAAATAGGCTATACACTAACACTAAAATATTTTTTCAATTCAAACTAGGAGTTCCTGAGATTAGCGCGTTCAACCAAACAAACAAACAAACACTTCAGCTTTATAATATTAGTATAGATTATAAAATATTTCTCTTAAAACATACATAGCAACTGTCAAATAAATTCTTAGTATCCAAAGATTGTTGGTTGTTGGCATCTAGATATTCATTTTATTAAAATAAGTCAGATTTATAGATCTCAAAACCATTTTGGCAACAGTAATCCGTTTGTTACAAGATTCGACAACATTATTTAAGATTCAAAAGCGCCAGACATTAAGCGAAATGTTTGAATATTCTATCAATAATTTACCTGTTGTCGTTTCTTGGTAAGATTACAAACGAGCTCAAAACGAGATAATTAGTAAGTAGATATTTTGAAATTAAAACACTTTATACCGATTCAATATAATTGTACTTATTTAATTAATTATTAATATACTATACCCGATGTTGCTTTTCAGCAGCAGCAGCTAATAATTAATAGATAAATGAAAATGTTGGTTTTAAAATAAATCATGATAAAATTTGTAATTTAAGAGCATTGCTCTTGTCGGTGAAGTAACCGTCACATAAAGGATGTCCCAAAATTAACGCAAGATTTGAATTAAATAGAAACACCGTTTTTAGTCTTTTGATTGTTATTTTTTTAATGAATCATAAAGTACATAGGATAGGGTTATTTATGGAATAACACATCGGACAAATGGCCTCCAGGGCTTTGCATGCACATACGCACTCGTTTGTTGAAATTTTCCATGACCGTTTTGCATAAATGTAGCTGAATTTCGTTGATGCAGCGTTGAATCTCCTCCTTTAATGCACGGGTGGTTGTGGGCTTGTTGACATAGACCTGTGATTTCAAATAACCCCATAAAAAGAAATGTAATGGTGTTAAATCACACGATCTAGGGGGCCAATTCTGATCACCGAAACGAGAGAGTACACGACCTGGAAATGTCTTATGCAGTAATTGAATTGTTTCACGGGCTGTATGTGGCACTGTTTTGTTGAAACCACATATTGGCCACATCAATATCATCCAATTTCGGCAGAAAGAACTGTTTTATCATGTTGCGATATCGAGCACCAGTAACAGTCACTGCTAGACCAGCCTCATTTTCAAAATATTGTTCAATAATAAAGACACTTTGTTTTATCGTGTAACGCTTCATTTTTCTAACCCTAAACTGTCAGCTGTCGAATTGTTTTTATTAGGTTTGCCAGCACTTTGCTGCACAAATGGCGACAAATTCAAATTTTGCGTTAATTTTGGGACATTCTTTATATATGTCTTCTACTTTCTTTTCAACCTCTTGATACAACTCAACCTCCACTTTTTCCTTCACTTGTTGGACAAAGGTACGTCTCGATATTCCTCTTCCTTTAATTATTTTTTATGAGAGGGCTTAAAAATTCGTCGTGTCGTATTAAGTGGCCAATTAACATAGATTATATAATGAATTTTATTTATGCACAAATTACACAAGTTAAATGCATGACAGAAACACACACACACACACACACACATTTTATTTCTAATTCAAAATATGCATAGGTAATAAACTAAAATCACCTCTAACACTTGTCCAAAAGATGGGAGCTTGGTGATCTGTCCCACAGGATTTTACCTACTATAGACACCAGCCTCTCACAAACGAATGAGAATTATTCAACATGTATTGTTTTAGATAATAAGTACTTACCTTTGTGAAAGAGGAAATAAATATCTTTATTATTATTATTATTATGGATATCTGTTAGTCGAATATTCATCTAGGTACCAGATAGATATCCACGATCACGAATCATTCCCTTCTATCCTCTATTTAGGAGTTCTGTATTAGGGTTGCACTCTCCTGTACCTCGTATCATAAAACCACGCAATGAATTAGTGTCTGAAAAGCTTTAAAATGTATAATCGATAACTAACATTTAATTAATGAAAGTTATTTCAGGTTATTTTTAATATATCATAAATCACTAGGTTATTAAAATATTATATGTATAGTGCACGCGGTGTTTGCTTATTAATTGATTGTACATTTCATTTAAGACCTCGGTATATGTTATACGACGTGTATCAATGTATTTATGTACTGTAAGCAATTCATACAATAAATATATAAATATTATCGTCATGTTAGTACTAGTAGCTCTTCTCTCTAGCCTTTATTATTCCCAAGTCACTTGGGGTCGGGTTTTCTGATCTAACCGGATTTGACTGGATATCAGGTTTTACACGGAGCGGCTGCCACCTGACCTCCACAACCCGAAGGCTAACGATACCCTAAGGCTAGACCAGTGTCAGGATATTAGAGGTTACTGACTTTCCCAATAACTACTGCCATAGATGTTCATGGCAGCTGGGACCAACGGCTTAACGTGCTCTCCGAGGCACGGAGCAGGCGATAATTGTCAATCAATACGCACATAATTTCGAAAAGTCATATAACTTCCGAAAGTCAGAGGTGCGCGACGTGGGTCGAACCCGAGACCCTCTGCATTGCAGTCTGTTGGTCTCCCCACTGA
Source organism: Catocala fraxini (assembly GCA_930367265.1). Taxonomy (NCBI): domain Eukaryota; kingdom Metazoa; phylum Arthropoda; class Insecta; order Lepidoptera; family Erebidae; genus Catocala; species Catocala fraxini. The sequence goes on along the minus strand of OV884028.1, from coordinate 27,777,034 downwards.
GCTATCGCTGCCAATGAAAATGTTAGTACTAGTAGCTATAATAATAGCTAATATAAAACATTACCAAATTATCTGAAAATGTCAAAGCGAGGGCAGCGTATATTGACCGATGTGCGAGATAGATAAATATTTTCGTCGCCATCTCACACATGTTTACCATTTACAAAAGTTTATAATCCTTCAATACTTGGAGAGTACAGTTATTTACTAAATAATCCCCCGACGCATTTAACGGGCAACAATAATTTCAACTGTATATTTCTTAATTTAAGTTTTATTTTGTTATTTATAAAATTGCGAGCCATCAAGATTATTGTGTTATTTTATGGCATAGGTAGGTAATAACAACAGTATAGAGTACTTTAGCCTATAACATTTATTGATCCTAATTTAAAGAACTTTTAAAAGAAGTCACCGCAGTGCCAGTAAAAGAAAGATCAAATCAAAGACCGCCAACACAAGATTTCATAACAGCGATTGTTTAATAGATGGATTGTCAAATTTCCAGTCAAATTATTTCCAAAGATTAAGATAAAGTTGTGTTCATTTGTCACAAACATGAGTAATATAACATAACATGCATGGTGTTAAAGAAATATAATAATATGCTCATAATTTGCCTTTCAGACATACAAATATTAAGTTATGTTAATTAAAACAATTAATTTAATTATGTAAACGTGTTTTTGAGTGGAAACCGCGACTCGGCAAAAGTAATGTAGGACGCCCTCCGACCAGATGGGATGACGATCTGCGAAAGACTGCAGGCAGATGCTGAATGCGGCAAGCTGCAGACAGGGCTCATTAGTGGAAGGCTATGTCCAGCAGTGGATGATGAGGATAGATGATAGCCTGATGATGATGTAATCCTTATCTAATATTTCATTAAATTCAAAGATACAAAATGCCATAAGTCCAAAATAAAAATAATTATAGTGTGTCAAATAACACAGTATTAAATGTCATGTGTAAATATTAAAATTTATAATATAATATATATTAAAACAAAGTAACAATTATAATAAAGTGAGGGAAAAGAAAACAATTATATTAATAGCATATATATATGTATAATAAATGGGTCATTCAAAAATTCTGTTATAGTATAATAAGCCTTGTTAGCTAGAAATCCCCTAATTTGGTTTTTAAACAATAATACATTTTTCTGCTGCCATTCCTTGGGAAATTGATTATAAATATATTAAGTTATAAACGACGGCCTCGATGGCGTAGTGGTTAGTGTAACCGACTGCCACGCCTGAGGTCGCGGGTTCGATTCCCGCACAAGTCAAACATTTGTGTGCATGAACATGGATGTTTGTCTTGGTCTGGGTGTTTCTATGTATAATATGTATGTATTTACAAAAAAAAAAAAAAAAAAAGTATATAAGTATGTTTATCCATTGTCTAGTACCCATAGTACAAGCTCTGCTTAGTTTGGGCTAGACGGTGTTGTGTGTATGTGGTAGAATATTATTATATTATATTATTAAATATTGTAAGAAAATACCATATTCCTTCCTTAAAATAGGTGTGAGGCTATGTATGTAGCAGACTGACACCAACTTACGCCTATTTCGCTATAGAGGTGGGCAGAGTTCCATAACACACAGACTTTGCCAGGTATGGTTCTAGGTCCAACGTAATATATATAATAATATCAGCCCTATATTAAACTGTCCCACTGCAGGGCACGGGCCTCTTCTCAGTGTGAGAAGGGTTAGGCCATAGTCCACCACGCTGGCCTAGTGCGGATACATGGCAGACTTCACATATCTTCGAGAACATTATGGAGAACTCTCAGACATGCAGGTTTCCTCACGATGTTTTCCTTCACCGTTAAAACGAGCGATAATTAACTATTTAATACGCACATAACTTTGAAAAGTTAGAGATGCACGCCTTGGGTTCAAACTCGAGACCTCTGCGTGGCAGTCCAACGGTTTCCTAATAGGCTGTAGCTGCTTTTACGTTGCAACCTAATATAAGGCGAACCTATTACCATCTACCGGGCACAAGTCTAGACTCTTTGTTGCTACTACGATTTTCTTGACAGAAACCCCAAATAATACTTTTCTCGACCCGGAATCGAGGCCGAGACTACATGCACAGAAGTCACATTCACTACTACTACGTCTCCAAGCAGTCAAAACGACATTACCTGAAAATAATATATTTTATTTTATCAGCAGACAAGTATGTAAGTGTTCCCGACATTATGTACACTATAGCCTCCAAAAATAAAAGCAAAAAATGCGACTAAAACTTTTCTTGTTTTAATTAACTATCTAGTTTACGCAATGTCTGGACAGTTTGCCTCTGCGCAGTTTTAAATTAAAACTTCGCCTCAATAAGTAGTTACGAAGAATTAATTGGTGTAAACTTTTTATAAAATTCAGAAAATGCTATTTACTATAACTGATAGGAACCTTTTAATTACGAAATCAAAGTGCTTTGTATGTTTTATAATTTGCGTTAAACGGTTTTCTATTTCAAACGTGTGTATGTACCTACCTAATTGTAGAGTTTCGTTTGATTACTAAAACTAATTTGGATTTCGGGATTCTATTTAAAATCTTTATTGTACCCACGTTGTCTGGTTCAATTTAGTTTATTAAATAGAAACACTTGTTTAGATTGTAATTTAAGTATTTTATACAATACGACTTGATACGGTCATATAGCCACAGAAGATGATTAAATTATCGTAATAAGGTTAATTTATAATAATGTCCTCCAGACCGATTTTCTATGACGGCGGTCAATTTTAACGGTGATTAGTTATATTATAGTGCACAAGTGTGTGCGCAAACTAAGTGCATTCACTGTTCCCTTACTCTCGTAATCCAGTAGGACGGCAATCCGACACGACCGGAGAGAGATCAGGCGCAGGACCAACGCTGTGTTTAAGTTTAATTTTGTGTTGGAATGACATCACACCACGTTCTTCCACACTACTCTGACTTAGCAAGATGAAACATATTAATAATGTAACAGTTTTTTTAGAGGGTGAAACTTATTTACTTTGTTGGCGGAATGAATGAGCTGGTTGAGCACAAGAAAATTGGCATCAGCGGTGCTTCCACTCATAAAGTTTGTTTAATCGATGAACATAATTATTACTAAATTATTCGGCTGTGATGAAATATAACCTAAAATCGTTTTCACTTTATATTTATATTATTTAGAATACATAATCTTTCTTTATTTCGTAAAGATTATTTTACGGCGCTTTACAAGTAGTCATCTAGAAGTCGAAATTATTTGGATTGTTTTTAATTGGAACTTTGGTTTTCTGCGCTCCTCCATATAAACATTAATCGTGTCACATCTTACTTAGACTCTCCTTCGTGTGCGCAATATGCTTAAAAAGGTCTACAATGTTTTTAACACATAGATTAATAGCACGAACCAAAGTGTGCTTGTGACCACAGCCAGCGCAACCTGACCGAAGCCTTTTAAAAATATATGATAATACCGAGCATGTTGTTCAATACCCATTTTCTGTTATATTAATCATGCAATGTGAAACTATAAAAGTGATGATAGATAAATAGAGTATTCTATTATATTACGAACAAGTATGAAAATGATTCAATAGATATATTACGGCTATATAACCCTCATCTATTACCGCGTTGTTGCCACGAAGGCCACCCGCAGAGGAACTATATCTCATACTTACTTAAGTACCTATATTATTTTAGTAGTTATGAAGGTTTATGAAAATAAATTTATGATAGTATATTGAAATAGCCTTAAAGTGTGATTCATTGAAATTAAACTTATTATTTCATAAATATGTATATTTCACTCTATGCTTTAACTTTACCAAACTCACAAGCTTTGATGTTCATAAGTGTTACTTTGTGACCTAGATGATTATTGACTTTGACTTCAAATTTAAGTAAATTGCTACGTGACCTAGTGGTTAAACAGAAAATTACTAAAATTAAATTTCAATTAAACTTTGTATGACTTGGTTAATCAAAAACGGTATTCACGATTGTCGTAAACTTACGCCACAACCAAGGAAATAGTGTATGGGTTACAAAAACCCTTTACCAGCGCGCTTAGACGGTGATCACTCACCGCAGTGGAGTCGTAGCTGTAGATAGCAACGAGAGAGACGTCCGATGATTGAGTGTTACATCGTTCATTGCGGACTGAGCTGTACCCCTAGTGATGGGAAAGTGGTTTATCGATACAATAACTTAGTATACATAAATTATTGATGTATACTAAGTTATTGTAAGCTAATATATACATGGTGCGCATCCGCTTATTGGAGGAAAAGTGAATTGGGTTGCTACTGGTATTCATATTTTGCCGACTATTTTATTTGGAATAAAACAAGTCAAGATTTCTGTAACGAAATTCTCAGTAGGACAACTAGATGGTAGATGACAATTAGTATGCCTCCAACTGCACTGGATTTAAAGTATCGAGTGTTATACACCAAATATCATTCTCGCGTAATATAGAGGGCAGTCTATATTCAAAATTCAATTTTAATTCATTTTAGTATGTGTATTAGCGTATCTAGAAAACGTCTAGAAATAAACAATATTAATGACTTGAGTTTGTGGTTTTGGGGTTTCATTTAAGAGCTACTAGTGTCAGATAAAATCATAACTGCTATTTAAATACAGTAATGGAGAGATTATCTAACACAGAAACAAACAAATTAATTTCGTTACGATCGTTGTTAAGATAAGCTATATAATAATACAAATGGAATATTAAGATAGACTGACTGCAATTTCACAAAAGAAAACCATTAAGAAAATCGGCGTTTACAAGCCCGATATGATTAGATACCAATAAATTTAACCGCCAATATAACCGCCTATAATTTATTAACACAAACAATTCTATCGATAAACAATAAATCCATCACTATGAATTAAGCGCGCAATGTCGGGGTTTATTATGAGCGGAACTGTCATCGGATGCCTATTACGTACAATTGCCTCATAAATTCCATTTCAAGGCCCTGTGGTGTGACACATTCGTAGCAATCTATTGTACCTATACACTATACAATGAAGCTCAGAAAGATGTAGATATATTTAGAGGTCGTTGTGGATTGAATGTATGTATGTGCCGTAGTAGAATAGAATAGTATAATTGGAAAATTGAAACTTTGCGAATAACGCAGAACCTAAATCCAGAATGCTAAAAACTGTTGATTTTGAAATCTAAGACTGATGTTTGCCATCATACGAATTAGTTAAACACTATTCTAATATTAATTTGTGTTGGTTAAGCTCGAATATTCTATAGAAGACCTATAGAATATACAAGTAAATAAATAATATTTCTGTCATTGCAAAAATGTCAGTTCGTTTAGGACGATTGGCAACTTGTACGCCGATTAGCTGATCTAAGAATCGATCAATAGGCACCAACAAAAAATTACTCATGATTGTAGGCCTTAGTCAATCACCGCATTTGTCAGTGCTTAACGTTCATATTAGCCATAGCCATGTGTAATTTAAAGTCAATAGATAGTTGCGTTCCCTACTTCAAGAAATTAAAAATATTAACGTTACCAGCTATATATATATTAGAAACTGCATTATTTATAAAATCAAATCCACATCTATTTACAAAATTTTCAACAGTTAAGAAGACCCCCATTCGGAGTCAATATAAAAATCAACTATGTACGTTAAAATGTAATACTGCGTTAATGAAAAAGAGCTTCTTTGGTGTTGCACCAAAGATTTTTAATAAAATACCTGATGCTATAAAATGTATGCCATTAAAGAAATTCAAAAAGTGTCTTCACAAGTTATTAGTTGAGAAATGTTATTATACCTTGGATGACTATTTTAATGATAATACTATTTGATTAAATTATGATATGATGAATTATGAGATTATGTAATTTTATAAATCTATATTATTAATGTTGACTTGGATAACTATTTTAATTTTGAATGACTATTTGATTAAATTCTGTAATTTTATTAATTCATATTATTAATGTAACGGACGAATAATTTCTTGCATGTTCTTTTGTTATGATCTTCTTGTGTGTGTTTTTTGTTTTTCTTTCTTGTAGTGGACATTATTAAATTGATTATTTTAATGTATTAGTATAAAATTGATAGAAAATTTTGTTAACTTTGATGAACCTGACTTTAATATTTGTATGTCAACAATGACAAAGCATAGTGCAACACTTATCTATTTAAGACCTTGACATGTATGATTAATGTATATATGTTCTTCACCTATGTTTTACAAATAAATAATTCTGATTCTGATTCTGATTCTGATTCTAGAGATCTCATGAAGATTTTCGATTGCACGTGTCTGAAGATAGATAGATGGATGGACTTAAAATGACGGTGCTGTCGCATTCTCGCGCATGAGATTGCTATATGATATGATAATGCTTCAGCGCTCGAAACGAAAAATCTATCTAGGTTTACCATTTTGCAATTGTTTTTATAGCTCATATGATTGCAATAATTAGCTTTAAGGTATTTTCGGTATACCTAGCACTACACAAAGACTCAGATTGTGCTAGAATACATATAATGTGAGGCCGATGTGTGATCGATGTATTTAAGACGTTGACATCGTGTCTTTTTAGACAATTTAATGAATTCGAAGACTTTCTACTAAAGGTACTTTTAAGATTATAAGAATTTAAACGCCTGCACATACCCGAAGGGTTAAGATTTTTGGATGAAAGGTACCCTATATTCTTTTCTTTTCCCCTGACAACGTGTATGCGAAATTTAATGATGATCGGTCGAGTAGTTTGAAAGCGTAACAAACAAACTCACATTCGAATTTATAATATTAGCTAGGATTACAAGTGATAGGTATATGTTGAGTTTCGCCAGAGTCGTTTAAATTGTTCAAGACTTTTATTGCAGGATAGAAACTCCAGCGAAGACGATTTATTCTTACCGAATAAGAGACAAAGTGTTAGAAAATAAATATATCTTGCTGGACGTGGCAGGGATTGGATGAAAAAAAACGTTGCACAAAACCAATTAGACTTTTATTCTATAAAAATAAATCCAACGTCCAAACTAAACTTAACATAGCCTTCTTTTCTATTGTAGCTCTGTAAAGCTTTTATGATTGGAGCATTTTGTTTATATAGATAAATTTTAAGCATTACCCATGCATGAAGCAGCGATAGCATAGTGGGAAACCGTTTGACTGCCACGGTTGAGGTCTTGAGTTCGGTCCCAAGGCGCGCATCTCTGACTTTTCGAAGTTATGTGTGTATTAAATAGTTAATCATTGCTCGCTTTAACGGTGAAGGAAAATATCGTAAGGAAACCTACATGTCTGAGAGTTCGTCAAAGTGAAGTTTGTCATCCCACACTGGGCCAGCGTGGTGGACTATGGCCTAACCCTTCTCATACTGAGAAGAAGCCCGTGCCCAGCAGTGGGACAGTTTAATACAGGGCCGATATTATTATGCATACATTTACAGTGGTGTTGCTATAGTTTTAGTAACTGATGTGCATGAGGTCTTGGGTTTAATTCCCAGGTTGGCTAAAGTTTTATTGGTTTTGTTATGTTAAGATATTTTCAGGAGCAGTAGGGACTCTGTAATTGTGCCGATATATATGGCAATAACCATGGCCCCTTTTACATGAAACTGAAAACTATATCGGGCTGAGTGTGGGTGTAATTTCTTCTTCGGGGTTCTTAATCCAGCTTTTCGGGGAATGCTGTTATGTATGTATGTATCTTTATATACCCCCACAGTGATAGGCAGAGCAGTATTACACCAACATTTGGGTAACTACAGACTGCACGGATGGTGTTGTGGTTTAAGTGGTCGCACTGCCACTGCACCGAGTGTTGTGGGTTGAATCCCACACGAGACAAAAATTTGTGTGATCCACAAATGATTGTTCCGAGTCTGGATATTTTTTGTGTCCGTTATTTGAATATTTGTAAAGTCTCTCGTGATACAGGAGATATTCCTAGTGAGGGCATTCTTTTTAAAAAACAAAACAAAAAATTGTCTTTGTACCTTTATGTAATATACGGAGTCTATGTCATGTCTCCCAGGAACTCTAAGCGAGTCAATTAGGAATCCCAAAACAGGATGGTTTTGTCTGATCTGAAAATATAATCCAGGACCTCAAGATAATGCAAACTTAAATACAAACTTATGCCACAAGATCAGCGAGGCAGAAAATCTGAGATATTTATTTTCGCAACTTAGGACAAAGTGTATTGTTGGAAAATCTCAATCCTATAAGATGAAACTTGAAGTTGATCCTAACAAAACAGATCCACCTCTCAGGATAAAAATAAAAGTTAGAACATCCCTATTATCAGTAATCCTTTTTAGCTCGCCCAATTTAGAGTGATTAGAGAAAGAGATTCGGGATTAGAGAGACTGTTACGTATACCTATTATAGATTTAATTGGAAAAATACGCGTAAGTACTTCAGTCCGTTCTGTTTGCTTCATATAGTCGGCCTCGATGGTGTAGTGGTTAGTGTACACACAAAGACTGCCACGCCTGAGGTCGCGGGTTCGATTCCCGCACAAGTCAAACATTTGTGTGCATGAATATGGATGTTTGTCTTGGTCTGGGTGTTTCTATGTATAATAAGTATGTATTTACAAATAAAAAGTATATTAGTATGTTCATCCATTGTCTAGTACCCATAGTACAAGCTCTGCTTAGTTTGGGCTAGATGGTGTTGTGTGTATGTGGTAGAATATTATTATTATTATTATTATTTGGATAAAATGTGTGTAGTCATTTTGTATAATGTTTGTTTAGTATAGTGTGTTGGTCTCGTGGCATATAATCGCTCGCTTTTTTTACAATACGTTCTGGCTTCGAATGCCGGATCGATAAAATATCCCGTAAAAATTAGTAGACATGTCGAATCTTCACTCGCATAAGTTCTCTCTCACTAATTAAATTATGTGTATAGTTATAATTGCACTCCAGATTTGAGTATTATATACTGTTTAAGATGTGTGTATGTATTAGTCTGTACCTATACAATTAAAAAAAAAATGTATTATACCCACATTTGACCTGATATGGGTCTAGATCCTAGGTATAGAGAGCGTATCAATAGATACGAGCTCAGCTATAGAAAACCCTGTTATTGTTGTGCATACGACTGACGACTCTTTTTTATAGAACGGTACAGCTGGAACAGTGCCCGTTATAAAAAAAATTTTACTATAAAACTTTTGCCCATTTCGGGCATTAAACCCCAGACATCATATCATTGTATAGCAGTCGCATACACAACAATATATTATAACAGCATTTTTTGTAGTTGAGTTTATACGAACAAAGAATCGAATCTCATGAGCGGTTATCGTTTGTGTCGGCGCAACGAAACTTAACTACTTAAAAATAACACTTACTAATGCAGTAACCCAATGGATGAAGCACCGGACATGTGATTAAGATATTGTGGATTGAAATGACATCGATTATGCTAACGACGTGACCACACTGCGAACACAAGCATAAGCTGTGAGCAGCGGCTAACGGGAATACTAATAATTTCAATATCGATTGCTAGATATAATTTAAAACGTAGTATCTCTTATAGAAACAGTATAAACAGATAAAAAATAAAACAATAATACCATAATATTTCGTCACTCGACCTCAATCCAACAGAAAAAACATTTATCTCTAGGAAATATTTCAATTACAAATTCGATAACAGTCCCCGTCTGATACACGTACAGTCGCGCCCGGCCAGTGTCACGCTGGCCGCGTCACGATGCGTGACACTCGTGACAACATGTCTGCGACAGTTTACGATAAAAGAACTCGCGTCACGTCACTCGACATCCGAATTAAACGGTGTGCGGTGAAACAAAACAATTTACAATGTTGACGTCGCCGTCGACGTATTAAAATATTAGGACATGGTTTTCTAGTTGCGAATTTTGTTTTGGAAATGTATTTCTAAACAATAGATGTGCAATGTACAGTCACTCACATAAGTCGATAAGTATTTCAAAAAGTTCTTTATATTATATACTCGTATTATTAATGAAAATTTTATTATTATTATCTAATTAGAAAAAATATTGTGTAGACATGAATTATGATAAAATGTAAATTATAAACAAGGAAAAGACGATCAATGATTTAGGACTGGAATCAATGACCTCGGCAAATCGTGTCGTCTATAGATGCTTAGACAGAGGGCAACTTATGATTATACTATGAATGTCTTACTTTGTAAAGCGACGATACAGTTTCTCGAGATCGCGAGTTAGAATTCTGCTCTGCGGATTGACGTTTATTTCGTTGGTATTTTACTAGAGATTTCTCCCACGCTTATATTTACTGTAGCCTTTGTTATTTCTAGATAACATACCTTTTAGTGGTGAATGAATATTTAAAATCGGTCCACTACTTGTTGAGTTTATTTATTACTAGCTTTTGCTCGCAGCTTGACATGCGTAAAAGTAGGTTGGGTTAAAAAAAAAAAAAAAAAAGATTATTATCAGTCCCGGGGTGGGAGGAGGTCGCACGCATGCGGCGTGTGCCGCGCGGGGGCCGCAGCGGCACACGCTTTCGGCCATAATAGGCGGAGATCTCTCCTTGCCGAACGTGATCAACACCATGCTCGGCGGCGAGAGGTCGTGGCAGACAGTGGTCTCCTTCTGCGAAGCTGTCATGGTGCAGAAGGAGACCGCGGAGAGGGTCAGGGAGAACAACCTCCTCGCTTACCCTCTCCGGCGCAGACGGACGGGAGCGAGAAGGAGGCGATTTGCCCGCCTTTTCGCTCCTGTATAGTGGGGTCACTGGTACAGAGTCGGGGGACTCTCTACCGGCTTGAACGGCCCCACACGTCTGGGGGATGGCCTTGGTGAGCAAGGCCTTCCCTCCATAGGTGCTGAGGCCCGGTTACCATCAGCCGGGCCAACCGCTGGGACGGGATGGTGATTGCTAACGCGGCTCCATCCCGCCCCACTCCGTCGGCGGAGGGACTGCTCACCCCAGGTTTTTAGTGTGTATACCGACCCGCTTCAGGGGCGGAGTATCTCACATAACAACCGTTCCCCCCCCCCCCCCCGGGGTAAGGGGTATCAATAAAGGATTTTCCTGGGTCAAAAAAAAAATAAAAAAGATTAATATCAGTCGGGCACGCCACAATCGTGGCGGTAAGACCCGTACTTAGAGAGTGGCTGGAGAGGCGTCATGGCGCCCTCACATTTCGTCTGACACAGGTACTGACCGACCACGGTTGTTTCGGTCGGTATCTGTGTCGAATAGGCAAACAGGAGACGCCCGGTTATCATCACTGCGGCGACTGCCGCGTCGTTGTCGAGGACACGGCGTTGCACACATTGGTAGCTTGCCCTACTTGGGCCATGCAACGCCGTGTCATGCACGTGGCAGTCGGTAGAGTAGTCCTCTCACTCGAGGCTATGGTTCTGTCCATGATCTCGAGCGAGAGGTCTTGGAATGCCGTCGCCTCCTTCTGTGAGGAGGTGATGTTAGTGAAGGAGGCGGCGGAGAGGGAGAGGGAACGTTCAATCCCTCTCCCTAACCGCAGAGCCGGACGCAGGAGGGCGCGAGACGACCTCCAGCCACCCTGAGTAGAAGCCTGCGGGCGGTGGACCCATTGGGGCCGTCCACCGCCCGATCAGCGCAGGTCCGAGTAGGCGGCGTTCGTGTGCCACGCACGCCTCTCGATGTCGGAAAGGGGACTAGGTCCCCCCGCTTTGTTGTCGGGGACCAGGTCCCACAATTATGGGTATAAATTTTTATTATGCTTGTGGGACCCGCCACGTCCATCGGCGGGTCAAACCTTTGACGGGGTCGCGATTTGAATGCGAGAGCGATCCGCGCGACCCAGCCATAAAGGTGTGAGGAACACCGCGGTGGTTTTAGTCGGTTCAGCCCAAACATATGGGCTGGATCCCGACATATCCCCATCGCCTGCCCCAAATCCGGCGATGGGGAAAGTGATTTGCACATTACGCCGCGTTAAAAAAAAAAAAAAAAAAAGATTAATATCAGTAACAGTATTTAAAAAATATATATACCTATAGTCTATGTTACTCGGTGCTATTAAAGCTATCGGGTAAGAAGATTTTAAGTTAAACACGTGCATACAAAAATTAAAAAATAAGACCGAAATATAGAAAATATACATTTAAGGTTAAGTGACTAATGAGCTAGCTCCAACTCTCATAGAACTGCAACTAACATGAAATATAATATAAATAAGAATGTCAGTTCTCATCAAGTACACTCAGTATCGCAATGTCACGCTGACCGCGTCTTGTCACGTAGCAGTTGTCGGTGACAGTTTACGATGAAAGAACCCGCGTGGTGCGTGACATGCGAACCAAATTAAATGGTGCACGGACAACACAGGAATTATAACGTTCTTGAGGAAAATAACAGAAAAATATAACTATAGTTATTGCAATTTACAAACACGTGTCTAACGTAGTGTTGGTGTTACTGAGGCTGTGCGGTAAGGTATTAAATATGTTTTGTTTTTGTGAGGTACATAATATAATTACTACATAAACAAGGTAAGAAACTGTAGGGTTAACTGACTATAATTAGTTTAAATAGCCTGTAGACACTTGCAGTAAAAGAGGTATCACTCATGTGGTACGGACTACGGGGGCTGCAATAAAGGATTCTTTGTTGTATCAGTGTAAGACAGGATGTAAATGTCAATAGAGGTTAAACACAGTAAAATATATTATATACATAGTTAATTGTATATATTAATATATATATATATAAAAATAGCAGCGATAGCCTAGTGGGAAACCATTGGACTGCCACGCAGAGGTCTCGGGTTCGAACCCAAGGCGCGCATCTCTGACTTTTCGAAGTTATATGCGGATTTAATAATTAGTTATCGCTTGCTTTAACGTTGAAGGAAAACATCGTGAGGAAACCTGCATGTCTGAGAGTTCTCCATAATGTTCTCGAAGATATGTGAAGTCTGCCAACCCGCACAAGGCCAGCGTGGTGAACTACGGCCTAACCCTTCTCACAGTGAGAAGTAGCCCGTGCCCAGCAGTGGGACAGTTTAATACAGGGCTGATATTATTATTATTATATTAAATATACGTCTAGTTGTGTTGTTGTTGTTGTGTGTATTTATTATTATTATTATTAGTTGGGAAATAAAATAACTGTGTGTATGCACGTTTGTAAAGTTTTCTGTCAAAGAGGATTTACAACAAAAATTTTTAAAGACTGTCCCCGTAGTTTATTTATATAGTTTCTTTCTTGTTTTAGTATAATACGATATAAATATTTATAAATGAGAATAAAGTCATTTTTCATTGTCCTTCTTCAAACGAGGTTTAAAAAGAGTTCTTCTTTCACGGTAGGCTGCAGCTTTGCTGTATCCTGACATTGCTGAAGTCCATGAGCACCGGTTACCACTTTCCATCAGGTGGACCACTTGCTCGTCCGCCATCAAGGGCAATAAAAAAAAGTCAGTCCATTAAGCTTCTACTAAAAGCATGCGATAGTTGGAGCTAAGAATAGTCTATGATTCTTATATAAATTAAACTATATAATAATTCTTATATAAAGGAAAATTTTAATGTGTGAGGTTGGATCCCAGCTTCTTACATTAAAATTTTCTTTTACATATCTTATTATTAATTTATCTTTATACGTCGTCGCTTCTTTAACGAGAATATTAATAATTAAAGCCTTGTTAAAGAAGCGACGATATGGATATTGTTAAACGTGGTCTTGTTTTCTAAGGGTTTAACACCTGTTCCACGAATTAACTTTTTCCACGGATTAAGTTATATTTACTCTTCTGCAGACTCATAAAATATAAACTACTTACACGTTCCCCATTCTAGGTTAAGACATATTAATTTACAAAATATGAGTAAAGCTATATAACTTTGACGCTGGTTTACGATTGTATTGACTTTTATAGGAGTTTAATTGTTAGTAGACTATGGACTTCAATTAGTTATGGATATTATCTAGCCAGTAGTTCAACAGTGCCATAATGTAACCATAGTTTCCAGATCGATTATATATAAGTTTTTTTAACCTGATAAGGAACATCTAATCTAGTCATGTACCAAAATGGTTTTATATGAGTCTAAGAATTGGCAGCATTAGAAATTTGATTCTTGAATCTAATCTCCAATGCCGCTAAGCCACAATGTAAAAAAGAACATACAACTTAAGGATTTCGTCACAAAAATGTTTGGATCAACTAAATTGAGAAAATATTGACCAGCCTTTGTCCATGCAACATCAATAACGCGCTGTCACATTTTGGGAAAAGAAAAAAGCTTACACACTTCGTTCGTTATCAAGAAGACAGCCATACAACTGTTGATATTATTTTGTTTGAGAATACCTCTAATGTTTATTTACTCTGATGTTGGAAACGCGATATTGTATCGTCGAGTTATAAGAAGATTATTTTGTAAAAGTTTTATTTAGCTTGTTGTGAAGTGTTAAGATGTATAAACCAATTTTAAATGTTGATATTATCTTCTGTTTTGAATACCGATTTTTGTAATTCAATTTATTTATTTTTAGGTATATACACGTTGTTTATGATCTAGCTTTTGCAAGCGTGAATTGAATTGAAAATGTTTTACATGTGTGAATCCTACTGGTACGAAATTCGGGATAACAATAATCATCCGTTCAATAGTTTACGCATGATTACATAACAAACATTTAAACGTCTCCACAAACGTTGACAGATATAATAATATTTCTTTTTAAACTCGTGCATTAGCGTTTTTTAGCTATGGGAATTCCACTGCAATGCATATCGGAATAAAACGTATATTTTGTGTTACTCCAGAACATGGTCTTTCTTTGTGCAAAGTTCTATCAAAATCCATTCAACGAACACGTGTGATTGAGTATAAAACATCTATACAAACTTAAATAACAATAATATCAGCCCTATGTATAAATGGTCCCACTCCTGGGCATGGGCCTCTTCTCTGTGTAAAAAAAGAATAAGCCCATGCTCTAGCACGCTGGCTAAATGCAAGTCGGCAGACATCAATAACTTTTAGTACATTAGGAAGAACTCTCAGACATGCAGTTGCCCTAACGATGTTTTAGGTACTTCACCGTAAAAGCAACCGATAGATAAATATTTAAAACGCATGTAATTTCAAAAAGTCAGAGGTGCGTTCCTTAAGATGGAAGTTGAGACCCCTGCATGGCAATCTAACTCTCCATCTTGGCTATCGTTGCTAATAACAAACTTTTTAATTTATAATATTAATAGGATTTGAGTAAGCCTAAGTGCAAGCTCAAGCAAAAAATATGGCGTACCTGTCCTATATCGAATGAGATCTTAACATAATGACAACTTACCTAAAAATTAAGAAATGTGTGTAAGCAGACATTGTAACCCGGGAGGACACCTGATGACCTGAAACACAGTCTTCGGTCTAGCTTGGGCACCAGTCTCCTACAATATTGTAAACTTTTTACTGATATTGTTTCTATTATCTATAAATATTTATATTTATATATCTGTTATCAATACTTTATATTGTGGTGAGGAATAAATACATTTATTATTAATTATATTTCCTTGCTTGCCTCGTGGCAAGAGTTTGTAATGCCTAGTCATGGCCGGCTGGGTCGATGCCCGGACCGGGCGAGTACATTAGGTTTCTGTTCAAATTCAGTTCTAATTTTAGAAATTCTCAGTATTAACCAGCTGTTTCATTTGAAATTGTGACTAAAGCTTAATATTACTTCCTAGTACGAGAGCAGCTTTTAAAGAGACGTAAAATAAAAGGCGGTATTTACGTCGGATTATTTTGTTGCCTGTCCATCAAGATTATTTTTCTAGAAATAGACAAAGATGTTAAGTAGAATATCATATACTAGCTTTTGCCTGCGGCTTTGCTTAAGAACAGTATTTTTTTCTGGATATAAGATACTTTATGTCCTTTTCTGTGCCCCTGACAACGTGTAAGCGAAATTTCATGATGATCGGTCTAGCAGTTAAGACGTAAAAGCGTAACAAACAAACACCCGACCTTATAATTGTATGTAAGTATAATTTCTATATTACTTAAGGGGTAGGCAGTAGTGTCATACAGTCTCACTTGTTATTATCGTTTCAAAACTCACAGAATAAGTGCTCAGCTTATTGTCGTTTACCGGGCATAGACTCTATACTGTAACTAGAATTTTTGACGGAAAGCACCAATAATTTTTTGAGTGGTAAGGCCACGCTGGTTACAGCATGAATGGGCCGGCTCGACCGGGGAAGTACCACCCTCTCACAGAAGATCGACGTAAAATAACAGTATCTGTTATGTTTTATTCGGTGAGTGAGAGCGCCGGAGGCCCGATCACCCTTCCCTTCCCAAACCCCATTCTGCTCCATTTTCCTTTTCCTTCCGGACTTTTTGACATCGCTTCTGTAATGCTAAGAAAACACAGCCATGTGTATGAGCCATGGTTCTCGCTTACTATCAGTTGAGCCACTGGCTCGTCTGTCGCCGATGAACGCAATAAAAATAAACTCTTTTCTCGTCCCAGGCATCACACTTGAGACTTCATGCAGCAGTCGCATACACAACCAAGGCAATGGAAAGCTAATTTGCAAAAGGCCGCTTACAACGAAACATCAATTAATATTCAACCTACGCACTACAAACTAACCTTTAATCTACCTCAGAGATAAACCGACACAATTAAAACGCCGAGACCTCAAGCGAAAAAAAGACATTCATTCATCAAAAGTAAAAAGATTACTACGCCAGGATTTTACCAAGATTCCCCTGAATATAATAACGACGTTCCCCTAAGGGTACATGACATCAGAATAGAAAAGAATAAAATGGAATTAGCAACACAAAGAACCGACGCGGGCGAGACTAGAATAAATTTCCCATACATGACTTTTGTAGAAGGCTTTACCGCAGAGAAATTAGCGAAAGTAACAATGCATTGCTCGGTAGGTATCGGACTGAGACCAACTAACTAGTGGCCAGCACACAGTGTAATTTAATTTATAACATTGCAATGAAACGAATTTATGTTATTATGTTTAAAAAAGGAATGTCTGGAATAACACCCGTGTAATTTTATAGGTTTTCTAGTTTCTGTCTGCGGCTTTCAGCGTACGGGAATACAAAGTAAAATAAAAGTTATGCATCTATTCAGGTCATGGTCTATCTATGTATGTATGTGTCAAGTTTTATCCAAATGTGTTTAATATCTAGGTACGCATGATTGAGTAACAAATATGAAAACATCGTCACCAACTTTAACATCCTTATCTAAATAATATTAGAAATGTGAAGTTTGTTGGTTTCCGCATTCACGTTATATAATAATTTATTGTTTCTTCAGAGGAAATGCGGTCAGAGATTCAATACAAACGTATTTTCTTGTTTTTACCTGAAAGTGACATAAAAGCAAATCCTGGCTTAATATTATAAATACGAATGTGAGATTGTTTGCAACGCTTTCACGCCTTAACTACTCGACTGACAAACATGACTTTTTTATACTGTTATGTGCTTGCGTTTGAATTTTGTATAGACGTTGTCAGGGGTACAGAAAAAGACGAATTAAGGTGCCTTTCATCCAGAAAAAATCAAGCGTACCTAGGCAATTGCTAGTTTATTATATATCATCTTGCTATTCGTATATATAAATAAAACAAAATGAGAAGTTAAACTATTTTATACGAATTTTGTCGCGTTGTTTATTTTAAAACACTTTTTATTACATAATTTTAGACTATAACACTACTATTATTGAACTTTACTTTTGGAAAAGTGTAAACTTCTACAAAATCTCGCAAATGTTATTACATTAATTGATACCACATATACTACATGGTATTCTTTGACGATTTACAAATTATAAACCAAATGTATTCAGTAGTTTAGCCACAGAACATTTTTTATGTTTTCATAATTTAGAACACCGTGTGTAATGCAGAGATAAAGTACTTAGGTGGCAAAAATCTCAAGAAGCGATATTAAAACAAACGTTGCTGTTCTAACAAAACCTAGAACTAAAATAACAAATAAATTATCAAAAGCAATGTCAAGCATATTGCAAAAGAAATAAGGTCCATAATCTTGAGTACTTATTTATTGTACTTATTACAATGGTGTTCCAATTTGTGTCTAATTTTATTTTATTTATTTTGTTAAAGATATCATTTCTTAATTTCTGCATAAATAGGTTTTTGGTTTATGTTAACCAGATTAAGGCAGTATATAATTTAATGTGATAAGTTTTGCGCCACTTTGTATATAAATAGTTTTTAATTAATTTAAATAGCCTAAATTGTAATCAAGTTCAAAAATAGTAGTGTTATGGTTCAAACTTATGTAATAAAAATGTTTTAAAATAAACAACGTGACAAAATCCGTATGAAGTAGTTTAATTTCAAAACTGGAAGTATAGATAGTATAGCTGTACTAATCTTTCTAATATTACGCTATGCCGTCACCCGGCTGACTTAAAATCCGCGTTTACATTTAAAATTCATTACCTACAGCTAGATAAGTCTGAAAAATGTGACAAGTTTTATGAATACATTTTAATGAGCACGCGATCCAAGGATTATGGAAACATAGTAACAACTATTTATAGAGTTGTGTTAGTTTATTTCTACTGAGCAGCGGTAACTCAGTGGGGAGACCAACAGAGTGCAATGCAGAGGGTCTCGGGTTCGAACCCACGTCGCGCACCTCTGACTTTCGGAAGTAATATGACTTTTCGAAATTATGTGCGTATTGATTGACTATTGAATTATCGCCTGCTCCGTGCCTCGGAGAGCACGTTAAGCCGTTGGTCCCGGCTGCCATGAACATCTACGGCGGTCGTTATTGGGAAAGTCAGTACCCTCTAATATCCTGACACTGGTCTAGCCTTAGGGTATCGTTAGCCTTCGGGTTGCGGAGGTCAGGTGGCAGCCGCCCCGTGTAAAAACATAAAGAAAATGGATTAGAGCATGACTTCTACAAATATCAATACTAGATTTTGCACGCGGCTTCACTTATCTTTTTTTTTTTTTACTTGGGGGAATGCTTTGGCGCATACCTCTCCGCGGGGCGACGGAGAGGTTATGTCGGGCTCACCGGGGGAAAGATACCCCGGTAATACCGACTAAACCTACCAAGGTGTTCATCGACATAACCATAGACGGCGGGGCCGCGCGAATCGCTTTCACATGCAATCGCGACCCCGCCGAGGTTTCGGCCCGTCGACTTGCTTTAATGTAGGTTATGTCAATAAATTTCACTTCTTTCGGGGACAGTACTTATGTTTAGATAAAATGTACCTATCCTATTTTCTTTTCTGTACCCCTGACAAAGTGTTTGCAAAATTTCATGACGATCAGTCGAGTAGTTAAGGCGTGAAAGCGTTACAAACAAACAAAAACAAACTTACATTCGCATTTATGCTTTTATAATAATATAATAATAATAATAATATTCTATCACATACACGCAACACCATCTAGCCCAAACTAAGCAGAGCTTGTACTATGTAATTTTTACGGGATATTTTATCGATCCGGCATTCGAAGCCAGAACGTATCGTAAAAAAAAGCGAGCGATTATATGCCACGAGACCAACACACTAGACTAAACAAACATTATACAAAATGACTACACACATTTTATCCAAATAATAATAATAATATTCTACCACATACACACAACACCATCTAGCCCAAACTAAGCAGAGCTTGTACTCTGGGTACTAGACAATGGATAAACATACATATATACTTTTTTTTTGTAAATACATACATATTATACATAGAAACACCCAGACCAAGACAAACATCCATGTTCATGCACACAAATGTTTGACTTGTGCGGGAATCGAACCCGCGACCTCAGGCGTGGCAGTCAGTTACACTAACCACTACGCCACCGAGTCGTCTATAATATTAAGTAAGGATTTGTTTTTATGTCATTTTCAGAGAGTAACCAAAAGAAAACGTTTTTATTGATTCGCTGACCGCATTTCCTTTCAAGTTACAATAAATTACGTTTAAATTATTTACCACAAATACTTTTATTAATATAAATTCCTATATAATATCTACATGAACTTGTCAGAAATAAATTAAAACGTTACCTGTTGCTTATTATAAATATATCACATATTTTATTTGTAAGCATTTTCCTTATAGAAATATTTATATTAATTTCTCGGAAACCGTTCATTGATTGTCCCTGTATATTTTATTGAGCATTTAAATAAGAATTATATTTTATGAATTTATTCATTTAAATACAATGTGGTGATATATTAATATTTTATTATAAAATTAAATAATTAATTATCGAATGTTAAGTAAAAGTTACAGTTACATTTACTGTATTTATAATTTGTAATTGGCAGCTATTAATTCTGCATGTTTTCATTCTTTTATTTTTATTTTATGCTAATGTGAATTTAATATGTTGTATAGTTTTAATAGAAGTGATTCAAAAGTATTATTTTTGCATGTTTTTAGTGATCTGCCAAATTAATATAAAATTATTGTAAGCCTAATTGGCAGAACATAGTTGATCATCATCATTACTGTAAACATCTTATATATACCTATGTTTCACAATAAAGAATATTTGATTTGATTTTAATAATACGCGTAAACCGCCGTCGCTCATGATATGCCTGTGTTTTCTTATAAGTGAATCAAGCAAGAGAGTTATGCTAGAATTGTAATAAGTAGCAATTCGGAGTCTCTATGTACCCAGTGAACAGCCGTGATTCTTTGTATGCATTCACTTTAAATCAATATTCTGTACGAATTTAGTGAGTTCGCGATGGAGCCGACGCATGCATGTCGTAACCAGAAAAACCCTGGTGAGAATAAATTGTCTTTTTAACTCTTTGTAGTCTCTTTTACAATTGCTGGTTAGAACTATCTGATAGCCATACACCAAAAGATTTGTACACATCACTAAGTAGCAAATAAAGTGCAAAAACATAAAAACAAAATTAAAAGCTAAAAGATTTTTCTGTCGGAATATATATTTTTATTCGGTGTGCACTGACAACCCTGTAGTAAACAAGACAGTAATTCACGCGTTCCTCGCGACACATATCGAATAAGTAATTCTATAAAGTCAGGCGTAAACCTGAGGGAATGGTGGAATAATGCAACACGTTGGAGTGCGTCCTGAGAATACAAAGAGGTTACATTGCTTTTTTTCAGCTTTTTGTGAAGGTGAGCCGTGGTTTCGGCGTATATTATTACGTCATCAAAGAGTGATACTTTAAAATGGGTATATGTTTTTTAAGGAAGCTTTTCATGTGTTGGTAATCTCCATATTGGAAATGGCATCTTGGATTTAAACCACCAACTTCAAATATATATATGATACCGATTTTAAGTTGGTAGGGTTAAATTCTAAACATTAACATTTTAAATTGCTCTTAGTTTCTGCGATTAATTAACTGATGCGGTTCACACGAAGTACGACGATAGTGTATGCTTAATAACAGTGTCCCGAAGGCTCATAGGAATAGTAGTCTAAAAATTATCTTCATAGCCTCCTTTCTATAAGTTGATAGACT
Source organism: Catocala fraxini (assembly GCA_930367265.1). Classification (NCBI taxonomy): domain Eukaryota; kingdom Metazoa; phylum Arthropoda; class Insecta; order Lepidoptera; family Erebidae; genus Catocala; species Catocala fraxini. Next base: position 27,755,478 of record OV884028.1, on the reverse strand, counting down.
AAAGCATATTACAAACAACTAGTAGTTTTCCCGCGGTTTTACCCGCGTAAGTCCCGTTCCCGTGTGAATATCGGGTTTCACCCCTTTCACCCCCTTCGGGGTGGAATTTCCAAAAATCCTCTCATAGTGCTCCCCTACACTCTCCAAGAAACATACATGCCAAATTTCAGCTTCTTGCGTTCAGTGGTTTCGGCTGTGCGTTGTCTGTCAGTCACTCAGTAACGGAAGAGTTTTATATATATAGATTGTTTTATAAGTGACGTGAATACCAGTACGCCCAGTGTTTTTGGTTCGATCCCTGCATGGATAAAGTCGTTCTTGTTATGAGTCTGGGTGTTCGTTGATTGAATGTTTGGCAAGTCTGCCGCGATGAAACAATTATAATTAGAGCAGGAGCTGTATTTCTAAAAATAAATAATCATATCTAAAATCCTCAGTAACTTACGTAGCAACAACAAAATGACGCATCTCAAGCAAAACACCAACTATTTTAATAAAATAGAACTATAATAAAAAACGGAGTTAACAATCTAAATATTAGCTTTTCAAAGTAATAAAATAACACATTTAAAAGTGTTTGTTGTTACACTAGTGAGACAAAGAGGATACTGTTTTAAACAGAGAACTTTTATTTGCGTAACAAAGTTTCTAAAAGCTGCTACTTAACGATAAAGAAGTTTTATAGTCTAAGGAAATGTACCTTTTGTACAATTCAAGCACTCACTTGAAAGGGTTGTGTGTTGATATTGCATGTTGTGTTTGGTGAACAGTCGAGAGGTTTGTTTTCCTTGGCCTCGCGAAATAGTGATGACTATCGACAGGTGTGTGGCGTGTGTGCCCTTGAGATGTGTATTGCTATTCAGTGACAAAGGAAGAATAGTTTTATGTGATAAGATAGCTTTACACAGAGGTATTTATAATGTTTTAAAATGAATATGAGACTGCAATGAGCCAGCACGGTAAACCTTACCTCCTCAAATTGAAAAGTGGACTGTATACATTAATGGAATTCTGGAATTGTTTATTTTAAAGCTTTAACTACTCGATCGCTTATCATAAAATATCGCATACACGTTGTCAGGGGTACAAAAAAATAAATAATGCTAGCTTTTTATATTATGATGTTGGCTGGTTGGCTTATTTGACATTAAAAACATACCTGGACCCTTAGGAGGCTTACACCGAGACTTAAGTCCAACGTGAAGAGGTCATTAGATAGTTTTTATCTAAAGTGGTATGGGACACATAGCGAGGCTCAGACTGCGGAAGGTGGATGACTATTGCTACATATTAAATCGAATAAATCTGGGCTACACGAATGGCCGTTTAATGGACTGTTACAATGGTATTGATAGATGAAATAAGTTATTTGCCCTGCATACACTGATAGTAAAAACTCGAATAGGTAAGTAAGTAAGACGAGTTGATATAAACATGCAAGCTGAAGCTTACATTACAATAGACTTTGTCAACAATAATTACACCCAATTTTTTTAAATTATACCATATAATAGATATAATATATAGCAGTTATATATATATATATATATAGCAGTTTAATTTCAATGAATAATATTCGCGTAAATAGAAGACAATATGTAGCTTATGCCTACCCCTACGATTACCGGCGTGGGGATAGGCACAAACTACAACTTTTCACTTACTACGATCCAAAATATACTTTGAATCCTATAATCACCTACATAAAATTACAGTCTGTATATTTTGTCAACGAGGTTAGTCCAATAACACTATAATGTGCTTGTACCACAGGCTATTATCAAAACACATTGCAATAGATTGCTTGTATTAATAGCACATTAACAGCTCATTAAAATACCATTCGATTTAACATTATTGGACAATGGTCACATTTGACAAAATTCATGGTCGTAACCACGCATTATGGAACACACTAGTTTTCTGTTAGAGAACACGTATGTCATTAATCCAAACGTATTACTGACAACTACGCTGACGATAGAAATATGCCACTTATATTGTCATACTGACAGTACTGTCTGAGCCAAGCGCTGTCTATTGTCTGTTAAAGACAGTTCTCGCTCTATTAATAAGTCCTGCCACGTTGGACTTTACAAACATTCAAACAACGAACCCAAAAAGCACCCAGACTCGGCACAACCATTTATGGCTCATACAAATGTTTGTCACGTGTGGGATACGAACCCACAACACTCGGCGCATTGGTCATCGTGAGGCGACCACTTAAAGAACTTCGCCATCCAAGCAGTCAGTAAAAGCGCGGCGCGTAGTATTGCTTGCTTTCTTTGCTATAGATGGAATCATAACCTACCTGTGCTTCGTCCGTCTTACGGTTTGCTCTTAGAATGGTATGGCGCGATTGCGTTAGAAGCCTTCAAAGTCAGTGGTACTAGGTAAAATTTGTACATCAGACTTTCAAAGATAAGTTCATTTTAAGCTAATATCCCCCTTTACAGCTGTAAAAACCACTATTCATAGCAAGAATTGCTATCGAAAGGTAATTACGGACACTAGTACGATTACTAAATCGTTGTCAAACTGATAGCAGAGCAACTCGGTTCTTGGATGATGGGCTGTACAGTGATTTCTCTGGCATTGCAAGCGTTTATATGATACAAAACCCGCTTTATACCAGGCTTACATCAACTGAATATTTGTTTACTCTTTTACTAACTACCTCCGTGGCGCGGCGGTAGTAAGTCTAGCTAGTCGAATCCCGGGTCGGGCCAATAAAAAGTTATTGGGTTTTCTGTTAAGAAATCTCAATAACAGCCCGGAGTTAGGAAGTTGGCAGTGTTGGACATCCCCGTGCCTCGGAAAGCACGTAAAGCCGTTGGTCCTGCGCCTAATCTCTCTCCGGTCGTGTTGGATTACCGTCCCATCAAATCATGAGGGTTAGGGAACAGAGAGTGCATTTGTCTTTGCGCACACGCTTGTACACTATAATATCTCCTGCGCAGATGGCCAGTCTCCGTTAAGATTGGCCGCCATGACCGAAATCGGTCTGGAGGACATTATTATTATTATTATTTGTTTACGTTGTATAAAAAAGCAAATATTTGTAAAGTTTACCGGGTACCTGAGTCTATTTTTAAATTTTCCCACAAATATTCGCAGAATACACGGTATCTTGTTTGTAGAAACATCGACTCTAAACCTGCAGTGATGTGTTAGGTCGTGATGAATGAATTTTGCATTGCACCATTCATATTGTGCAGTCTAAAAGTTTTTGCTGTAGTGTTGTTGTTCATTTGACTTTTGCCTTATATCCTATAATACTAACTGAATGTGGAACAATGTGCGAGGTTTACTAATGATTATTGGCGCAATAAAACGACGGTTAGAAGATCGTACAAAAACCCTCTTTATACTCAAGTTTCTAAGTTCACGGCAAAACGTCGAACCTATAACTTATTATATGGTATTATACGGTATACCGTTAAGGTGATAACGAAGCGTCAATAGGCTTAATTATTATCCAACCATCGTATTATTATATAAGACTAGCTGCCCGACAGCCGTCGTCCTGTACATTGAATGCATCCATCCATACATCCATGCATATTGAAAAGAACGGAGAAAGTAATCCAGCAGGTACAGAACGCATGTACTCGATTTTGTTATACCATCCCACCTCGTACAAATGTTACACCATTCCTGAACAGTGGGAACCTTATGAAGATGACTGCTCGCAGGCAATCTAAATCATTCTCGTATCCACTTGAACACACACAAAAACTTTCATCAAAATCGATCCAGCCGATTAGGAGGAGTTTAATTACAAACACACGCACAGAAGATTTATATATATATAACGATAGCCTAATACAGGGGGAGCCCTAGACCTTTAGACCGCCATACAGACGGCACCTACCTCTGGCTTTTGGAAGTGATATACCGTATAATAAATACTTAATTATCCGGAAACATCCTAACTAAACCTTTATGTCAAAAAACCTGTCGTAGCGTGCTCAAAGAAGTAATGTCTACATTCTAGTCATTATTATAGGTAAGCATAAATTAATTTCTATGATAACCGCAACCATCAGGTGGCTTGTATGCTTGATAACCACCTATAAGCAACAGCATAAAGTTGATAAAAAGAAAATAACGTCATAAAACTTGATAGACTCGTCATACCACATCTATCTAGATACTAGAAACGTAAACACCATACGAGCTATTTCTACATGCCGCAATAAAAACCATACAACGAAAAACTCAGTAGGCTTCTCAGAACACTCCATAACTCGTCATTTTGTGCCTACCGGTGTAGCACAAAAAGTCCACCACATCAGCTATAACTAACCGCAGCAAAAAAATGGACCACGCAAATCTCAGACGTCTTTTTCATTTATTCGTTCGACGACGTTCTTTCGTCACTCGCTAAAATATTTACACACCTGGGTATTAAACAAATACTACACAAGCTGTATCTACCTTCAAAAAAATCACATTTTAGTATCCTTGGAAGCCTTCCCAAATTCTGTAGCTCGTCATCCCACACCTAATCAAGTTGATCTTAACACGTGACGTTTTTCCAACCGCGGTGAGTACTTACCTCCTTGCGTGATCCCCTGTAATGGGTTCAGCGAAACCTTTGATCCCTGTATAAATCTGACGTTTAATTACATATCCGACATTACCCGACTACCCTTGGATCATAACATACGTTATGACAACCAGTATCGCTATGTTGTTAATGATACTGAAGTTTAATTTGAGTGGATGAATAATTTAGATGGGGTATCTTATCTTATGTGTGGGCCAGTCAGCGCAGACTGGCAACACTTCGACCTCTTGGGATTTTTAGTGTCGACACTCTCCCAATAACGAGTGCACTAGATGTTCATGGCAGCCGGGACTGACGGCTTAACGTGTTCTCCGAGGCACGGAGCAGGCGATAATTGTCAATCAATACGCACATAATTTTGAAAAGTCATATAACTACCAAAAGTCAGAGGTACGCGACGTGGTTTCGAACCCGGGACTCTTTGCATTGCAGTCTATTGGTCTCCGCACTGAGCTATCGCTGCTCTGACAATGATAATAGTCCATGAGCCTTATCACAATATTTTAGACAAAGCAAAAGTAAAAATGATCAGAGGTTTTGTTGAAATAAAAAGAAAGAGAAAATCTTTTTATTGTTATTAAATTACTTCTAGTTTAATACTGGTGTCTAAATGTAATGTTAAAGCTAAGAGCTTTTAAAAACCGTAATCCGAATTTTATTTTGTCATTTGTGGCGCACCCTGGGGGAGGCTTATGTCCAGCAGTGGACTGCAATAGGCTGAAATGATAATGATGATGATGATTTATTTATTTATTTATTTATTTATTATATAAACAGTACAAGCTTACAGCAGAACCAACACGCTTATATGTTACATTAATCTCATTTAAATAAACTTATTTACATTGACAATAATTCTAACATAATTAAATAACAAACACAATGTCATATGAATGTCAACTTAATACTGTATATTATTTAATAATCAAAGATATATATCAAAAATATAATACATTACAATTACATACAATTAATTACTATTTAAATATAAAAATACACATTTAATCATTTGGCTTAACTTATCATAGAAAATGTCTGCATCAAGATTCAATTGCAATAGATCATTGATTAGTTCAACCGCTCTGCCAGTAGGAGTACTAGCGGACTGCGGTAGGCGCCATGATGGTGGGACAGTGAGAAGTTTATGTTGCCGTCGCCCTATGGCGCGCATATACTGATCTGGTACATAAAAGCAAATACTTTCCTTTACCAACGGATTATCCACTTTATTTGTTAGTAATAAGTAGTAATGTATGATATGTATAAAATTACGTCTCAGCTCTAAGGTATCTAGGCCGACCATGCCTGATACAAACAAAGAAGGATATAGGAATGGATAATATCCATATATACGTTTATATAGATGTCTGGAAAATTTACGTTGTATCCTCTCAATTAATAAGATGTACAGTTTTTCAGTTGGATTCCAGACAATTGAATTGTATTCTAGTTTGCTGCGAACATACGCATTATAGAGCAACTTCACTATAAGAACATTATTAAACTGAGAAGATGTTCGAATTACAAATCCCAGTGATCTATTTGCGGCTTTACATACAGTTTTAATATGGTCATGGAAATTGAGTTTGGAGTCTAGTGTTAGCCCTAGATCGCATATAGTTGTGACTCTATCAAGCGGCTTGCTATCCATCTCGTATATAGTTGAGATTGGGGAACGAGATCGAGTGAATGTAATCGTCTTACATTTGGAAACATTAAAACATAATTTATTTGCCTTGCTCCATTCAACAACAGCGTCGATGTCTCGCTGTAGTTCATTGCAGTCAGTGTCATTCTTAACAGAGGTAAACAATTTTAGGTCGTCAGCGAACAAGAGGCATTCCGCATTAGAGACAACAGTAGGTAAATCATTTATCATTAGAAGAAAAAGGGTCGGACTTAGGGTACTTCCCTGACTCACACCAGACCGCGTAAAATAATCTTGAGACTTAAAATTCCCTATTCTGACATATTGCCTACGATCACTGAGGTAACTAGCAATAAATCTTAGGAGATGTGTATCAAATCCCATAGCTGAAAGCTTGCTGAGAAGCACATCGTTATCCACTAGGTCAAAAGCTTTTTTAAAATCAAAGTATGCTGTGTCAACTTGACAGCCTGCTCTCATATTATTTTTTACGTAGTCTGTAAACCTAATATGGTTCGTTAAGGTGGAGCGTGCTGGTCTAAAGCCGTGCTGGGAGTCATGTAAAAGAGTATTTGTTTGATTAGAAATAAGATTATTTAAAACTGTTTCAAACAATTTTGCAAAAATTGAGAGCACTGCAATAGGTCAAAAGTTTGTAATCTCAGTAGACGATCCCTCTTTGGGCACTGGTGTTACCCTGGAGACCTTCCACCTGGTGGGGTAAGAACAGCACTGGAGGGATAGATTGTATATATATAAGACGGGTTCTTCGAGAGCTGATAAACAATCCTTCACTAAGAAACCTGGCAAGTTATCTGGTCCACAGGCAGGGGATGTTTTAAGATGTTTTACTGCTCGTCTCAATTGTATAGAGTTTATTTGTGTGAGACCTATTTGGGAGGTACAGGGATGCCCAGAAGCAACCCGCTCTGCTGTTTCAGGATCTAGTTTAGGAATATTACTGTGAAAGACTGAACTAAAATAACAGGCAAAACTATCAGCGGCATCCTGTCCTTTAATAGGTCTGCTGTTATATATGAATTCATTGCACTGTTGCCTGCTCTTTCGTTTATCTCTCACAAATTGCCAGAACGTTTGGGGATTAACAGTTATATTATTGCCTACTACCTTTAAATAATTCTGATAAGCATCATTTATAAGCACCTTTACTTTTGACCTGTAATATTTGTATAATTCTTTATTAAATTGGAGTCCATAAGTTTTAAACTTTTTCAAATTAAAATATTTCAGCTTTATATAATATATTATTTCACTAGTGAACCAAGGTGGATATGTATATTTTTGTGATTGTGATACTCTTTTTCGAGGGACATGGTTATTAATAACATCATTTAGCTTGTCATACAGAATATCAACCGCGGTATTGACGTCTTGTTGCTGCAAAAGCACGGACCAGTCTATATTTGCAATGTCAGAATATAAAGTGTGGAAATTAGCTTTGCGAAAGTTCCACTCATTGTTGAGATTATTTGTTGGTATATTTTCTTTGCTTGGAGATCGCTTTTTAATTAATGGAGCTTTAGGTAAGGTAAGAAATATTTCTAAAGGGGGATGATAAGCATCTGCCGGCACAAGAGCTTCGGCATCGGACGTAACATTTATGTCATTACAGTCAAAAGTGGATAAAACTAAATCTAGGATGCATCCAGAATCATTACATATATTGTTGAACTGGAACAGATTACAAAAATCCAAAAACATATCGAATTGAGTTCTAGTTGCCTGAGTGCATGATTTTAGATTGAAATCTCCAACAATTACAGTTTGGTATTCCGAGTATGTACAGATTGCATTTTCAATACATGTTAGTGCATCTTGATATTGGTTATCACTGTAGTTTGGTGGTAGGTATACAACACTTACAAGTAACTTGATGTTTCTACATGTTATGATAGCAAACAATATTTCCTTATCATGTGTTAAACCTTCTATATCTGTAATTACTTTAACAGTGTAACAATCCTTCACTGCTAATAATACACCACCCCAACCGACATCACCGCTTCTATCTCTGCGGACTACTTTATAGTTCGGTGGAAATAATTCTGCGTCACATATAGAGCTATTGAGAAATGTTTCAGTGAGAGCAATGAAGTCGCACGGGGTTGACATTATGTTTTTATAAAATAAAGTTGTTTTAGACCGGAGACCTCTTACATTTTGATAAAATATTATAAGTTTTTTCCTATTATTATTTATACAATTATGGTTTTTTTTGTGAGATATATTTGTTGGTTTACTATTGTTTTTCTTATTAAAATTATAAATATTATTATTTAAGAAAAAACTTTGGACATTTGTTGGGGTTTATTTCATCCACCCTTAATAAGTTTTGACAGGGAGGATAATGACTTATGTCTATTTTTATATTATCCATAATTTTATTATACATGGTTTTTATACCTTTATTATTTATTGCACCTTTACTATAGGAGAACATATCAAAGGAGAGATAACCATTTGTGTCAAAGAAATATGCGTAGTTGGAGTTCTGAAGATCTAGATACAACATGTTATTAAAAAGTTCTATTTTGTAGTTATATATCGGTGCTCCGCATATATAAGTAGGAGCACATAATATTACGTTTGTGTGGCTTATGTGCTGTAGAGACTCCTTAATGGACTTTATCAGACCCACATAGTCTTGTGTTCTTGTGAACTCACTACCCCCTAGTACAATAACGCAATAATCATTCATATTGAACCCTAGTAATTTATTCTTAATATTATTTAGAAGTTGTCTTATAGTACAATTCGGATATCGATAACCACAATAATCAAAATAGTGACCGAAAGTGTCCTCGATTATGTTTTGTGTACCATATGAGCTAGTATTTGTCAGGATACATAATTTATTCTTTTTGATCTTGACTGAAGCAGCAACTTTGAGGTTTGTAATAGTTAAATAGGATGGATGGTTATCTTTTGCTTCTATGGACTGTTGAAGAATGTAGATTTGTTGGTTTAAGTTATTTATTTCTTCTGTGGCTTCCTTTAGTTGCTGTTTCAGATCAGCAATTTTATCTTGCATTAATATAACAGTCTCTTTCGTATTCTGACTAGATGGTGTGTACGGGCTGCTTGTTTGAAATTGGCTTAAAGAATTCCTGTTTTTCTTCTTCGTACTACAACTCGGCGATAGTAAATCTCTCTCGTAAATCGTTGTTTTCTAGTATTACAACTTCGAATTCAGTTTGTATGCTAGTAAGTTCCGATTGTAGTTTTTCTATGGAATTTTGCATGTCCTGGACTGGTATCGGATATATTTCAGTATAGTCCATACTTTTAGACAATGGCTGACCGGAACTACAAAAAGATTGGTTCGGAGTAATATTTTCAATTTTAGAATCCTCGTTGTTACCCAGTTCACATGGGGTGTCAGTTTCAGTAGAGCATGACTTGGTTTCTTGTACCTCTCTATGTAGTGGAGTAGTACGATCAATGCTTCTCGGAGGGCTCTTCTTCTTCCTAATTGTAACATTTGATCTTTCAGCAACAGGAGTTTTCTGTCCTTTTTCTATTTCTTCGCAAGTGTTACAAATAAATTTAGCTATTTTTGAGTCGTTTTTGTATTTCTGTGCATCATTATTACAGTTTCCACGATTTACCTTAGTCTTACATTTGAAGCATGTTACAAGTGATGCCATCTTGCGGCAATTGTTAGAAGTTTTATTGATTGATGACATCTCTGATAATAAATTGACAAGTTGTATAATTGTTCATGTAGTTCTGCTACTCTTCGCTAGATGGCGCTGTTACAGTTTCTCAACAACGTAGTGTTTACTATTCAAATAAGTGAAAATTAACGGTAGCTAAATAGTCAATTTCACAAGTATAGTGCTTTGAACAGCGGTATGACGGTTATAATTTACTTTAGCACATATAGAAACGAAAACCGACTCACTTTTAGGTCCAACACCAAAGATACTGGGTTAAATGTTGTTTAATATGCACTTCACTTTACATGTCTATATTATCAATGTTCAGTAGGTTTTAGTTGAGATAACGTTTTCTCATCACTATTGTCACTTATTGTGTCTATTAATTATGTTATTTGCATTAATATGTCACTTTTACTATTTTTAAAACACTGAACTACAGGGAATTGATGTTCACGGTGTCGCTAGCGCCACCTATCTGATGACTGGATACTCTGACACAAAGAGCATCCAGTCGCAACTATTATTTGTGGATCACATATTTTGTTCTGTGCGAAAAGTAATGTCACTTGGCATTGCATAATAGCATTATGCTGTATACCCGATAATATGCTTATTATAACAAATGGCTCATTTTTCTAAACATACCTAGATGACAAAGTTTATAAAAGCACTGATTCTCATGCGAATTATTTAACGGAAAAATAGTTTGGATAATTATATTATTATTAGGTGCAAATAAATTTATTAGTTTATGATGTTTCTCATTTATTGTTCCTATCTGGGCATTGGAAAGTGAATTGGGAAACTGAGCGCTTTGTAAAGGCATATATGTATTTGTATAAATATATTTACAATATGTTTTAAAGGCAAATTTACAAACAAGCGATAAACAGTTACACTTTACCCACGTTAAAAAACCCAAACTCTAAAATCAATTAATGGATCACACAATAAACCTCAATAGAGTATCAACTGCAATACTCGACACACTGACACTGATTTAATAACTAGAAATTTACACACATACGAGCCGCCAATGTACAATCTGCACATATCCTGAACTTAATATAGCTAGTTGCCACAGAGCCAAATGGAAAGGTTTCTACTGAATCTTAAACTCGTAAACGCAAAATCATCATTCAACTCACACCTAAAACTCGTTTAGCTTCCAAAGTAGGTGGCCAAAAACTTGTATCCAACATATTTATCATAGAAAGCGTCAACTCGACCTAAATTGTGGGAAGGTTGTCAGCAAAGTGACATAAACAGAACAAAGGGCCTATGGGATCCCATGCTCTCGAGCCCCTTTGATAGCTGACGATACGGGTCCGATACGATATTGTCAGCAAACAATCATTGATATGGCTTTGACGTTATACACGATACTATCAAATGCAAGTGTCAATCAAATCAATACAATGATATAATGGTTTGGTGAATATGGACATCTGCTATAGAACTATATTCTCTAAATACCCGTTACAATAAAAGGGTCCAATATATGGGACACATTTAAATGGAATACTACCTCATTGGTTTTCTGGCGTAAGTTTGGCTTGTGATTACTAGCAACTTTACCCAGGTTCGATTTTCGGATTGGGTGAAGTGTTAATGGTGTTTTTCTGAAATTTGCAGTAGCAGCACGAAGTCAGAATTCTTTTGGACAACAACTGGTTGGCTTTATTAAGTTAGACCTAAAACAGCTATACTTGAAGAAAACTAAGTGTAATACACCTCTGCCCGTCCCTTAAAGGATATACAGGCGTAAATTTATGTTAAAAAGAAGAACAATAATATTAACAACTTGACATCAGCGCTTACTTTTGGTTCGTGTAAGTGTAAAAGAGATGGCATGATAATTTACAACCGGTAATTGAAAATTCGACTGCCTTGATTCGAAATTGTTGTACGGCTACGTTTATATAAAAAACATGTGATTTTTCATTGAGTTGTTATAATTTAAGACCACACTGACATAAAGCAGCAAAAAATCGACTACGCGTCGTAACCCCTAAAGGTCATAGCAATGAAAAGCTGAAAGGTTTATTTAATCGCTTGACTTTATCGGCGACTGTTACAGGCGGAATTAAAATACAATTATGTGTTTATAACAATAATTCCAAATGTCCGTTCTCATTAAGGAAGATAAGCGAAGCGTAACATGATTATGATTTGGAACGCCACCAAAATGTGTTACGAAGGACAGGGAGAAGGGCGTTTTAAATTAGACGGGTAACATCGTAAAATAAATAAAGGTTATTCACTTGTCCTTTGGCAGTGTATGTTTCTTATACTAAATGCGTAGGTTGAAAGGATAAAACATCTACCCACATTTCCCAGTAATGGTTTTTAGGATCCAATTTGTATCAGTCTCTAACATCATTTGTGAAGGTGGAATAATTTCATAAAATCCAAATTTTTGGGTACGGATTTGGTCGTATGGTTTATATTTTGCCACGCATTTTTTTATGGTGCGCCGTTTATTAACCATATGTAAAAAAGAAGGAGGTTCTCAATTTGACAGTATGTTTTATTTTTTCATAGAAGACTTGCCACTTGAACTGTCGGGGATCGGCGATATACATATGTAATTGATTTTAGGCCGCAATCAATCAGCAAATAGGCGAACTGGCATTGGTATAATTAAGAGGTATGCAATAAAATTGACCGATTGAAAGTACGAACCTTTCATGTAAGTAAATGCTATCAGTAACGACCGATTGAAAAATACGATTCTCATATTGTATAAAATGCTATGGGATGTTTCTACTATTAAGCAATTAGGAGTGCAAAAAAACGGACGGAATTAATTCGCCCGCCATATATTGCTTTAGATCCGGTTTGCGTGTTGCTACTGAAATTTCTGGATGGAGAAACTCAAACTCAATTTCGCCCGATATGTAGATTGAGAACGACATCATGATCAATAGAACTGCAAAAGAAAGGCAAATGTTACACTGAAACTATTACCGCTTCCAAAGACAACCTTAACACTAGACTAGAGAAAATAAGTTCCTTTTGTGTAGGTACTGGTAAAGTTTATGACTGACTATGATTAGAGATTTAGTAGCAAAAAGGGATTATGCTTAAAATTTTCTTTCGGTTACGCGAATGAATATATCGAAAATAAATTAGCGGGTTATTCCTAAATCATTTAACTTTAATTTTGACCCTTTTTGTATTTCGCTCGTATGAGATTTTGTATCTATTGATGTGTTTGTAACTAAAGTTGCACTATGTCTACTTTATAAAGGTATTTCTTTTTTACTAAAACTGAACAGAGGGTTAATGGAAATCGTAAATAAATTCAAGAATTATATTGTATAGCATTAGAGAGTCTAGTTATTTGATAAAAGAAATATCATAAGGACAATTACCTCGGTGAACCTTATCCACATTTAAGTACAATTCAACTATAAGCAATGACGGTTACACAAATGCTCAATAAACAACAATCCTACTTGGTTTAGCTCATTATTTCTTTGGAACGGGGCAATTGAAGTACTGTTGGTCGTTTTCTTCAATAGCGGACCGCGCAACAAAAACATGGCTAAGAAAAACGCAGCCAATTAAAGAATAGGAATTGCAGTTCCTTTTGATCTTTGTACTGGTACTTTTGAAATTTTATTTTACGGTCTTATTGCGGAACTAAAATATAGAAGTATACCAGATTAAGAGTAATAATAAACCGTCGAGCGTGCATCAAAAATGTAGTAATTATATCAGCCCTTTATATAAATTGTCCCACTTCTGGGCACGAGCCTCTGCTCCGTGTAAGAAGAGTAAGGCAATAGTCCGCCACGCTGGGCCAGTGCGGGTTGACAGATTTCACATATCATTGAAAAGATTATGAGGAACTCTTAGATATGCAGGTTTCCCCACAATGTTTTCCTTCACCGTTAAAGTGAGCAATAATTAATTATTTAATGTGCACATTATTTTTTATTTTATTAATATTTGGGATAATAAACAGCTACAATATACAATATGTTTAAATATAGAAACTGCATAATACTATGTTACAATATTGCAGTCCACGTTATCCACGATTTAACAAGAACAGTATGAGACAAAAAGCCACTAAAAAGCATCACATCAATAGTAGGTATGTTTAAATAAATAAATTAATTGTGCATATCATTAATAAATAATTATGAATACAATGAAATTAATGATTAACCGGTCGTATACCGCCGGCTCGCATACCAGCCGGCAGATTTGTACCCGTCGTAGGCCGGTGGCTCGCATGCACAAATGCAAGGTACAAATCTGCCGGCTGGTATGCGAGCCGGCGGTATACGACCGGTTAAGATACATTAAGCTAGGAATAGTAAAAATTTTATAATGAAAATATTGAAATTATAATAATTACATAGCGAAAAATTATTAATTAGATAAATATTTAATAATATTTTGTTTGAATTTACATTTTGAACATATGAAAATATCAATACCAATACAATTACGATTATAAGAATCTACTATTCGTCGAATAGGACAGCGTAATCCCAAGTTGGTTCGACATGAGTTTAAAGCGAACAGAGTACGCACGGACACTTCATTTATTTACAGTACGGGCAACATTGTAACATAATTTGCACGTAAGTTCAATAGAGTCAAATTTGTTATGTACAATGTTATGTAACACATTAGCCCTAATAACTTGCGCCTAGATTCTAGCTTCAGCAGATTGTACTTATGTAATAGCTGTTCGTATGTTAGATATGATCTGCAACAACTATAGTGCATGGCGCGAAGGAACTTACGCTGGACTCTTTCGATCGCATCTACATACTTTCGATAAAATGGGTTCCATATAAGCACCGCATATTCCAATTGCGATCTTACAAGTGTCTTGAATAAGTAAAGGTAGGTGGAAGGGCGTTTAAATTCAGTAGATGACCTGTGCAAATTGAGGTGTGCATTGAGATCAAACTCGGCACTTCTGCGTGGCAGTCCAACAATCTTCCACTAAAGTACTGCAGGGATATAATGAGGGTGAGTTAAGCTAAAGATATTATTATAAACAAATATATTAGAGATCTATATTATTCAGTCTACTTCTTCGAATACCCAGCCTAAATGTGTGTGTATGTAAATACACAGTAAACTGTACAGTTGGTAATATGAATAACAACTTATAAATCTGGCGTTCTTCAAAGAATTTGTTTGACAGAATAGAGAGAAGCTTTGGGCGTATCAAAGATGATACCTATATACATACAAATATATAACCTAAGACCGGTTTTTCTCAAAAGTATGCAGCTACGAATTTGAACTTGCTGACACTTGAGTGACTGTTTTGAGTCTTTTACTTCATCGTATTATTCATGCATGGTCGCCAGTTCAAGATACTGTAACTGTCCTTTTTTCCTTATATATCTTATCTGGTTGAATTTTCTAGCGTTTCCCTCGCGACAATTTCATATAAAATTTGATATTTTTAATTTCTTGAATTTTTTTTCTGTTCAGGTATTCAGGTATTCTGTTACGTTTGTTTTTAAAGAAAATGTGACTGATATGCATAAGATCTCGAGTTCGAATCTGAGTCAGGCAAACAACAATAGGCTCGCCCTTAATTAAATGGTACCTTAAAATGTGGGTATAATGCATCTGCCTACTTGTTCCAGGACATGTGTAGACTATAGGTATGACAAGAATATGCAGGCATGATTCTGTTTTTATTCTTCTAAACAAGACAAAAATAGTTTTAAAATGATAAAAAGCATATCAAAAACATGTCTGATATATATAGCAGTAAACGGCCACGGTACGGAACTTATTTGCGCAAAGGCCGGAGCACTTTATCGGAAACTCGGACGTACTAAGCTTGTTTTTCCCATGCTAGAGCAAAGTTCTTTGTGAGCGGACCGTTTGTGAGGTCGTTTAAAATCCAAACTAAAATATTGGACGTTTAGCTCTAGGTATTTTATAATTGATCGGGCATTCAGATCAGGTTTTGTTTATTGTTAGTATTATTTTTATAAACTGGACATTACGGACTGTGTAACTAGTGTACATGACTGACATTTTTTTTATTATTTCAGTTAAATAGTTACATTACCCTAACACGAAGAATGTTAAAAATGTACACAGAAATAAATAAGGTACAAACGATTCAAATCTGGTAGTAGGGCTAAACGTTTGATTCGATTTGAACTTTGACATAACCGCTGTTTAAATGCAGCTGTCGGAGGGAGATAGCGAAGCCGAAGACCATGGTGAATACTGTTAACCAAATCTATGGTATTTGCTGAAACTGGAGTAATCTAATTGGGGAACTATATTTAAGCTACAGAAAATCACAGGAAAATATATTTTATTTATGTTTCTGTCGAGTACGGTTTCCTAGCTCATTACAGAAGACCCCAGCTGTCAGCACCAACAATCTTTATCCCTTATTTTGAAAGTATTTTCGTTTTCATAATTCGTAATCCAGGTTAAAAAAACCACGCATGAAGGATTTGTACCCTTCATGCGTGATTTTTTTTAACCTGGATTACTTGGCATACTAGCCTGCGGTACACCTGATAGTAAGCAGCTACGTTAGCCTATGGTTGCTTCCTACGTTAGAGGGATACACGCTGCCGACTCTTTCAAAATATGGGCGAGAATAATTTGGTTACACATTTTCTGATCAAATCATAGCAAGTTGTATACCCTGTCAGCTACTTTGGCATATAAGCATAAGTGTAAAATCGACTTTATAGAAATCTCTAAGGAACATAAAACTATAATGACGGAAAAGTTGTCAAATCTTAAGATCCTTTGGCGTAAATAACATCCAACAAAATAAACTACTACTACTACTACTACTAGAACTACTACTAGAACCATTTAACATCAGGTGAGGTTACTTCACACCCCAGAAGACTTCTACAGACCCCAGAAGTATAAAAAACATCCATAAACCGAATGTGGTAGCATTCTATGAATACAGATAAACTAGTCCGAATAACCGCATCCACTTTTAGTCAAGATCAATATGTTTATGCTGTACTCCCGTTTTAAAACTAAATGCAGAATCGATTATCGGGCTTGGAACCGCAGTAACATCGTAGTATCGAGAGGTAAGTACGTAATACACTCGATGTTAATAGCTATTTACTGCGGGCGGCAGTATCAAAGTATACCGATATCGTCTTGGTGCATCGAACATATAATTTGGAAGCGATTGCATTTACTAACAAGTGAGAATCGGCAATGAATTGCCGTAAATCTTAGAGTTCGAAATTTTTTTTCAAATAGTCTGCAAATGTCACCTGATATCATGTGACCTTGAGGTCAGTGGTCAAAGGTCATAGTTATTCCAGGGTATATCGACTATGTTGAGTCGAATGGCGTTAATCGCGGGTCCTTAGCTCTTACGGTTCTTGAGTTGAAAGATGGCATCACGTGACCTTGAGGTCAGAGGTTAAAGGTCATAGTCATTTCGGGGCAATATCAACTATGTTGAGTCGAATGACGTTAATAGCGAGTCTCTTGCTCTTACGGTTCTTGAGTTGAAAGTTGTATAACAGACGGACGGACGGACAAAGCTGACAAGAGCGTTTTCGAACTCTGAAATGTCAAGCCTTTGTGAGACGTAATTTATTAAACGTATGGCTCTTGTAACCGAAGCAAACTTGCCAATGTTAGATGCCTGTTGACATTATTGGAGAGTCCTCCTGGGAATTCGTTGACAATTACAATTTAGGCGACACACAATATCCATTGTCCAAGTATCCTCATCACCTTTATAGTGTAAATGAGTAAATTTACCAACCAATCAAATTATACGAGGGAACCAATGCGTTGTATAACAGATAGACGGACGGACGGATGATCGGACAAAGCTGTTGTATAAGAGTTTTTTCGAACTCTAAAAGGCGATTGGATAATATTGATATGAGGCGTTTAGTTCGAGGTGGTCTTAAAAGCTTAGGAGCTTTGTGGGTTCATTTGGCTCTTGGGAACTTGGTGTAACGACTATAGAACGATTAGTAGTGGGTTCTTATACTATACTAGTAACAACAGACACGGATGGCGTAGTGGTTTAAGTGGTCGCCTCGCCACTGCCACTGCGTCGCGTGTTGTGGGTTCGAATCCCACACGGGACAAAAATTTGTGTGATCCACAATTAATGGTTATTCCTAGTCTGGGTGTTCTTTGTTTGACTGTTTGTAAATTCCTCCGCGATACAGAAAATATTTCTAGTGCGAGAGTTGTCTTTTTTAGTACTGCTTTAAATGACAACTGCCAGCGAAATTAGAAAGTCATAAAAACATCTATTAGGCTCATTATTTTTAAATTATCTTCCTTTTTAGGGACAGATACAAAGACCACCCAGAGACAGCACAACAGTTTGGCTCATGAGCGATTGAACCCACAACCGTCTACGCAGCGAAGGCACAATTGAAATCACTACGCCAAGATATGTACGTGCACTTTTTTTACACGGCATGGTACGTGAAGCCATCGTAAATAATTAACAGTAGTCAATAGTAGTAGCCAAATTATTTAAATATTTCGCTTAAGCTTTTAGAGTTCGAAAAACTCTTATACAACAGCTTTGTCCGTCCGTCCATCTGTTTGTTATACAACTTTCAACTCAAGAACCGTAAGAGCTAGAGACTCACGGTCAACGCCATTCGACTCAGCATAGTCGATATACCCCGAAATAACTATGACCTTTGACCTCTGACCTCAAAGTCATGTAGTGTCACGTGACCTTTGCATATTAGTTGAACCATTTTTTCGAACTCTAAGATTTACGGCAATTCATTGCCGATTCTCACTTGTTTTATGTAACAAACGCAGCAAATGCATGACACGGCACGTCTGGATGAGCTTATTAGAAAGCAGTTTCCATAGCCTATCATCAATTGCAATACCATACATTGCTAATCCTATGAAAAAGAAATAAGATGAGATGAAAGAAAATAAATAGTATGGTGACTTGAGCGACGGATGACCACTCCTAAGGTTAAAATCGCATAGCAAGCAAACACTTGGTACCCGTACCCGTGCAGTACGTGTAACCCGTACATGTGCAAGCAAAATTTTTTCTGAAATGGTTAACCGTCGCTCAAGTCTATAAGTACATATGAGACCTTAAGGAACTTTTCAATAACAAAGGCTTTGACTAGATTGGGACTTATGATATTGAGAATGTCTCGAAATGAATATAAAATAATACAGTCACTTTCTATAAATATGGATTTGAATTCTATGTGACTATTCTTAAGAATACAGTAATATATATTTAACTAGAATAAGATCAAGAAATGTTTCTGAAGAAATACATTTCAAAATGCCGGTCACGCTTACTACCAAATTACTGCAGTCAAGAACATTCAGGTCAAAGAAAAGTTATAAGGTTACCGCTAAGCACAAGACACAAATAAAAGAACTTACTATTGCAATAAGTGTCCTCTTAAGAGCTTTAAGAATCTAAAGCTACTTCAATAAAAGTTTTACCTCTATACCATGTAGTCGCTCCATGACTTTCCACTTTGAGTAGTCTTTTAACTTTTAAAAACTTAAGTGTACATTTAATTCAACCACCGAGATACATCAATATTTGAGTAGCGAAATCCCATTCAGCGGTGAGAGGGTGCACTCAATATTTTGCTCGATTCGATTCAATTCGTTCAAACATGAACGTATTGTAGAGGTGTTGAAAAAGCCTCGATGTTAAACAATTCGATTTGCTAATGGTTTGAGATGTGGATATGATATTGACAATATGAAATATATTTTCTATGCAATAAGATAGGTCACCTTTTGAGTGTCAGTATCTAATTGAAAATTGTGTGTGATTTCATTTAAAATCTTTGGATAAGCTCCTTTTCCATATGAAGTTTAAAAGTTACTTTTTGTCCAACCTATTCTATAATTAAAATTATTGATCCCATGCTGTAGAACTAAATTCTCCAGAGTTTGAATTCTCGGTTAGTGTTAGATCGTGTTAGAATTTCTGAATATAAAGTGTGGGGAGTGGGGAGACCAACATACTGCAATGCAGAGGGTCTCGAGTTCGAACCTACGTCGCGCACCTCTGGCTTTCGGAAGTTAAATGACTTTTCGAAATTATGTGCGTATTGATTGACAATTATCGATATTATCCTTACCTCGGAGAGCACGTTAAGCCGTTGGTCCCGGCTGCCATGAACATCTATGGCAGTCGTTATTGGGCAAGTGGTCTAGACTTAGGGTATCGTTAGTCTTCGGGTTGCGGAGGTTAGGTGGCAGCCGCTCCGTGTAAAAACTGGTATCCAGTCAAATCCGGTTAGACTAGAAAAGCCGACACCAAGTGACTTGGGAATAATAAAGGCTAGGGAGAAGAAGATCGTGTTATGCATTTAAATCAAATGCTCTATGTATTATAAACATAAAGAAATACGTTACATGTCTCTAGATTTTGCACACTGAATCGCTCGCGTAAATGTAGGTAGCAGTACTTTATTCTGGATGAAAGGTACCCTATGTACTTTTCTGTTCGCCTGACAACGTGTATGCGAAATATTATGAAGATTTAGGCGTGAAAGCGTAACAAATAAGCTAACTCAGGTAAGATTTTCACATTTTTATGACAAATGATATACTTTACACTTGAAATTTGATTCTTAAATAACACTGCTGAAAACTACATAGACAGCAAACGCATTGACTGCTGTTGCGCTATCGAGGCTAGAATTATTAAACCATACAAACATATAACTATATAAAAGCAGTTATTACTATCTCATCTCTAAAATATAAAATTCAACTCAAATATTACATTTAGAGAGAGATAGAACAAGCGAGATAGTGGTGCGGAGTCATTTATCACGTCACGTCGTGATGTCACGCCGACGCCGACGTCTGACGCTCAGCATAACGCAAATTGATTTCATTATTGTAGAAATGGTGAAGCGCTTGTTTTTAGTGTCTCTCGTTGTTTCATTAGTTCCTTTTGTAAATGTAATTATGTTCTTTTATTCATCTGATTTATTGATACACAGTTACAGATGTTTTATTTTTCCATTTGCTTACTATCTAAGTTTTAGCGATAGCCTATAAGGAGACCAATGAACTGCTACACAGAGATTTTTAATTTCGATCCCAAACCGCACATCTCTGATTTTTCGAGGCTATGGTAAGCTGTAATATATACCAGATAAGCTATAATAAATAGTTAATCTAAGCTAATATTATAAAGAGGAAACATTTGTGTTTTTGTATGTATGTTTGTAATGTTTTCACACAAAAACTAATGGACCGATTTCAAAAATTCTTTCACCATTAGAAAGCTGCATCTTCACTGAGTGACATAGAACACATTACATTTTTAAAAAAATAGGGATCCTTAATAAAACTGCAATAATATAACCCAAGGCGTGAAAAACTTTGTCATAAAAAATCTGTCATCGCGTGCGCTGCGGAAACTATTGATGATAGAACAAAAAAATGTTCTACAGTATTATAGAACGTATCAATATATACAAAAAAGTCCGCGATACCATATGTATTTTTTTAATATATAGCTAACTGCACCTATATAGGTGTAGTTAGACTTATTAATTTCTTTAGTTGTAGTTTTATATATTAAAATTAGATAACAAATTAAAAGTAGGTATTGGGTAATAAATTAAAGTCCACGTGGACGAAGTCGCGGGCAACAGCTAGTTAATATACATATAATATTAGAAAACTTGCATGTCTGAGAGATATACGTAATGTTCTCGATGATATGTAAATTCTGCCAATCTGCATTGCGAGTTGCCTTTCTCACATTAAGAAATGGCCCATGCTCAGCCGTGGGCCAGTTCAATACAGGATATTGATATTATTATTGTTAATTAGCAGGTACCAATGGCTGATTTCCGAGCACTAAATTACTGCAGCAATAATAAAAGCTGCTCTGATGGTCTTGGCGTGTGTATGATTAAATTTAGAGGGAGGTTAACTCCCAAACTGCCATGGCATACACACAAAAAATATAAAGTTGAAACCATAATATTCTGGGTTGGCAACAGACATGTGGTTAGCCCTTCTTTTACATTTACCAATATTCGGTATGTATGTGGCACAATGCTGCTAAACTATGCAGTCTTGGGTTTGATTCTCAAGTTAGACGGAATGCTATTAGTTTTTTTTGTCACAAAATACTTAGTTGCTAAACGAAATCTGGTACTGTACTCGGCAATGTAAATGGCATTAGAATCTCCCATCATTACGAAGGACTTAGATACTTACTTGGCGAAATTTGATGAAACACTGTCTGTCTACCTATCGCGATATAGGCTTGAGACTGTATTATAAACAATTTCTTAAGTGTGTCATTTGGCAAACAAACCAATTTATTATAAAAATATTTACTTACTGCTTTCAGTCTACATTCATACTCTAGCAGATAGAGGTAACAAAATAAAACGCAATATATAGACATATGTGTCTGTGTATTGTCTATAGCTACCAGTACTCAATATTTGTCACACGTAAGAAAAATAGGCTATATTGTGTTAATTATAACAATTAGTCGCCCTAAGCCGTGTACGAGGCCTTATGCCATATCCGCCTTTATCTAAATCGATAGACAAGATGTTAAGGTAATGGAAATAGTTTCTAACATTGATTTTAGCGCTTAAACTTACAAGTAGCGCTCAGCAATCCCGTGGAATAGTTGCACTCGGTTTCCCGTAACTTACTACTACGGAGCTAATTAATTTTGCAATAGTGATATTAGCTGTGTTACATCACGACTGTAGTAAGAAGGTTAAAAAGCGCCTTAAATTATAAAATGAAGATTATTTAGCGTCATTAAATACTTATGAAATTATGAAAAAAGGAGTATAACTTTTGAAGGTATTAAACTTTATAACAGTCTTCCCTCACATGTAAGAAATGTTAGCACATTTAACTTATTTAAGTCCATATTATCTCAATATATTATAAACAACCGCTCGTTTCTCACTTAAAATATATGAATTGTAATTTCATTAAATATTTACATAAATGTTTCAGACGACCATTGTATGAAAATTCTATTATCTTTAAGCTAAAATAAGTTCTCATGTAAGTGGCTTATGAGTCTTTTTTGAGAATAAATTCTGTAAACCTTTTTTTTTGAAATTGCAGTTTTCGTCATTTCCCTACATACATACATACATACATAGATTCACGCCTGTTTCCCAGAGGGGTAGGCAGAGACTACGGATTTCCATTTGCTACGATCCTGACACACTTCTCTGGCTTCATTCACTTTCATCACATTCCTCATACACGCTCGTCGGTTCAAGGTGCTCTTAACCTGGCCTTTGTCCAGAACGCCTCCAATCTGATCAAGAAACGTTCTCCTAGGTCTTCCTCTTGCGACTGTTCCATTCACACTAGCCTTATAAACTTTGTTAGCTTTTCCCTAAATAGTTATGTGTATGTGTGCAACTACATATAATACAATTACATATATGTAATTTCATGATTCCTATACAAATGTTGTTATTAAAAAATATATTTTGAATAAAGACTGTACTTACGACATGACACTTTTATTAAAAACATAATTGAGAGAAAGGTCGAAGGAAAGCGCGGAAGAGGAAGGCCATGAATAAGTTACATTAGTCAGATCAGGGAAAAGTTAGGTGGCATGTCGTACAGAGAAATGCAAGAAATGGCACTAGACAGACAGATATGGAGAGACAAGCTACACCGACAACTCACTTAGACTTAAATAAGAAGAAGAAGAGAAAAACTGTACCAATATATTATTAATGACATGTCTGTTTTGTTATACATACATACATAGATTCACGCCTGTTTCCCAGAGGGGTAGGCAGAGACTACGAATCTCCATTTGCTACGGTCCTGACTTCCCTGGCTTCCTTCACTTTCATCACATTCCTGATACATGCTTGTTTTGTTATAAATGGATTTTATATGAGTTTATAATCCTATAAAAAATGAACATAAAGAACAAAGACTTGAACAATTATTTGTGGATCACACAATTTTTTATCACACGTGGGATTCAAACCCATATCACTCAGCGCAGTGTCATTGTTGAGGCAACCACTACACCATCCGTGAAATCAACTTTTATACAGTTTGTGTTCAAAGCTAGATAGTTTTGTGTCTTGCCGATTTAGTAAATGTTTATGCCATCGCTATAAAGATTAAGTTATATCTTTGAAAGAGGTGAAAGGTATCTTGTATTCAAACCTGACGCAATAGAACTGGTAGAAGATAAACTGTAGAAGTTTACAACCAAAAACCATCAGGTATTTTGAACCAGCAGTATGCAGTATTCCTAGAACAAAAGGAATAGTGACCGTTGTCACTAGCACTAACTGTATAGCAACCTGATTATTATTTCTATAAAATAGTAATTGGTGGTTGCCCTATGGTTAAGATGTTACCATTTTTATTAGACTTACAACCAAGAGGTTAAAGGTTTAAATTCTATCCATTGCACTACCGACATTAACCAACCTCTAAAAAACAAAAAAGACCACCATCTATATTTGAATTTAAAATTGCTATATTGTGTCGTGCAAGTTGTGCAACAACGCATACGATAGCCGCTTAGCTCAAAGCAAAAGACAATTACGATGATTGACATCCGAATTCGTTGATATTTTATACGTATAGTAGCTCGATTTCAAACCATGTATGGTTTGTTTTAGTCCATCAAATAGATATTAATGCAGTATAATTTTTAGCATATAGATATTGCATTCCATCACAACATTTTTCGCTCATACTTCACCCCAACCCAGCTAGATTGCTTCGTTTTGAGCAAACAGGTAAACTGTGTATTTTTACCGCAATGGTTGCCATTCCTTCAAGGATTTTTACAGCCGAGCATACTTATTATGTTTAATTTATAAAATTACCTGTAACTGATCCCGGATACAAATTATTGAAATTTATAGTTAACCACACATATGTATGTAATACATATAGCATAACTCGTTCTTATATAATAAAATTTTAAGGGTACTTACATCACGTCCATTCAGTAGCCATGTTAGGTTTGCAGGAGGGTCGGCCGGTGGCGAAGAGCACTGCGCTCTTAGAGAATCTCCTGATGCGTACCAGCCTTTCTCTGCTTTTATCGTTGGCTTTTCTGGCGGCAGTTCTGTGGACAATGAAAATAAGTTCAGTAAATTTACATCATCAAGAACTATCTGATAGATGCTATATTTACAACTTTAAAACTTGGGCTTTATAATATGGTGAAGAGGCTTAAGTGCTTATCTCAACAAGTGTGCCAAGTGCTATTCTTTCAATCTCCATACACGACAAAAATTAAGTTAGTATAGTTATTCCAACTCCTCTGTCACACACGGAATATTTCTAAAGAGTGAATAAAAATAGAAAAATGCATTTTATGCTACAAACAAGCATACATAACAAGCATACTTTGCACTTTGCTGACTCTCTACAAAACAGGTTTCTATGCTGTCAGTTGAAGAAACTGTAAAACACTGTTTTTCTGCCTGATGGCACGGAACCTTGTCCAGAAGCTCTGGAATACCAAGCTATTATTTTCCAAAGTCTATCTATTTATTTATATATTTTACATAGTGATTGATTTTAATGATTACGTATAAAAATCATTTGCTTTCAAATGCTAACATATTTTCACTCAAACTACGTCTAATTCTTGTAATACTTTGTAATCCACCCTGAGGAGCACGATCTGATATAGTAGCACAAACGTCTTTTCTCCAACCCGTAAAGTGATCAAGTCACGTGAAATTAGATGTTCGAATAAAAGCTTCCATTCTGTCACGTGATCTTGAAATTTGACGTTGCAATTATCCTGGCGGACCTGTATAGATTGTAACAAAAAGGTTTCGAATTGATCAAGCAGTTTGTAATAATAGTGATATATATTAAATTATACATATTATTTATTATCAAACTTAATAAGCTAATAATATCACTTAAACCAAAACCAAGCATTTATAGAACAATTATACAATAATATCAAAACGCCGAAAACGAATTGAAATAGGAATATTTTTAATTTGGCTTGGCTATACTTTTAGTATTTCTAAATACCTAAAGATATATATTTTCATTGGTTTCTTGTGACTATGGAAAAATTGTGAATAATTAAAAAGAAACAAAAGTACTTGATAATATTACAATAGCAATATAAATCAACAATTAACCTAATGATACTTGCAAAGCTAGGTGTTTGGTAACAAATCCAACAATAGAATTAATCAAAAGTGTTTTTAATATCGCAGAGTAATTGATTACATGTTTCTGTAATCTAAAAATCGTTTTTTGCTCGAGGCCACCAATTATAAAGACCTTTCCTGGACCGCAATTATAAAGTCGGATAAAATATGGCGAAGCCCTCTGGGGAATCATTTTATTTAGGGACCCCGAGGTTCCAAATGTGACGGGTATTTTCCCGTGTTTTTTTCGGGTAAACTTTATGGAAGAGACTAATTTTGGGAAGAGATTAGAGCTGTGTGTGGTGACCGAGATTTTCGTTTGTTTGCTTTATAAAAATATGATGAAACACAGGTTTTTGTTGGGCAAACGTGCTCCATTGACCGTACCATCGCTTAACATTGGATAAGGCGGCGGTGAAAAGCAAGCGCAAATATAAATTAAACCGAAATTGCTTGTAAATATCGATTACTTATTTGGGACGGACCCCAATTACACTCCCACCTTTGTTACTCCTTTGTAGACGGGTCCAACATTGGTGACCATACAAAACGCCGTGTTTTGACACACTTGAAGTCAAGGAGAAATACCGATTACTATGTTGAAACTTTAAAGAAGTTTTTGCTGTATATTATAACTAGTAGTTTTCCCGCGGTTTCACCCGTATAAGTCCCGTTCCCGTGTGAATATCGGGTTTCACCCCTTTCACTCCCTTCGGGGTGGAATTTCCAAAAATCGTCTCTTAGTGCTCCCCTACACTCTCCAAGGAACATACATGCCAAATTTCAGCTTCAAGCGTTTAGTAGTTTCGGCTGTGCGTTGTCTGTCAGTCACTTAGTAACGGAAGAGTTTTATATATAAAGATTGAATGAATATAATTAATTAGGTGGTTTCTAGATCCAAAACTATGTTCTTTACATCTGTTCGAGCTTCACATATCGATCGAATTTTGATGCAGAATCACTAGCTTAGTAGCTTGAATTAAATTTAAAATCAGAGCCTCGTTTCATGTATACAATAAAATACTCGGTAGAATAGGATATATTTATGCCTATTTGCATCTTCAAGACAAATTGGAGGTTACTACTTTTTGACAAGTGTTTGAACATCGAAGAATTTATGAATAATAATAATAATATTCTACCACATACACACAACACCATCTAGCCCAAACTAAGCAGAGCTTGTACTATGGGTACTAGACAATGGATAAACATACATATATACTTTGTTTTTGTAAATACATACATATTATACATAGAAACACCCAGACCAAGACAAACATCCATGTTCATGCACACAAATGTTTGACTTGTGCGGGAATCGAACCCGTGACCTCAGGCGTAGCAGTCGGTTACACTAACCACTACACCATCGAGTCGTCATGTTCATCAACTTAGTCAAAAGACGTCCACTGCGGGACATAGGCCTGAATCTTAAGTTGTGAATAATTTACATAATATTGTCTTCTGTTTACGCGAATGTTATTCATTGAAATTAAACTACTATATACGGATTTTATCGCTTTATTTATATTACACTTTATTACAAAATTTTGAAACTGTTACACTACTAGTAGATACTATTGAACTTTACTACATTTTAAGCTAATTAATTTATTAAAACTATTAAAACTATTTATATTTAAGTTTACACTTTCCCCGACGTTTCAGCGGACGTATATTCATATTATGAATGATTATAATATACCTACTTACATATAATTAATGTATTAGATATGTAGATTATTAGTTTAAAGTTTATATTTATTAGTTGTATTAATTCCGTATACGTTCTTTTCAATAATAATGTTGTTATTTCAATTTAATTTTTGAACTATTATACATACTATTTATGTACCCTTAGGGGAAAATGTATTTAAGGACATGATAATGGTTTTTACCTACGTTTAATCGATAAAATTCTGATTCTGCTCTAATACCTTTCATGGGCACTGGCTTGACATAGGTTTAAACGACGTAGTGGCAGAACATAGTGAACGTAGTGTCTGCGCAAACTAAATTACTGACATAATCTATTAAAGCATAAATATTTTATCGCACAGTCCTTAGATAAAAGCAAGAAGTGAATCTGCCACATGACTCATTAAAATTGGTCATTACACCATTGCACTGTTAATGCAATAAAATTAAACTCGTTAATGAATTAAGGTCACAAAGTAACATCTATGATCGTCAACATTACGAATACTAGATTTTAAAACTTTCGCAGAAAAAAATAAAGATAGTAAAGTAGAAACTTTACGAGGAGAACGGTGTTAATTAAAACACTCTTTGGGATCGCCGGCAAGTTGCAATTTACCTGTTTTGTACAAATCTTTTCTAATAGCAAAATAAGGATTCTGTATTTTACAGTTTAGTCTTTAATAATATTGTAGAATGGATAGGGTGAATATTTGAACATGTACATATTACGCGGCTCTCAATAAATAACTAATTAGTAGAATAATTATAATTTAATGTTATTATCTACTTTATTTAAAACAGAGATCCGGCACTATTAGTAGATATTATCAACGCATGTCTAGCGTTATAAACTAATAAGTTATTAACAAAAACGCTCCTCAAATCTCATTATCAGACGTGTCACATTTGCCACATTTTAGCATATCATGCCTTAAAAGGTATGAAAATATCCTGAAGACTGTATTTCTTTCCAGTATTTTAGATTGTTCAATACAAGGTTTATATAATACCCAAATAATATACATTTAAGATCATAATTAGGTCATTTGTAACGCAATTGAAAAATGTCCCCACGCTTTGGACTAACTACCATTCGTTGATACAGTCGAGGGTTTAAATTTATGAAAATTTAATTTAAATTATCTGAGACTTATTAGCTTCTGAATGGTTAGATCAACGACTCCGCATTTAGGTTATCTATAAGACTCGAGCGAGTAACACTTCAAAGAGTGGTTTGGCACCAACATAGCTCACCTCGAATCGACCAAAATGATCTTTGGAAAAATATATTCTCATTACCATTCGAGCTCCTAGAGGCAAGTCTGTTACACTTGTTAATAACTTTTCTATAAACTATAATATTCGCCATAATAATACCCTTTTCGGTATAACATTTTCTATTTTAACAGATCTATAAAGAATGTGTTGTGTGGCAAAATATCCAAATTTCTGATTACCGTTTACATAATTACCATATTTCCCTTTAATATTTTTGCTACAAAATTAACACAGTACATTTAAGGTATCAAGCATGCCTTAAAAGAAAATCAAAAAAGAAAGAAGCTAATTAAAGCCATAATTGGATTTAGGGATGCGCAAATCAAAGCTACTACGTTATACGAAATAGAAAAAGAAAGACAACGTTATAAAAAACGAAGAGAGGAAAAAGAAATAATACCTGCTGAAGAGTCGCCACTAAGAGTTAAAAGACCACAGAAAAAGAAATGAAAAATAATGAATTATCAAGTATATGGTAACGTCAATTCAATAACAAAAAAAGCAGCAACTACCTAGTGGGAGATCGTTGGACTGCCACGCAGAGGTGCGCATCTCTGACTTTTCGAAGTTATGTGTGTATTAAATAGTTAATTATCTCTCTTCAACGATGAAGGAAAACATCGTAAGGAAACCTGCATATCTGAGAGTTCTACATTATATTTTTGAAGATATGTGACGTCTGCCAACCCGCGCTGGGTGCGACACCGCATTTTCTGCAATAAAGAATCTCAAGGCACAACTGCTACCAGCTAACGACAATTAAGCTATTTATTCGTATTGATTTTAGCGGGAATTATTTTTTTTGGTACGAGTCTGAGGCCCTTCCATTTTGGACGGAGTCGGCAAAAGTTGTCTCTGCATAATGCAGTGATTTATATTAAAGATGCTTCAGGAAAGTTAATAAACATATCTTTTTATACAGTAAGCGAAATTTGCATCATAATTCTGCTGAATTTGTGAACTCTGGCAATAAATGGATAACTACGTTTCATTTCTTGTCAAATTCACCCAGAAGCCCGTACAGAAACAAAACGAAGTTTTACATTATATCTAAATTGTGATGGTATTTTCATGGTCTAAAGATGGAATTACTTTAAAATGCCGCAGAAGGAGTAAAAGCAGTTGAAAAACGCACTACTGACTACTTATATTTAATTGGTGATTTAAAAGAGTGGCCGTGAGTTTC
Source organism: Catocala fraxini (assembly GCA_930367265.1). Lineage (NCBI taxonomy): Eukaryota > Metazoa > Arthropoda > Insecta > Lepidoptera > Erebidae > Catocala > Catocala fraxini. The sequence goes on along the minus strand of OV884028.1, from coordinate 27,725,249 downwards.
TTGCAGCTTTCTTCTCATAGGCTCAACCCTTTTCTTGAATCCTAGCAACTAACCTAAATGTAGCTTCAGTAACTTAGTAAACTCACTAACTCACCTATATATTTTGACGTTCATAAGTGTTACTTTGTGACTTAAATGAATAAATGATTTTTGACTTGACTTGACTTTGACTCTGCTGTTGCGCAAGGTACTCGTAGAGATGTTGTATCGTTAGATCGTTAGAAGGATTTTTGACAATTGTTAAGCAATATACAAAAAATAATAACCTGGAAACTGATAATGAATACCAAATTATAGAAAAAGACCAAAGACCAAATTATAGAGAACAAAATAAACAATCAAAATCCATCAAGTACTGTGGCAGACCAAACATGACCATCTGATATTCAAGAAAACCATTAGCTTTGTGTTGCGCATGAACTGTAAGTTTTATAGAAATGCTAAGTGTTATTTTGTATATATATATATAAGTAATATTTAGTATTTGAATAATGTTATTTTATTATTACCTACCTAAATATCAATAAATATGTGCTTTAAATGTAATTTGTATTTTATTTATAATAACCAATCACGTAACATAATTACCATTTCCAAAACATTAATTGCCGTTTGTCTTATTTTTCACTACTGTTTATCGAAAAAAAACGCCAAATATATCTTCAAATATTCACCCGGCACATCAACTTATATTTATATTGAATGGCTCTATTTGTGTCTTGTGTGGTCCACGGGTATATATCGATATAGGAAATTGTCTGTTAAAAGTGAGCCTTAGTACATTTATAACATAATTCTATGCTACTCTTAGATATTCAGGTTCCAATTTGAGAAAATTATAATAAAATGACTTCAAGGAGCTTTATAATTTTACTACACATGTATTTTTAAATAATCATATTAATTATTTCTAAGAATATTAAACACTGTATACTAAAATATCTGGTAGCTGTAAATATCCTTTCAAGTATTTTTTTTTATTTTGAAATATTTCGCGTCTTCTCTGAAGCTTCGGCCTCCGAATAATTCGTAAAAAGTTTCATTGAATCTATCTCGCCGGTCTCGTAGCAGAAGTATGCGATCGTGAGAAACCAGGTCCGATTCGATTTAGGCATGGAACCTTAAAATGAGTCTATTATGTGAGGCTTAAAGAATAGTAGTCAGGACAATTCTTTACACGTCTCTCTTTACTCGTGACTCTTTAAGGATATAAAGGCCTCAAAATATATAACCTATAGTGCAAAGAAAACGTCTGATCGCCACACACCAACCCTCCACTTAGTTCAAACATCCACAACATAAAATGTAATACCGAAACGACTTTTGTTTCATACGGCTTAAGATCTAAACAGCGGTTGCCACAATCATCCATTTCATTTCGCATTTAGGTCTAAACTTCTCAAGTAAATGCAAACATACGTGCCTTATACTAAGGTCAAAGTATTAGAAATACCGGCGCGTGTAACATACATTTGTATCGCGTTACGTAACTTGCTATACGACAATCACTTACAAGAATGGTTGACGTTTTATTACAGAAAGTTTGCTATTTAAACTTCATTTCTTTTCTTGATGACGTACTTATTTTTTATGAGGGAGAAATGATGCTTAATAGCTTTGGTGATTAACCTTTAAATGTCGATTGGTGAACAAAAATAACAACAGTTCACAGGCAATCTTAAATAAGCGGTTGATAGCAGTATTATTATTTAAATGTTTGTATTATATTGTGTAAACGAAAGAAACTATTAGTTTATTAGTTACTTTAAAGTCACCCTCTCCGCCCACTACTAATGCGTCCTGTGTTGCTGGGAACTCTACAGACATTCTAACAATGAACACAAAGATTAATTTTCGTCTGTGGTTTTGCCCGCGTGAATCTCATAAGAACATATACAGGTATTAAGGATAGCCAATGTCAATCTTCCGGGATATAATCTATTTCCTTGATAATTTTTATTATAATACGTTAAGCTGTTTAGATCTAAAAAGGCAAACATGGTAGCAGAGTAGTTTTCAGAATAGTAGAGCGTCGCTGATTTCAGCATGAATGGGCCGGCTCGGCCGGGGAAGGACTACCCTCTCACAGAATATCGACGTGAAATAGCAGTATTCGTACTGTTTTGTTTTGTTTGGTGAGTGATTGTGCCGGAGGCCCAATCATCCTCTATCCCCCTTCACACTCCTTCTCCTTCCTTTCCTACAGGGTCGGCAACGCGTAAATAATGCCTCTGGTGTTGCAGGCGTCTATAGGCTACGGTGACCACTTACTAGCAGGTGGGCCGTATGCTTGTTTGCCAACATTGTTGAAATAAAAAAACCCTAATTAAAATAACTATAGTCTCACGCCTATAACCTGGCAAAGGTAGACATGTATTTCACTCAAATTTTATTAGCTATTGTTTTAAATGCCACGTAATAAACGGCAACCCTATTATCATTTAACGAGCACCAGACTTCGTACTGCTACTCAGAATTTTTTGACCGGAGATCTCAATAACAATTAGTTTATATACAGCAGCAGCATCTATTGCCACTATGCCACAAAAGCAGTCTTGAAATTATTATAATTTAATAATATAGCTGAAATAAAATAGCAATCACAATTGAAATCAAAATCAAACTCTAAAACTAAACTAGTTCAAACTAAATTCCCGACGTTACAGTAACAAGTTGTCGCAACAACGTTCGAACATCACCGTCGGATATAATCTGTAAGTAAGTAAGGTAAGTCTAAAGCCGAATCCAGACTAATGAAGCATAACATTATGATTGCCACTCAGAAAAGTTTGTATAATTATGTGTCATGTCATGTTTCGTGAGATGTAAAGTGTGGAAGGCACACTTACTCTACACGAATCATGTATATATGTATTCCAGTTCTCTCAGACTCGAGACGCACCACAAAAATTAAGAAATGAGTGACCTGGTGACCTGAATCGCAGGCCTCGGCCTAGCTTGGGTACCAGTCTCCCACAATATTAAGCAATTTACTGTTACAGTGCTTAAATATTCTGGTGAGAAATAAATAAATTATTTATTTTTTATTTTGCTGTTTCATTCAGTTGCCAAATCTTATAAATTGAAAAATTCAAGCATTTTTTGTCAATCCATATCATAAACGTCCACACATACAATCGTCAGGAATAGTTGATTTCAGCATGAATGGGCCGGCTCGACCGGGGAAGAACTACCCTCTCACAGAATATCGATGTGAAATACCAGAATTCCTACTGTTGTGTTTCGTTCGGTGAGTGAGAGTGCCGGAGGTCCAATCACTCCCTTTTCGCCATTCCCGCTCCTTCTCCTTCCCACTTCCTTTCCTAAAGGGTAACGCGCAAGTGATGCCTCTGGTTTTGCAAGCGTCCATAAGCTACGGTGACCACTTACCATCAGGTGCACCGTAAGCTTGTTTGCCACCTTAGTTTTATAAAAAAAAAACGTACTCCGTCTAAAAGAGCACTTTAAGCGCTTTTGTATTCTCGCTAAAAACTGACAACCGATGGATTACCGTGAATGTTACATGTAATGCTTGTATTGCTAGAATTCACGTAACACGGTACATTACATTACGTTTCACAAGTCTGGCACCGGCTTAAAGCGACGCCGGCGTATGAATTATGAAAACTTTTGATAAATGTATTTAGCCTAATTTATTCTGTAAGAGTAGTAAAGGGGATAAAACAAAGAGATAGACATGGATTCGGGTTCTTAAATCTGGGAGACAAAGGCGATATCGTAAATTCGTAATCCTTTTTGGGAGTACGTTTGGTTATCAAATGTACTTATTGGGTTATGTTATGTAAGACATGTATTTATCTGTAATGATACATTTACTGCCTTTTTAGTTCTGTGGTATAAATTTATGGTTATGTTTGCGTACGATTGTGAAGTCTTGAATACGGGGTAAAGTCGGGCAGTTATTATGATTTGGTGCAAGAAAATTTGTAACTGTAGTTGAAGTTCTTTTTTGAATAATTGTATTTTATGATTCACTACACTGCCGTAGTTAATTTATTATCAACAGAATTTAAGTTTACCTGGAGAGTATATGAGTGACTAGTTTTGATCCGCGGTTGGGCTCTTGTGGTCTTGTGGTAAACAAAAATAACATAATCCCAAAGGAACCTTGCATTGTTTGTGATAAAAGCCTATGGAACTCCCCGGCCCATAAACTTACTTATATAGATACTATGCAAAAAGTTACGACGATTTGTCTACTACAGTTAATGAACTTAGAAACTATTTGTGACATTAACATTAAATGATTTAGAAACCTTAATGATCAGTTAAAAATTAAAATGAATGTTATTCAATAACGTATTATAAGTTGGTAATTTTCATATAAATATTGTTTTTCCTGTTGTTGTTTTTATCTGTTGTATTTTCTTTTGTTTAATTTTATTACTTAGTTTTTGCATGTTGTCTACCTGCCAGTAATGTGCATATTTGTAATTTGGGTAGCACATGTACTTTGAAGTCTCTTAATTTTATGTAAATGTTTGTGTTTACCCTGTAAATATGCCTAAATAAATCCACAAATATGAATTTAAACAAAGTCTACAGAAAATATAACCACCTGTTAAGTGAAACAACCCAAAATCGAATCTCCATCATAATACTGTAGACCTTTTAAACTTAGCAATTTTTCAACCAAAATTTGGCATGGGTGATAACTGATAAGATACCAAAAATTATGGACATTTATAAATGCAGGTTCATCTGTTTCTTGGCTTCCATTTATGACACGATGAACCCTGATATTCGCAATAGTCCTATCACGTAGCCACGTAGGAACCTTTTTTCTAAGACGATTGCTTATGGCGTATGAGGAAAACCGCCGCCTCTGGAGGCTCTCAAAAACAGAGCTTCTGATATTTCAAAAACAATAGTGATGAAAATGAACACGAAATGTTTTCGGCTTAATCTAAACGAAGGAAAAATTGTTTACGAAGCTTTCTATAAAAAAGAAAACGTTATTAAGGGCAATTGTATTGAGCGACTTAAAGTAAAGTAAGAACTGCTGTATGAAGATATTTTTATTACTGTAAGCTACAAAGGTAATGAGAACAACTTTAACGTAATGGAACGGAACTTTTAATTTAGTATCAGTATTTTTGACAATACATAGACTTTCGCCAGTTTTCTGGAGGGGTAGGCAGAGACTACTGATTTTCACTTGCTACGGTCCAAGAATTTTTCTCTTGCTTCATACACTAGCTTAATATTTTTCATGTTGGTCGTCGGTTAAAGGCACGTTTTCAATTTGGTAAGAGACCGTTCGCCGATTTTCCAAATGTTCTTGCAATTTTATGTATGACGTGAAGGTTTAAGAAAGGACCCATGCCTAGAATTACTAAAACTGCAGTGAAAACAACTGAGGTAGTTCCTTCTTCTGCATACATCTTCCAATCAATGGAGATTCTTAAGACACTAGCAAACAGACTTGCGTTGTCTTCCTGCAGTGAATAAGATTTCTAGACGCCCGCTTATGAAGTAATGCGATGTTCCGTGGTGCTATCAGTTCGGAGATCAGTAATATTTACTCCTTGCGTGGTCAGCTACGAAATATATTTTAAAAAATGTTTGCTATGCCCGTTTTATCATTAAGCGAGCTAATTATTTACTATCTTAGTAGTATAAAACTGCTTCGAAGTAATAAACTATTAAACACTACAGTGTTAATCTCTGCTGATTTTGTTCGTGATTTTAACTATTCTTATGTTTTTAAACCTCAAAGAGAAACTAATATCCACTAATTGAAAAGTCATGTTATTGGGAATACAATATATCTATATAAATTTGTTAGCCCTGGCATCTTAGTGTTTCAGTCCAGTCTTAATGTTTATTAAAAAAAAGCTTTTAAGTAATCGGCGTCTCCCTCATTCCACCTCTTTTAGAATTCAATTAGATTCAACGGAGTTTCCAATCACGGCGCCGTTGTTCGTCCCCTTCAGTGTCATAGTCAGATTTTGATGTTTGCCGATGAGAAATAAATAACTTCAGCTGACATAAATAAGTAAACTTTTGTGTAGAAACGGTGATGATAAAAGTCAAGGAGTGCTATCACTTTATGTTTTAAGTGTCAATGGCTCCAATATTTGTTTCCTTTTAATTATAGTTGCGTTAACATTGTTTAAGAAAGAGCTAACTTTTCAAGACCCTTCTAAGTTAATCGTCGATTGTATATTTAGCACAAAGGGTTAAAATAATAATGCTTATGTGATGTGTATATAAATAGCATGTGATGGTAAAAATTTAATTCAAATCAGTAGCATACGCGCTATGGATAAGTATATGGATTTCACTTGAACCAGAGCAGCCCAGCCCTATATAAGTTTGCCCTTAAATAACCATAGTGTTGTATCATACGTCAAGTATAGTCAAGTAGTATTTTCCAGGTTCCTGTTGGATAAGTTGTGCTGTTATCATGAGGAGTGTTATTGCCTCTTGCGCTGGAAACACAGCAATTCCCTTTTCGAAGGGTATTACACGTACTCAAAGGCTGCTATACTTAATCTTTTTTTACAATTACAGTGACAACGAACCATTCGTTGTTCCGTGGTTGTCACTGTAATAGTACAAAAATACCGAAAATAAAATAAAAAGTGCACATATATTTGAATTTATTTTATTCATTACTCTGACTACTTCATAATTATTGTTTCATTTTGCAGAAACCACTCTAAATGACTAAGCGCTCCCAATAGTTTAATTTAGGCAACCTAAATTACAATTTCGTTTAACAATCTATGAAAGCCAAATTACAATTATTTGCAAAATTTACAATTTAATTACTGGGCAAACATATCAATGATTTATTTTACAAACAACCCCTCTTAAAATGCCTAAAATTATTATACGCAGTTTGGAAACCAACGAGTGTAATTTAATGTTATTTAGACTGAAATTTGTTAATACGTTTATATGAAGTTTAAAATATCTTTAAATCTTATTATGAAAGTTGGAATCTAATTGACAGCTTACTTTGTTACAGACCAACAATTCGATTCCAAGTTTTACTTTTTTGGCTCGGGTTCTCGATTGCTCTCATCTTTTACATTATGCTTCGAATAGATAAAGAATAGAAAATAATTAAACTGTATTTATTATGTTCATATGGTCTGAGTACAATTGAAATACGTTTCTAGGTATATTAAGTTAGAAACGGTTACGTTTGCAATGAAAATATTAGTCCTATATTAAACAGGACTAAAATAAAATATGCTAAAATAATTGGTAGAACTCTAATAATTTTTTTTACTAACTGTTAGAATATTCATTTAAATTATTATTTTAGAAATACACTTCTTAGTAAGATTAAGTTTCAGATCATTGGATTTGAAAATTGAACGATGAAATATAATAATGTGATTAAATAAAATAACTATAACTATGAAATATATATATATAATAATAACTAATAAAGAATTTCACTGTAATAGTAGATTATTATTATATTTTCTCAACTAAAACTCTACTCGAATTAATAATTTAATTAACTTTCTATTCAGAATTTATTTCAAAGTTTTTATTTCTTATTACTATTTTAATATTGCATCAAATTTAGATGCCAGATGAACAATCAAATAAGCATCGCGACTTCTTCTCTCTTAGAAGATAGAGAAATCGCGACTAAGTAAAAAAAAACTATGATATGATCGAGGTCGACGAGGCTTAAAAAATGTGAAACTAAGTAAAGAATGTAAAATAAAGATAACCTAAATAAACTAGGAAAATCCAAGCAAGCTAGTCCGTTTACAGTTAATCTTAAAACAATATTTAAAAGACGCAATCAACTGCAAAAGATACAGAGACTTAAACACACTTTCCGTTTTTCAATCTTCCCTCTTGAAATAATATTTGCCATGACTCCCCCGTGATGTGCTCGTTAGCCTAGCTTTCCACTTGTGTTGAGTGTATTGACTTTGCCAGTTCGTTGGAGCCAAGAGGCAATGTTTTACTTTTTTCGAAGGCCGACGAGCGACGCGGAACAGAACAATTTTTTGTTTCATGTAGTGTTGAAAATTTGAGTGAATTGCAAATGCTGGCTGGTGCCATGTTTGTTTTGGGGGCTCCTGGATGATTAGGTATGATGTCTTTGTAAATTACGATGTTTGGATGCTTTACGGTTTTTCTTTGTGTAGCTTGTGAATACTGGCTGTAAATGCAATACAAATTAACGTTAAGCAAGGGAATTTGGAACTAGACCAAGCAAAAATAATTTCTTTGTCGTTTTGATTACAGCAATCAACCTTAGTTTGGGTCATTAAAAATGTTACCAGGTTTTTAGTAACTCGTTTTCTTATGTGTTTGTTTGATACAAATTTGGTTATCAATTATATGCATTTATTTTAATGCAGCGATAGCTCAGTGGAAAGACCAACAGACTGCAATGCATACGGTCTTGGGTTTGAACCCACGTCACGCAACTCTGACTTTCGGAAGTCATATGACTTTTCGAAAATATTTGCGTATTGATTGACAATTATCGCCTGCTCCGAGCTTCGTAGAGCAAGTTAAGCCGTTGGCCCCGGCTGCCATGAACATCTGTGACAATCGTTATTGGGAGAGTCAGTACCCTCTAATATCTTGACACTGGTCTAGCTTTAGGGTATCGTTAGCCTTCGGGTTGCAGAGGTCAGGTGGCAGCAGCTCCGTGTAAAAACTGATATCCAGTCAAATCCGGTTAGACCAGAAAAGCCGACCCCAAGTGACTTGGGAATAATAAAGGCTAAGAGAGAAGAAGACTTTAATAAGCCGGAGACTTTTCTTTTTGTGTACCGAGCGCAGTGCCAGATGTCATGCTGCTCCATCAAGAATTTTCTAACAGGATTTATGCTGTGGCACTAACAAGGCAGTCAATAATAAAGAAAATATAAAAAAAGAATAAACACAAAACGTCTGTGGAGTTTGTTTAACATTAATACACTTAGCATTAGCATGAGACATAATTTGTTTGTGCCATCTGCCAGTTTATCTACTGCCATAGTTGTTTAAAACATCAAAATAACGAACATTTTGTGAATGAGTTAAAAATACCCAGAGGGCCGGCGCGACCCTTTTAATTGCGAAAATTTGTCGCCCATAGGGACCAATTTGTTCTGCTATAAATTAGATTTTAAAAATACTAATAAAGTACGACAATGTTTTAAAGTGATTAATAATGCAAAGCTTTGAGTAAATAAAATGTATTTTGAAATTAAAAGCTGTGTTACGTTGTGTCTGTATTTAAAGCAGAAAACCTATGTTATGAAATCGTTGAGCGAAATAAAACATTGTTAAATACAGATACACATATTTTGTAGATATATTAAAATGTAAAGTTTAATAAATAAACAATACTGCTAATATTATAAATGTGAAAGTTTGTGAGGATGGATGGATGGATGATTTTTACTCTTCACGCAAAACAACTGAACCGATTGCGATTAAACTTAGCCTATATGTTAATCCAAGTCTTCAGCTATAATTAGCTGGAGACCTGGATTAACACATAGGCTACCCCTCATCCGACCTTTCTTCAGGGTGTTTAGGCCATACACAGCAAGCATGTAAGTGGAACATATTAAGAATAGATAAAAAAGAAAGGATATAATGACAGAATCATGGTCAAATCAAATCCGAGTCTTTGCCTACCATCGCAAGAAACACGTGTAGGCTTATGTATTTTTGCAAAATAAAATTCTCGATTCCAAAGCCTATTGACGAATCTTTGGTTATATTTAATATTTGGTTGTATTTAATATTTATCGTTTTATTCTGGAATCTGAATTAAAAAAAATAGTATAGCGGAGCGTAGCGGGACCAATCTACTGAAGATTGTTCTCGATGTATAGCAAAGATGGTTTTGTTCGAAAAATACGGAAACAATCCAAAACAATACGGGCATTACCAACCACCTTTGACAGGTAGCCGTACAAAGGTTTAGTGAAGAACAAATTCGACCGGATGCAAGAAGTCACTACAAATGTTGGGAATAGATGTCGGATTGGAAAGCAATTGTTTATAGATGTAATACTGAATAAAATAAATGTTCCGTACATCAATCTTTGATACATGTTTTATTGGAGATGCAGAGGAGATTATTGAAAAGACGTTTTAGGTTTGTAAGTGCAACTGGTGAAAAACGAGGACCTCACAAAGTAACCAAGATTTTCTATCACATATGTATAGTTAAAATGTAGCAGCGATAGCTCAGTGGGGAGACTAACAGACTGCAATGCAGAGGGTCTCGGGTTCGAACCCACGTCGCGCACCTCTGACTTTCAGAAGTTATATGACTTTTCGGAATTATGTGCGTATTGATTGACAATTACCGCCTGCTCCGTGCCTCGGAGAGCACATTAAGCCGTTGGTCCCGGCTGCCATGAACATCTATGGCAGTCGTTATTGGGAAAGTCAGTCAACCCTCTAATAACCTGACACTGGTCTAGCCTTAGGGTATTGTTCGGGTTGCGGAGGTCAGGTGGCAGCCGCTCCGTGTAAAAACTGATATCCAGTCAAATCCGGTTAGACCAGAAAAGCCGACCTCAAGTGACTTGGGAATAATAAAGGCTAAGAGAGAAGAGATGTATAGTTAAAATGATTGGCAGTTGTTTGTTGCTCAATCATGCTGGACCCGATGTGAGTTTTAATGTAATGTATAGCATGCAGGTAATATTAGGCCACAAATTAACACTAAGTCTTTTGCATGTGAAAGTTTTCTGGTTTGTGAGTATTAAAGTTTTATAAGTTACATTTACATACGTTGCTAGATTCAGGCTTAGTCTACCGGCGTGCTATATTTATTATAATCCTTTTGGCAGTTTAGGATACATTTAGTAAGCAACATGTCAACGACGAACTATATCATTATCAAGATTTTAACTGCACAGATGGCGACACTGTCACTAAGTTGTGTGTTATAGGTTCGAATCTTACACAGTTACTCGACAAATAGTTGTTCCGAAACCACGTGTTATTTGTACCTATCGTTTGAATATTTGTAAAGTCCTTCATGACACAGGAATTATTCCTAGTGCGGTACTTTTTCTAAAATATTGTTTTTCTTATAAATAACCTAGTCAGAAATTCTTACAATCTAAATCAAATCAACAAAAAGCTCTTTGCTAGCGTACTTACGAATTCTTTCCATGTTTATAAATCCGAGCTTATATAATTGTCCTCAAATCCACGAATTACAAAAAGAACACTTCATTATTTCGTACCACCGTAAAATTTTAATTTGGCTCCTAAATCTCTTACAAAAGTCAAGTTCTGATGAAAATAAGACGCTTACCGTCTAAAAATCCACTTTATTAGCATATAATGAGCTACTCAGTTTTTCATAGCTAAAGATTTAACGACCACGCTGAATACTTACTTCACACCAATTCATTTATTCTTATTTATTTAAATTACGCCAACATTCCTTTTCATTTTTGCTTTAGTACCTTTCTTTGAATGTCAAGTCGACGATTTGTGTGAATGTAGCGATTTCTATGAATGTTGCTTTCACAGCGTATAAATTGTCATAGACTTATGTTAAATTAAATGAAATATTCAAATAAAATTGTATACTATTTATATTTGTGTAGTACATAATCAAAAGTAATTATATATTTTAAATAATTTTAAATGTGAATTTCGCAGGCGGTATTTACGTATGTATCTTATGTGGGAGCCAGTCAGTGCAGACCGGCGACACTTCGACCCAGTGGGATCTTTTGTGTCGACACTCTCCCAATAACGACTGCCATAGATGTTCATGGCAGCCGGGACCGACGGCTTAACGTGCTCTCCGAGGCACGGAGCAGGCGATAATTGTCAATCAATACGCACATAATTTCGAAAAGTCATATAACTTCCGAAAGTCAGAGGTGCGCGACGTGGGTTCGAACCCGAGACCCTCTGCATTGCAGTCTGTTGGTTTCCCCACTGAGCTATCACTGCTCAGTAAGAACGGTAAGGACTTATCTTTGCATGATGGGCTTCATAAATATCGAATTGATGTATTGGTAAAATATGTTATATCGAAATAACCAATTCTCTTTATTAAGAGAATTAGAATATCCTTATGAGTAACTAGCGACCCGCTCCGACTTCGCTCGGGTAGTATAAAGTCTTAACAAATTAAACACCTAAGCCTTCCTCATGGGTCACTGTCACAAACAAAACCCCATGACGTCTGTCTGTCTGTTCGCGATAAACTCAAAAGCTACTGAACGGATTTTCATGCAGTTTTTACCGATAGACAGATAGAACAAAATAAAAGAAAAAGCATAGCTCACTTCTCTGTGATCATGTAATAGTCATGGCAAATGTGCTTGCTATGTACAGACACATTCAAAATTATATTTAAACTTATCAGTCATGATAGACGTAGCGCTTGACATATGCTAGGTTTTGTTTCACAAGTGTCTACGGTAAATATGTATCGTCACGGCTCCAATCCAAAATCGATGTTCGATCGAGGATGTTCGATTCGATGAAAGAGGGTTATTAGCTAAGGAATTTCGAGTGAACTGTTTTCACTCCGCGTGAAAATATTATAAACATGGGAAGTCATGCACTAATCCAGCCGCAGCATTTAGTGAGCGCCCCCTACACAAGTTGTGTGCAAAGAAGTGGATGTCACGCGGCGTGACATATACTTCTCTGTACTGTGCTACGCATAGTAGACATCTAGCGCTGACTTTCTTCAATCTAAATATATTAGAGTTATAGATACTACTATTTAAAAATTCATTAATATTGTATTGGATAACGGTGATTTTGAAGCAACCTTCACCACACTCATCCCATTTTCACAATCGATCAATAACATAGAGACCGGTTGGAAATAAAACTCGTTTAATGTTTTGGCCAAACATATAAAACGCTCCGAGTCTTACAGAAACAAATATCTAACCATCGGCACGTGTATCGGCTTTTCTAAATTCAATTTAATTTCTAGCCAACTGGATAAATTGTAAGAAGAAAACTCTTTTTATAAACTAGCTGTCACTTGTGACTTTGTTTACATCTTTAAATACTGTATTGCTTTCCTCAGGACTCGCTGCAACTCTATGCTAAATTGCATCAAAATCAGTTCAGTGGTTCGTAAACATAAACAGCGAATAGAGATCATACTTATGTTTTAATTTAACTTAGCGTCTGCCTGTGGCTTTTCCGTCTCAATGCCACGGGAATGCATATAGAAAAAGAATTTAATATTTTGGTACAAAAAACACTGGCAGAAAATTAAAATGGGCCGTTGGTACAGCACTGGGCGCGTAGACATGTGGGTCCAGACGTATATGTCGTTAATTAGTTTTGTTTATTTAGATTTAGTACTAACAATGATGAATTATGACTTACGGCTCAGAGACGTGATCGCTCACTATGGGCCTCATCAGAAGGCTCAAGGTCACGCAAAGGGCGATGGAGAGCGATATACTAGGGGTTTTCCCGCGGGATCAAATCAGAAATGAGGAGATCCGCAGGAAAACTAAAGGACATAGCTCTCCGGATAGCCAAGATGAAGTGGCAGTGGGCAGGGCACATAGCACGCAGAACCGATGGCCGTTGGGGCAGAAAGGTTTTGGAGTGGCGATCACGCACCATAACACGCAGCAGCGGTAGGCCTCCACAAGGTGGACCGTCGACCTGGTAAGGGTCGCGGGAAGCGGTTGGATGCGTGTGGCCCAAAACCGGTCTGTGTGGAAAACCTTGGGGAAGGCCTATGTCCAGCAGTGGACATCTTTTGGCCGAGATGATGAGTACTAAAAATAGTCTAATAATAAGGTGATACTAACATTATGGATCATTGGTCTGAAGTAAAAATATTATTATTATTATATCGTCTGGTCAGCACTGATAGCGTTGTGAATTACCTATGCCTTGCCAATAACACTGCGCCAAGTATGGATAGTTTGAAACCCACACAAGAAAACAAAATTTGTGAGCCATAAATTGTTCTTTCGAGTCTAAACGTTCTTTGAGTTCATTGTTTAAATGTTTGCAAGGTAATTGCAATACAATAATTATTGCAGAACTATTTTTATACATTTAAGATGGCACAGAAACGCGTAGGTGATAGAACTAAACATACTCAAATACTTTTATTGAATCTTTCACGAAACAAAAGAACAACCGCTATAGCAAAATCGCTGACATACCAGCGATACAAAAACGCTGTGTCTAATATCTTAAAAGACACATTATTGTGTACACGCTGCTTATTCGACAATAACGCGGGTTCATTCGTTTTACTCAGACCCCTAGTGACATGTGTCCTTCGAGCGGCGTAGAAACTAAGTCGAATTGATAAGTGGCAATGTTGGTTGCTACTGACAAGTGGAAACATTTGCTGTTGTATTGCTCGGCAACTTTGAATAGCTTAGATTTCGGTGTGTGATTTCTAGTGGTCTCGTAGGTTTAGTGTCGTAAGTTTTGGTCATGTTTTGGTTCTTCGTGTTGCGTAAAGTGCTATTAGATATTTGTTGGGCAATTTGTAAAGTGCGACATTAAGTGAGCCTTAAAATAAGTTTGGCGAAAGCTGTGCTTAAAACACTTATGTTTGACCATTCGGGAATATAAACCTTATGTATTTATTTATTTACTTTATGTAGTATGTATCTTATAATTTAATTTCTAAGTCAAAACTAAACCCGTCGCACTTGCCATGGTAATATAGCTTGGTAATTACTTAAACTATTGTGCCATTCATACAAACAATCAAATCGTCTAACTAAATTATCGAATAAATAAATAGGTATTATCATACATAATTATATTAGTTTTATTGCCAACGAATAATCTATAGATATATATAAAAATCTCGTGTCACAGAGTTTGTGGTCGCACTCCTCCGAAACGGCTCGTCCAATTGTTATGTTTTTTTTTATGTATATTTGGTAGGTCAGACGTAAAGTATATGTCATATCACTAGGTGAGTAGGGTATCTCTATCAAATGTATTTATATGGCAGAATAAAGTTTACCGGGTCAGCTTATCTATATATAAAAATGTATACGTATATCTTTATTAGTTGGAAAGAAGGTAATGTTCGATGTAGGTAAAATTGTGATAAGCATTTTATTATGGGAAGGTCTGTGATGGTTTCTGATAAAAACGCTGGGCATTAATTACATTCTCACTCGCTTCCATCGCGCCACTGAGAAAATCTTGACATCAAAACCCATTGCCCGACTCACGAATTGAACGAGAGACTTCATGAACAACAGTTGCATACATCGACGTAATAACTATTTTTATATAAATAGTCATACATATTTCGACCTTTTAGGCCACAAAACATGTTTAATATCTAAATAAAATCCACTTGAATCGTAAACGGTATTCGTAATACCTATTCGTTCTCACTTCTTAGGGGTCCAGGTATACCCACGTCCACTCGTGGTCACAAATACCTTCCATATTTCACACTCAGTCGTGGCCTGAAATTCAAATAGGGTACGCACGCACATTAGCTTACGTGAATGGAGGAAGTTTGCATACAGATTACTTATTATTTATTTTATATTATTAATTATATTATTATTGTATTTATGTTTAAAACAGACAAGAGCAGCGATAGCTCAGTGGGGAGACCAATAGACTGCAATGCAGAGGGTCTCGGGTTCGAACCCACGTCGCGCACCTCTGACTTTCGGAAGTTATATGACTTTTCGAAATTATGTGCGTATTGATTGACAATTATTGCCTGCTCCGTGCCTCGGAGAGCACGTTAAGCCGTTGGTCCCGGCTGCCATAAACATCTATGGCAGTCGTTCTTGGGAAAATCAGTACCCTCTAATATCCTGACACTGGTCTAGCCTTAGGGTATCGTTAGCCTTCGGGTTGCGGAGGTCAGGTGGCAGCCGCTCCGTGTAAAAACTGATATCCAGTCAAATCCGGTTAGACCAGAAAAGCCGACCCCAAGTGACTTGGGAATAATAAAGGCTAAGAGAGAAGATTTATGTTTAAAACAAGGTTTGGTCAAAACCAGTGGGTTCGTTTTTAGATTGATTGCAAAGATGGTTAAGTGTTCCGAGGTCACATCAAATGGAGGTTAATATATATCTCTGAATTATTCTGTTCTAAGTTTATTTTATTTCATTGAGTCGTTACAAAAACAGATAAAAGATTAGCAGTTACAAATAATGGACTTAATAGTACACAATGAGTAAATCTGGCATTCAGTTACATTCGTACACAACACTTGCAATATATAAAACGTATGAAAAACTGTTTATATATGTATAAACTGTTTAAAATAATAATA
Organism: Catocala fraxini; assembly: GCA_930367265.1. Taxonomy (NCBI): domain Eukaryota; kingdom Metazoa; phylum Arthropoda; class Insecta; order Lepidoptera; family Erebidae; genus Catocala; species Catocala fraxini. The sequence continues at coordinate 27,709,000 of OV884028.1, read as the reverse complement.
ATAATAATATTCTACCACATACACACACACCGTCTAGCCCAAACTAAGCAGAGCTTGTACTATGGGTGCTAGACAATGGATAAACATACCTATATACTTTTTTTTTTTGTAAATACATACATAGAAACTCCCAGACCAAGACAAACATCCATGTTCATGCACACAAATGTTTGACTTGTGCGGGAATTGAAGCCGCGACCTCAGGCGTGGCAGTCGGTTATACTAACCACTACGCCATCGAGGCCGACAAATATTGATACAAGAGCTTAAAAATGAAGAATACATGATAAATTACAATAAAAATATAAAAGATATACCTACAAGATTGGGTACACTAATAAAAGCACAGTTTTGTTGTAGTTGAACAGAAAAGATTTAAATATGCTGAATTTCATATCAGTTTGAGAGCAGATAGAAATATAGATTTTACACATTCTGTACAGTAGGTTATTCTGAGATACATTGTTGTTGCTTGTAGGAACATTACACAATTGTGGAATACGCACAGATCGCGTTGGTATTTTAATATATAAGTTTTGAAGAAGGTACCATACCATACATTGAACAATTTACGATTTTATGTAAGGTGCGGTGCACAAGTCGCTTATCCATTTTCTAACTAAAGTGATTAAGGAAATTTTGCGCCTAAGCCCATATTTTGAGCACATAGTTCTCACAAATCGACTCTGTATGGCCTGTATCCGATCTACATAATATGTATATTATAAATTGGAGACCATACAGGTGAACAGTATTCTACAATACTTTTTAAGAAAGAGCAATATAAACTAGAAGTTGGTTAGTTTAAATGGTTTTGCGGTTCGAAGCATAAAGGATAATATGCGATTGACCTTACTGCATATATAGTCATAAGTGAGGTCTAAACGATAAAGCGGAATCAAACAACTCCCCCAATTTGTGAACCATATCAGCTATAATATGATAACGTGTAATACATTACACTGTCCCACTGCCGGACACTGGCCTCTTCCCACTGTGAGGAGGGTTAGTCCATAGTCCACCACGCTGGCCTAGTGCTTGTTGGCAGACTTCACATATCTTCGAGAACATTATGAGGAATTCTTAGACATGCAGGTTTCCTCACAATGTTTTCCTTCACCATTAAAGCAAGCGAAAATTTAGTATTTAACACGCATATAACTTCGAAAAGTCAAAGATGCGCGCCTTGGGTTCGAACTCGAGACTTCTGCGTATTTTTATTTTTCGTAAACGTAATGACATGACACTTTTTTGTATTTAGCGACATGAAATTGCTGTCATACCAGTTCACAATTGTATCCATATCTGCCTGAAGCACTGACTTCATATATTATTGAAGACTGTTCGCAATCACATTGATTGGCAATTCATTTAAATATTTTTATATCATCAGCAAAAGCTTAGCATTCCCTTTTAATTCTGTTTACCAGATCATTAATAAATATTAAAAATTAAAATTATTAATATCCATCTTAGATGATAAACAAGAAAAAGGTTGATAATATATCAAGTGTTACTATATATAGATAAAAGTATACATACAATGAATAAACTATTTACCACAGTAAATATATTAATAAAAATATATCTTTTATGAACAAACTCGCCTCTATTAGATATTGAAAATATAAAAAGCAGAAATAGTACGCAAATATACCTTTCTACATGTAATATTATCAAGATTTTTTACGAGTGGTAATTGTACAAGGATAAAATGTTTAACTCAATCTCGAATCAAACCGTATTCTAAAAACCGTAAATTCTCGCAGCATTTTTCAGTAAAAGCTTTCAATTAAAATGCTTTAACATTGCACCGAAATTGCAATCCATAATTCAAGTACTATCAATACACCTTCGAAAGCGTAGCGGAGCATAAAATTACATGGGAGCTCCGAATTGATTGATATTGATAAATATTGATGATTGATAGTAGATAGCCGATGAGTTCGTTAATTAATGGAATATAGATACCCATTACTGTAATGCATTTACTGTGTCTTGAATTGGCGTGTGCGAGGCGAATAAACTGTAATTTTTATTATTATATATACTTGCGTCCGGCCACAAAACATATAACATATATTGAAATTAAACTGCTATATACGGATTTTATCGCGTTGTTTATTTGACACTTCATTACAAAATTTTGATAATTTTTTTTATATAACCTATATTGTCGGCCTCGATGGTGAAGTGGTTGGTGTAACCGACTGCCACGCCTGAGGTCGCGGGTTCGATACCCGCACAAGTCAAACATTTGTGTGCATGAACATGGATGTTTGTCTTGGTCTGGGTGTTTCTATGTATAATATGTATGTATGTACAAAGAAAATTATATGTATGTTTATCCATTGTCTAGTACCCATAATACAAGCTCTGCTTAGTTTGGGCTAGATGGTGTTGTGTGTATGATAGAATATTATATTATATTATTATTATATAGGTTCAGAAGATAAGCAAATAGCTTAGACTACGATCGACGTTAGAAAGCTACATAGTGTACGAATTATTCGATATTATTTCGGTAACAAAGCAGCAACCCATTACCAAAAACCCATAAACCCAAAAGAAATATATCGAACAGAACAATCCCAACTAAAATTCGCATACACATCCTCATATACGTCAGATCAAAGCGACATTAGCATGTTTTATTTACAAAGTGACGGATAACTTTCTAGCTCAGTGAAACAACCTCTAGGTATTAGAAACTCATTTAATAAAACAAAGCTTATACCTTTGAAAACTATTATAAAATTAAGTGGAAACTGTGGTCGGGTTTATGACAAGGATTGTGGAGCTTTTACTGGGCGGCCTTGCTATGATAATGTTGATTCTATACCGTTTAGAAATGATAGTTTTAAATAGGATAATGATTATAAGATGGTAATTCAATATCGGAGACTATAATCATGACGATGCAAAGGACTATCAATATATTTATTCTAACAGAATCTTCTAACAAGTTTTTATTTATACTATGTGCTTTTTCGATTATAAAAAACCAAAATCATGAAATAGTAATTCGGAATTTACGTAGGTAATAAGTGACAGTAGTCTTATCTTGTCATCGAGAGGTTAGGTTCGATTGCCGCCCATAATTCTATCGACATAATTAATACCAGCCTAAAACTTAAAAATAAAGTTTTGTCGGCCTCGATGGCGTAGTGGTTAGTGTAATGGACTGCAATGCCTGAGGTCGCGGGTTCGATTCCCGCACAAGTCAAACATTTGTGTGCGTGAACATAGATGTTTGTCTTGGTCTGGGTGTTTCTATGTATATTATGTAAGTATTTACAAAAAAAAAGTATGTATGTATGTTTATCCATTGTCTAGTACCCATAGTACAAGCTCTGCTTAGTTTGGGCTAGATGGTGTTGTGTGTATGTGATAGAATATAAAATTTATTTATAAGTTTACTATGTGTTATTTCAGGGTACGCTTTATTCGTGTGCGAAGTGCCAATCGAATTTGTTTAACAATTTAAGCGTGAGTAAGTAACAATCATCTAAAATTGTCACTAACTTTAACATCCTAACTATCCTTACTAATAATTAATATTAAATACGAATGTGGATTTGTTTGTTTGTTATGCTTTTACGCCTTAACTACTCGACAGATCATCATGCAATTTTGCATACACGTTGTCAGGGTATAGATATATATTTTATAATACACATATATGTATGACATTATTGCAAAACAGTATTACTTTTTTACTATTTACTAGAGTAGGCAATCAAATTTTTCAAGAGCAAGCGTACGCATAAATTTGAAGTATGTCTATGTCTGCTGGGAGGCTGAAATCAATTTTAATTTATAATTATGTTATATAGACAAACGGGAAACTAATTCATACTAAAATAGTGGCGTTCGAGGCGTTCTGGACAAAGGCCAGGTTAAGAGCACCTTGTACCGACGGGCGTGTATGAGGAATGTGATGAAAGTGAATGAAGCCAGAGAAGTGTGTCAGGATCGTAGCAAATGGAAATCCGTAGTCTCTGCCTACCCCTCTGGGAAACAGGCGTGAATCTATGTATGTATGTATGTAAGATGGTGGATATTATTTTTATTAAAAGTACGATTCCCGCACGTAGGATAATAATCGACGGGTCGCGGGTTTTCTGGAAAAGGTAACAATCACAAAGAATAACCAGACTCGATACTATATATTTTTAATCACACAATCGTCGGACCCGACATTACACTATAGCGTAAATGATTAAAATGTGTGTTTTAAGGAATTATCGCAATACTACTAGTCTCAAAAATCTAAATCTGCAAGTGATGATGTTGAGAATAAATAACCAATTGCAAAACCGTCACCACCTAAACCCTAATAAACTAAACCTTAAAAGGAAAATATAAAAATAGTACGCAGCGATGTCGGAAGAGTTTCAATGTTATGATAATCATCATCCCATTTTCCCCGGAGTATTAAAGTCTGCCAAAGTACAAACTGTCTTCAAAAGGTCAAATGTAAGGCGTTTGACCCCGGCAATTCGACGAGTGAAAATGACGGGCCATTGGTACGATAGTTACACTTTAACTTTATTATTTTTCCTTGCCCTTTACTATGTTTAAGGAGATAATGGTGTATTTCTAGAAACTTAGATAGTCGTTGTTTGTTTATAGTGAAAACGTTTCTTATCTGAATGTAAATTCTATTGAAGCAATTTTTAATCTTAGGATCGAAGAGAAGTTGCGTTTTTTAGGCTAGTGTTAATTTACGGCATGTATCGTAATGTTTGCACACAATCGTGAGGTGTGGTTCGAACTTAAATCGAGGAAAGCGTTATTGATTTCTTGCTAGGGTTTTCCGGCTGTAACAGGAAATGTAGAAATATGTCTAGTGGTCAACATATGTAGGTGCCATGTTTTGCATCTAAGGTAATTGAACACAGAGGCAAATTGTAATACCTGACGCAAGACCAATAATAGTTTAATTGGTAAAGCTAAGACACGGTTTATCAAGGTCGCAGTTGCATATCCAACTTCATGGAATGTCATTTTTCTTGTTAATAATTTAACTTTATAGGGATTTTATCGCGTTGTTTTTAATACATTATTGAAAAAATATTATCTTGAACCGCTACTGTTAGAGTTGAATTTGCTATTTAAATTATTTAAATGTAAGATTACAATTTCTCCGACGTATCGGTTGCTTTTCAGCAGTCATATTCTCGGGGAGGCTAGCTTTGTCAGGTATATTCCCTATGTATTTACTTATACCAAAACATAGCTTATTATAAACCGAATTTAAAGTTGTTATACATCACATTATTAAAGCAGCGCCGTAGGTAGGGACTCAAAGCGGCTAGCGGCGACCATTTCAGTTAGCAAACGTCATATTTTGAATAGCCCGTCACGGGCCTGGCCGACTTTGTAATTCAAATCCACAGCGGTACAGGCGTTAAGGCGATGCGATATTAAAATTATGGAATATTAGATTAGGGTAACTTTTGACTTCAGATGAAGGTGTTTCTCGAGGTACTTTTATTATAATTTTTGTGTAAGTTAGCTTGTATTTTTATTTGCTTCGTAATATTGTGCCTGTTTATCGTTGAGAGTTTAGATTTAGGTGGTTGGTTTACATTTTCACAGCAATATTATAGGTAACCTATTACAAATAGCCTATTGCATGCCTAATGAGATTTATTTTTCTATACTTCTACTTTTAAAACCTTTTTTGTTTTATTACTGCAATACAGAATTGAATTATTATTATTTATATTGAATTTAAATTAAGTCCCACGTAAAAGATCGTGTATGGTACGGTACCAAACACCCTTTGACTAATACGATGCTATTGAATGATACGAGTAGATAGGTTATAGAATATGTATATTACTGATAAAGTTCTAAGGCTAAGTACAAACCGATAGAAAATGCTAATTGATATAATGATAGTGAGTTACACGCGACGCGGTTGTTGACCGGTAGTGAACTGATTTTTATATAAAACTAATGAATTATGAATGCGTTGTGGGGAAAATGCTAACATAATATAAAGTAATTTTGCAATGTGCGGTTGCACCGTACAGATCGTATCTGAATTTCTTCTATGTTGGTTGGTGGTGAGCCTATTACGTAGTTGAGGAGACTGAAAACCACATAACTCAAATGTAGGCATGCAACACAATATTCTTGGGCAGCAATATTTTGTGGAATGAGGATACAATCTCAGTGAAGCTACTCCAGTTACAGGGAATCCACAGATTTAACAGCTAGACTCACGTAAAAGTCACACGGCCTTCAATTATCATGGCAGTTGCAGACGAATAATATTTCTTTATAAATAAAATTATTTTATAACTTATTTTGTTATTTATATTATTTTTCTTTTTTGTTGCAACGCTTCGCCTTCACCGAAAGAAACAGTTCTGAAGTTAAGTCAAAATCGTTTATTTATATCCTATTTGTATCCACAAACTTAATAAACCACCATACACAATATACACCTGGAATTAATATCAGCGTGTCGCAATTACCCAAAGACATGATTACACAATTATAATTACACGTAATCTGTACGTAGAACGATGTTAAAATTTAACAAGAAAATCACTTTGGAACCCTCGTTATCCAACATGAGTGTTACTTGATACTAAGTGAGGGTTATGAGCGAGATCATGTTAAGATTACCGTTTAAATGATATTCGAGGAAGTGTAGGTAATATACATTTTTGTAGAAATGATGGTTTCATTTATTACGTCATACATAATTATAAAAAGGACGAAAGGTTGTGATGAAAGTGTATGTATCTTATGTGGGGGCCAGTCAGTGCAGACCGGCGACACTCTTCGACCCAGTGGGATCTTTTGTGTCGACACTCTCCCAATAACGACTGCCATAGTTGTTCATGGCAGCCGGGACCGACGCACGAGCAACGATAGCTCAGTGGGGAGACGAACAGACTGCAATGCAGAGGGTCTCGGGTTCGAACCCACGTCACGCACCTCTGACTTTCGGAAGTTATATGACTTTTCGAAATTATGTGCGTATTGATTGACAATTATCGCCTGCTCCGTGCCTCGGAGAGCACGTTAAGCCATCGGTCCCGGCTGCCATGAACATCTATAGCAGTCGTTATTGGGAAAGTCAGTACCCTCTAATATCCTGACACTGGTCTAGCCTTAGGGTATCGTTAGCCTTCGGGTTGCGGAGGTCAGATGGCAGCCGCTCCATGTAAAAACTGATATCCAGTCATACCCGGTTAGACTAGAAAAGCCGACACCAAGTGACTTGGGAATAATGAAGGCTAAGGAGTACTTAAACAATTAATTACTAAATCGAATTCTGTGGTTAATCATTAATTTTATTAACTAGTATTTAATTACTATAAATAGCTTAAAAATATGGCAACAGTATAAAGAAAGATTTGCTATCAGTTGATTGATTTCCTTGCAGCATGTTATTGAGTGTTTATGTTGAGAAATTATCAGTCGCCGGTTGGGGTTCAGAAATTGGTCCGGTACACAATATTCTATCACGTACTTACAGCATCATCTAGCCCAAACTAAGCAGAGCTTGTACTATGGGTACTAGACAATAGATAAACATACATAATATACTTTTTTTTGTAAATACATGCATATTATACATAGAAACACCATGTCCATGCCCAAGACAAACATCCATGTCCATGCACACAAATGTTTGACTTGTACGGGAATCAAACCCGCGATCTCAGGCGTGGCAGTCGGTTACACTAACCACTACGTCATCGAGGCTACCGTATTACGTGGTACGTAACTGGTAAAATGGTGAAGTGTATGTGAAGCATACGTTACATACACTAGAATTTTGCATTAAAATTCCCAAAGTCCATCTCGGGCAACGAACCCGAAAACGTTTAGCCTGCAAACGTAAACAGAGTAAACTTATGTGTCGGTATCAACGGACCAATAAATGCATGGGCTTTTCATATACGAGTAGGTAGGGTAGCAAATAAAGATACTTATTGACATTAAGCTGATAAGTATATTGTATGAGCATTAGCTAAGCGACTATTTTAGCATATGACCTGGAGATCTAAAGCAGACTTCGATCATGAACCATATATTCCTTAAGTCATTGGTATACAAAATTCTCATATAACTATACATTTTTCACATAAATGGCATGTTAAATCCATGTGCTGATATTGCTTTAAGTTGGCGCCCGGCCGACATTTTACAGCGGCCCCAGCCTGAATGTAAAATACGTGAAATATCAAACTTATTATGTGGCGACGAAATAAGCGTAATGGCTTAAGCGATTAAGGCGATCCGCAGACGACAGTTTTTTCCAATGGACAGAGAAGTCCTGTTCTGTCTGTTATCGCCCGCGGTTCGGCAGGCAGCCGAGTTCGATAGCCAATGTATCGGACTAGGCGGGGTATGTTTGCATTCTTCATGTGCGTTGTTGTATAGGGTATCATATGCGGTGATCTCTATTGCCTAGCGGATCGTCTAAATTGGGACTAAATGATGGTACTTTGAGCTCATTCACCAATAACAAAAATGTTTCGAGTGCTTCAAGATATCCTTATACTTTTAAGTTGAGACGAATACCATCGAACATATACAATACATACATACAATAAGTCTCCTTGCGATCATGGCTGCTGAAAAGCAACCAAAACGTTGGAAAATGTAAAATTAAATCTACATAAAACTGTTGTTTATAATTAAAATAGCTTAAATAGAAATAATCAGCAACTAGTAATAACAGTGTCTAACAATATAAATTTAAAGTTTCAAAATTATGTAATAATAGTATTTTATAAAAAACTAGCTGACCCGGTGTACTTCGTATCACCTATCCAAACTAATTTTTCTATATTTTCTCACCGTTCAAACCTTCCCTGGACTACGACAAACATTTCAAAACCAAAATCAGCTAAGTCGGCCCAGCCGTTCTCGAGTTTTAGCTAGACAAACGAACATCAATTGATTTTTATATATATAGATAAACAACGCGATAAAATCCGTATACAGTAGTTTAATTTCAATAATAATTACAAACTATATAAACAGCGAACTAATGTAGTTTTCATTGATTCTCATTACTTTGTTCTCATTCATTATGTATAACTTTCATATGATCCGGAAAAAGCACTGTAATTCTAAATGTGTAACTTTACACACACAGTGTCAAGCCTTTATCCCCGAAAGTAGAGGGTAGAAGATAGATATATTGCACCAGCAACATCAATACCATAAAATAATAAAAAATTGTGTAGGGTGTAGGTACTAAACATTTGGTTAAGTATAAAGATCAAATCCACAATACTTAGCGTATTATGCCACCCGTGCAGTTAATATTGTTTCACGTTTACTATTTCAAGCATATATACATATACTTAAATTAGCATTTTCCTACAAATGTTATCGTGCTGAATCACATCCAGGATTTACAAGATTTAAAATTTCCTTTGATTTTCTATAAAACTTGTTAGCGTCTAACATTTCTATAGCGATTTTAAATTCCAGTTTTCAAGTTTCCTAAACATGTACGAAGAATCAATTTTTACGAGACGATCAGTGCCATAAACACTCACTAAAAATCTTTTATCCTGAACGCCATAAGCGCCTTGACATTCTTAAATATCATTGACCTCTGCACTCACTATCATAAATCGCTAATATCATAGCCATACACTTAGAGCTAACAAGAAAAACACATTTGTGGCTGGTGGAAACTTTCGCATCAAGGCGGAGAATTCAATGGGGGCTCTGGTGTGACGAAAGGTTTATGTTCCGATTTTGATGGCCCGATCTCGCGACGTTATTGAATCCGGCCCTGGATTAATTGAATTTGCAAGTTACCCTACAATGCGAGGGACTGGCAGGTTATTAAGAAATCTCTAGACAAAAATGAAATAAAAAAATATTGAATATTGCGCTCGTGTGTGTTGTGTGTTGTTGTGTTTCAGTTGGGTTTATTGTCATCAATTTGATACGATGAACGTCTGAAGCTTGATAATTTGTTTAATATTTTAACTAATATTATAAATCGTAATGTGAGCTTTTAACTATACGACCGGTCATCATGAAATTTCACATACTTGTTGGCAAACGTACATAAAGGGACATAGGTCATCTTTCATCCGGATAAAATATACTGTTCCCGAGGTATACAATTTTATTGACAAATGTACATTCGTGCGAGCGATGTCACATCCAAATCTAGCCTCGCCATAATTACGAAGAGGCTTGAAATAATTTAAAGAACTAACACTTTTAACCCACATGAAATAAAAATAATTGGTGTATAATAAAACATGACATTAGTGACATGTTTAAATTTTATATATCGCACGCCCAATGCAATAAATGCGTAAGCAGAACATACTAAATTTAGGAGAGACCAAAAAACTGTTTGATCTGATATACTCATTATAATAGTATACTTGTAAATAAAATTAGGTGTGTTTTTATTTAATTTCAAGTATATAAGTAGTCTATAGACTATTAAATGAATAAAATACCAAACTTATTATGACGCGACAAATGGTTTTTTATGAATTTTCATGAAATCACGACGTGACAATTTGACCTTATGTATTGGTATTTTCACTATTCGAATTTGCTATAAAAATCGACCTCATTTTACGCCATTATTCCTTTATTTAAGATACCCACATACAAAGACTCAAAGGGTACGTGGAGGTGTATTAAATACACTCACTTTTCAGGAGGTGTGCTTAAAATCTCACATAATAAGAGGCTACTGCTGTCTAAGTAACAGGTCCTCAAAATATGAAATTAAAAGTATATTCTCTTACATTTTATAATACAATTTGCCTATACTTGCTTCTCATTAATTAAATAGTAGCATTTAAATAATATTGCATAATTTGTTGTAATCCTAACTATTATTATAAATGTGAATGTGATTTTTTTTGTAACGCTTTCACGCCTTAACTAATCGACTGATCATCATGAAATTTCGCACACGCGTTGTCAGGGGAACAGAAAAGGACATATATAATACTCCACGACCTTTTGCCAGTAACAACAGTAGTAAGTCCCTAAAATTATTTTTCCCTGAAAAAGTACTTTTAGGGACGTTCCTTTAAGCGAGCAAAGAGGCGGGCAAAAAGAGTAAAACTGATGCTTTAGTGTCCATATTTTTAACGTGTACGTCACATTATTTTTACATTCAATAATAGATATCAATTCATCTAAATGTAAAAAAATACCAATAAACGAATATTAAAATCTTATTCCATTTATCACAAAACCTGTATCACAAACGAGAAGCATTCAAATAATTCAATATTTTCGTCCGTCTAATCGTTACACTGTATCTCGAACGATTCGATTTAACTTAAGTGCGACTCAGATTTCAGTGGGAGTCTCGATGACAGCTACGATTACGTCACTTTCCTGTCATGGCTGATAACTGGACTGGTTCTATCTCATTTATTCTGTATTGCTTCAATATCTATACAGTTAAGTCTCGCTTGTTTGAGTATATTCTGCTTTACATTTAGTGAATAGGTTTCTTTTAGGATGTATTGTATAATGAGTTAGGAAAAATAGTTTATTCTTTTACATTTTATTTGTGTGAGTGTTTTCTATGTATTGTTTTATTTTTGTCGTGATTTAAGGATTGTATCAGAAGTATTTTTATGTGTATTGTACAGCGAGTGACAAAGAGTGAGGCAAATATTTTAGTGAGGAACTTATTTAATTTTAAATATTTGTAATATGTATGATTCTGTTATAAGCTAGCTAGATAGTTATATAGAATATAGGGATGGCGTAGTAATTTAGGTGGTTGTAACGCCAATTACCACGAGCCAAGTTTTGTAAATTCGATCCTCACACGATGAAAATTAGTTAGATCTTCTAAAAGTTGTTTCGAATCCGGTTGTTATTTGTGTCCCTTGTTTAAATGTTTGTAAAATTCCCCGCGATACAGACGTAATCACTTTTTGACAAACAAAGAAAAATAAAACCAGATTTCTACACATGACCTTAGTGTGTGTCGGCAGTTGTGATAAATCTCTTCTTGTTACTAACTTTCAACCATAGGGTATGTATTAGTATGAATCTTCGTACTGTAGGGGTGAACAAATGTTTTTGTGGATGTTCAAATGAAATAACTTCTTGATAGTATACTATATGGATATATATTTACTGGTATCAGTTATAATATAAATACATATTGCACTACGATCGAACTAAGTGGTTGCTGGGAGACGACTGCCGCGCGGCGCTACTGCATTCTCGCGCCTGGCTATATACAACTGAAGCGTCAGCAGTGTTGCTATAGCACCAATATTTGTGTTTTTGTGTATTTGTAAGTGTCAAATATTTGTTAGACAAACATTGGTGGACTTGGAAGACTCGTTTACCAATTATTTTGAGACGGTACAAATAAGTTGAATCCCCCGTTAAAGTACCTACTACTCCTTTACAAGGAACTGATGTAAGTCTAGTAGATATTTACTACGTTTCGAATACTCACACATCTAACCTTGCCATTCCTTTCGTTTTATCTCTAATGCTTTTTTATTCGAGTTTGTGTAATGATTATCCAGGTATTTCAATTTTGAATAGGCTCGCGTCTGACCACGATCTCACCTGATGTTAAGTGACGATGTGGTCGACGATCGAACACGCTCGTCTAGAAGCTACCTATTCATTCGCGGCTTGGAGATGTTTAGATTGTACCTTCATATTGTTTGCTATTTTCGCAGTAAACAAAAACCTAATCCACTAAACTACAACCAATCAATCTAAGTTCTCAGACAGTATAGCGCATCAGCGCTTACACTTATCGAGCATATTCGATTTTGTATGAGCCGAGAGTGATTTATCGAGGCGATTGCAGCGATTGCTTCGGTTCGACGCACGTGGTAATCGATATAACTCGGTTCGCTTTTATTACGAGTACGGTGGCGAGCCGTGACGATTGCGTTGCAACTTTTCGGCAGTGCTCGAAAAGATTTCGCGTTTATTATTTCCTGGGTACCTGTATAGGTATAAGTTAATTAAAAACGTACTATGCTTAAAGGAAATTCATACAACTACGATTATTTTACATTTTTATTAACGCGTGACGCGCAGTGTGAAAAGGCAACATACAACGAACCACTGCTGATTCAGGCAGTCCTATTAACGCAGTGTAAATGCTATATCGTCGGTTTAGTATCGTCATAAAGACCTAGCAATTCGGAAAATCGAGTTTTGTAGACTTATATCTGTTTAATCTGAAGATTTAAAACTGTATCTGTTTTGTGTATGGTTCCCCTTCTAGTATAACACAAATAAGGCCATAGTCCATCACGTAATGAAACATTATGGATAACCTAGGGATGCAAGTTCGTCGCGACGTCTTCCTCCACCATAGAAGCGAGCTTCTTCTCCCTAGACTTTATAATTCCCAAGTCACTTGGGGTCGGCTTTTCTGTTCTAACCGGATTTGACTAGATATCAGTTTTTACACGGAGCGGCTGCCACCTGACCTCCGTAACCCGAAGGCTAACGATACCTAAGGCTAGACCAGTATCAGGATATTATAGGGCACTGACTTCCTAATAACGACTGCCACAGATATTCATGGCAGCCGGGACCGACTTAACATGCTCTCCGAGGCACGGAGCAGGCGATAATTGTCAATCAATACGCACATAATTTCGAAAAGTCATATAACTTCCGAAAGTCAGAGGTGCGCGACGTGGGTTCGAACCCGAGACCCTCTGCATTGCTGTCTGCTGGTCTCCCCACTGAGCTATCGCTGCTATCCACCTCCATAGAAGCGAACAATAATTAGCTATTCGAAACGCACATAATTTTGAAAAATCAAGTTCGTGGTCTCGCCGTTGAACTCTAGACCTCTGCATAGCAGTCCAGTGGTCTTCTACTAGGCTATCACTAACCATACATATCCTAAAAACGCTTTAAAATATAGCCGTGGCATCATAAAGCACTATTTATGAAGGGTCAACATCCGTAATTTATCCGCGACGTTTATTACAGATAACCGGTAAGTGTTTACGGTTTTTCTTAACAAAATCGTGTCCTTTCTAAAGGACAATAAGGGTACGAACTATCAAATGAACCACTGGTTCATTCATATGGAAAAATGGATAAAAAGGTTGTAGAAAAAATATTTTGTATTAGGAATCCTCTGAGATTATCTTCCTGTATATTTTATGTACTCTATGATAATCTGGTTAGGTTGTCCTGAAGCTGGCTGTATTTTTGCTACTAAAATAGGGAAGATTTTATCTCATCTTATCTTTTAGTAATAAAAAAAGACGGCCATATCTTATGTCTACAGTTAGAGTATATTTCTAGAGCACAGTATTGGAATCAAATGATGCGATAGGTCTTTAACTGTCAGCTTAACGAAATCAGGACATAATGGTAAACAAGTGAGAAACAGCAATGAATTGCCGTAAATCTTAGAGTTCAGAGAGACCTTGAGGTCAGAGGTCAAAGGTCATAGTCATTTCGGGGGTTTATCGACTATGCTGAGTCAAATGTCGTTGACCGCGAGTCTCTAGTTCTTATAGTTTTTAAGTTGAATGTTGTATAACAGACAGACGGACGGACAAAGCTGTTGTATAAAAGTTTTTCGAACTCTAAAAGTCTAAGTGATCAGTTCAGCAATGAACGAATCATTTTAATTATTAATATGACTAGATTTTGCCCGTGGCTTCGCTCGCGTGAATGTAAATTTTGTTTATATATTTCAATCCCTCTGAAACTATTTTTTTTTATAATGCTCTATATCCTTTTCTGTTCCCCTGACATGGTGAATGCAAAATTTTATGATGATCGGTTGAGTAGTTAAGCTGGAACGCGTAACAAACAAACTCACGTTCACATTTATAATACTAGTTAGGATTAACATTACTATTTTTTTATATAAAAAAAAACGAAATGACATAACGGCTGCAACCTCTCCACAATTATTGGTACAGCGGTTATGTAAATTTTGTCATAAAAATTTAAAATACCAAATTTCTATGGAATGAACTGCTTCATAGATGTCACACAATTTGTACTATTCCGCTATCATCATCATCATCGGGCTATAATAGTCCACTGCTGGACATAGCTCTCCCCTAATGAGCGCCATAGCGCCCTGTATTCCGCTATAAACACATGAAATGCTGTGACACATCTTTCACTACTACA
This sequence comes from Catocala fraxini, assembly GCA_930367265.1. Lineage (NCBI taxonomy): Eukaryota > Metazoa > Arthropoda > Insecta > Lepidoptera > Erebidae > Catocala > Catocala fraxini. Next base: position 27,693,856 of record OV884028.1, on the reverse strand, counting down.
TAAGGCATTCTTAAGACAGCTTGGCAAAAACTGAGCGATGAGTTGCCATTCACGCGTGTTTTGTTTATTTTTTTATGCAGGGAGCATTGCTCAATAGATAATGCGAATCTTCTTAAATATACAATAATTCATTCTAAATTAAACTAACGAGATGGATAGATATTTGTGTTTTCGTTCAGCAATGCGTTTTTATTATTTTACTTGATTCTTACAACCACAGCTTGAAGCTCCTTGAACTCTATATAGATAACTTCGATTCTTGGATTCAAATTATGTGTATTGGCAAAATTATGCTAAAAGATATGTTGATAATTTATGCTATGATTTATTGGAGACGTTCAGCAAACATATACGATTGTTCAAAAAAATTATAGGCAATAAATAATAATAATATTTCTCAATATTTATATCTTTCTCATTTCAGCTTCGTTACTTTTTTACTTTATTAAGTGCTATAGTTTATGTTGAATTATTAATTAATTATTTAACCTTCTGTATTGGTTTCTAAGATACATGCTTGATTAATTTGAGTCAATGTATAATCGTAATTTGTAACTAAAAAACGCAGCTAGTTGTTATTAAGACGTAAGCTCAAACTTATGACCAATTCTTCAGCACTTGAAATTTAAAGAAGCAAATATAGAGAATATAATTTATGTTGCCCGAAAGTTGTATTTATACACTATAATTGTACAGTTCTCTCTCAGGTTTGACCGGCCAGTGTAATATTCCCAAATTAAGTTGAAACATTATCTATACTAATATTATAAGGCTGAAGAGTTTGTTTGTTTGTTTGCTTGCTTGAACGTGCTAATCTCAGAAACTACTGGTCCGAATATAAAAATATTTTTAGTGTTGGATAGCCGATTTATCGAGAAAGGCTATAGGCTATCATCACGCTACAACCGATAGGAGCGGAGCAGCAATGAAAAATGTTGCAAAAACGGGCAAAATTCTCTTATGTGAAGCAGACAAAGTTACGCGGGTCAGCTAGTATAAAATATTCTTTGAATATTTTATATTTTATATAGAAATATAAAAGTATCTTCGTTACGTTATTTCGTTGCGTTTTAATTAATATGTTAATACATATTTTAATCGGATTGAGTCATGTGGTGCGGACATTTTAATAACATTTAATTATCCTACCCCGGTATGCAGCTAGTATGTGTTAAAAAATATTTAAAAAAATGGTTAGATATTGAAAATAAAATACCTATCTATTGTTTTGCACATGTTAATTATAAAGTATATGTGCATGCCATAAGACTAATGGCAAATGTATTGTAGTTGATTAAGATAGTGTGATATTATCTTGTATCACACCCTCTGTATAAGGCACATTTTAGCAAACAATAGTATTGATTTGATTCTCTTTCTTTTCTTCTTTTCGTGTGGTTAGTGGCCAAGAGTTGTTGTCAATAGTTGTTCAAGCCGCCCGTAGACCTCTGACATGGCTTAACGACTGCTGTCAATTTGACAACAACCGGGACCGACTTTTTACGTGCCCTCCGAAACACGGAGACGCTCGGATGAAATACCACTAAGCGTTCACCCATCTGTAGACTAACCGCACCCAACGTTGCTTAACCTCGCTAATCGTTTACCGATCAGTAAGTCAACTGGCTATGAGCGCCTCGATTGATTTGATTTAGGTATACATATTAGCTGTGCTCACGGTTTCACCCGCGTTTATAGTTACTGCGCCGCCCCCGTGGGTCGTAGCGTGATGTTATATCTCTTCTCCTCTCCTCTCCTCTCCTATAGCCTTCCTCGATAAATAGGCTATCTGACACTAAAATAATTTTTCAATTCGAACCAGCAGGTCCTGAGATTAGCGCGTTCAACCAAACAAATAAACAAACAAACTCATCAGCTTTATACTATTAGTATAGATAAAAAGTAGACAATATAAACTTTGTAGATGTTCTATACATTCAGTATTGATAATGCAACATGTACTATTTAGATATTTTCCAAACATTTGTGAGAAACTGTCGAACTTTTGCTTTCTGTACCACAGTGCAAAAAAGTAACTTATGGCCACACTTTATCACTCCAGAGGCGCTGTAGACGACATCTAAATACAAATTATTATTAGCCTAGTGAGTCGCAACGGCACACCGGTGGTCAGTTACAATAGATTTTTAATTATGTCTCGTATTCTAAGACTTGACAGATTATAAAACGCCGTGGTTACAATTACATAATTATCAGATCAAGAGATTAGCAAATACCACACCTTCTAATCCGTTTTTTTTTATTTTTTTATTTATATATAATCTTACACTATCATAACAGGTTGACACCCAATGCGATAATGTAATTAACATTACTTTGCTAGTAACTCGAGGGTCACTCTCACGAATTCCGCCAACATACAATTAAACAAGTGAGAATCGGCAATGAATTTCCGTAAATCATAGAGTTCAAAAAAATGGTTGAAGTAACATGCAAAGGTCACGTGATACCACGTCACCTTGAGGTCAGATGTCAAAGGTCATAGTCATTTCGGGGGTATATCGACTATGTTGAGTCAAATGGCGTTAATCGTAAGTCTCTAACTCTTACGGCTTTTGAGTTAAAAGATAGTATCACGTGACTTTGAGGTCAGAGGTCAAAGGTCATAGTCACTTCGGGGGCATATAGACTATGCTGAGTCGAATGGCGTTAATTGCGAGTCTCTAGCTCTTACGGTTCTTGAGTTGAAAGTTGTATAATAAGCGAACGGACGGACGGACAAAGCTGTTGTATAAGAGTTTTTCTAACTCTAAAATGTCAAGCCTTTGTGAGACGCTATTTATTAAACGTATGGTTCTTGTAACCGAAGTAAACTTGCCAATGTTAGATGCCTGTTGACATTATTGGCAAGTCCTCCTGGGAATTCGTTGACAATTGCAATTTAGGCGACACACAATATCCATTGTCCAAGTATCCTCATCATCTTTATAGTGTAATTGAGTAAATTTACCAACCAATCAAATTATACGAGGGAACCAATGCGCCATTTGTGGCGTAATATCATTTATCTATCACAAATTTTAGTGATAGATGTGTATGTATAGAGAGATATGGAAAAGAAAAAGTGTCCATAATAAGAGTGAGCTGTCACTACATTTACATGATAGTGAAAGATAGTGTGCAATTTTTAATATGAGTAAGCGTGATAATTGTAATGTGATAACTAAAAGTTCTGTTGGCATTGTGTGTCAGATGACACCATAACGCCCAGATAGTGATTATATTTAAACGTAGTTATATACGCGTGCGCGCGCGTATATATGCTATGTATTCTATACCTTTTTTCTCACACTCCGCCTGATTATAAGCAGTCATGTAGTCTAAGAGCAGTGGTGTCCATATCGTCCTCATAGCAGCTGAGGCGATGTTGAGGTCTATACCATTAGTTCCTAAAGTGGTCCAGGTGGACTCCCAGGGTTCCACGGGAGACTCGACGGGGGTTTAAGTAGGCGTGACCAAAAAATGGGAGTCCACGAAAATTTATTTGCTTACGATAGTGAAGAACTAAAATGAGAATTTCCAGACAGAAAAATCAAATAACAATTTTCCGGATCCAGCACTAGAGCTCGATACTTCATGCACAGTAGTCACACTACCGCTGTGTTACTAAGACAGAGGCCTATTAATTTGCTGATAGTAAAAGCTCATGTTCTTCAACAATATCAAAAACGCAATTAAACGTAAGGTACCTTCTAAGTAATATTCAAAATAAGCATTACTATCATGATAGCGCTTCTTTGAAAACTGATTTAAAGATGAACAAGTCATAATGCTTAGAAAATAAAGTGATAGATAATTCATTTCAAAACCTGCTCAAAGGAGAAATTATCGTGAAAAGCATGTACATGCACATTTCCAGGTGAAACTTTAAACCTACTAAAATTTCCAATGTGTCAATAATTGAAATAAATAATAGTATAAAAAATTGAAAACACGCTTTAAAAAGTAGAAAATAATTAAAAAAATTTAATGTAAAAAAGCGTGGGGTGAGGTTTATCAAAATATCTTAGAAAGCACCCCACGCTTTATTACATTAAAATTATTAAATTATTTTCTACTTTTTAAAGCGTGTTTTTTAGTTTTTTTACGATAAGTTTTTTAAAATATATATTTCTAAATTATTATATTGTCATCGGTCCTCGATAAGTGTGCAAAGTTTCAAACCAATCCGTCAGTTTGAAAGGGGTGAAAATCACGTTCAAAGATTCCGTTACATAGATTCATAGAAACATAGATACATATCAAGCTAATAAAAGCGTGTTAAAAATTAAGTCGAATGTAAAAAAATCGGTAAGCGTGACTAATCCACAGCGAGACACAAAACGTTCGAGTTAGTTCCCGTGAAATGGAGCGAACGAACCGAGCTCTCGGGAAATAACACCGATGTAGTTGTCGCGTGGGTTAATAATTGATATTGTTTTGCTAACCCTACGTGGAATGTAGGACAAAAATTGTTTTTTAATCTCGGTTTGTAGCGTGGTTTTGATACACCCGTAGGGTTGGCAAAACAATCACGCAAGTTTTTGTGAAGCTTATATTAAAAATAATTTCTTGATTATGTTTTCTTAGTAACGAGAATTATAAGTATATGCTAATAGACTGACGTCAGCAGATATGAAAGTTAAACTGTTTTTGTTTGTTAAGAATTTCTCAGTAGCGACATGAATTATTCGTCCTTGATTTTACATTTTATTGTTATTATTTTTAAATAGATAACTCTCGAAGATGTTAGCATGTCCTGTGTTGCAGGAGGCTTTATAAATACATATGTACATAGATATAAAGTACATCTAGACTTAGAATAATTGATTTGTGGATCATACAAACAATTGGCTTGTTTGGGATTCAAACTCACAATACTCAGCACGGCGGTAACGGTGTGGCGACCGCTTGTCATGGATGTGCTTATGATATTGTCTACTTTTTGTGTTTTTTTATAAACGGCAACTTGATACTTCACAAATCATCAAGTACATTATGCAGAAGTTCATACATTTCGTTTTCCTCATAATATTAATTTAAACTTTCGAATAGATCGATTCGTTTATTTAATACAGACACAAACAAGATTCTTTATTTGATTTCGAGAGTAAAATAGTATTGTAAAGTACTCGTTCGAAATTCAAACAAAGACTCTGACATAATGTCATGCTACCTAGCAGCACTCGAATACCAGAAACACACACACATACCGGCGAGCGAAGCATTCGAGAACTGCATGAACTATTATATAACGAGTAGTTGACTCTGACGACCCTCAAGAGACGCGACGCGCAGCAAATTCGCACACATCACACGACAAAGTTGCCAGACGGCAATCAAACGCTAGCTGCCACTTAAAAGTTGCCACCACCGTTCACATACAAAATATAATCTGAAAAGTTGTCATTTTTCGAATATCCGATAAATCTTTCAATTGTATATTCGTCGCGTTAGTTCAAAATCGTAGCGCGTTGAAGTCACGCGCGACAGTTTGACGCGAGAGTGTGCACAGCCTGAAATTAATGGCGGATTGCATTATTTGGTTGCGTCGATAAACTAGGTATACCAGAATTTATTTTTGGTATTTATAAAGTTGTGATAATATAATTGTGACTTTAAATGTACACAAGTATATAATAGAATACCTAATAAAATAAAATGTATGCCACTACAAAAGTTCAAAACTTTCTTATTTGACCTGTTAGTAGAAAAGTGTTATTATAAACTAGACGAGTTCTTAAATGATAAATTTGATTGACTGCATTAATATTTTATGTTAAATTGACATTTTGAGTATTACTGTTAAATTATTATCTATTATTTTTATTATGATTTTCTTTTGTAATTTTAGTTACGACAATTTAATTATGTTTCTATGTTAATAATTTGTATGTCAATATTGGCAAAGCATAGCGCACCAAATATTTTGTATCCAAGATCTTTATATGTAAATACCTATGTTTGACAAATAAATGATTATGATTATGATTATAAATGTTAAGATTTTAAATATACATCCACTAGATTTTGCCCGTGTTTTTGCACGTGCTAATGTAGATTTTATCAGTATTGTGTTTCTCTCGGAAACAGTACATTTTTCTGGATGAAAGGTATTCTTAGTTGCCGCAATATGGTATAACACACCTAACAATAAACACGGTAAAATCACACGAGAATTAAGGCGTAAGACTGTGGTCTATGTTAGTACGTATGTATGTCGCACTAAAGCTTTGGTTATAAAGCTTTAGTGAAGGATGTGTATAGTTATAATTCAAATACAAATTTGAAGCTGTACATTATTTAACTCAAAATTGTGTCATTGTTCTTTTGTCTGTAAACTTTCGCAATATATATACTTAATATAATACAACGAGCCTTCCGCACTTCACGAAGGCGCCGCTGAGCTCACAACAGATAACCCGTGACCACGATCGATGCAAGTCGGTCGAAACGTCAGGCAATCAATATAAAGGCTAATAGGGAATAATGCTTAATTATGTAATTCTCTTATTATTTTGTAATGACTTAATATGTTTTTTTATTTATACTATAAGGGTGACAAACGTACATACAATGTGCCCGATGATAAATTATCACCGTATCGTAATAGCCATACCAAAAGTATCACTCACTCGTTGCCAACTCTAAGAGTAAGGAAATAAAGGATTAAAGGATAAGAATGGTCGAAGTAGTTATGGTACCCTCTGGCACTCGAACTGGATATGCAAAACGCAGAAACCGTGTTAATTTTTTTTATAATAATATCAGATCTGTATTTAGCTATCCCACTGCTGTGCACGGGCCTCTTCTTACCGTGAGAAGGGTTAGGCCATAGTCCACCACGCTGGCCTAGTGCGGGCTGGCAGACCTCACATATCTTCGAGAACATTATGGAGAAATCTAAAATATGCAGATTTCCTCACCATGTTACTAAAAGCTGCTTGCTGGTAAAATATTAGCCACAGTGGGCACTTCGATTTAATATTAAGATGAAATGTCTTTCTTCTTGTACTGACATAATATTAGGTTAATTATAATGTAATCCAACATCCCAGTCCCAAAATATACTAGAGGCCATTACCATTATTACAAGTTCTTATTTAAATGCGTATTAAAATAAGACCCACCCACTTATCTCTGTTCAAACTTCTAATTTGTCGTCCGTCGTCCCAACGTGCATCAATCAAGGCATTTCTAACCATAAGCCTTTCGAATCAAAGTAGAATTTCGCTTATCAAACAGTCAATCAGTATCACAAAGAAGAATCACCGACTTTGCGTCAAGCGGGCGATGTGTTGACGCACTGACAGACAGACAGATTACCCTCACACTGACAAATGTTTTCTGGCTTTGATTTGGCCTGTTTTCGAAAATCTACCTTATGTTTAAGTATTAAGTCATGAAATTGAACAATGGGCGTGTATGGAGGTTATAAGAACATTTCCTGAGAATTTATCTCATGCAAGTCTGTTTCTCTTCGAGAAAACTGCAGGAAGACGTGTACTACGGTATATTAGCTGCTATTTTTCTATAATTCGAGAAAATGTTCACAGATTTATTATTTTGTGTATACGGTGCGCTGGTGTTATTAGTTCTTACAAAATAATTTTCATTCTAAGCATAAAGTGTTGCTACGGTGTGTACGCTAACAAGATAGATGTGTTTTGTAGTAGGTACAATGTAAAATTTAATTAACTTGAACTGTTTACTGGATTAATAATCTACGAGATTTTTTTCTATCTTGTAAATATGGGTCGAAAATGTATAAGAGTATTTTTCTGAATACCTAAGTCGACATTTGGATGACAGTGTCTAGACATAATGCTTTTTTCATCGTGTTTAGATATGGTAATATTGATTCATTAATAATTCACAATGGCGTCAAAGTCTTTGAGGGTGGCGACAGCACGATTTGATTGCATACACGCCCGAGTACACACATACAAACGCTCTCAATATGTCATTGACTGCTTTTCTGCCAAATACTTCTTTTCGTTATTAAATAACATGAAAGTTCGCGTAACACGTATGATGATTTGGGAAGTAAATACATTTCAAGTATAAAACTTACTACTAAGTTGGCTTGAAAGAATACGTCTATAATACTTAGTCCACCTGATAATAAGTAAATTACGGCGTCTTTTTATGCCTTTAAATTTAGAGAAATTGCTGGTGCATGGACGACCTTTTAAAAAATAAATACATTGTTCACTGTGACCTTCACCTACACTATAGAAGATCTGTATGGCCGGAGCGTCATGTTTATGCCACAATTTTGATAAAATCCTTGACACCAAGAAGGTGATGCCTCTAAATCTATACTACACAAATAGTTATAATCACTTTTTCTATAATTCTCTTGCACGCTCGCCATGCATGGTAAGTAAGGAAAGGTGAAAGAAAAGGTGGTGGGAAACCTTTAACCTGCTTCTCCTTTTTTAATTTGCTCTGTTCTTTACTTGCCCCTCCAACTGCAATAAAAACGTTATATTTAGGCAACAGACAGCTTAACTATGGTAAAATGTTAACAAAATCAAAGTTAAACCGTTGACACCAGGAAGAAGACGCCTGTGAGTCTATACTTCATAAACCCGTAGATCCACACTGTACTTCTTTTGCATGCTCATTAAGCGTGGCTTAGAGACCTCTTAACCTGGACCTTTTCCATTTCATCTTCTGTCCACTTGCCCCCTCCACTTGCTCTATAAAGGATCTTTGTAGGATACCAGACAGCACTATGAATGTGGCCAAATTTTGGATTTAGAAAATCTAGTGTTAAATCATTGGCACCAAGAAGAAGACGCCTAAGAGCTATATAAATCCGTCTACTATCTAGTAGACTAAGAAGACGCCTATTGGTCTAAACTATATAAACTCGTTTGGTCTATACCATATAAACTTGTTTACTATCTGGTAGTCCACGTGAACTAATAGTTCATTTTGAAGTCAAACCAAGGATCACAAAAACCACACCACGTATCTAGGTACATAAAACTAAGCAGTTGCAACGAAAACTTGTCCAACATGTATACCTTTTTTAAGTGATTCCCAACACGTTTTTGCAATTTAAATCCGAAATATCACTTAGGTACTTTACATGCGGGGCCGGATTCCTTTCTGTCCTGGCATTTGCAATTCTAATATGCCATCTGAATGGTATACCCTCGTGTCTTGGGGTGATGTGTGGTGCGCAGTAACGAATGGTTTGTGCTGTCATGGTGAGCTAAAGTAATGGTATTTATTACATTTGTGACGGTTAATGTTTAATGAAGGGGATCTGGAGAAGAAACGGTGTATTGTCATTTGTTATTTTGGCTGACTGCGTTGGTGGTGCAATAAATACGATATTCAAGCATGACCAGATCTCGAGGTTGATACAGATAAGGAAAATTTTTATTAAGTTCAGTCAAGAAATTCTCATTAGTAGCCCGGAGTTTGGTACTAAGTCCGGTACTGAATGTATGTTGGTTCTGGCAATAAGGATGAGCAGTTTCGGACGAATTATAGAACTAATGTTGATAGTAGCTACGCATCTATGAGTTTAATTGACTGCATGGATAGCGTTGTGTTTTAGGTGGTCGACTCGATCGATCCCTACGCGAGACAATTGTTTGATCCACAAATATTTGTACCGAGTCTGTGTGTTCTTTGTATCCGTTGTTTGAATATCTGTAAAGATCGCTGCGATGCAGGACCTACTTAAGTGAAGGAATTGTCTTAAAAAGATAAAGAAACCCTTCCAGAGGAACCTACGATGGTACATTGTGTGATCCAGATAAATTAAATAGCGGGCGACTGTATAGTTGACCTGGAGAAAATCGCTGCAAAATTCTAGCACGTTTAACAAATAACTATGTGTAAAGTATTAGGACATAAATCCCCTTCACTAATAATACCTAATTTCAGTTATCGTTCGCACGACACAATTTCCTCGTACAACGTTCCCCATAAACAGATACAAAAACGAACATACGACACTTCAAGTCGCACAACCAAACAGGGCCAATGAATCAGTGAAAATTTGCTCGGGAAATACTTATTCCGCTTGCATTAGACCCGAAATTGTTGGTACCATAAAAAAGCGACCGCCATAACGCTTGGGGGTGGAATTATTATAAATCTTCATAATATTACCATAGACCAACTTAGGGAACTTTGCTCTCTGCCGAAATTCGCTTGGTAAGTGGGCTGTAAGTCATCCGGGCCTATATGGTTGCTGTTCGGATACTACCGCTTATTTACGATTGGTTATCACTTTTGAACGTTATAGCAAATGGATTTGGTGAGTTATTTCTGATGAAAAAGATTTTATTTTATGTTTATTGATTTGTTTATATATAAGGTATTAACCAATTCTTAAGGGAAAATCTGTAGTATTTGCTTATCTCTCAAGGAAACTGTCGTGATGTCACAACGTCGTCCCCGAAATGACTATGACCTTTGACCTCTGACCTCAAGGTCACGTGATACCATCTTTGAACTCAAGAACCGTAAGAAGTAGAGACTCGCAATCAACGCCATTCGACTCAGCATAGTCGACATACCCCCGAAATGACTATGACCTTTGACCTCTGACCGGCCACGTGATACAATTTTTTCGAACTTATAAGATTTACGGCAATTCATGGCCGTTTCTCACTTGTTATATTTAGTAGACGCAAACCGCGCCGTATTCCGTGCTCTACGATAGGAGCCCATTTATAACGAACAAAATTCACTGCAAAAGCGATATCTGTCTCGCGTTACCAACCAAAATTGGGTCTAAATATAAATAACTTCTAAGCTATTAGCTCCATAAAAACAATAGTTTTATGAGTTTCCTTGGTAGGGGAGTAGAACGTTCGTCGCAAACTATTTCAGCGGGGTTACATCTGAGTTATAACGCGAATGTTCTTGCTGAAAGGTAACGACAAGGTAAAAGTATGTTGTTTCAGTATTTACATCAAAATAACTTACATTATTTTGTGCTGCCTCTGGCTTTGTTTACGTTTGAATGTCGAAATGGAAAATAATAATACTTTGGTGTATTAATTCTTCGGTTGACCTCTTTCTGGAAATTGAAGTTACCGAGCCGCTACGTTTTTCTAGGAACTTAATTTTTGTTTGATAAAGTGAGTCCATTTCGTGTGATGGTAAGCAGCAAGTGAAGTCCATTTCAGCATTTACACTGCGTTGAGCATTTGAGTTAGTTGAGCATTTATATTTTAATCGTAGTTATAAGTAAGTAGAATTTGTATTATATATAATACAAATTCTACTTACTTATAACAACGGTAATGGTATAGCGGTCTTTATTTTTGTTCATGTTTTTAATTTTGTTTGTAAGTATGTAGTTACTTAATAGTTTATGTGTGTTTTCTCGCCCCTGTGGCTACGCCGAATGTTGTGAGTTCGTAACCCATGCGGTTCAAAGATAGTTGTGTTTTTTGAATCAGTTGTTTAAACCGACTGCCATGCCGGAGGTCGCGGGTTCGATTTACGCACAAGTCAAACATTTGTGTGCATGAACATGGATGTTTGTCTGGTCTGGATGTTTCCATGTACAATATTGTTTGTCCATTGTCTAGTACCCATAGTACAAGCTCTGCTTAGTTTGGGCTGGATGGGGTTGTGTGTATGTAATAGAATATTATTATTATTTGTTTCTCTTTCACGGGTATTTCCCTAATACGTTAGGAAAATACCTGGCCCTTTGGGAGGCTTACATGAAGACATGGTTCCAACGTGAAGAGGCCCTTCGAGAGTTTTAATCAAAGGTGGGATGGAACACCTACCTACCAGTCACAGCAGGCGTAGGACTATTGCTACGTATGGATTCTAATATATGGGCTATGGGTATGGGTTTCTAATGGACTGGTATATTGATAACTATGGATGATATTATTATTTGTTTCTCTTTCACGGGTATTTCCCTAATACGTTAGGAAAATACCCGGCCCTTTGGGAGGCTTACACGGGGACATGGGTCCAACATGCCTCTGCATGTTGGATCCATGTCATGCCATGCCATTTAAGAGGCCCTTTGAGTTTTAGTTTAAAGTAAAATGGAACACTTACTGAGACACTGGCCACGGCAGTTGTAGGAAACTATTGCTACATATGGAATCTAATTATTCTGGTCTATAGTGTTTAAAGGTTTGGTAAAATGCAAACTATAGTTAAAAAATGGCGTCTGCCTGATATATTGTCTCAGTACAAAGTCGGAAAGGCTGACGGTGACTCGCCGACTCACTAGATGGGCCTCCTAAATAGTCGCCATAGACATACAGGCATACATTATTATTATTAATGTTTGCAAATTTACTGTAGTGCAGAAATTATGCCTAGTGTTGTAGTTAGTAATTATACCGTAGCATTATTTACTAAAGTATTGTTATTGCATCTGTTAAAACAAAACATAGCTATATAGATACTCTGTTTCGCGCTATCTCGTTCTTGTGCATGCAATAACAATAACATGCTTAAAATAGTGATAAGATTTTGTTGATACTTCACTTGTCCGCTCTTTATCATATTTGTAAAATACCAGAATCTAGGTCATGTTATACCCGACAAGTAATTTACAAATTCAACAGACAACAATCTTGTAAAATTGAAGTATATGTTATAATTACCCGAAAGCTACCAAAACAAATTTGATGGCCAGATTAGTAAATTAAAAAATAAATTAAGCTCAAAATGTCAAAAAAAGCTTTTTTTTCCTACAACTAAGGTGGCAAACAAGCATACGGCCACCGTAGTTTGGTCACCGTAGCCTATGGACGCCTGCAATACCAGAGGCATCACTTGCGCGTTGCCGACCCTTTCGGAAAAGAAGGAAGTGGGAAGGAGAAGGAGCGGGAAGGCGGAAAGAGGGTGATTGGGCCTCCGGCACTCTCAACACTGCCATTTCACGTCGATATTCTGTGAGAGGGTAGTACTTCGCCAGTCGAGCCGGCCCATTCATGCTGAAATCAGCTAAAAGAGAAAGTACAATCTTTTCGGATAATACATTTAACTATTTTCGCTAAGATCACGTAAGCCAAATTTGTAGATATATATCTAGAGCTCAAATTTAGTTTCTAGCAGATAGATTTCCAGGTCACATATTATGTCACTAGATCAAATCACTTTGATCACGAGGGCGATAATATATCCTCGAGTGAGTGGGTACTGTGTTTTATTTGAAAATTATTTAATCAAAGTAATTTAATTACATACATAGATTTACGCCTGTACTCCAAAGGGTTAACAGAGGTGTGTTATACATACAATATTTCGCTTATTATTTATATATATATATATATATATATATATATATATAATGTTATAATATTCTATCACATACACACAACAATACAAACAATAGCAGCGATAACTCAGTGGGGAGACCAACAGACTGCAATGCAGAGGGTCTCGGGTTCGAACCCACGTCGCGCACCTCTGACTTTCGGAAGTTATATGACTTTTCGAAATTATGTGCGTATTGATTGACAATTATCGCCTGCTCCGTGCCTCGGAGAGCACGTTAAGCCGTCGGTCCCGGCTGCCATGAACATCTATGGCAGTCGTTATTGGGAAAGTCAATACCCTCCAATATCCTGACACTGGTCTAGCCTTAGGGTATCGTTAGCCTTCGCGTTGCGGAGGTCAGGTGGCAGCCGCTCCGTGTAAAAACCGATATGCAGTCAAATCCGGTTAGACCAGAAAAGCCGACCCCAAGTGACTTGGGAATAATAAAGACTAAGAGAGAAGAAGATACACACAACACCATCTAGCCCAAACTAAGCAGAGCTTGTACTATGGATATTAGACAATGGATAGGCATACATAATATATACTTTTTATTTGTAAATACATACATATTTTACATAGAAACACCCAGACCAAGACATGTTCATGCACACAAATGTTTGACTTGAGCGCGAATCGACCTTAGGCGTGGCAGTCGGTTACACTGATCACTACGCCATTATGTAAATTATTAAAAGTATTTGTCATCTTTATTTACTTTACATATACATGTATTAAGTATCAATATTGATATTTTACATGGGATTGTCTGTGAAGATTTAATTCGTTAAATTTTATTAACTATAGCCGTTACCAGCGACTTCTTTTTTCGTGAAATCCTGATTTTCAAAGTTCAAAGTAGGCTAAGTTACTACGTATAACATTATCAGCTATCTGCCAGAAAAAGTCCAGTCAAAATCGGTCCAGCCGTTACAAAGATGAGCCGGAACAAACAGACAGACAGACAGAATTATTTTTTATATAAGTACCGTATATACATAATATTGTCTTCTATTTACGCGAATATTATTCATTGAAATTAAACTGCTATATACGGATTTTATCGCGTTGTTTATTTGACACTTTATTACAAAATTTTTGAAAATTGTTACACTACTACTACTATTAAACTTTTACTAATTTTTAAGCTAATTAAATTATTATTAAACTATTTAGATTTAATTTATTTTTATTTTACACTTTCCCCGACGTTTCGGTTGCTTTTCAGCAGCCATGGTCACGGGGAGACTAAGATGGCAGTTGTCTCAATGTTCCAGTGTAGTTATTTCAAAGTACCCGAACATAATTTAATCATTGGTGTTTCTATTTACGCAGAATGAGCTCAAAGTATCATGAAGTCTAGCTGTGGTTTGCTTCTTCTTGGGTTTGACTATTTTTATTACTGGATCCCAAGCTGGTGGTACATTCCAACCATCTTCTCTATTAAAATTAGGATGTTTTTTGATTTCAATAGCCTCGCGAAGCATCCTTGGTAGGAATCGATGTTCTTTAGCGAGAATCTGTGGTTTGTCAAATCTCAGGTAGTGGTTGGTCCCCTGTTGCACATGTTCACACACAGCAGACTTCAACGAGCGTTGGTGTTTTACATCAGCTATGTGTTCTTTTATGCGGGTGCCTATGTTTCTCTTGGTTTGACCAATGTATGAGAGTCCGCAGACACAATCTATTTTATAGACCCCTGCATCTTGTAAAGGTAGTTGGCACTTGACGGATAATAAAAATTGACTTATCTTCGTTGGCGGCTTGAAGTATGTGTTGATTGAAGCTCGCTTCAAGATGTAGCCAATCTTGTCAGTGACACCCCTTACATAAGGCAGTATAGCAGGCTGGCGCTCGACTGTGGCTGGCTTTTCTCGGGATCTGTGACAGCGGCGCGGTTGTTATCTATGCTATCTATTCCTAGAACATCTTAATTCCATTAACAATAACAATAACATCCAATTTACTATGGAATTAGAGGCAAATAATTCATTAGCTTTCTTAGATGTACTTGTCATCAGGAATCCTGATCATACTTTGAGCCACACTGTATATAGGAAAAAGACCCATACAAATAGGTACTTAAACGGTGAATCTCACCACCATCTTAAACAGTTAGCTACCGTTGGAATGTCTTTGTTTCAGAGAGCCCATGGGATCTGTGACAAGAAACACCTGGACGCCGAGCTTCAACATGTCAAGCAAGTACTGCAAGACAACAAGCTCCAACAACCGCGCCGCTGTCACAGATCCCGAGAAAAGCCAGCCACAGTCGAGCGCCAGCCTGCTATACTGCCTTATGTAAGGGGTGTCACTGACAAGATTGGCTACATCTTGAAGCGAGCTTCAATCAACACATACTTCAAGCCGCCAACGAAGATAAGTCAATTTTTACCATCCGTCAAGTGCCAACTACCTTTACAAGATGCTGGGGTCTATAAAATAGATTGTGACTGCGGACTCTCATACATTGGTCAAACCAAGAGAAACATAGGCACCCGCATAAAAGAACACATAGCTGATGTAAAACACCAACGCTCGTTGAAGTCTGCTGTGTGTGAACATGTGCAACAGGGGACCAACCACTACCTGAGATTTGACAAACCACAGATTCTCGCTAAAGAACATCGATTCCTACCAAGGATGCTTCGCGAGGCTATTGAAATCAAAAAACATCCTAATTTTAATAGAGAAGATGGTTGGAATGTACCACCAGCTTGGGATCCAGTAATAAAAACAGTCAAACCCAAGAAGAAGCAAACCACAGCTAGACTTCATGATACTTTGAGCTCATTCTGCGTAAATAGAAACACCAATGATTAAATTATGTTCGGGTACTTTGAAATAACTACACTGGAACATTGAGACAACTGCCATCTTAGTCTCCCCGTGACCATGGCTGCTGAAAAGCAACCGAAACGTCGGGGAAAGTGTAAAATAAAAATAAATTAAATCTAAATAGTTTAATAATAATTTAATTAGCTTAAAAATTAGTAAAAGTTTAATAGTAGTAGTAGTGTAACAATTTTCAAAAATTTTGTAATAAAGTGTCAAATAAACAACGCGATAAAATCCGTATATAGCAGTTTAATTTCAATACCGTATATACTTTGATATGCATTTAGTAGACAGCTGTTATTGTGACATTCACTAACGATTATACAATATAAAATAGCTTTGAAAATCGGAATGAGTGGGATAATTATGTCAAAGCCTTATATTTAAACTACGACCTTGACAGACATGGCCTTCTCATTTTAATTTCGTTATTTTTAATATAAAAATTCCATACGATAGATAGCGCGTGTATAGTGGCGTGTTATTACAAAAATAAAAATACATCTAAAACTAATTACATCCAAACATTTTTAGACAGCTGCCTTAGAAATAATCTAATCAAATACCAGCCCAAAAAAATTATTATCCATACAAGTTGACCTACCAAAAGCAAGAACGTCCCTATTCTCGAGAATCCAACTAGAACTGGACAATTTATTAATATGAGAATATTAAAAGCAGTAGGTAATAGTAAATTAGGCTTATAAACAAAGAAATGTGTATTATATCGCTAGCAATATACCAAGACACTAAACATGAACAACACGAACATATACAAGATTCCACGTGTTCACTGAACCGAAAAATCGAGACACTTTTACAACCAAAAATCAAAGAAGAAAGTCAAGCCCGAATACTGCCAAATATGGGATTATTATTACATAAAAAGGAAACATTTTAACCAACCTTACTCATCAATGATCCCGAATAATGCAGCTAATAAAAGCCGAGTTTTCTGGAATATTCTTTCGAATATCTTAGTATATTCTTCAGAAGGCATTGTAAACAAATATATGAACTTGAGTACACAATACATTTACATATCTCTGAATGTAGGTACTTAACCTTATTTCTTGCTTGGTACGAAAATACTAGGATGTGTATTTTCTATGAAGTAATTGGTAATTCAGGCTCGTCCTATTGACACAGTATCGTAAATAGTGCCACAAATAAAAAGAGACCTTTATCCAGCAGAAGATAAAGTCACGCTGTGAGTGATGAATAATAAATACATGATTGTATTTTTCTAGTAATGGACGTAACACCCGCTTCTCGGTAAACCTTGGCTAAAGCTAAGATAAAAGAGCTTCACGTTTTAGGTTATGTTAAATATTGCAGTATCACAAGAATTGGAGAAACCCGTCAATGGTTACAGATCTCTTGGTACTAGCACAATGAAATCTGAACTGTGTTACCTAAATTCTCAACCGGGCTCAGCAGCTTACGGTATCCTAGGGCTATTAAAAAGCCAATTGTAGTCTACCTCTTAGTTTCATCAGATTTGAATGATATACCGTTTGAGGGATATTTGAAGTTTGAGAGCGCATTCTGCTGTACTCTGCTTCTGTTGAATGTGTTGTCGTGTCATTGCCAAACAAGAAAAGAGTAAAAATATGAACGGCAGCGCAAAGGTAGTAAATACGACTGTTATGCATGGTCTTGGAAAAGATTCCCAAGACGCGATTTTTTTTTGAGAATTCTCTTAATAAATTTTCAGTAGAAGGTGGAAGAGAGGTCGGTAGAGGGCAATCGTATCACCTCGCATTAGCTAGTACCTAAACTATAACTGGCGAAATATGGGTGAGATATATTTCTATCCATCCTTTTGGAGATAAAGACGCCAGCCTATTCATATTTTGTTATATTGGCATAGTAACTGTAATTAATTTGCATTTTATTATTTTCCCATTGTAGGCAGTAGGAAAATAATAAACCTTCACTCGAAAGTACTCTCTCTGAATTATTGTTATTTTTAAATTACATTTCTCCATAGAATGACCAAATCAAGATCTGTCAGTCAAGTAAATTTAATAAATGTAAAATAGACTTCGTCTTGTTTGCCATTGAAAATCCATTTCTGCGAAATATATAAAATAAAAAAGTTAATTATCTCGAAATAGGTCGAACGTGGCATCGTATTTAAGTGACTACATTCCACTTCTAGAATACTTATTAGGAAATCCGAAAATACTGTTACGTGCGTATTTATTTATTTTAAGTTCTTCCATTTTGGCTAATGGAATCTATCTTCTGAAATTGTAGACGTTACTAACGTAAGACTAAACGTAAAAAAGTTGTAATATAATATTAAACATTTTTATAGTGCGTCTGTTCAGTCTACAAATAGTTCTTCAAAGAGCTTTATATTTAAAACAAGTGTGAGGAAAATTATTAAGTTACCTTAGTTATATGACCTGCCGTAATTAATTATTTTACTGACTACGACCCAGCGATACGCCACAAGTTTGATTCCAGTATCGTGTAAATTCTTCGGAAAATATTTAGTACACATACATACTTAATTCATAATTTAGTAGATAGACGTACGTCATCTATACAAATATTATAAAGATAAATTATTAGATTTTTTGTTTGTTTGTAAAGATTTAAATCAAAAACTATTAAACCGATTTTAGACATAGTAGTTTATTTTATTCTCTTTATCTCATTATATTTGAACGATTTACTAGAAGGCATGCTTCCAGGATGTACAAAATTGTATATTTTCTCCTTAATATTATTTTTATTTAAACTTACTTTCGATAGGCCGTGGGTCTTCTGCAACGGTCTGTCTACTACACTATCGCTATTAACATTTGGTATGCCGGAACGTGGATCCGCGCGAGACACAATGCTTTTTCTACTATGTCTGGTATTCCGGTTTTCAATTACATACTATATTTTTTTTAAAGATATCATATATTTTTATTATTTCGTGTCGTCGTGTGTATGTGCTACGTTAGTTCTGAACTGAAGCTACGCCCATGCTATGCTAAAGCTGCACGATTGCTACGCTGAAACTACGCTATTGCTACGCAAAGTGCTACGAGTAAAATAAAAGATCAACAGAAATACCTTTACAATTATTTGTTCCATTGCTATATATACAAAGTAAATACCTTCCTAAAATCGAACAACCATATTTTACATTCCCATCAATTTGGGGGACCCAAATCGATAAATCTCGAACTTGTAAAGAAAAGATTTTCGATAAAAGATAACAGGGGCACCTGTCACTTGGGGTCCGAAACTCGGAAATGCGGGTCTCGATGTAATCCTCGGGTTTGCAGACATTTTGGAACGATTCTAACCGCACGGGTCGGTTGTAATTAGTTCACTTGAGATTTGTTTGAGTGATGGCGCATTCTTTGAAAGGTTGACGTGAGTTGTGACGCAGAGCGGGTAACAGATGAAACTAATAGTTTCTTCTATTATTAGATGATAGTAATAGATAATAGTTTTGGACTCCAAGTTCCGTGTAAATTTAAATTTGAACTTTAACATTAATGTGTTGTTTTCTATCTTAAGTAGCGGTTTAGTTAACTTTGTGCTCAGTTTAGCATTTAGTATACAACGGGTGTTTCATATATAGTTATTTCAGGTCTAGATATATTTCTTATTCTTAAAATCATTTTGGGTAACTAAAATTGTGTCTAACTCGCTCTTTCTACATTTGATTTAAACTTATTAGTCAAAATGTAAATTTATATATTCAATTTTAATTTGATACACCACAGCTTATCTTTTTGGAAATATAATACATAGAGCGTTCACAATACACATATATTATGAACGTTATATACAACAATCGCAATGATATCCTGAAGGACTTTTGTCCATGTTATAGAGGCCTGGGACTAAAGACTGAGAAAACTGAAAACCTTGCCACTTGCCAGACTACACGTAATGTTACTACGAATTGTCCTACAGAAAAATGTAATCACGCTCCATCATCCGGATTTGGAACTTTAAATCTGCAGCAAACTTAGCCACAGGATTAGTAAACCAATATATTTATGCTTTATATAAAGTATAAACGATCCATATTACATAATATAATTAATTTCCACAAAAACTTGAAACATTGCTGCACCCAATCACTCACGACGATGTTGTTATACCACTTACTCTAATAACATTAAACTGAAGTTCCTGGAAACTGAGAACTATTTCATCCCCCAAACGCTACATACCTATCTATATTGCATCTTGATTGTAATGGATGAACGGGACAGCAAATTATGTAGCACCCTAATTGTAGGAGCCAGAGTGAAATAGCAGCAGTTCCTAGTTTGAATTGCGAATTATTGATGGCGTTTGTAATAAGGTTGCAGTTAAACATCGATCGTGCAATATTTAATGTATTGTTACGTCATTATTGATGTTCACGCCATTTTGGATTCGGCTTATAAATTTTGGTTGAGTGATGGTAAATTGTGGTAGCATAATGTTATTGTGTTTTACTGTTAAATAATTTCTAGTAGCAGTATGGAGTCTCGGGATGGCGGTAGTGGCAGCCAATAGGCCTCTATTACGTGAGACCAATAGATGTGGCAATATGAGTGTGATGCGCTTTTGCCTACGTCTTTGAGATATAGATGAGTAACTATGTAAGTATGTATTAGAAATATTAGGAAATGTACTATACTGCCTACATGACACATGGACAGCGCGATGGCTTATGAGGCCCCACTAACGGCAATGCGTTAAGTAGCTATTGTAAATTCGATAGAAAGAAGTAAGAATCTATATTAATCACAAATACTTCTGAATCGGAGTTCTTTTTGTGTCTGTTATTTCCTTGTGTATTCGTTTGTTGCGAAACAGTATATACACCTTATGCGAGAGCTGGCTAAGATGAACAACATACCCCGGCATGAGTCTGTATTTGCATATAAAATACTTATACTATTTATATAAATCTATATCACATAATCCTAATATAACGGAGACTTTACAAACATTCAAACACATGAACAAGAACAACTAGACTCTACTTTCTGAGTCTAGATTTCTGGCACCTACAATTTGAATTGTCTCGCGTGGATGTCGAACCTACAACATTCAACATGTTAACAGTAGCCAGCTTGAGCTTAGAAACAATTGCACTAATTATGAAGCTTGTCGATTTGCAATTGTTTCTGTAGCAGTCAGCTGTTTCGGTAGCAAACATGCACGGTTATTGAATTTGTAACTCTGCTGCCTAATCAACCAATATTTAGTATAGGAATAGGAGTATAATCAATAGCTAATCTGCTGATACAAAATAAACCAATGCTAAAAGCCACTAACCATACTAATATTATACATACAAGTGATCATAACATAGATAATTTCGTATGTATAATATTAGTAAGGATATAACTATATATACATTAGTATCAGGGTTTATTTAGTACCAGCCGAATCGCTATTAATGAATGTTTCTCCACACCAAAAATTGGTTGATTTAGCCTGATGGCTAAATTGCTAAATTTCGGACTGCCCGATGAGTAAGAGTTCCGGAGGTTAAAATCTTTTCCATTTATCCCGTCTGTGATTCCTTTTCTCTTAGATCGGAAACATCCGAGTTATACTTCTGAATC
The DNA here is from genome assembly GCA_930367265.1 of Catocala fraxini. Lineage (NCBI taxonomy): Eukaryota > Metazoa > Arthropoda > Insecta > Lepidoptera > Erebidae > Catocala > Catocala fraxini. Next base: position 27,672,158 of record OV884028.1, on the reverse strand, counting down.
ATACGAACGACAGTAACCACTACTATAAGGTGGATCATATGTTTGTTTATAAAAACAAGGTATTCTGGTGCCAAGGATCAAGAAGATACTTTGAACTCATTTGCGTGAAAAGAACCACCAATAATTAACTTATGTAGGTTAATTTTCTCGGAACAATTAATTATTCGGAGGTAAATTGTGATAAATTATGCTTTTAGAGATTGAGACAATTAACACCTCGGTATTTTGGAGACTATGAAAATTGTTATGGAAAATTTTGAGAAATATTCTCAACATTTCATCTGTTATGCAGCATCTTAAAATATTAAGGTGAAGTACTAGAATAGTTTTGAGAATTGGTCTCAGCATTTCTGCGATCTCAATGAACTGTCTACTTTTCATCTTAAAGCTGTTTATAGTGCAAATAAATATTTTGACGTAATAACAAATTATAAGTTGATACTTCATTATATTTAATTGATGTTAAACATCTTAGGCAAATCTAGGCACAGTCTGTCAAATTTTATAGAACTATGGTATAACATCTAAAAAATATTTTTTTATTAATGCTACTTTTACACGCTTCATATCTACCTATCGTGTAAAAACTTAATTTATCCAACTTTCTTTCGTACAATTACTTTAAAGCATTCTTTAGCACATTGATGTGATCAATCTTAAGTACGCACATTATTTAAATAAGTATTTCCACATGTCAATACACATTATCTACATTAAATTATTCAGCTAACCATTTCCATCCTGACAAAGTAGACTTTTTACTTTAAGAAATCCTGAACAAAATCCTTAGAAAAGGACATTGAAGCACTTGAAGCCCCAATTTTGCGTCTAAAGAAGAGCACTCACCTCCCAACCTAATCCTTGGTACTGCGTAAAATATTGACCTGGTCACATCAGATAGAGCTAGAAGCCAACATCAACGTTCGAGAATATTCTTAGAAAACGACGCGTGCATCTTAAAAAGCCCGCGAAAGGATTTCAGAATAGAATATCAAACCAGAAAGCTTCTCTTCTACACCCTTTTAGTTTATAGATATAAAGTACAGCACTCACTATGCATCGCGGCGAGTGGACATTTATCGACGTCCCCACTAATGCACAGAAGCTATTTGCCTTAATAGATTTTACTTTGTTACTTTAAACTGTAATGGTTACGTGGCTCGCTTCCGAGATGTGGAGGGAAGCCTTTGAGAGATTCTTTACGAGTTGGATGTTTCAGAACAAAGTGTGTGGACGGTTGTGTAATACGAATATAATGTTAGTAACGAGTTGAAGTGCCTTTTCCTCATTTAATTTGTGATAGAGCTACGCTACGACTTTTATAACAATTTATCACAAATTAACGACAACACATACATATAGACTATTTTTTACTAGTCGTATTTGGTTAACAAACAAAATCATTCAGTTGCTACTTTCGAGCTATCGTCAAGTCTTAGTTTATGAATATTTTGTTTTACATTTCGCATTCTTAATAAAACAGCGACTTAACTCGAAATTTGAAAGTAAGCCAATTTGAACTCTAATTGTATATGTTAAATTCTAATATTATATTTGTGTTAAATCTTTTCAATAGAGTTCAAATTTGTTTAATCAAAAATACTGAGATAAGTCTCTGTTTTATTAAGGATGCGATTTAGCAAATGTATACCTCGCAGAAATAGGCGTATAGTACGGCCTGTGAGTACGACGCTAATATGTTGGCTTAAATTTTAAGGCAACTACTGCAGCAGAGTTCGAAACTTATGTGACGGGCAACAGAGGAAAGGATTTTTAACTATATAAGCATTATGTCTCGGGTTCGAACCCACGTTGCGCACCTCTGACTTTCAAAAGTTATATGACTTTTCGAAATTATGTGTGTATTAATTGACAATTATCGCCTGCTCCGTGCCTAGGAGAGCACGTTAAGCCGTCGGTCCCGGCTGCCATGAACATCTATGGCAGTCGTTATTGGGAGAGTGTCGTCACAATAGATCCCACTGGGTCGAAGTGTCGCCGGTCTGCACTGACTGGCCCCCACATAAGATACATAGATACATATAAGCAGTTATTATTTTAGCGGTCATTAAAACTCTTAAAACATGGAAGTTTAAGCATTCGTTGTATACAAGCTTTCGCAACAATTTACCTTGACTTGAAATTGACTTTGACCGCATGGACGGCGTAAAGCTTTAATTTAATGTTCTTGTTCTGACGAATGTCGTGTTATCGAAGCTTACGCAGAATAAAAAATTATGTAATCTACAAATGGATGTTCGTGTGTCCGTTGTTTGAATGTTTGTAAATTCCCCCGCGATACGGGAATTATACCTACTGCAAAAGCTGTCATTACAAGAATAAAAGAAAAATAAAAATTCAGCTCCTATTTTTTGCCTAGTAAACAAAAACAAGCCAACAGCAATATGCTCTACCAAAATACGGATTTATTCCAAAGTAATTTGTAATACAGTGCGTGAGTGACTGAATGAGTGAGTGACTGTACGTGTTCATAAATCAATCAGTCAATTAATCACAGTGGCCACAGTGACGAGGCTACTCCGCAATAACGTTTTAAACTAATATAATTTAGTGTTTTAGTTAGGTGTTACGTTGGTTTAGTTTGGATTAGAATTTGTTGAAAATGATTTAAAAGCCAAGTTTTCAACACAGTACGATATTTGTGTTTATACTGTTTTGAAGATTTGTTGTTCGATTTTTAAATTCTAATTGTACAAAATAGATTTTATCGTTTCTATTACTGGCCATCGAAAAAATGGCAGGTGTGACATTTTACTGTTTTTACTGTACTGGCCAGAAAAATTAACATATTGCATCGATTCAAATGCCTATAGAATATATTTCTTCATTAATAGCTTATAAAAAAATGGCTTGTTTAGACTGCATCGGTAGTTTCATAGCATAAGTTTGTATCGCGAGGTCCTAGGTTAGGTTTTCGAGTAAGGCTATTGAATTTTTATGTTAAAGTGAATAGTAATATGAAATTAAAAACTAAATAAAATTATTATAGTTTTTTTATTTAAATGACTTGCTTGCTCTCATGTAATAATTCTTGTGTCATGGCTTTCGTCTAAAGGCAAAATAATTATGTTCAAGATATGTAATTAATTTTTTGAAATTAAACTGCTATATACGGATTTTATCGCGTTGTTTATTTGACACTTTATTAGAAAATTTTGAAAATTGTTACACTACTACTACTATTAAACTTTACTAATTTTTAAGATAATTAAATTATTATTAAACTATTTAGATAGCAGTTTAATTTCAATGAATAATATTCGCGTAAATAGAAGACAATATAATTAATTTTTATTTTATTCCTTGTGATGACCCCGGCCAAATCACATATTGGTAATAGTAACGGAAACAATTCACACAATAGTGCAGACTAAATATCTTTCAAAAGCAAATTCATTAATTTTAATTTAATTAAGCAGTAACTAAATTTATTCAACCTAAACTATGTATTTAGGTTTTATTTCTTAACATATGTAGCATCTGGTACATTTCGTCATTATTAAATATACAATATTAAGTCTCTCGAATTTAATATCTGAAATAATAAATCTTCTGTCTCCAGATAATCCCTTAGAAAAATATTTCGTCGCACCACCTGCATTCGAAATTCGAATATTGAATTAGCTGTCGAATAAGATTTACTCAGTGTACTCAGATCTTAAACGAGAGAAATTTTTCATTGAACCTAAAGGACCTCCAAGCATTTTAACGTTAACTACATCAACATTAATTCTCTAAATCTCGAGCTTAGCAAATTCCAAATTCAAAAGAATTGCACGCGATCAAAGTGACGTCACAAATTCACAAATCAGGGGTACGCAGCAAAAAGAATAAAAACGCTAAACCTCCTTGGAACAAATTATGCTAAATCAAGATCCGCGAAGACGCCTTTATCCCTGGACAGTGATTTTATTTGATTACGTCAGACGTTTCGGATGATTTAAGAGTTTTTAACATCAATGCTTTAATGAATGCTGTTTTGTTTTACGGTTGAAGAGATACAGTTTATGATAATTGGCGTATTGATGATGATGAGAGTAGGCTTTTTGTTTGATGACATCACTAAAACAAAACTAACAAAAATCTCAATTATCTTTTCGGTAATTTTAAGAATTTCAAATTGATTCTAAATTTAAATATTACTAGTAACCAATAAAAACAAAACAGGCAATTAGGATCGATCTTACCGTACTACTAATAAGTAAACACATTTGTCTGAATAATCGGTTACCGCAATCTTTGCCTGCCTATAGCACCAGACAAAACACAAGCGTTTTTCTTATAGTGTCAGACGTACTAGAGCCCACCCACTACCCCATGGATGGCACTCAGGTCAATACATTGACATAGACGCTGCCTACGGTGATTAAAAAAATAACCTACTGTGACAGAAGACTTTTACCTAGTTCGATTGAAGAAGGATAAGTCATAACGCTTGATAATTAATTCCAGATTCTATATATATATGTCAGAAATTATTGTTGCAAGCCTACTCTGCTGTATGGAAAATGTTTCTTGAAAAGGATAAACCTTACTGCGGCATCTAATGGTGTGATGGTGGTAGACTGACAGTACCAAGTTAAACAGTTCTTTATAGCAGATTTTTAGAAAATGACAGTAGAACACATAGAGAAACCTGTGATCGGACTTTTTCTAGAAAGTTTTACAAGCGCTTGATTTTTTTTTAATGTACTGCTGCCGCTCTTGGAATCAATCCTGTGTCACCGTCGTCGGCGTCCGTTATTTGAATGGCTGTAATATCCTCATTAAAACCATTTAAACAAAGAATACAAAGGACATCTAGACTCGGAACAACTATTTATGGATCAGACATATTTACCCCGTGTGGGGTTCGAACCCACAACACTCAATGCAGTAGGAGTGGCGAGCCGACCACTTAAACCTCTATGTCCGCGCAGACACTTTATGCATGCGTTACATATTATAATTAGCTGTAACAATATATAATGATGTTTTCATTTATCATTCACTACAGTAAAACTTCCCGAGACGCACACAGTGATAAGACAAGACTGTTATTCTTTCATTTCACACACACATACGTACATTTCTACAGAGACTAACTTCCACGACACACGCAATCCTAGTGTGGAAGTTAGCCTTCTAAAAATTACTGTATCTTCATCTTAACTGAAACAATTATTATTATTTACGTAGCAAAGAAAGTGGCAGCGATAGCTCAGTGGGGAGACCATGTGACTGCAATGCAGAGGGTCTCGGGTTCGAATCCACGTCGCGCACCTCTGACTTTCGGAAGTTATATGACTTTTCGAAATTATGTGCGTATTGATTGACAATTATCGCCTGCCCGTGCCTCAGAGAGCACGTTAAGCCGTTGGTCCCGGCTGTCATGAAAATCTATGGCAGTCGTTATTGGGAGAGTGTCGACACAAAAATCCCACTGGGTCGAAGTGTCACCGGTCTGCACTGACTGGCAGGCATCACATATGATACATACATACCCCAAGCTATTAAGGTGATGTATGTAGCTATAAAGACAGATGTGAAGCACTTATCTAAAACTCACACTTACTTATTGTAAAATGACAAAATTACATAAAATCAACGAAACCAAGTACGACACTGCTTATACGAAATAAGTCTGAAAAGCTCTGACATAAGGTTAGTCAATAAACATACTATAAACGTAGAACATTTTACTTTGATTAGGAAAACACCTGCCACATTACATGTAATAGCTGTACGCCAGTGTTTCCCCAAACAGTTACGAGTGTGATGTAACTATTTGAGGAAACATTGTTCCAGTTACTCGTGCAAAAATTCAGACTAACTCAATGTAAGAGACAAAAATGACGTCAAAGTTAGCCAAGATGGTAACAGCGAACTACTAAATCTTATTATGGTGCTCTTTAGTTGTATTTGCTCCTTTTAATAAATATCCCGCGACTGTCCAACTTCGTAACTCCATTTACGAGCTGAAACTCCAAAGAATTGTTGCTTGCACGGGAACAGATCTCAGGGGTTTTAAATTCATTTGCAGGTTACGTTGTTATTTTTTTAATATAGTTTATTATAAGCGAATCTTATGAAGTCTTTGGGGTAAACCTGGATTCTATTGTGTTTTATAACCTGTTGTCAATAGATAAAACTATTGACTTAACCAAAATAAATACATGCCTGTCTCCCGAAGGGATTGACTGAGACAAGAAATTTCCAGTTGCGATCCTGGTATATATGGGGCATTCCACCTAAAGCGGATAGGTAAAAAAATTGTATGATTCCGATTTTTGTAATATTTGCTTATGGTATACCTATATATTATGCACTCGATTCAGATACAATGTTTTTTTTTTAGAGTACAAGGTCCGGTTATTATTTTTTTTTTTAATTTAAAACATTGTTTTTTTTTTATTATCCTGAAATTTATTTAAAAATCTTATTAAATGAAGTATAAATTCGACTACTTTATTTATTTTATTGTAACTTTTAAAACTGGATAATGGGATTCGAAGTACCGCATACCTACCGGTTAGTCAAATTTTTAAAGCTCTCCAGCTCGTTAACCAAACCTTGTGCTGTAAAAATAATTTGTATCTGGATTGAGTACATATATAGGTTTATACCTATAAAAAATGTTGATGAGTCCGATTTTAGTAATATTTGGTTATGTTATCATCATCAAATATTACTAAAATCAGAATCATCAAAAATTTTTACCTGTCCGCTTTACGTGGAATGCTCCATATGTATCTCTTGCATAATCAGTTATAAGCTGATTGCACGTATGGCGTAGTGGTTTAAATAGTTGCCTCACCGCTGCCCCTGAGCCGAGAGTTGTTGGCTCGATTCCTACATGAGACCAAAATTTATGTGGTCCACAATCGGTTGTTACGATCTTTGTGTTTGTTAAAATTGTAAAATCTCTCGCGATACAGACATTTTATAATAGTGCAAGAGATTATTTTTGAGGTACCTATATTACTATTGTCTCTAAATTTTATTTGTCTGCAAGAACAGACTCCGAAATACTCCATCGCTCGCTTCTCATTGACCATATCTGTTTGCTTTTTTGTTAAGCATATTTTATCATAGACACATAAATAACACAGAAACGGTTACTCACCTTTAAAAGACACAGAAATGTATTATTTGTGATTACAAACACGCCATTATTGTGTAATTTATGAATATTAAAGCAAAGGAAATTTTTCCATTATCTTCCGTTGTGAGGGACTGTCGTGAATACATTAATGCAAGTTCTAAGTGATTTACTACTTATTATGGCGTTGCGCTAGATATTTATTTGTGTTCATAACTATTTTATTTGTTGTGGTGAAGCTTTAGTTACGTACTCACAAGGATTATTGCCAGCGATTAAAGTTGTGTGGGTCCCTTTGAGGCGCATACTGGGATAAAAAGTTAACTGGGTAATCAGTTAACTGCATAGTACCTTCTGCCCGCGAGTTTGCTTCTGTAGATACTAGGAAAGCGCATACTGGGATACAAAATGAACTGGACAATTTCTAGTGATGTTTTATGTACATGAATTTTAAGACATCTCCTCTAACTTAGTTCGATCACTGCATCACGAGGGACTTAAAAAACTCAAACTTCGGACACAGAAAACGAAGACCAACAATTTATAATATAATAATATAATATTTTTTTTGATAGAATATTCTTTTTTATTTTTTATTTTTTTTATTTTCGATATATACTTTATATACAATATGCATGTAACCTATATTTACAAATGTACTAAAAAAGATAACATAATTAACATAATTTGATTGATTGAAGGTTTTACATTCTTGGTACAGAAAATCAGTCAAATGTAAGTAAGCGATTTAATGATTACAAAATCGGATAAAAAGACATAAGACATAAGATACGAAGACAAAAATAAGATCTAAAAGACGAAGACAAAATAATAATAACTGTATAAAATCTGTCAAAAAGAAAAGCCACTGGCTAAGAGCTCCGGCCCTGGATACAAAGCTGCCTTTTAGCAAGCGCATATATTATAACTACTTGCTTTATTGCTAGTATTGGTGTAAGTACTGGCAGGACTACGCCCCACTACTGCGGTCTTCGCCATATAAAATATGACATGTGACAGCTGCCAGTGTCTTTTATAGTATTAAATTATTTTGTATATAATTTTTTTTGTAAATATCTTTAGTTGTATAATATTTTTGTATGAAAAATAATTGTGACGGCATTGGCGATGAGGAAGTGAGATCAAGTCAGCCTACCACATCTCTAAGTGATCTGGTGCGCTGCCCCTATTGCTCCCAGGCTCGTTTTTTCAAAGGTAAGCGGGGATTGAAAGTACATTTTGGTAAAGTACATAAAAGCCAAGATGTACTTTCTAATCCCACAATCATCTTGTCCTTCAATATATTCTACTCAAATTCCTTTTTGGCAAAGTCTATCCATTCTAAAAAATTCCGTTCCGGTGCTAAAAAGAGTTCCTCGAGGTGCGAGACCTTCAGTGGCCAAAAAATTGGCTGACTACATAGGTCTTGTCGTCCGGGAGAACTCCAAAACGGCTTAGGAGCAATTATTGACTTTCCCTTATAGAATTTTGCATATTGAAAAAGACCAGGCATCCAAAAATTCACTCACTGCACAAATTAAGCGCAATTGTTATGATTCGCCCAAACCTTTTGATACAAAATTTACATCCAATAAAAATAAATCCATATATCAATATGTAGAATCGAAATTAAGGGAAGGCGATATCAGTGGCGCGTCTAGGCTTTTATTCAGTAGTGATGTGGTGGCGCCTTGCTCTCCGGACACACTTGCAGGTCTGAAGAGCAAGCATCCAGCGCCGGTTGATGGTCTCTCCTTTCCTGATGCTCCTGACAGGGAGTCGGAATACCTGATCACTACAGCCAAGGACGTATTCGCAGCGGTATGCCCTTTTCGGAATGGCTCAGCAGGCGGGCTCGACGCTCTGACACCACAGCATCTTAAGGATCTTGTGTGTCCGAGCGCCGGAGAGGCTGGCGATGCGCTCTTGAAGGAGCTTACCGCTCTGATGAATTTAATGCTTTCCGGCAATGTGGATGATGCCATCATTGACATCTTGTATGGGGCCAACTTGTGCGCTCTTAATAAGAGGGATGGTGGTATTCGTCCCATTGCTGTGGGGTGTACATATCGGCGTATGGCAGCCAAGATATGTTGTAAATATTATAACAAGGAGCTATCTAAAAAATTTCAACCTCTTCAATTAGGTTTTGGATCCAAAGAGGGTTGCGAGGCTGCCATACATGCCCTTTCCACGTACCTAGGTTGTGGTGATGGAGAGGTCGTTCTCAAGGTTGACTTGAAAAATGCTTTCAATTCAGTAAACAGAGACACCTTGTTGACACAGGCAAAATTAGAAACACCCAAAATTTTTAAATTTCTTTGTCAATGTTACAGGTACCCTACTAAATTACTATATAAGGATAATCTTTTAGAATCTGCTGTTGGATGTCAACAAGGTGACCCTCTTGGACCGGTCATTTTCAGTTTGGCAATTCAACCTATTATTCGGCAGATAAATTCAAAATTTTATGTCTGGTATTTAGACGATGGGACTCTCGGAGGCGATGCAGATACAATATTACAGGATTTGGCCCTTCTTAAAGACAAATTTGCATCTATTGGCTTGGAATTAAATACTAGTAAATGTGAACTTTTTTTAAACAATATTGAAAGCAATAACAAGCATTTGGTACTTTCAAAATTTAATTGTTTGGCTCCCAACATCAAAATTATGGATAAAAGTTCTCTTCGCCTCCTTGGGTCACCAGTCTTTGAAGAAGCTTTTAATTCCTTCATAGATGAGAAGATACAAAATTTTTGTGAAATTTCAGATCGCCTCCTCAAAATTAATATTCATTCGGCTTTTACAATTATTCGATATTGCCTTTTTGTTCCGAAATTTACGCATGCGTTAAGATCTTCACAGTTTTGGAAAAATGTAGTACCTTTAGAAAAAATTGATAAAATTATTCAAAATACTCTAAAAAATATTTTAAATGTGGATTTGAACGACCGAGCTTGGCTACAGGCTTCTCTGCCTGTTCGTCTTGGTGGGTTCGGCGTTCGCAAAATTTCCGATGTTAGTCTACCGGCGTTCCTGTCCTCGGTTCATAGCACGGAAGAATTAACCAGGAAAATTTTAGCACCCACACTGGTTAATTCAGAAGTGCTGTGCAAAACTGACGCTGTGAGCGCCTGGAAAATGGCTTGTCCGAATTCTGCTTTGCCAACCAACCTATTCTCCCAGCGACAGTGGGACGGGCCGCTTAGCAACTCTGTAAGAGAAAAGCTTTTTTCTACATCTTCCAATGTTGCTGAGCGTGCTCGATTGCTGGCTGTGGGAGAATGGGAATCTGGTCTTTGGCTTCAGGCGCTTCCATCGTCCAATATAGGTACCATGTTGGACGATACCACTTTCCGCCTCGCCACTTGCCTCCGTTTAGGTGTTTCGTGTGTTTCTCCGCATTGCTGTCACTGTGGAGAAGCTGTCGATAGCCTCGGACACCATGGACTCTCTTGTAGCAGAAGTGCTGGTCGAATCTCTCGGCACGCTAATCTTAATGACATAATACGTCGTGCTCTTGTCACTGCTGGCGTTCCAGCTGTACTTGAACCCAATGGCTTGGTACGTGACGATGGGAAGAGACCGGACGGAATGTCATTGTTGCCTTGGAAGATGGGCAGGCCTTTGGTGTGGGACGCAACATGCGTTGACACCCTTGCGCCATCACATCTCCCAAGTACTGCGGGATGTGCCGGCGCTGCTGCTGCAACCGCGGAAACCCTCAAACGGCGCAAATATAGTAATTTAGTTGGAAATTACATTTTTGAGCCGTTTGGGGTGGAAACTCTAGGTTCATGGGGTCCGAGCGCTCGTATTTTGTACAGGGAGATCGCAAAACGCCTGATCGACGTTTCGCGTGATCAGAAGGCTGGTCTTTTCTTAGCCCAAAGAATCAGCATTGCCATTCAACGTGGCAATGCTGCCAGTCTTCTGGGCACGTTACCAGTTGACAGCGATGCTGAAGAATTCTACGATGCCTAAACCATTTTTGTAAATATTTAGTATTATAATTATTTGTGTTTTTGTAATTATGTTAATTATGTTATCTTTTTTAGTACATTTGTAAATAATATTTTTAATTTATAATATAATATTACTAGCTGTCCCGACAGAAGTTGTACTGAACACAAGAAAAAAAAAACAAATCTCAACCATTCTCGAATCCACATGAACACACATTTCATCAAAATCGGTCCAGCCGTTTAGGAGGAGTTTAATTACAACCACACACACGCACAGAAAATTTATATATTATATAAAGATGGAGCACAACTTTTTGTGTTGTGTCAGAATTGAAGTTATTACACTCGTACCTCACACTGTCAGTGGCGACGCGACCTATTTAAACCGTACGCCATACGTGCACTAACCAAGATTTCACAATCAGCCGTAAACATAGGTACGAACCAATACCTATTACTTAACCGGCGCGGCAGTCAACCTCCATCTAAAAACAATATAGTACAACCGTTTGACGTTTTGACAGCTGTGTATGTCTGTCTATAATTTCATATATACATAATCTTACGTTTATATCCGTGAGGTGTATGTTACAATTATATTTCGCTAGATATGATTTTAGCTATGTAATGGAGGGCGAACTTACTGGCGTTATTATAATTTATTTCTTTGAAAAGACAACTCTCACGCTATGAATAATTGTCGGCCTCGATGGCGTAGTAGTTAGTGTAACCGACTGCTACGCCTGAGGTCGCGGGTTCGATTCTCGCACAAGTCAAACATTTGTGTGCATGAACATGGATGTTTGTCTTGTTCTGGGTGGTTTCTATGTAAAATATGAAGGAATTTACAAAAAAAATGATTTATGTATATATACTAGTAGTTTTCCCGCGGTTTCACCCGCGTAAGTCCCGTTCCCGTGTGAATATTGGGTTTCACCCCTTTCACCCCCTTCGGGGTGGAATTTCCAAAAATCCTTTCTTTGTGCTCCCCTACACTCTCCAAGGAACATACATGCCAAATTTCAGCTGCTTGCGTTCAGTAGTTTCGGCTGTGATTTGTCTGTCAGTCACTCAGTAACGGAAGAGTTTTATATATATAGATATGTATGACTATTTATCCATTAGTACCAGCTCTGCTTAGGTTGAGCTAGATGGTGTTGTGTGTATGTGGTAGAATATTTATATTTATATGAATGATTTCTGATTGAAGGGGACTTTATGAACTCTTCAACTACGGACAAGGCTTACCTTGTCCGTAGTTGAAGAGTTCATAAAGTGATGTGTGTGATGCTCGCAAATGGTTATGCCGAGTGTGAGTGCTTACACTCACACTCGGCATAACCATTTGCGAGCATCACAAATTTTTGTTTTGTGTGAGATTCGAACCCACAACTCTCGGCGTAACTGTAGTGGCGAGAAGGCTTAAACCACTTTGCAATCGGTGCACTCGTCAGTTGTCCAGTCACTTTGGTGTCTAAGAAAGCATAAGTAGTTAATTAAATCTTATTGCGTCACAAGCAGTGCAACATAATATACAATAATTACGTATATACAATCATTTATATCACCTATTCTTTTACTTTCAAATGAACGAGGAAAATTACCAACTCACTAACTGCACTTGAAATTCAACCTTATCACGTGTAATTACAGCTCATTTTTGTATAACAACGAAACCAATAAGCAATAAGTGAGTGTGCCCCTGGATTACAACTAAATATCAAGTGCCTTATCTTTAGAGAATTTACTTTGTTGTCGCGTATATTTCGCTTGGGGTCGCCACTTAACCTTTTCAAGCATACCCGCTTTACCTCCAAGGCTTCAAGCGTTGAAGTACTTATCCCTACTTATCAAGGCCGGGCGTGTTATGAACGCAGGTTATATTTAATTTGGCTGTCAATGAAAAGACCTGTGTGAAAAATTTTCGTGGAGTTATTCATGGAGAAAATTTAATTTACTTGCGATTTTTGTGCTGCAAGATGGTATATAAGACCTTGCCTGAAGGTAAACAGTATTTATATCATCATATCACTATGTACACATACTGTATACGTACATATGTATAATATGTATATATTTACAAAAAAAAAAGTATATATGTATGTTTATCCATTGTCTAGTACCCATAGTACAAGCTCTGCTTAGTTTGGGCTAGATGGTGTTGTGTGTATGTGATAGAATATTATTATTATTATTATAGGCTCACGCTTTTACTCCCGAAGGAGTAGACAAATGTGTAATACAAATATTTCGCTAGCCATAGATTTTAGAGTCTACATAATAGGGGCTGATTGACGTCTATCGAGCACAGTTTCAAGCTTCTTGCTGTTTCTGAAATAGTTTGAGAGAAAAGTCATTCACTCTTTGCTCAAGTCGAGATCAGATCGGAGACTAATTGCACTCCTGTCTCATTAGCACAGCTGCAATACCGAGGATTGGCAGTAGGTTATAGGCGCCTGCAATAATTAGGGTCTCACACGCACTTCATAAAAAGAGGTGGCAGCGCAAAATGTTAACATTCTACGTTACAACCTCTTTTTGTAAAGTTAGTGTAATCTGTTTTGTTTGGTTATTTAGTTACTTACTTTTAGTTGCAGCGATAGCTCAGTGGGGAGACCAACAGACTGCAATGCAGAGGGTCTCGGGATCTAACCCACGTCGCGCACCTCTGACTTTCGGAAGTTATATGACTTTTCGAAATTATGTGCGTATTGATTGACAATTATCGCTTGCTTCGTGCCTCGGAGAGCACGTTAAGCCGTTGTCCCGGCTGCTATGAACATCTATGGCAGTCGTTATTGGGAGAGTGTCGACACAAAAGATCCCACTGGGTCGAAGTGTCGCCGGTCTGCACTGACTGGCCCCCACATAAGATACATACTTACTTTTAATATTTAATTTTTCTTCAGAGAGAACAGTTAGTGTTTCAGTAAGCGAAGATCTAGATTTTAGCGGACGGCCCACTTTGACGTGGCACTATTAAATTTAATTCCAAATCTGTACAAAATCTTATATTTTTAAAGACAATTCCCGCACTAGGATCAATTCTGTTGAATTATATACATTTATACATGCAAAAATTAATTAAATATATATTTAACTATTTATAATAATTGCACCTTAGTAATTGTATAATATAACATTATACAATATAAATAGTAGTCAAATACTTTACAGTTTGATAAGCTATAAAAGGCATAACAACACTGCTGTCTATCACTTCTTGTTGTGAGCTGAAAGTGAACGGACGTATAAAACTTCCTTGTGTCAAAGTATAAAATAAATAGTTAAAGTGTTTGTACAGTTTTATTTAATCCATAACCTCTAATAAACTCCTGTATCGCGGGGACTTTACGAACATTCAAACAACGGATGCAAAGAACATCCAAACTCGGAACAACTATTTGTTAACAACTAGTTGCTTTCCAGCAGCCATGGTCACGGGGAACGAAACGTGGGGGAAAGTGTAAAATTAAATTAAATCTAAATAGTTTTAATAATATTATAATTAGCTTAAAAATTTGTAAAGTTTAATAGTAGTAGTGGTTCAAAATTATGTAATAAAGTGTCAAATAAACAACGCGATAAAATCTGTATATAGTAGTTTAATTTCAATGAATAATAATCGCGTAAACAGAAGACAATATTATAAAAATAACAATCATAACAATATTACCTCTGCTAGCCTCTCGTTTACCACGCGTGATGCTACGTCGTTCCGTATTCATAGTCGAGTTTAAATGCCGTATGCATACAGCACACATATACTACGCAAACCCGACATTCCATTTAGGTCAACCCATGCTTAGGCGCCGTCAATCAAAGGATTTATGTACACGACCGGGCTCCCCTAATTCCTTACCCAGCACATCAATAAGGCGCAGTACCTTATTGATGATGCCATACAAGTCGATTTATAATTCTAAGAATTATTATGGAAGCAATTTTTACTTATAAACATGTAGCAGAATAATTGGTGATAATGTTACTTGTTATAAAGACTAGCGGTTGCTCAATGGTTCAAGCGTAACTGATTTTTAAAGACATGTCCCGCATTATAAATAAGTACTGTGTCACGGTGAACTGTGCAGATAATATAAAGTTTAAAAACCATAACCTGACTATGTAAAAAAGAGGTCTAACAAGGATGAAACAATAAAATAATTGAGATAGAAACTTTATTTTTTTATTTAATACTTTTCCGTTTAACATTAATTTTCTGTTTATTTTTCGAACTGTACGACAGCATTGTAAACATATATTTTGACTTAAATAATATTATGTATATACATATTTGTAATATGCTCGCCAAGACCTTTCTTTTGATACCAAAGACGTAATGATTATCCCAGTAAAATTTTTTTCGAGGTTAGAATCTGAGTTTTATATTCCGTCAAATAAAAGTTTGATAAAATTTATATAGCTTATGCCACCCGAGTTATTATTACAAATCTATTGATACCTCATTCATTAAAATTAGTTCAGTAGTTTAGGCGCTAAGGTGGAACATACAAACATACATACACAGGCCGCCAAAATCATTACCCTTCCTTTTGGCTTCGCCGTAGTCGGGTAAAGACAAAAGACACAAAGAATATCCAGACTCGAGGGTTGAATGCCATAAAAGACAGCAACCGAAAAGTCGGGGAAAGTGTAAACTTAAATATAAATAGTTTTAATAGTTGTAATAATTTAATTTTTAATTGTATCTAGTAGTAGTAGTGTAACAGTTTCTAAATTATGTAATAAAGTGTAAAATAAACAACGCGATAAAATCCGTATATAGTAGTTTAATTTCAATAAATATTAACCATGCCAAAACTTAGAGTCTGCCCTGCGCACAATATGCTTAAAAAGGGTACAAAGATTTCCGTTTGCGTATTAATGAATGCCAAAACTTTTAAACTGTTTTATCTATAAATCTTTATATAAAAAAATCGATCTATTTCAAAATGGTTTTTATTGATAACTGGTCTAAATTCGAGTATAAACTGTTTTGTCTTTACGTATCCATATTAAAATGCTGGCTTTTTCAATATGTTTTTATTGATAACACTTAGTCCCTAAATAGCTAGGTACTAAACAACATAACAAAGAAAATGGGTTGACAAACAAAGGAGAAAAAGGTACTAAACTGTTTTGTGTTTGCCTAATTATACAGGGTGTCCAGTAATTAATGCATAACCTTAAAATGTCTTATAGTAGAAGTGACGGCCGTTCAGGAAAAAAATGAAAATCTATCCTAACTACTACATAAATTATGTTTTTCTTTTTTAATTCTAATATTTTTTACTTTATTTAACTGTCTTGTACACTACGACCATAAATGAATGAATTCCATCGGTTTTTTGTTGTTTTATTATTAAACACTAATTATGCTAATAGATAAATACTCAAAAGGACGACTAACTACAGCACTTTAAAAAAAAAACAATCTATTTCTTTTATCCGTCCGTCTGTCTGTCTGTCTATGAAGACCCTTTATCTCGGGAATACGTGGAGATATCAAGTTGAAGTTAACACGATATACTCAAATCTACAGTCTCTTGAAGCTGTGAAAAAATCAAGCTGCGTAAAAATAAGATAAGGCCGTTTATACCGCAAAAAACGTATATTTCGACACTCTCAAGAGAATCAAAATTTATAAGGTATTTTCCGTTGACCTAGAACTATGAAATTTGGGAACTAATACCGTCTTATACCACAAGTATAAGGAAAATTGGAAAATATATATTTGTAGTTAACCGTGTTACGTGGGGTAGCGTATGAAAGGGCTTCATTCGGGCACGCCACGATCGTGGCGGTAAGTCCCGTGTTTGAGGAGTGGCTGGAGAGGCGCCATGGAGCCCTCTCCTTCCGGTTGACACAGGTAATGACTGGCCACGGTTGTTTTGGCCAGTTCCTGTGTCATATACGCCGGCAAGAGACGCCCGGTTGTCACCACTGCGGCGACTGCCGCGACGTAGTTGAGGACACGGCGCTGCACACTTTGGCGGTTTGCCCTGCCTGGGCATCGCAGCGCCGTGAATTGATCGCGGCAGTCGGATTGGTTGCCCTCTCGCTCCCGGCCGTAGTTCAGTCTATGGTCTGGAGTGAGAGGTCGTGGAACGCCGTCGCCTCCTTTTGTGAGGAAGTCATTTCCATCAAGGAGGCGGCGGAGCGGGAGAGGGAGCGTTTGAACCCTCTCCCCAACCGCAGAGCCGGGCGCCGGAGGGCGCGGGATGACCTCCAGCCACCCTGAGGTTTGACCTGGGGGTGGCGGGCTTTGTGGGCCTGCCCGCCATCCGTTCAGCACCAGGTCCGAGAGGCGGCGTGCGTGTTCCCACGCGCGCCTCTGTGTTGAGTCCGTCTCCCCTCTAGGGGGGACAGTAGGGAGTGGTAGAAGTGCCTTTAGGGTAGGTCTTTCGTGTAGTGGCCTGCCGTTTCATACGGCGGGCCGAAACCTCGGCGGGGTCGCGACCGCATGCGAAAGTGATTCGCGCGGCCCCGTCGATAGTGGTTTTGTCGAGGAACGCCGTGGTAGGTTTAGTCGGTATTCCGGGAGGTACTTTATCATCTTAACATCTTATTTTACCCCGGCGAGTCCGACATAACCCCTCCGCCCGCCCCCGCGGACGGGTATGCGTCATGCATTCCCCCAGGTAAAAAAAAAAAAAAAAAATGAATGGGCTTCATTAGCACAAGCTTAAACAGATTTTAATTATTTTTATGACGTATAGTTTTTGATTTATGACGAAGAATAAAAAACAACCTTTTTCCTTTTTATAATTAGGTAGGTACCAAATAATACCTACAAATTTGTACAGAACCCTCGATGGGCGAGTCCGACTCGCACTTGTCCGGTTTTTTAAATAAAATATAGCCAACGTTATTGGGTGATAACATAGCTTTCTATAGGATAAATTATTTTAAAATCGGTTAAGTTGTTTTTGAGTTACATTCTTACAAACGAACAAACATACAAACAAATGTCAAATCTTTCCTCTTGATAATATTATTATTATAGTATAGATAGATAAATAAACTGTAATTAAATCTGTTTAATGTTATTAAATTTGAATGTGGAACATTCACACATGTAACTAAATACTTTACAATATTCCAGAATATTCCATAACCACACAAGCAAAATCGCGGCAGAAACCTAGTCCACATACAGTTTTCAAAACACGCACAGCTCAAGTACATCATAAACATCGTGAAAGTGTCCTTGTAACTCGAACCATCGTCCCTCAACTTCGAGAACCCTAAAGATATTAATGCCGAAGTTTCTTTTGTGGTTGCATTGCATTTCTTTAATCGTAAAAGGATATATGGCTGTTGTATAATTTATTTGTTGGGTTCTTTTTGATAGCAATGTTATGGCCAAAGTTATGAAATGTTGTCAGACGCCATATAATAACGTAAAACTTTTGTTTTAAAAATGGAATGCTATTTTTTTAAATGTATTTGCATTTGATGATCTTTTTTTGTTGAAGGTTGAAACCTGGTATTTGAAATGTAACAAGTAATTATTTTCATTTATTCGAATTTGATCGTATTCGCAAATTAATTCGATCAAAATACTGAACTAAAATAATTAGTAATAAAACGGCGCAAATATAGTGATTTAGTTGTTCATTACATTTTTGAGCCGTTTGGGGTGGAAACCCTAGGTTCATGGGGTCCGAGCACTCGTATTTTGTACAGGAAAATCGCAAAACGCCTGATCGACGTTTCGCGTGATCAGAAGGCTGGTCTTTTCTTAGCCCAAAGAATCAGCATTGCCATACGTGGCAATGCTGCCAGTCTTCTGGGCACGTTACCAGTTGACAGCGATGCTGAAGAATTCTACGATGCCTAAACCATTTTTGTAAATATTTAGTATTATAATTATTTGTGTTTTTGTAACTATGTTATCTTTTTTAATACGTTTGTAAATATAGGTATATTAGATTATTTCGTTTTAAAATTAATTATCTAAATATATTGTAAATAAAATTACTAATAAAAAATAATTTGTTCAGTATTTTGATCGAGCCGACTTATAGGGAGAATTGCGATTTGCGCAATTAATATATACAATACTAACAAGAAATACCGGCCTTATTTCTTGTGAGCATCATATCGATAAATAGAAGACTTCCGTGTAAAATTCCAGCATTCTAGTTAGGTAGTTTTACATGGGTAGTATTTAAATGCACAGCAAAAAAATACTAATTGCACAGCAAAATATAATTAAAGAGATCAAACTGAGTCGACCTATTTTTGGGTAGGTTTAAGAAGGAACCTAACATAACCTAACCCTTTCGAGACAGAATGCAGTGATTTGAGGCGTATAGGTGCTCGTTATGCTGTGCAATATTTGCTGTGCAATTATTATTTTTGATGGTCATTATATTTTATCCCGTTTTACATTGGTGAGTTAACTAATTCGAAATACCTACAGGATAGGGAGAAAAAACTCGATAACATTTGCCTGATCCGGGTTTCGATCCCGAGACCTTACACACAAGAGTCCTATTCTCTACCGCTCCACCACCGTAGCAGCCACATTAATATGAGAAATTCTCCCTACACCGTGGTATAATATATTGAGTCAGTTGTAAAATCAAATCAATAACGTAACGTAATATAAAATATAGTCAGGGAGCTTTTGAGTATTTTGCAAATAGTATTGAATTAAAACCTCTAACGTTTTTATCAAAGCAAATTTCTTCATGAAATTACTGGTAAGATAGACAATAATAGATTTCATCAGAAGCAAGTTCTTGAGTAACAAATCGCATCCTTAATAAAACAGAGACTTATCTCAGTATTTTTGATTAAACAAATTTGAATTCTATTGAAAAGATTTAACACAAATATAATATTAGAATTTAACATATACAATTAGAAATCAAATTGGCTTACTTTCAAATTTCGAGTTAAGTCGCTGTTTTATTAAGAATGCGAAATGTACTAAACAGGAAAACAGTTTCAAATAAAACATCCAATCAATACCACAGTGAAGGCTCATTTTACTATTAATTAGATGCTTAATAACATTTACCCATTCTGTGAATCTGATACACAGTCGCATTGTCTACCGTGGCAGCTAAATCAATATAATAAAATTCTTATTTACCTAGACCTCGGTAATTTCATTTAAAGAACCAAAGCAGTAAATTTGTGTTATATTCTAACTAATATTATAAATGCGAATGTGTGTTTGTTTGCAAACGCAAGCCTTTTAACTATTCGACCGATCATCATTAAATTTCGTATACACCTTTTCAGGGCAATAGAAAAGGACGTATCTTTACCTTATACCTGTAGCTTTTATAAAGAAAAAATCTGTTACTAATCTAACCTAACCTTACCGACATTTATGCAAGCAAAGCCGCAGGCAAAAAATTGGGTTATATAAATAATTATTAGTCAGAGAGCTTTCGAGTGTTTCACAACCAGTATTGAATAACTGATTCGTTTTCTTCAAAACATTTCATTCCATAAAATTGCTTCTAAGAACGGACGATAATAACTTTCATCAGAAGCAAGTTTTCGAGTAACAAAGAAAGGCTGCAAACAGGAAAACAGGTTCGAATAAAACATCCAATTAATAATACAATGAGCCTTTAAACAAATATAACATGGCGTCCTTTGATTACATTTGTTATGTGAGACAATGAAGATGGTGTACCCACTTGCCGTTTGTGATATTTACTCGTGGAAATTCCGTTAAATTATACTGTTTTAAGATACTACACGTGTAGTGCTGTAGTTACAGTGGTCGCCTTAGCACTGCCAATACACCGAGTAAAATAAATTCAATAAAACATTTGTATAATACGCATTTGTGTACCATACCATTTTTCCATCAAATTTACTATCATTTGATAGTTATTCTCTGGGTATTCGTTGTACCGATCCTTTTTATTTTTATTTACCGAGTCTCTAGAATACCAGACATAATCAAAAATCTTATGCTTTTCTGGCTACTAGAGTGCTGCTGTGGCTCAATAAGCAAAAGATTACTAGCAATTTGGTTTGCAAATTTTTTTGAAGTAAAAACTCCTCTAGGCTCTTTGAGCACTTTTTGGGTGAACAAAATCATGGAACTCGCGTCATCGTCACAGAACGCATTCAAAATTCAAAAATAATAATCTAATAGCTCGACGATACAATTCACAAGTTACTTAGTTTTTACTTCTATCTGTAGTCCCCAAAGACTGCCCCGCAAGTTTTTTTTTATGACTACTAGAAGTAAACGTAAACGTAAAAGTATTTATACTTCAGTTACGAGTAGGTTCACATCAGTATTGCAAAAGGTGCAAATATGATGCTTTATCCATCACTAGCGATCCAACCCGGCTTCTCAAGGGTAGTATAAAACCTTAAAAAAATTATAAACGCAAACCTTCCTCGTGAATCACTCTATCTATTGGTGAAAACCGCATGAAAATCCGTTTAGTAGTTTTTGAGTTTATCGCGAACAGACAACCAGACAGACGCGGCGTGGGACTTTGTTTTATAATATGTAGTGACGCTACCGTCATTTACGATGTTTCAATGACTGTTCAGTTAACAGCCAGATAGGATTAGTGCTGGTATGGTGTACTGATATCTTCTCTTTAAAACAAGAATATTTTTCTTACCTTGCAAGAAGTGAAAATACGTGTCCAAAGAACAGGACTACGCTAACGTACTTCGCTTCCAATTTTCTTCAGTTCTAATCTAACTTGTTCTAGGTTTAGATTCTGCTATGGTGTTCCGCTGATAAAAACTTAATACCCGATAAAAGCAAACCTATCTATTGTGAGTAAAACGATGACACGGTTCGTCGACTCTTGTTCCATGGATGGTCTTTTATCTCGTTTATAGTTTATCTACCTTGGACTTTAAAGCTACGTTTTAATATAAAAAAATCATCAAAGTATTTTTCGCGTTCATGTTTATGAGCAATTGTATTATATATTATATTATATAGATACCAATATTATTATTTAGTATGAAATTACTTTCTGCCATCTACCTTCTGCCTAATTTATTTAAGTTACTCTTTTAGTTTTTTGATATTTTGTTTTTAATTGAGTTGTATGTATGTATGTTACTGCCTACATGCACCGAAATCATTCAGGGTCTGCGAGAATACCAGCGTTGTGGATATACTGCAACATTGCTGACGCAGGACCTTAATTTTGTTCTATATGTACTTTTGGTTGTGTTTTCTGATACCTTATATTATGAGCGTGGAACAAATAAAATTATTTTATTTCTTTCTTTCTTTCATATATATTCAATGTACTTTTTGCTGACTGCATAGATCTATAAACTATACGATATAAGACACGCAGCATCGCCTTATATACAAAATAGAAAGCAAATATCAATTCAAGACGTAGAACTGTTTTTATTATATTTTTTTATCGATCATCAACAAAGAATATACATAAAATGACACAAACATATAAACATTAGTTTTGTATACTTCAGTTAGCTAGCTCTTAGTTAGCTCCTTCAGTTATATGCGACCACAGCAGGAAACGTAACAACAAAGCTTAGAAAAAGAAATGAGCTACTCATTGGGATTGTACTTAACAAAATAAATAAATTAGATAAAATCTAATGGAAAACATAAATAAATTATTCTACGTATCTTTATATTTTGGGAAGGATTACCCTAATGTCAATATTATGAGTATTTAATAAAGTATTGCCTACCTTGGTAGAGCAGCGTAATGACCCAGGTAAGTTTTTGAGAACGGAACGTCAAATATAATATTTGTGATTATGATTATTTCTCAAAAATAGTGGCACATAGTTTTATAAAACAGGTATAAGATTGTAATGCATATAACATTGGGTGAAATATTGTAATTTTTGCTAGATTGCAAAGCAGAGGGCAGTATACCAATAACTGCACAATTATTGATCGTGCGTGATTTGTATTACACGGAATAATATTCTATCACTAGATGTGCCCGCGGTTTCACCCGCGTTAATGATTACTGCGCCGCCCCCTGTGGGTTGTAGCGTGATGTTATATAGCCTAATACCTTCCTCGCTAAATAAACTATCCAACAATAAAATAATTTTCCATATCGAACCAGTAGTTCCTCAGATTAGCGCGTTCAACCAAACAAACAAACTTTTAACAGTTTTATAATATTACTATAGATTGATATCTGATAGAATATTATTTTATTATATAGAATATTATTATATTATATTCATCATACATCACTGTTGCAACTCTTGGCAGACCTAAATAAGGTACATAATTAGATAAACTAGCGGTCGCCTAGTGGTCGAAATTCGATCATAATTGATGATTGATCATAATAAAATTTAAATAATTTTAAGTTTGATAGTTATTAACATATTACTGTCTAGAACTTATACCCTTATAATCACATTTCATTTAGATTTCAATTTATACAGGTTAATATATACCTATCTTTATCAAACAAATTATTATATTGATATTATGTAGCCATAGTTACGAAGAATAGTACTACATCAGCCGAACAATGCCGAAATACTACGAATGCGATTCAACTGCGTGTGTCAAATGCATGGTTGTGTAAGTCTAGTGTTTTTTCATTAATTTAATGAATTTCTAATGCATATTTTATACAAATATTAGGATTTGCCCCTCTTTCTCCATATAAATTTTAACTGTGCCAAATTTCATCCTCCTCCGTCAGCGCAATTTTCGTAAAAAGGGGTGCAAAGTTTTTACTTCAAGTATTAATATACAGGACGTCCGGTAATTAATCTATAACCTTGAAATGACTTATAGTAGAACTGATGGCCGTTCAGAAGAAAATATGAAATCTATCCTAACTACTACCTGAGATATGATTTTTTTTTAATTACCTTATTTAACTTTCTTGTACACTACGACCATAAATTAATGAATTCCGGTTTTTTGTTGTTTTATTATTAAACACTAATTCTGCTAGATAAACAGTCAAAAGTATTTAGCTTTTGCACTTTTTTTAATTTTTTTGTTATTTTGTTTCATATTTTTTTCTAAACGGCTATCAGTTCTACTATAAGACATTTCAAGGTTATCCATTAATTACCCGTCACCCTGTATAGATAACACTACGAATATCTTAGTTAGTAAAACGAAAATACGGTATGTCGAGATCGTAGATCCAAATCCAGCCACTTGGAAGGTTTTTCTCGTTTATAATAAACTTAAGCTTATTATTTTTACCTAAAATCCATATCCACCCAAAAACACATTATCGTTTTCAGATCTTTGCCCTCTATTTTCGGGTTCTTACGCGGCGTCTTACTGAAACTTACACGGCCGCGATCGAACCCCGACCTGAACTCAAATGGGGTAATCTTTTATGTATAAGGCCATTTTCACACTCCTTAACGCGTCTGCCTTGGACAAAGCGTTCTCACCTCAAAATGTTACGCGATGGAAAGCAAAAGAGTGTCTGACTAAAACATTTTTGGTATATTCCTTTCTTTATGATGCACTTTATTTTTATTTAAAGTATTCTTTCAGAGAGTTATTATTCTCATCTTTTCTTTATCTCTATTGTTTTGTGTATAAATGTAAATCCTACTAATATCATTAATATAGAAGTTAGTTGAGATGTTTGCACGTTTATTACGTCTATTATACTGGTGATTAGATTTAGATGAACCTTGGCACACAGATAGAACAAATTCTGGATTAAAATATATCAGTAATTATTTATTCGATAGCGATCACGTAGTATAAACAAAATTTTAGAATGTGATTCCGAAAATAACGAAGTTGTTTGCCTATATTTTATTTGATTTTCTTAATATTATTATTTTCTATGTCTCTCTTCACAAACATATACATAAATAAAAAATAAAATAAAAACATGTTTCAGAACTATTCATTGACCGATTTTATGACGATAAAAGTAATTTATATACATACGTAAACACCGCTATTACTTAAGTGTGATTACGTATACAAGGCTAAGATAAGCAACGCTTCAGCCTAATCTGTCATACACGCTACTGCTTATATGTTCATCTAACTCTGGCACAGGAAACTGTCGCTTCAGCCTAAATCCCCGTTATTGATTGACTGGGCTAGGATTTCATCAAACTTAAAGGTGGATAATCAATTTTCTCTCAGAATAAAGCCTCAAAGTCTGATTGGAAGCGAATGTCAAAATCCATTGCGACTCAATATTTCTACAACGGCTTAGTTTTGCGGTATTCATTTAACCAATTATGGATATTCAGTTCAAATTATAACGGCTGGCAACATTAAGAAAGAGTTTCTTTTTTAATAATTTTCTTGTCTAAATTGTATAGGAGTAATTGTATCTTTGTTTCACAGGCCATTTTATTCGTAGACAATTCAAAAATGTATTTTCTGTACTTAAAGATATCAATTCTATATCTGAATAATTATTAGCCTGTATTAAAATATAATACAAGGCTCATACGACTCGGTGAGCCAATTTGATGAATATTTTTCTACTTAAAATAGTCAGTAGTAGTACTATTATTTGTAGGCATCCATCTCTGGAGATTTCAATTGGCCCAGAAAAAGAGTTTTTGTAGGTTCCCGAAATAATATACAAACCAATTCGTTATCCAAACCTAGAAAACATTAAATGAAGAGGTATTTAAAATGTTTATGACGAACAATATCTTCTCTTGTAGCGATAAACTAATTACAAGGACAAAGGCAGACCGACTAAGCGTCGACAATTCTATTAAATTTTGAAGGCCCAATTTGAAGCAAAAGCTTATTACTTACCGTTTTACCTTTATATCAAGGGTTGAATCAATAATTACTGAAAAGTAACGTCCCACAGACGATGCTCAAAACTAATTTTCGATAAACGACACAAAAGCCAATCAATAAATACCAGACACCGGCATCGCAAATTGCAATACCGCTTTAAAAGAATAAAAAAGTGAACCCTATGCAAGCGACACGGTACATTAGGCCTGATTCTTATCGGCTTAGTATATAGTAAAGTAGATTTCTAACTGCGTGCTGTCACGAAACCCATCACAATCGATATAAACGTAAAAACATTTGCATAGTGCAAAGTTTTTGGGGTTAAGGAAAAAAAGGCAAAAACTGTACACCTTAAAGTCTTTTGTACACTGCGGGTATTATGTTGCTCAACATTTTAACATTTTAACATATGAAATGTTGATTGCTACTTGATTGCTTTAATCAATTATAGTTTTAGTGCTCAATATAGTGTATTTTTGTATAAAGCAAATTTGCCTTTTAATTTCAATGTTGCATAGGCAACCGAGTCAATATTTTATCTGCAATTTCTTTTATCAGAATGTCTCAAGGAAGTCATCAAATATGATTAACTATAGCAAGATTGAAACCTTGGGGAACTAACACACGACCTTACATACCACTGGTTCACGTCACTTAACCGTTAGCTAATCAGCCCAAGGATCAAACCCTCTGATCCATTGATTGGCCATCAACTACACCTCAAAGAGCCCCAATATCCAAAAAATAAAACAACACCATGTTGCACAACAAACCGATGTTTCTAAGTGTTACACAAGCTTTACGTTCGTGTTTTGAGACAAAGAAGTTTCCAAGCTTTTTGTTGCCCGTTTAATTTCCGCCGAAATATAAGGGAGTTGGCAAAACGGATTTATAATGAAAAAGTTAAGTGAAATTAGGTATGGGGGTTTAGCTCTTTGGATTTTGTTGCTATAGAGTTGGTGGTTGATTGTAATCTGCCAAGGAATTTCGGTTTTAAAGGAATTAGGTTAGAACCGTTGGGGTTAGGCATAAAGTGATTGGCTATAGAGAATATTCCAAGTGTTTCTGTTAATGCAAAAAGACTGTCGATTGTTTTATGCGTTTGAATAAGTCCATAAGGCCGAAAATATTTTCAAATACGACAAAGCAATTTATTTATTTTATTTCTGACAATTGACAACAGTTTTATTGAAGAGCTCGCTGATGCCAGTTATTTGGTAACGGTACAAATGAGTTGGTTGGTCGAAGGAACCTAAACCTGTAGTAAATCGACAGTAGCACTGTTACTGCAATTTACCTAATGGTTAAGAGTTAAGGCGACTGGCATACCTATCGCACCCATTATATTCTATCCATCCAAACTTAAATTTGTTTACTCTAGAGTCAGCAATGCAGAAATTATATCACTGGTATTATCAGCAATGCTAAACTACCACTTACGATGGTAAGTGGTAGCTTAGCATTGCTGGTAAAAATCCATTCTGGACTAGGTGTACCATCAGGAGAATCCAGAATACATGAACAACCTGCTTTTAAAAACATATTGAGTATATTCTATGTATATAAAATAACCTCCTAAAGTCCGTTAGATGATTAAAGGCTCGCTCTTATAACGTGAGCCTAAAACATAGCGCTTTAGTTAAATGTGAGTGTAATAATTATATCTTTAAATTAAGTTCTTAGACGATGTAGGCGTAAAATTTATAAACTAATAATAATAATAATATTCTACTACATACACACAACACCATCTAGCCCAAACTAAGCAGAGCTTGTACTATGGGTTCTAGACAATGGATAAACATACATATATACTTTTTTTTTTTGTAAATACGTACATATTATACATAGAAACACCCAGACCAAGACAAACATCCATGTTCATGCACACAAATGTTTGACTTGTGCGGGAATCGAACCCGCGACCTCGGGCGTGGCAGTCGGTTACACTAACCACTACGCCATCGAGGCCGAACTAACCGAAAGAACCGAGAAACTGATATAGATACTAATATAGGAAAATGGTAAGGACTGTCATTTGCCTGCAAATTTAGAAAGGAATATTTTTTCCAAAATTTGGTTATGTTTTACGTCCCATGTTAGTTAATAAGTCGCAGTCGACCATGCTGATGTAATTTTTGAAATCGGCGAACGATGATAATTTCAGATTTTTAGGTATTGTAACTTTAATCTTCGATATTTCTATGCCCTTGTATCTAATAGACAGCCTGGTAACCACTCCTTTACACCTTGCACTTATGATCGGTCTGATTGTGTTTACGTATTTGTATATAATCACGGTATCCGTTCCAGTGGAACCTCACAGGCAAAGCCGCGTCCAGAAGCTAATCATATACACATTAGCGATACACACGTGTAAGAGATTTTACAGTACATTGCTCGTGTATTTGTAATACAATAATCTGCAATCTCGAACTCAATTCAAACACACAACTCGCCTGCTAATTCCATTGAAGAACAACAGCCAATTTCCTGCACAGACTTTACTTGTCAGTACAATTATTATAAGAACGAGACTTCAAACGATTTAACCTCCTTACTTTTGCTTTTCTCCTGGTACATTTGTTTCGTCTCTATCTGAATTGATCGAAGATAGCAAGCGATAGGCAGATACAGGCGGTTAACTAGAATGTTTTTTTTTATATCACTATTATGGTGAATACAGCAGCGATAGCCTAATGGGAAACCGTTGGACTGCCACGCAGAGGTCTAGAGTTCAAACCCAAGGCATGCATCTCTGACCTTTCGAAGTTATATACGTATTAAATATTTAATTATCGCTTGTTTTTACGGTGAAGAAAAACATCGTGAGGAAATCTGCATATATGAGAGTTCTCCATTATGTTCTCGAAGATATGTGAAGTCTGTTAACCCGCACTAGGGCAGCGTGGTGGACTATGGCCTAACCCTTCTCACACTGAGAAGAAGCCCGTGCCCAGCAGTGGGACAGTTTAATACAGGGCTGATATTATATATGGTAAATATGTTTACGGATCCGCTTAGGTAGTAGGCAGTTACCTTAGCCTTGCAATACCCACCAATCAAGGCAGCGTGTTGGCATATCGTGGTAGGTTTAGTCAGTATGACCTGGGGCTTTCCATCTTTTAGACTCTCCGCTTCTGCTTTTCCCGCGGGGAGAGATGCGTAAATGGCATTCCTTACATAAAAAAAGAACGCTTGCAATATTAGGAATCGCTTACGTGTTGCGTTTAAATTTTTTTTCCTCTTCTTTTAGAAGTTTGCTTTATTGAAAGGCTTCTTAAAGAAGAGCGTAAATCACATTAGTGGTTGTGTCACCTTAGTATTTGTACAATTTGAAATTTGGTATACCTAATCATTTTATTTCTTCAAGAACTAAAGTTTATAACCGTATTAATTCTCTTATTAGGCAAAAAGATATAAATGCTTATTTAAATCTTTATTTCTGTGTAGCTGTATACAGGTTAATTTATTCCTTACACTTACCTAAAATAAATTTTACCTATAAAATAGAATATAATATATGAGTAATAATAAAATAATTAGGTGATAATTTAGACTCTTACCTTCTATTGGCTTTAACCCAGGTTCGTCTAGTTAACACAACTATGTATCTTATGTGGGGGCCAGTCAGTGCAGACCGGCGACACTTCGACCCAGTGGGATCTTTTGTGTCGACACTCTCCCAATAACGACTGCCATAGATGTTCATGGCAGCCAGGACCGACGGCTTAACGTGCTCTCCGAGGCACGGAGCAGGCGATAATTGTCAATCAATACACACATAATTTCGAAAAGTCATATAACTTCCGAAAGTCAGAGGTGTGCGACGTGGGTTCGAACCCGAGACCCTCTGCATTGCAGTCTGTTAGTCTCCCCACTGAGCTATCGCTTTAGTTAACACAAAGGCGTTATACATATATAATGAGATTGAAGTAACATTTCGTACTTGGTATTGTAATGTAATGTAATTGGACTCCCTTTTCTGCATTTGAACTCTAAGTTGGTCCATTATGCGTGCTTGGTATTGTATCTTGATAAGAGTTTATGAATAAAAAATTATAATAATTATTAGTAAATAAATAATTATATTCCATCACATACACATAACACCATTTAGCCCAAACTAAGTAGAGCTTATACTATGGGTACTAACCAATGGATACATATTTTGTTTGTAAATACGTATTATACATAGAAAAACCCAATCCAAGACAAACATCCATGTCCATGCACACAAATGTTTGACTTGTGCGGGAATCAAACTCACAACCTCATTAATAAGACTATATAACTGAATCCTAATGAGACAGGCAGAGGTGTATCACTTTGTCCAAACTAGGAATCAAACCCGTGACCTCACGATTGCACGCAAATATAAGCGTCTGCTTATGCTACTGAGCCAACAAGACATTCTTATCTGGATTGATCTGTAATATCCAACTATGATATACTAGCGAACTTTGTTTGATTGAAGTCATATATCCGAGTACAGTGAAGAAAGAAAAGAAGGGAGATAATGAATGGGAATTACTTACAATACTTTGAAAGTATTCAGTCATGTACGCAGCCTTTGCTCAGCCTGTAAGTTTTATTATTAGGCATAGCTACACATGGCTTGACTAATACGCAAGCAGTCGCTTTGCCGCTACTGCAAAGTATTGTGGGTTCAAATCAAATGCCATTAGTATTTGTGATAGTCACAAATTATTTTTCTGAGTGCGCTTTTTGTTCGAATCGTATAGTCCGCCGCGAAACAGGGCAAGTCCTCAAAGGATATATATGTATATATACCTCTGCTAGAGCCTTCACAGCTTTAAAAGCACTAATCTATAGTAAACTAACTTCTGTCCGTGATTTCGTTAGTGCGGAATTTGGAAATAGTACCAATCTATATTTTTCTACCTTCATCCTCAACTTCTAAGCGGTATCAAGATGAAGCATGTACTAGATTTTAAGTTACACATTTAGCAATACAACTGTGAAAAGCGTAATTGATTGCGTGCAAACACAGACATACAGACAAAAAATCTACAATAATTGTTTTGACTTCTATAATTGTTAATAAAACAAAACGTTCACATTTTTAAATATCTTCTATTTTCAGACATTGACCAGTAACAACTATAATATATGTCTAGATAATTTAATTTAAAAAACCTCAACACATATATCTGAACCTGAATTGACAACAAAGAATCTTATTATCTTGCCAAATTGCCAAAACAATACATCAGATATGTCTGTATATTTTTTCTATAAAAGACAATTTTCTTCGGCGACCGTGGGGCTATAAATATACCGGCTCGCACATATATCTAAGTCGCGAAATGCGACTGAATGACAGTTTGATATGATTTATATACACGCGATTCGATTTATAAATCTTAGGACCTTTGTTTTAAAAAGTTTGGTATACATGCGACGATAGTCTTAAATATAAACGATTTAATTTCTTTGTAAACTAGGATACTACTGCTGTGGTTTTAAAAATGGAATGGATTTAAACTAAGTTTAAAAATATGTTTTTATAATATTGTCTTCTGTTTAAGCGAATGTTATTCATTGAAATTAAACTACTATATACGGATTTTATCGCGTTGTTTATTTTACACTTTATTACATAATTTAGAATCTATAATCCTATGTCCCACATACATAAACACGCACGCACACACACACAAAAGTGCACGCACACAAACACATACACATACACACACACACTCACACATGCACTCATACGCACACACAAAATTAACCTAAAAAATTAAATCTATTGTTTAAGTACGTTCTAAACTATGTTTGTTCCAAATGATTTTTGTAACAAATTTGTAGTATCATTTGTTTTTGGGAGAGAACTGATTGCCATTATACAGCTCACGCTAGTTTGGGAATCAGGGCTTACACTTTAATTGTATATAACTTCTTGTTACAATAAATAATTTATTATTATTATTACTATTATGTCCTTTTCTGAGCCCCTGAAAATATTTATGCAAAATTTGACATGATAAGCGGTTGAGAATTTAAGATATGAAAGCGTAACAAACAAACCAACAAACAAACTCACATTTCATTTATAATATTAGTTAGGATTGAAAAACATAACCTCCAAAATAATTTAAGACAGTTTTGATAATCTTTGACACTACAATAAGTTTAGTTAAGCGTGTGTTGCCCGCATTTTTTCCCGCAACAGACAGAAAAGCTCAAGAAATAATATTTTGGTAGACCCAAAACATACACAACACTCACTTGTAACTTTGCAACGCTACCGAGACATACGAGACACGTCTATCATGTTTAGATTAATTATATAATAGTTAAAACCGCTATTACACGTATACGTAAGACCTAAATTAAAAAGAACATTTTATAATTAATAATAATATTCTATAATATTCTACCACACACACACAACACCATCTAGCCCAAACTAAGCAGAGCTTGTACTATGGGTTCTAGACAATGGATAAACATACATATATACTTTTTTTTTTGTAAATACATACATATTATACATAGAAACACCCAGACCAAGACAAACATCCATGTTCATGCACACAAATGTTTGACTTGGGCGGGAATCGAACCCGCGACCTCAGGCGTGGCAGTCGGTTACACGCGCAGCTCCACCCACGTAGTATCTACATCAATTAAAAGTAGCCTATGTCCTTCCCCAGGTTTTAAACTATATCTGTACCAAATTTGATCTAAATCGGTTGAGTGGTTTAGCCATGAAAAGGTAACAGACAGACAGAGTTACTTTCGAATTTATAATATTAGTAAGGATTTGTTTTATAATTTAAGTAAGGTTTCTAAACTAATAAACAATCTCCAATCCAAGGCTGTCTGGCAGAAATTGCCGAAAGCGATAAAACCGCCATTAGCACTGCTTACTATTAAAGATAATCCAGGTATTTAATAAAGGTATAAAATGTTGTGTAGTCTTTGATAACCTAAAATCTAAGGCGTATAAGAAGAAAAATAATCAAACCTATTTTAAATTAGCTTTTGCCAGCAACGTGGCTAGCCCGAGAACAGTATTATTTTCTGAATGTAACATACTCTATGTCCTTTTTGTACCGCGATTAATCATTTATCGGTTTATTTTTCCCTATGACGGATTCTCTTTAAAAGTAAACGTAGTGTAACAGTTTTCAAAATTATGTAATAAAGTGTCAAATTAACAACGCGATAAAATCCGTATATAGTAGTTTAATTTCAATGAATAATATTCGCGTAAACAGAAGACAATATTATGTAAATGATAACTGATTTAATATAAACTTGTGACATTCGCGTGACGCCTATCGCTAATATTTTAAGTTGAAATTACAAATCATAGTAATCTATATGTACTATAATGAATCTATAAAAGTAAAAGAGCTTACAAATGGTCAATATTTTCACAGGAATATGCGGCTGCAATTTTTCGACTATAGTCTAGCCATATGAATAATATTTTAAGGCGTCGAAAATGTTAAATATAAATGTCTGGCTATATAGTCAGGCTAACGCAATATTGCGGTATATTATTGTTTTGTCGGCCTCGATGGCGTAGTGGTTGGTGTAACCGACTGCCACGTATGAGGTCGCGAGTTCGATTCCCGCACAAGTCAAACATTTGTGTGCATGAACTTGGATGTTTGCCTTGGTCTGGGTGTTTCTATATATAATACGTATGTATTTACAAAAAGAAAAATTACATGTATGTTTATCCATTGTCTAGTACCTATAGTACAAGATCTGCTTAGTTTGGGCTAGATGGTGTTGTGTGTATGTGGTAGTATATTATTATACTTTTATTATTGCGCAGAATGCGTGTCATTTCTGACAAATTGCTTGCCATTTTGTAGTATACACATGCCTAGTAGTATAATATGTAATGTCCTGTTTTAAATTCCTTAACTCTGTTTAGATTTTGAGGGAAAGAAAGAAAGAAAGTTACATTTATTTGCACAGAATACAGGTGGTACCAGATTTAACAATGGTGAATTGTTCAGGCTATATTCTGCCTGTATTAGGCATGCAAATATGAATAATTATATAAAACAATTAAAATATTACTAACAAAATGGCAAACTATATTATTTTTTAGATAATTTATCATTATTATATTACATTA
Source organism: Catocala fraxini (assembly GCA_930367265.1). NCBI lineage: Eukaryota > Metazoa > Arthropoda > Insecta > Lepidoptera > Erebidae > Catocala > Catocala fraxini. The sequence continues at coordinate 27,638,238 of OV884028.1, read as the reverse complement.
TATTAAAATTTACAAATAATCAGATTTATTAGTTTTATGTAGCATGAACTCTCCTATTGTATGAAAGCATTAATCTACTAACCATTAAGTATAAAATATTTGAATGGAAGTCCTCTTAGACTCCTAGACAATTTATTAAAAAATCGTCTGATATAAAAAAAGAAAAGAGGCATGAATATAGCTCAAATTATGAGCAAACTTGCAGACAATTTAAAAACGCGATAAAAACGCAGGCATCCTAATTTTAAATAAATATTATTATCATTAGCAATTTTCAAAATTGATGCAATCAACTTTCTTACCCTTCAAATATCACAACGAAATGAAAGTTCTATTAATATATAACTCAATAATGTCTGCACTACATCAGATCATTGCTAGCAGCACATAACGTTCACCCTGATTTGGTCTCTCTCGCTTATTTGAACCTATTTGTAATAAGTTTACACTCCCCTCTTTAAAAAGCGACTTGGATTTACTCTGACGCCGTCGCGAAATTAGGGAGCATCGCAGAGTTAAAATATTAAGCGGATTTGGAGTGTAGTGTATTAAACTTTTGGAATAAATCCTGATGTAGATTTCGTTGTAGTCGTTGCTGGAAAATTTAGGCTTTGTATAAATTCTGTAGCTATTTGATATTATAAGATACGAGTGGGAAGACCGTCGTTATGTAGTAATAATATAATAATATCAACCCTGTATATAAACTGTCTCAGTATGAGAAGGATTAGCCACAATAACTTTTTAACTTTCGCATTGTATGATATATATATATATATGTATATATAATATGCAGCAATAGCTCAATGGGGAGACCAACAGACTGCAATGCAGAGGGTCTCGGGTTCGAACCCACGTCGCGCACCTCTGACTTTCGGAAGTTATATGACTTTTCGAAATTATGTGCGTATTGATTGACAATTATCGCCTGCTCCGTGCCTCGGAGAGCACCTTAAGCCGTTGGTCCCGGCTGCCATGAACATCTATGGCAGTCATTATTGGGAAAGTCAGTTAACCCTCTAATATCCTGACACTGATCAAGCCTTAGGGTATCGTTAGCCTTCGGGTTGCGGAGGTCAGGTGGTAGCCGCTCCGTGTAAAAACTGATATCCAGTCAAATCCGGTTAGACCAGAAAAGCCGACCCCAAGTGATTTAGGAATAATAAAGGCTAAGAAAGAAGAAGAATATATATACTATGTAACAGGTATTAACGCGATCATGCATAATGTTTACCTTTTTTATGCTTGACGTTTCGACCAGGTTACACTGGACGAAACGTCAAGCATAAAACAGGTAAACATTATGCATGATCGCGTTAATACCCGTTACATATTAGATAAGGCCACAGTGCACCACGCTGGCCCAGAGTGGATTGGTAGATATCACACATCTTCGAGAACATTATGTAGAACTCTCAGAGATGTAGGTTTCCTCACGATGTTTCTCTTCACAGTTAAATCAAGTGATACTTAACTATTTAATACGCACATAACTTCGAAAAGTCAGAGGTGCGCGCCTTGAGATCGAACTAAAGACCTCTTACGTGGCAGTCCAACGGTTTCCCAGTAGGCTATTGCTGATTGTTATATGGTTCTTATAAATATTCTGTGCCGTCATCTCTATAGACGTTGGCTACAGTAACTAAATAAAAATGAGCCGGGGAAGAATAAACCTTTAATTTTCTTGTAAAAGTAGTAATATTGTTTCTACGTTTTATGCGATGAATAAAACTTTAAATAGCTCACATACTAATTATTGCATCGCGCCAATTAATTGACTTAATATCTATATATTTATCTATACAAATTATAAGAATACATTATACATTCTCTCTTATATCATAAGATCTCACATCATACATTTTGTGTACATGTATCTAAATCCGACGCCAAATGAGTGGTTGTATGGGTGTTTATGCCTACATCCCAGATCGTGTAGGCAAAGGTTCGTTGCAACCATATCTCGCCAGCTATGATTTTAAGCTTTACGTGATAGGGAACGAGCCTATTACCGTCTACTGGATACAATTGCAGACTCCGTGTTGACTGTCTACTGAGAATGTCTTGACAGAAAAATACCATAATAATTTGTCTGACCCACAACTCGAGCCCACGAGCTCAGTCACATTCACTACGCTTGCAACACCGAGGCTGGTTAAAATAATTCCAAGCGGATAACGTTGCGTTAATTTCCAACTGAATTAGCTTATTATCACTGAATTTCTATTTCCTAATATATAAAATTTCATCAGATTAATCTTAACCCGTTTGTTGTTAACACGCATTTATTTTAGCTTGATATGTATCTATGAATTTATGTAACGGAATCTTTGAACGTGATTTTTACCCCTTTCAATCCGACGGATTGATTTGAAACTTTGCACACTTATCGAGGACCGACGACAATAAAATAATTTAGAAAAAAAAAAACTTTAAATAGTATAAATAGTATTAGTTTTAACTATTATTTTTGAAACACAATATCGATACAAAATCAATAAAGAAATAGTTGTCTCGATTTCCTGTTCGTGTGTTTACTACATTCGTAGTCTTCACAGTGCCATCCTTAAATATAACGACGCACTAAATCCAAGAACTTACACATTCCATATTCAATACTTCCATGTCAACTAGGCCCTCCTCTATTGAGTTTTATTGAAATTTCTTATATCGTCGCTTCGTAATGGGCAATCGGTTGTCGAATTGCGCATCTCACCGAAGCTGGGGTGTTAAATTGTGCGTTTCGGGCTTAAGAAACGATTTCACGTTGCAATCTTTTAGCTATTTCTACGTCTGGCTTATTTTTGCATTGGATTAGAGGTTATTGTACAGGATAAGATGCAAATATCTGGATGGAAAAGGAATAGCATTAGTTGATTGTGTTATGATGAGCTGATATTGCCGATGGGTAAAAATCTTAGTAGAAAATGAAAATGCATATTTCTGATAAAATTCCAATTGTTTGACTGTAAATTGGAAAGTTCGCTTCTCTGATAACTACTGTATGAATTTTTAATATTCTTTAAACTCAATTTCGTTATTGAATAATTTAACGATAGGAGTGAACGATTCACGGAAATAATTACTTACTTTATCGTTGCCAGTTATTAAGGTAATGAGTGCTACTAAATACTTATTTGGAATCATCTTAGAAACCGAGATCATATGTATGATAAATTATCATAAATGACGTGACATCGTAATTTGAGGCAATAATGCTATTCACACAGTTTTAGCATCGCACATAGGAATAGCAATCGTAATAATAATTATTAATATCACCTCAAATATTAAAGAAATACTATAAATATTAAATCAACCTATTCAAATGATGAAATATTAAATTAGAAGCTCAAATTGCTGCAAATAAAATGTGTTGAATATTTTAAAATCATAACTAGATAAAAGTGGGCTGGCCATATCGCACGAAGAACCGACAACCGCTGGGGTAAACGTGTTCTTGAGTAGAAACCGCGACTCGGCAAACGTAGTGTAGGATGCCCTCCGACCAGATGGGATGACGATCTGCGAAAGACTGCAGGCAGATGCTGGATGCGGCAAGCCGAAGACAGGGCGCTATGGCGGTCATTAGGGGAGGGCTATGTCCAGCAGTGGACTATTATAGCCCGATGATGATGATGATGAACTAGATAAAATAGTCGGCCTCGATGGCGTAGTGGTTAGTGTAACCGACTGCCACGACTGAGGTCGCGGGTTCGATTCCCGCACAAGTCAAACATTTGTGTGCATGAACATGGATGTTTGTCTTGGTCTGGGTGTTTCTATGTATAATATGTATGTATTTACAAAAAAGAAAGTATATATGTATGTTTATCCATTGTCTAGTACCCATAGTACAAGCTTTGCTTAGTTTGGGCTAAATGGTGTTGTGTGTATGTGGTAGAATATTATTATTATTATATTATTATTAAAATTATAAATGTGAATGTCTATTTGTTTTTTATGCTTTTCCATCTTAATTGCTTGACCGAACATCATGAAATTTCGCATACACGTTGCCAGGGGATAGAAAAACTACTTAACCTTGCTTACATTTACGCGAGCGAAGCCACGGGGCAATCGAGTATAAAATAAATGATTAGATAGTAGCGATAGATACCGCAATTTCCCATCCCAGAAGTAAGATGTACCTTACGGCAGCATATTCACAATGCGATATTTTATCACATCGTCTTACCAAAGGAAGAACAAATTTAAATCTACATGACTAAGGTATTACTCCAAAACATTAAAAACGTCTTTCAATACTTATAAACAACAAGAAGACGCCCGATTTTATATGAAACATGTCCAAAATGAGGTAAAAAGCGTATAAACTACGCCAGGCAGTCGCTTACATCTCAATCGGCAGGTATTCGGCCACATTTCGGACCGTACGGTGCCTGTTATTTAGGTCGGTAAACCCGCGATGCCTAACTGGATTGTTATTGAGTGGGGTTATGTTAACGTACCGATAATACTCGATAAATACTTATATATCCTTTCTTTTAACTATACTTACTATTTACTTGTCAAAGCAACGAAAGCCTAGTGGGAAACCGTTGAACTATGAACGTGACTACGTTGAACGTGAAACTATCGAGTTATGTGCGAATTAATTAGTTAATTATCGCTCATTTTAAGGGCGAAGGAATACTTTGTGATGAAACCTACATGTCTGAGAGTTCGCCATAATGTTCTTGAAGTTATTTGAAGTTCGCCAACCCGCACTGGGCTAGCGTCATGGATTATGGTCTAACCCTTCTCACACTGAAAAGAGGCTTGTGCCCAGCAGTGGGACAGTTTAATACAGAGCTGATGACTTGTCAATTGTTGAAATAATAGTAATAATTGAAAACCTTTTGTGTTCAGCTTCTGGTGTGCCACTGCCATTCAATATATTGATAAACAATCTCTTGACATGTTCATAGAGCATTTAGCTTTTAATGGGAATCAGGAAAATTTACCTTTTAACTAGCTAAATATTATTTAATACTTTGAAAATGATGGCAAAATTTTGCTTAAACATGGCGAGAAGAAAACCTTCCAGGAAATATATATTAATTCAATGTTTATATAGTTAAAATTCTTGGTAAAATCTTTTGATAATTTGTCGGCTAAAGATTTTAATTTAGAATAATTGGAATAATGCCAATATTTACAATGTTTATTGGCCCATAAACGAATTTACGATAATATTCCTTTGCATAAAATTATGCCATGCGATGTAGGCTTTGATGGGCTATAATTAATTCAGAGAATTTTTTAAACCACCGTTTTGTAAACAAGCTTAGCGCATTTAAATGTAAACGATCATCGTAGAAGAATTCGATAGAAATAATAATAATTGAATATTAAAATTAATTCGTCCTTCGGCGCACGGATACCGATGTTCAGATACAATGCTTTTATAATTATGTTGCGATATGGTTAAGCTGACAGGTTTAATTACTATATATTTTGTAGCAGTTTACTTTATTTTCACTATTATTTATTCAAAACTATGTATAGTTACACAGCCCGACGTTCCAGGAGCTTTTCATCAGCTATGGATAAAGGGATCCCGTTGACCTTAATTGCTGATAAATTATGATATGAATAGTATTATTAAATTTTAATGATATTTATAATTTTTAAATAGTTTAAATCGTTATAAAATTAGAATGAAGTTGTATTCAATATATTTCATATTAATTTCGCAGTAGTGTTATATTCGCAAAAAGACAGCAATCTTTTGATATAACATTTTGAAATAAGGTCTTTATATATTTTTCTCCCAGTCCAAGACAAGCGACGGTGTCGGGGTAGACCAAATCAAAAATGACAGGATGATTTGGACGCCTTCGCTGTCTAAGTGAGAGACTTAGTAATGGTACATACATACCAAAAGACTCATGAAGAAAAAAACGTCGTATTGCCTCGAACGTTTCCATATCGCCAGCTTATCGTTCACCGAATAAACCACATATCGAATTCCGTCCACCTATTTGTACACCGGGCTCTCGGCCAGGGGATTACGTGGCCAATTTGATACGCGGATTCAGATCAACACTGCTATGGTTTATTAGCCACCGTGTAATGCGCTATTATACGCTACTTCTAGTTACTGTTTCAGCGGTTCGTAGCTTCAATGGTGACATTTAAAATCATTATTGCATATTGTTATATGGACTTCCAATTGTAATCGCGTAAGAGATAAAATGTATATTGCTGGCATATCATTGCATATAATAAAATTGTAACTGTTTGTTGTATGTACTTAGGAGATATTTAAAAAAACATTATTTGTGGTCGGCCTCGATGGCGTAGTGGTTAGTGTAATCGAAGGCCACGCCCGAGGTCGCAGGTTCGATTCCCGCACAAGTTTTCATGTCATTTGTGTGCATGAACATTGATGTTTATCTTGGTCTGGGTGTTTCTATGTATAATATGTAAGTATTTACAAAAAGAAATATATATGTATGTTTATCCATTGTCTAGTACCCATAGTACAAGCTCTGCTTAGTTTGGGCTAGATGGTGTTGTGTGTATGTGATAGAATATTATTATAAAATTGTCTTTATAAGACCTATTAGAAGCCATTTTATGTCTGTCTATATGTTTGTACGCGCGTCACGTAACAATATCTGCACGAAATTGAATGCGGTTTTCAAAGTTCTACTACTGGAGGTTTAATTTAAAATCAAGTGCATGTTTCATCTTGATACGCCAACTAAAAGTCGAGCATTATGTGTGTAGATCAGTTTTTTTAAGAAAGAAAGATATAGGGTATATATGTATCTTATGCGGGGGCCAGTCAAGGCAGACCGGTGACACTTCGACCCAGTGGGATCTTTTGTGTCGACACTCTCCCAATAACGACTGCCATAGATGTTCATGGCAGCCGGGACCGACGGCTTAACGTGCTCTCCGAGGCACGGAGCAGGCGATAATTGTCAATCAATACACACATAATTTCGAAAAGTCATATAACTTCCGAAAGTCAGAGGTGCGCGACGTGGGTTCGAACCCGAGACCCTCTGCATTGCAGTCTGTTGGTCTCCCCACTGAGCTATCGCTGCTTAAGATATAGGGTAACTACTTCCAAATTCCACGCATAAGAAGTCGTAGCCAAAACCTAGTCCTGCTATAAAGTTAGGTACCATTTAAAAATAATGAACCTATTGACGTCTACCGGAATAATTTCTTGGCACGGTACTCATGCTGAGACATAAAAAAGAACTTGGTAATATAAATAATGCTATCAGGTAGGTGTGTTTTGATAACTTTTAATAAATGCTGTATCTTGTTTCGGTTTAAACGCGGTTCGGATAAATGTTATTAGAAAATATTGCTGAGAGAAATTCTCAGTACACACCAGCACAAAATGAGGAAATAAGTTATTTATTGAAATTAAACTACTTCAAACGAATTTCACCGCGGTTTATAAATGATATAGTATACAACTTTCTTAGAATGATTCATATTTACATTTACCCGACGTTTCGGTTGTTTTTCAGCCAAAGTCACGAAGAGACTTCGGCAGCGTTGGTCTTACTTTATTTTATTTAATGTTTATTTTACAATAGTTAGAGAGAATAATTGTTAATTTTGGTTAAGTAAATTGTCCTAAAACTTGTGACTAATCTTATTCTGGCAATTATTTATTTGAACGAGTCATTATTTTATTGTAATAACAATACAACGTACATAATCTCCGTTATTCATGTACGTATCTATATCTACATCTGTACTCATATTATTAAGCAGATACATTTGTTGATTGTAATTAAAAAATTGATACCGGTTTTAAAATATATTTTATTTGTAGAAAGCTACTTGATAATCCAGAAGTTACATAGGCTGTATAACATCCTGCTACGAGCCACAGGAGGGGCTTTACTACTTACATAATGATATATGTAAGTACGTGGATTAACCCCAGAGGATAATACATACATACATAGATTCACGCCTGTTTCCCAGAGGGGTAGGCAGAGACTACGGATTTCCATTTGCTACGATCCTGACTATTTATCCAGAGGATAAATAGTTCTTTATCTATATATTATTACATATACTATTACAGTTAAAGTTTATATGAAGACGCATAGGTGAATCCTACCATTTTCATAAAATATGCATTAGAAATACATTAAATTCATGAAAAAGCACTACACGCACACAACCATGCATTTGACACACGCAGTCGAATCGCGTTCGTAGTATTTCGGGATTGTTCGGTTGATGTCGTACAATTCTTCGTAACTATGGTTACATACCTTAAGTATCTATTGCAATTTCGTGGTATATATAATGATAACGATCAAACTTAAAATTTGAATCAATTATGGTCGAAATTTGACCACTTGGCGACCGCTAGTATACATAAACTGTTTATGACTTATTAATGAAATACTAATGATGGTATATCTATCTCTTCACATAAAGTATCCGATAACAGAACTATGACGGCGTCATTATAGATCCTGAAACGCGCTATTGAAATATGTAAACGCCCAAAACCTCCTGACATACTTCAGTCTGGAATAGTGATGACATTGCTGGCGAAAAACCATCGCTCTGAACTATCTCTAGACGTTATACAGAAGTGTCTGGTTAGAGGAGTTAAAACTCCAAAAAAAATAGTATAAAACCGCCGAGCACAGCGATTGTGTCGATTTTCAACACTTTGTAGTAGTACCTGAACTCTTGAAGCCAAACCAAGCTTCAACAGTAATACAATTTGTTTCATACTGGCAAGATAGTGAACCAAAACATCAACGAGCCTCAAACCAAAATCTAAACGAGCGCCTTCAAATCTGATTTCATTCTTATTGATCGATTCGAATAAAACCATTTAAAATAATTACAGCAGCAATTCAAGAGTTCCTCCACAAGAATTTAAACTTATCCGATTTACTTCTTGACGTGGGAAACAAATGGTGGAATTGTTGAACAATATTCCTCAAACGAATACCTCCTCCGATACAGGAGCAGCGTCTGTATTAAAGTGCGGGCCACGTAACGGTACGAGCTCTGGCAAATTGTTAGCATGCCCAGTTCCGTAGCGCTGTTAACAAACGTAATGCTATGTATAGCTGTGCTACTGTAATTTGCTTCAGTAAATGTATTAAGTCACTTGATTAATGTGACGTTTCTTAAAATGCATATTCGGTTCTTTTACTTGCCACTCACGTTAAAAATCTTGACATTATTTATTAAATACATACATAGTTTCATGATTTTATTTCTGAAATGGTAGGTAAAGGTATATTACATCCAGATTTCACTGGTGATGGTTTAAGGTCCCACATAATAAGAGGCCGTTTACAGGCTACAGTTCCAAACTTAGTACTGCGACTGTAGTCTGGACAGAAGAACTAAATAGCACTTTTCACGAGCCGAGAATCGAAGATCACAGCCGACGCTTTTACATTAGGTTTCAATCAATCAATCAGCCTACCGCAGTCCACTGCTGGACATACGCCTCTCCCATTTTACGCAACAACAGCCGGTCTTCTGCCTTCCGCATCCAGTCTGACCCAGCTACATTTTTCAGATCATCGGTCCGGGGGGCGTCCTACCTTTCGTTTACCAAGTCGCGGTATCCACTCTAGGACTCGCTTGCTCAAACGGCCATCGGTACATCTACAAATATGGCCAGCTCATTGCCACTTCAGCTTGCTTAGTCTGTTAACATTAGGTTTATTTATAATAAATTGTCATAAATTATAAATTAAGTATCACAACTGTCGCGTAGTCCAACAATAAGAATTTAAATATCGTATAATTGTGCTACTATTGTGCTTGATAAGTAAAATTTCCAGATCACGATTATTTTCTTTAATTGTTATCCCTAAGAAACGCATAAGGCACTGCAGTCAATCTTTAGCTGCGGTCACCGCTTATCATGTAGCGAAGTTGTATCCTTATGAAAAATGTGTCGATCATGATCCAGAGTTCAATCTCTACATGCAAACTGTAGTTGAAAGAAATAATATTTATTTCGTACAGAGCACACACAATTAGTTAAAACAAAATAAACAAAAAATATTATACATATTAAAACAAAATGTGTATGCCTTCGCCAAAAAGGGTCACCACCTCAGCATTAGCTGGGCACCCAAATTGAGTGCACCAGCGCTGATTTTCAGTTGGTCACCCGATACAAGTGATACACGGACGGAGGCAAATGCTCAACATTATAACAAAAATACAATAAATGTGGTTCTGCTACATACATACACAAGGATAACGTATAGGGTACATTAAATTACGTTTATAAATTAATTAGGTACATTTTAAAAATATGAAAACAGATAGAAATAAAATACATGACTATCAAATAAATAAATTTTAAGGGGGTAGGTACAGATAAAAAGTCATTGCATAGTAGGTACGGATGACACAATATTATGCGCATATTCCTTCACGAATTTTATAGTCAATATCCCCTAATGAGCTGATGCCCTATAGAGTGGGGTCATACTTAACATAGTAAATTATAATATATCTAGCTAGGTAGATTTATAAAAATATGAAAACAAAGATAGAAATAAAATACATCACTATCAAATAAATAAATTTTAAGGGGGTAGGTACAGATAAAATAAAAAGTCATTGCATAATATATTATTATTATTATTATTATTATAGGTACTGATGACACAATATTATGCGCATATTCCTTCACGAATTTTATAGTCAATATCCCGTAATAAGCTGATGCCCTATAGAGTGGAGTCATACTTAATATAGTAAATTATAATATATCTAGCTAGGTAGATTTCATAACCTTACTGAAATATAACATATGTGCTAGTGTTTACGTAACTTTAATTTCTTAACAGAATTTATTGCTTCATGTTAAATAATGCAAGCGCTTGTAGAGGTGTGTGCTTTCAACCAAATTATGCTGCCACACAGAGTAGGTACTCCAAGTGCAAGCTTACAAATTGTTTGCAAGCCCGTCGACTTCCAAGCATATTCCGAATATCATTTTAATCACCTGCTATAGTTCAGTATAGAGCAGCAATAACTCAGTGAGGAGACCAACAGACTGCAAATGCAGAGCGTCTCGGATTCCAACCCACGTCACGCACCTCCGACTTTCGGAAGTTATATGACTTTTCGAAATTATATGCGTATTGATTAACAATTATCGCCTGCTCCGTGCCTCGGAGAGCACGTTAAGCCGTCGGTCCCGGCTGCCATCAACATCTATGGCAGTCGTTATTGGGAGAGTGTCGACACAAAAGATCCCACTGGGTCGAAGTTTTAAAATTTTATCAAAATCGAGTCAGCCGTTTATGAATAGTTCAGTGACACCTAAAGAAGAATTGCAAATATAAAGATTATTATCTTTATTGTATCGTCATAAAAATATGCATATAAGATGGGCATCTAATTGCACAATGACCAGATACATCGTAACTGTGCCTATTGACCGCATGTGAGTTACCTCATATTTAGCGTAGATTTTCATCCATGCATTACTTAAGTTGACTGCTTAAAGCAATGGACATTTTCATAAAATAATTAGCATTTTTTTGCTGATATCGATACTGCATCGTGGTTTCATCCACCTTTTGCAATATTGCAGTTGATTAAATCGGTACCCTGCATATATGAGATATACGTATAGTCAGGTACATAGTCTTACATATATGTATGTAACTGAAAATTTAGGCATGGGTATATATCACTCCCACATTTCACCAGCCACAGTTCTTAGCCCCACGTAATAGGTGGCGAGCCTATAGCCGGGCAATTCTAATCTCCATGCTGCTGTAGAGAATTTCTTGACAGCAAAACCCAATATTAGTTAACTTTACCCATAAACCCGAACCACATGCACAGCGAGTTGCATTCACTATCTCTGAGCCAACGTGGCAGTATATTTAACATTTATTATAAAGCATTTCATTTAGCCATCCACAACGAACACGCATTATCATTAAAATGTACTTCAACTGCACGCTGAAAATGTAACTGTGTATAAAAACTGTGTATATGTATAACGAAACGTGCCTGGTTACGTTTGACCTGCTCATTATGAAAGCCTTTAGTTTATGCCGAACACAGCACACAATAACAGACTCGCATAGTTATATTCCGTCTTCTGTATGCAGTTTCATAAATGAAATAAGGTTTTGCAGTCCGATTTTGTTTCTATTACAAAGCATATTTAAGTACAGTTCATTACCGCTTCTATCTTCAGTCCAAAATGAAGGGTTATAAAAAGCTTATTTGATTATTCTATGGTTGAAAATGTGTTGGACGACTAAACTTGGTTGAACTAAATAACTGGAGATGAAAATAGGTGCACTAGCTAAATTTCCGTATAGTAGAAAACGCACGTTTTTATCTAATTATATTAAAAAACCGGACAAGTCCGAGTCGGACTCGCCCACCGAGGGTTCCGTACAAATTTTTAGCTATATATTATAAAAAAATTTGTCCTTGCACAATGACCCTGTGTTTATGATTTAATTACAAATGTATAGTTTTCAAATTTTTTCCTATACTTGTAGTATAAGACGGTATTACTTGCCAAATTCCATAGTTCTAGGTCAACGGAAAACACCCTATAAATTTTGATTCCTTTGAGAGTGTCAAAATATACGTTTTTTTGTGGAATACAAGGCCATATCTTTATTTTACGTTAACTTAGAAGTTTGATTTCTTCAAGCGACTGTAAACATGAATATATCGTTTTAATTTCAACTCGATACCTCCTCCACGCGTTCCCAAGATAAAGGGTCTTGACAGACAGACAGACGGACGGACAACAAAGTGATCCTATAAGCGTTCTGCTTTTTCCTTTTGAGGAACGGTACTCTAAAAATAACAATAAAACTCAGTATTTATTTGAAAATAACTCCCTGAAGAGATATCTCTTCATCATCATCATCATTTCAGCCTATTGCAGTCCACTGCTGGACATAAGCCTCCCCCAGGGTGCTTGATATATAAGATAAGATATCTCTTGGGATAATAAAATTACAGGCACAAAAACAAGCAGACTAGTAACAACAATTTGTAGATCACATACATTTTTGTCGCGTGTCCCGACACGGGGAAAATGTATGTGATCCATTGAACCCACAACATTCTGCGCACAGGCAGTAACAAGGCTATCACTTAAATTTCTGACAATTTTGATTTGATCCAGGTAATATAAAATATTACGTCCGTCGTTAAAAAGGAAATTAGCTGTTCTTAAATCTTCAGCTAGCTTAGGCACATCTTAAATAATCATTTCTTATACGGGTACGGATACAACGCAGTTGATTCAAATGAAATAAACTTCTTCTCTCTTAGCCTTTATTATTCCCACGTCACTTGGGGTCGGCTTTTCTGGTCTAACCGGATTTGACTGGATATCAGTTTTTACACGGAGCGGCTGCCACCTGACCTCCGCAACCCGAAGGCTAACGATACCCTAAGGCTAGACCAGTGTCAGGATATTAGAGGGTACTGACTTTCCCAATAACGACTGCCATAGATGTTTATGGCAGCCGGGACCAACGGCTTAACGTGCTCTCCGAGGCACGGAGCAGGCGATAATTGTCAATCAATACGCACATAATTTCGAAAAGTCATATAACTTCCGAAAGTCAGAGGTGCGCGACGTGGGTTCGAACCCGAGACCCTCTGCATTGTAGTCTATTGGTCTCCCCACTGAGCTATCGCTGCTCTTCAAATAAAATAAACATAAACTGTTATGTATGCTCGCTTCTGCCATAGAGCACAACTCTATTGTTACGTAACGTCAGTACTCAATTCCACGCTGCCGTTGAGAATTTCCCGAGTGCTAAAACTAAAAGCAATTCCAAAGGGAAATTTATCTAGAATATTCCTGATCTTATTCATTAAAAGATTCGCAAATTACTTCACAGCTCTTAAAACATTATCCTCAGTAATATCTGTCGTTAAAGATACATTTTTCATGTTATTACGCTGTCGATATTCCTAAACAAAACAACCGAACGAAAACAAGAAGTCTGTTATAAAAATTTTAAAGCTTCTTTCATGTCAGACAAAACTCTGAAACTCTGCGGAACTCATTCCACAAGCTTGTGTTTTTATTCAAACTTTACGAATAGAAAATTCGAATAACAATTCTTTTACAAATACCAACAGTATGTGGGCTATAAGAATTTAGAAGCCGCATTATGAGAACAGGAACACTTACAAAGGAACTTCAGGACCAAACTCACACCATGAAAAGTTTTAAGGGTAAGAAGAATTTTAGTTTCCAAAGTGTTAAATTGCGCAAATGCGCTATCGGGTCTTGATATGTTTGTCATGAAACCGAAGCGTGGGTAAAAGTTTTATCTTTGTACGTCAAGAAAACTGGGATATATACTGAAAAGAAGACTTTAGGAATTTAAGACATTTTAGGTATAAGCTGAACCATGTGATGCATCTACTCTTGCATTGATAATTCTAGTAACGATAATAATATCAGCTCTATCTATAAGACATTTTAGGTATAAGCTGAACCATGTGATGCATCTACTCTTGCATTAATAATTCTAGTAACGATAATAATATCAGCTCTATCTATAAGACATTTTAGGTATAAGCTGAACCATGTGATGCATCTTCTCTTGCATTGATAATTCTAGTAACGATAATAATAGCTCTATCTCTATTTATAAACTGCCCCAATGCTAGTTGTTGGCATTTTAGTATGAAAATAGGGAATTTTGACCATGAGTCAGTTTATTTTCTTGCGAGTTACTCTATCAAACGTAATTTTAACCTTAATTTAGTAATATTGTCTCGTGTAAGGTATTTCTTGGCTAAAATCTATTGTAGAATATAATTGGGGAAAGAAATAACCACCGCACCCACAATGTACTCTTGTATTGTCCATTCGAACTATTATAGGCAAAAATAGCATAGCTGGTGTGACCAATAATACCATTCTCCTCTGATGGTAGACAGTTGCGTCATGGGATTCGGCTGTATTACAACTCGGAGTATTCAGCTTCGAACACAAATTATGATTTGACACGTTTCGTCTCTGTGGAGGCATCCTCAGGACAATTTTTACAACGAACTTTTAGAATTCGAAAGAACTCTTATACAACAGCTTTTGTCCATCCATCCGTCTGTTATAGAACTTTCAACTCAAGAACCGTAAGAGCTAGAGACTCGCGGTCAACGCCATTCGACTCAGCATAGTCGATACATCCCCAAGATGACTATAATCTTTGACCTCAAGGTCACGTGATACCAACTTTCAACTCAAGAACCGTAAGAGCTAGACACTAGCGGTCAACGCCATTCGACTGAGCATAGTCGATACATCCCCAAAATAACTATGACCTTTGACCTTCAAGGTCACGTCTTTTGCATATTAATTGAGATTTTTTTTCAAACTCTGACATTTACGGCAATTCATTGCCGTTTCTCACTTGTTTTCTATTGCAATAGTTGTTGCTCTTTACAGTTAACATTTCTAGTTGTTATTTTTGTATAATCGCTGAAGTCTGTCTTATATCTTAGAATACTTTCATCTAGCTTGCCCAAAATACCTTCCGCTATTACTTTTAAAAATAACTCGTATCTTATTGAAATTAAACTGCTATATACGGATTTTATCGGGGAGACTCCCCGTGACCATGGCTGCTGAAAAGCAACCGAAACGTCGGGGAAAGTGTAAAAATAAATTAAATCTAAATAGTTTAATAATAATTTAATTAGCTTAAAAATTTGTAAAGTTTAATAGTAGTAGTAGTGTAAAAAAATTTCAAAATTTTGTAATAAAGTGTCAAATAAACAACGCGATAAAATCCGTATATAGCAGTTTAATTTCAATGAATAATATTCGCGTAAATAGAAGACAATATTATGTAAATCGTATCTTAGTTTTATCTTTGAAAAACAGAACTTAACATATGAACTAAAATTACATGGAATTGCTTTGTTGCAAAAAAAACATAGGTAATGTAAGTTTTATGACAAATCTATTTTTGGTGTTATTTTATTTATGTTATATAAAGTTTGCAGATAGCAAAATTCTGGCATACCCAATATATAATGTGTTATAATACTCGGATAATTTGAGATAATAATTCTGGTAAAGTACTTAACCTGTTAAGTCTTGGAATGACGTGATTATAAATCTATTGTGTCTGGCCGCCGGTATGCCGCTGCATTTCAATAGGTTAAATATACGTCAGTTCTTCTATGTGTATAGATATTTAAGGTTAGGCAAGGCAAGAGTTTACTATTATTAAATATTTAAAAATAGAAGTGATATGATCAGACTTCTTTACGGGATATTTCTTCATTTATTTGCTATACAGCATGACCCTTAGATATATGTAACAAAATAAATATTACATGCTGGTACATTATACAAATATACCGTAAAAATAAAATAAAAGTTACAGTTAATAGAAGTACAAATAAGTCCCTATCAAAGAAGACAAATTTTATACATTAATGTCAAAGTAGGTATCCCCAAGACTGAAACTTCAAGAATTTATAAAAGTAATGTACAGTATATAAAAAGGAACATTAATATTCAAGTTCATCACTCAAAGTTGGAATTCAATAAAATATTAAAGAAGTGAAATGGTAATAAAATACGACACTTTTAATAATTCATAACTGGCAATTCCTTAGACATTCTTATTCTCCGAAAAATATTTTCGTCCCCTATCAAATAAAACATCGCTTGTAATAACGCAGACTCTCATTATTGAACATTGCCTTAAAGTTTGCCGAATGATCTTGTTGCTAAAGGTTTACGAGATTTTTCTTGTGACAAGACGAGTTTAGAACAAGCCGCGGGAGGCGGTGAGTCGCCGTCTCACGACAAACTTTGTTCTTACAACGCTTTTTGAGGATAGTTAGCCTCGAATGAGAGTTTCACGAGTGATTTTCTTGAATTTAAAACTTGCAAGAGTTGCTTTGGCAGCACATCGGACTAGTTTCACGGCCTTTTGAACGCAGAAAAGTATTTAAGCGCTGAATAAGCCCGCGCTGAGTTCGAACGAGACGAACTCGCAGATTCTTTATTGAAAATTCAAATGCCAGTTTGTATAGATTTATTTTATGGAGTAATGTAAAGGTCACTAAACGCGCCCGAAGCGACCTATCAAACGAAGTTAAAAGCAAATTCTCGAGTCTCGAATGCGACTTAACTTCGAATTTTATTCCGACTCCAGGGCGCTAATGGCGTCCGCTCCGAACAAAAACTCGCTTGATTAAAATCGTTTGTCGTAATAAAAGGAGCACTAAAAAGTTACAACCGTACGAAACGCGAGACCGGTAGGCCCGTAAAATCGATCACCCGCCGATACTGATCACGGGGACAAAAATTTAACGGCGCAGCTCGAGATTACGGGCCGGTGCTTAATTTAGTGCTCGGAATTAAAGGCGAAATATTAAATTGTCGCTGAGCTTCTTGCCGGCGCGGCGCGCGGCGCGGGCGTCTCGTGCTAAATGAGCCGTGAACTCTGCCGAGTATATTTTATTAGCGCCCCCCTCCTCTCGTCCCGGGCGCCACGCCGCTGACGTGCTCTCACTCACGACCTCGCAGGCTCGCACCCGCGCCTACCCTATTTACATTCACGACTGAACCAACGGCGTGTGAAATTTTATTTCTTCGACAATCTGAGATGAGATTAGCTGTAAATTGAGTTTATGACGGAATCAAATATGCATGTACCCCTCCCCCCGCGCACCTCCTAGTGACTACTGTCACGGTTCATTGCATTCATAAATTTAGTATTCGCTCTTTTATTCTCACGACTTATTCTGTCTCATCTAAATGTACCTACTGATCGGCGTTGGAATGAAATATTATTTCTTACAGTTCGCTTCTATTCAGATTCACTCAATTTTATTCATATTTTTCATAGTTGAAGTATGATTTATTTCTCTATCAAGCAAAATCTGGGGATATTTAATGTGAATCGATTAAGTAATTCATAGAAAGTGTTTTGTATATTTCGGAAATTGAATACGTTGAGGTGTTTGCATAACAGCGAGGTTCCATAGGCGCGCAGAAGGTAATTATATAGTGACGGAGCCACTTCCACCCTCTTCCGTAAGCATTCTTGCGCGTGAAACGGTACATTATTTTGTGTATTTTTCTCTTCTTTAAAAATACTCAGTCCCCTTTCTTTATGAATATTTATGTGCTGAGAAGCAGAGAGTAAATCTATGAAGCTTTAGTAGCCATTATCTATCTCCAGAACCATTACGATGTTATGGAACGCTTTGAAGATTTTCCTTGACGACTTGAGACATTCGCATAAGTTTAACTTATTATTTAGATAGTTTCAGTTGTTTTTCTTGCTTGAAGGATTTCAGTGTGGAAGTGTAATATTACATTTCAGTTTCTATTTATGCCTCAGTGGCATAGCATTAGTTTATACGATTGCTATGCCTGTCGAGACAGTTTTGATGCCCGTGTCGAACAAAGAGCTGGTAGGGCTAAGAAATTCTCAGTAGTATCATGGAGTTTGAATCTATGCCCCATAGACAGTTTTGATGCCCGTGTCGAACAAAGAGCTGGTAGGGCTAAGAAATTCTCAGTAGTATCATGGAGTTTGAATCTATGCCCCATAGACATCAGTAGACTTGCTCTTTTACGTGGGACTTAAAACTATAGCTAGCAAAATGCCCACATTTAGCTACCATTACACCCATGTAATACTCCCTGCCTACTTTTCTGGGATAGACCTGAAGTTATGTATGTATGTTGTAACATAAAATCAGCCCTATATATAAACTGTCCCACTGCTGGGCACGGACCTCCACTGAATGTAAGAAGGGTTAGGCCATAGTCCACCACGCTGGGGTTAGCGGGTTGGCAGACTTCACATATCGTCGAGAAAATTAGGGACATCGTGAGGAAACCTGCATTGTGGAGAAATAGTACCGATGTACCCAATATCTTTACTCAGCAAAAGAAATTAATAAGAATTTTAGTTAATATACAAAATACCGACACATGTAAACCACACTTTCAAGAACTCAAAATTCTAACATTACCATGCATCTGAGGCGCTCATAGCTAGTTGCACTCACTGTATCATCGGTAAACATCGGTAAACGATTAGCGAGGTTAAGCAACGTTGGGTGCGGTCAGTCTATAGATGGGTGACCGCTAAGTGGTATTTCATCTGAGCGTCTCCGTGCTTCGGAGGGCACGTGAAAAGTCGGTCCCGGTTGTTGTCAAATTGACAACAGTCGTTAAGCCATGTCAGAGGCCTACGAGCGGCTTGAACAACTCTTGACAACAGGTTGGCCACTAACCACACGAAAAAGAAAAGAAGACCATGCATCTATATTTTAGAAGTATATAAATTTGTCCGTAAATATCCAGAACACTACACCGAACGCGAAAACATCCAAACCAAAATGTCCTTAAGACACAAAAATAGATTAAACCTTCCAAATTGACAATTAGCAATGCATTCCTCCGGCCCATTGGTCATGTCAATTAAATTATATACTAAGCTACCAAATCACATAAAAAATGAAACTAAATTCAATACCTTTGTTAGAAAGTTAAAAAAACTTCTAATAAATAAAAGCTATTACAGTATCGAAGAATACCTGGAGCATAATTTATAAATTCTAAATAGTTAAAGCACCTACATAATAATAATTAACTAAAAATTACAAACATATACAGGTATACATAAAATTAATTAATATGATTTAAAAATAATAATTGTATTTAAAATAATATAATTATAGGACATATGTACATAGGTAGAAGCCACTTGACTATACTACTGCTAATTACTTATAGTAAATAATAACTATGTAATAAAATAATATATAATGAATATTAAACAAATTTTGTAATAACATTGTGCAATAATAAATGCAATAGACATAAATTATTAATAAATATTATTATAAATATGTATCATAATATATCCTGAAATTTTAATTTTCATCTTTTCAATTTCTCGTGATTCTGTTAAATACTAATTTATCAAAATCAAGTCTAAGTCAAAATCAAAAATCATTTATTCACTTAGGTCACAAAGTAACACTTATGAACGTCAAAGGGGTTAGTGAGTTTATTACATTTACTGAATTTACATTTATGTTAGTTGCAAGGTTCAGGCAAAAGGTTGAGCCTATGAGAAGATACCTGCAAGAAACTCAAGGCCACTCTTTTAAATCGCCATCAACTTATTATTTCAGTATTTTACAACTCATTTATATACCAGGTGTTGCAGTCATTATGCCATATGTCACTGTCCATATAAAAATAAATTCTAAAAATAAAGAAAAAGTTAATAATGTTACGTAAGAAGCATTTGAGGTTTGAAACAATATTTATTAGTAGGTAGCCATTTGTAATAGACAGTAGTATGGCATGAGGACGCATACACTTACACTTTGTGTCATGAAAAGGTAGTTCGTAACTAAATGTAACTAACACAAAATTTACGTTGATACTTATAACGTTTGTTTAAATGAAAAGAAAGATGCTTTAAAATCACAAAATAAACACGAAGTACCTTCACATAACTAAATTGGCTTATATAATACATACATTGTTTGAATCCTGTATGAAACAAGCAACTAGTTCCATGAGTTTATTATCATTTAAGTAATCGTTGATTGAATGATAGCCCTTCCGTTTTCTTCCTTTCTTTCTCTTGCTATCTTAACTAGATTCAAAAGCTGATAAAATAGTGTCAAGACTAAACTTTTAAAAGTAGCATATAAACAACTTTTCCTCTCTCCTAATAGTGCTGTGCCCGACAGGGTCCATACTTTATTACTTATTTTAAGCCTATAAATGTACATTATGGAATGCAATAAATTGAATTTGAATTTGAATCTAAGAAGACACGCAAGTTTCCTCACGATGCTTTCCTTCACCGTTAAAGTAAGCGATAATTAGCTAATACGCTCATAACTGTTGTCGGCCTCGATGGCGTAGTGGTTAGTATAACCGACTGCCACGCCTGAGGTCGCGGTTAGATTCCCGCACAAGTCAAACATTTGTGTGCTTGAACATGGATATTTGTCTTGGTCTGGGTGTTTCTATGAATAATATGTAAGTATTTACAAATAATATATATACATATATGTATGTTTATCCATTGTCTAGTACCCATAGCACAAGCTTTGCTTAGTTTGGGCTAGATGGTGTTTTGTGTATGTGGTAGAATATTATTATTAATATATTATTATTAATAACAAAAAGTCGGAGATGCGTGCCTCGGGATCGAACTTGATACTTCTGCTTGGCAGTCCAACAGTCCACCACTAGGGTACTACTAAAACGACTTAAGCCACGTTTCGTCTTCTTAAAGAACTTTAAAACAAGTAGTACTTCGTCATAAACTGTATTTAAACTGTACCTACCACTGATGGGTACAGGCCTCTTCTCTTTGTAAGTAGATTAAGGCAATAGCCCACCACGCTGCCCCAAGGCCGGTAGGCAGACTTCACATATATTCGAGAACTTCATCGGAATCTCTCAGAAATGCAGGATCCCACTATGTTTGCCTTCAATGTTAAAGCGAGCGATAATTAACTATTTAATGCGTACATAACTTTGAGAAGCCACCGGTACACGCCTTGAAATAGATTTCTCTCTTGATCTGTTCTTATCTTATGTGGGGGCCAGTCAGTGCAGACCGGCGATACTTCGACCCAGTGGGATCTTTTGTGTCGACACTCTCTCAATAAACACTGCCATAGATGTTCATGACAGCCGGGACCCACGGCTTAACGTGCTCTCCGAGGCACGGAGCAGGCGATAATTGTCAATCAATACGCACATAATTTCGAAAAGTCATATAACTTCCGAAAGTCAGAGGTTCGCGATGTGGGTTCGAACCCCAGACCCTCTGCATTGCAGACTATTAGTCTCCCCACTGAGCTATCGCTTCTCTGGTCTGTTAAACAATGTTTATAAATAAGAAGCCCCATCGCTAACAACTGTAAAAAAGTAAAAAAACGTGACCAAAACATAATACCGGGTAACTTTGTAACAAAATATAAAACATTCGTAAACTTTTAAAATAAGAACATTACACCGCTAGTGGTGGGACATAGAGCATTACAATAAACCGAGAAGCAATAACAGTTAGCCGTGCGGATATAACACGATGTGTGCGGATACACCAACGGATATTATGTGGATTACCGCGGCCAATTAACGCATCAGTTAATGACCCTAAAGAGGGATGTGTTATTATGTGATTGTTACTATGAATATTAGATTGTGGGATGTCTTGGTATATCAGAGAAGGTATATTCTACTTTGAAATGGATACATAACTTTAATCTTCTATAAGTAAGTAAATTTCATTAAATTTGTTGTTTTAATTCCTAACTCTTTAGTTCGATAGCAAATAATATGATTTAAAAAGCATATTCTTACATTATTAGATGAAATTTTTATGACTTTGCATTGCTAAATACGGCAACAGGTAAAAGTAAATTCGAAGTAATAAGTGTTAAGTAAGTAATTTTGTCGTTCATAAGTTTTACTTTGAATAAACATATTTTTATTTAGACTTTAGTATCAACGTTCTACTATTTTCTTATTTGTTTTTAAAATACATGTTCTGCTTTAGGAATTAACCTCTAGAAAGCAGGTGACGCAAAGCACATCCAGACTTAGAACAATCGTTAGAAGATCACCGAAATAATTCTTCCATGTGGGATGTGAACGCACCATACTCACGGTGGCGGTAGCAGAGTAGACCATGCCCATTACAACATCCGTTCATTCACCTTCAACACTTGAAGACTGCGTAGCTGACCTTGCTTTCCATACGGAGATAAATTATCATACCTGGCCAATACATTACCTAGATTATAGAAAATGCGCTTAAATTAGTACATTTAAGCATAAGTTTGTGTAGCAAGCCGGAATCACAAAAGCAAACCTTGAAAGAAGCATAAAAAACTTCTTACGACAACAATAGCCTAGTGACCTTTGAACTACTGCCTGCCGCGCAAAGGTTTAAGTTTGATACAGCGACACACATTTATAAGTTTTAGAAGTCATTTGATTTTCAAATAAAATAGTTTAACAATTTCAGCTTACTTTAACGGTTAAGGAAAAATCTACATACCTCTGGGTTTTCCTTTTTTCTCTCGAAAATTTCTAAAGTTTACATTTCGCAAACTGCCCACCAAGGCGTTTTTTATTATTTTGCTCGTCAAAATGACTGTGTGACCTCCACATCGTCCTTTGACGGCCTGAGGTGGATTTTCACGCCTCACTTAAAGGACCCAGGATTGAAGGCAGAAGGAAACACGTGCCTTGGCAGAGAATTCCATGCCTTGATCGTTCGGCAGAGGTATGAGGACCCATATTTGTTGCTACGCACTCTATTCGACTCTACCGTTAAGGATGTCCCTATGGAGTTGCAGAGGTGCCAGTGAACTTGTGACCTCTGGATCTCCGATAATACGGACAGCCCGCCGCTGTAACCTGTCGAGAGCGTCCAGCAAGTACTGCGCGGACCCCCGCTTGGGATGGCTATCCCAAAGATGAGAATTATGGTCTAACCCTTTTCATACTAAAAAGAAGTTTGTGTCTAGCAGTAGAACAGTGCTGAGAGGGCTATTCAAAGTCGGCAGCATCCATCAATTTATGGTCAGTCCAGAAGTGAATAGAATAAAGAATTGGAAGCGGGAGGCCAAAACAATATATTGCTAGTTATGATTTTATGTCTCACGTTATGACGTGAGATATAGACTCACTTCTTATGAAAATTGAGTCTATTGCCATCTATCGGGGACAAAACTCTGGTACTCAGCTCGATAAATGATAATAGGTCCTCTCGTTTTACTGAAATTTTCTTAACAAGAAAAATTTTACAGCCCTTCACCCGACCCGGTATTCGCACAGTAGTCACAAATACTCCGCTGCGTCACTGAATCAATCATCTCCAATCTATCAGTGAAACTAATTTCCAAAGGTACCCCAGAACCGAACCCAGTTCACCCAAGCAAAACCACTGCGAACATTGAAATAAAAATAAAGCAGGTGATTACAGCGCTCGTTACCCTATCCCAGTTAATGACACGCAAAACAACACCATTTTAATGTGAACACACGAACCTTGTATTTCCCAACGGTTAACGTATAATCATCGGAATTACTTAATCCTTTTTTGTGGACTACTAAATTGCTTACTTTTAACACGTGTTCGTTTTAAGAGTGGTGTGTGATTTTTATAGACTGACGGGAGACGTTGGTGAATGCTACCGTTGACGTTGGTGTACGAGGTTCTAATTTCCTTATTGAGCAAACCAGTGTGGTCTGTCTTTGTGCCTTGTAGACGGCAATTGTCTTACCTTTGATTGTAGGGGACTTGAAATATAGCTGCCGAAATGCATATAATACACATGTGGCTTCTATAGAGATACGTAGCACGTACTACGTCTAGCGAAATATATTTTATTTTAATAATAAAATTCAGTACTTAATATTTCAATAGCTAGCAGAGAAAATTTTCAAACTTTTATTGATTTACAACTCCATTTCATATACTCGATTGATCGATATCTAGAATAAGAAAAGTTGGAGAAACTTTCTCAAAAACTATTTTTCATCACTCATATCTCGATTACAGTGAAACTAACAAAACGATATAAAACAACACTTATTTACGAAGTTTTTATAACGTTTTATCTTTCAATCGATTTATCACCTACTTGGTAACCAACAAACACAATCGAATACTCGTAAATTCAAATCAAAACTTTTTCATTGCCTAACATTAATAAGCGTTGTAAAACTTTTTGACGACCTGACTTATTAAGTTCAGATGTATATTTTATTATACGTAAGAAGATTATGGCACGGTTAACTGAGCCGTATACTAAGGGCATAAAACGTAGGAAATTCACAGTGATAATAAGTAATTCTTATTCCATATATTCAGTCAAGATATAAGCCTTTTGTCGAAAAATTCCTTTACTCTGACTTGTATCAAGTCGGGTTTACGGCTGTGATTCTGTGCTTGGTTTATTAAAAGTGTGTTTGTGTTTTCCTCAAGGTTTTTGTGCCACCTAGATGTGTTGTGCGATTATAGATTAAACAATTGAATTATTCGAATGAGATTCACGGCCATATTATGTACAAGTGTGTAGGTAAGCGTCTTGATCAATGGACCATTAAATTATAATCCAAGTAATGGTGTAAGGTATAATTTATTTGTTGTCTTTATTAATGGTTTACTTTAGAGGTGAGATTAAGTAGAAGAGTAAAACTATTATGCTCACAGAAGGCTAAAAAACAGATAACCAAAGATGCTGCGACTGTAAAGTACTCTGACTGTGAAGTTTCCATTAGATCTCATGAAATAGTTTTAACATCGAGGATTATAAACTGTTAAAAAAATGAACTATCAAGTAATATTTATCTTGGCCGTTCTTAAAAATATGTTCTAAAGCATAAAAATAGGAATGGGTCCAAAATAGAACTCTGCTGCATTCCTAATCGCATAGAAACACCAGATGATTTTATTATGCTTCGTTCACAAATTTTACTTTATTAGAAAATATTTTTGTCTCTTATGCTATTGAGCTGTATTACAAAATTAAAGACACTCTGTTTATAGTAACTCCCATAAAGAAATGAACACAAGACCTGATGATAGGACGGAAATATAACTAAATAAACTTAAGCTATGGAAGTAAGCAATCAGACATAAAACAATTCTGCAAACAATATGGAAATACCATTCGCTAAAAGGAACATCAAACGAAATATTATCTCGTATAATTCAGTAGCAAGATGATAAAGCATAAAAACGGACAGCGCAATGCCAAAATAATTTGTACGTATTCAGGAAAAATTATGCTATTCCGTTTTAATGCGATTTCCTGGTGTGCAGTGAAAAACATTGCGATGGCAGTTTCCTCACGATTTCACTGGACCACTTGCAATGAGAATTTTAATTTATTTGACCAAGTTCAACATTCGGGACGGATCGTGTTTCGCATACTGTTTGGAGTTTTATGAAAATTTGTTGAAAAATGCACGTTGCCGGTGACATCTCGCCTAATGTGGGTAGATGACTTTCGTTGACTAATGCTGATGAGAATGGAATCAGATTCTTTGTTTATTTACGGTATGTATACAAGTAAAATTAGATAGTACGATGGACTGCCTCGGTTGTGTTGCGGTAGTAAATGCAACTGTTTGGTTTAATTCGATTTCGATATCTGGATCGAGTAAAATGTTATTAGGTTGTTTTGTCATGAAATTCACAGGGTGGGCAGACGTAAATTACACTCAAATTTCGCCAGTTATAGTTTGACATCCATCGTGATAGGAGTCGAGCCGTCTACTGGGTACATTTCCAAACATGATGCTTTCATTGACATTTATTGTCAGGTACACACGATTTCTTGGAAGAAAAACCCATCAACACTTTGTCCAGCCCGAAGATCTAACCCAATACCCCAGTCACAACTGTCACTTTCATCCATTTAAACAATGCACTGTGTTCTGGGCGGCCCCGCACGCCGTGGCACATAGTGCGATGTTCACATGGATATTTTCTGATTACTGGTTATTGTACTTTTCAACAAGCCAATAACTCAATGTTGTATGACACCGTGCTCTGGGCGGCCTTGAACGCCGTGGTACACAGTGCTATGTTCTCGTAGATACGCCGCTACACCAGCCAGGCTGTCTAATGCAGTTTGAATCATGTCATGATATGTATTCCGACTTACCGTCTCAAAACCATCACGTAGGTATTGACGGAAGTGTGTTGTGTACCGTTCCTTATGCATAATATTACTTACCTGAAATAAATAAAAAGTAATTGTTAGCATAGTTAATTATACATATGAAAAAGGAACAATTTATTTAGTGCAGACACAGAAACAGATATTCTACACGTATTGCCTTGAGTTTTTGCTGATTGGTACTATAATAATCCAAAACGACTTATAAATAAACGGTACTACTATTAGATATTTCAAATTATTTAGCTCTGTGACAACCAATCTATATCCAAATTAATAACTGAATATTGTACTTAATTTAGACGCGTGGATACCGCGGTGGTTTCAATGAATTTTAATAGATGGTTCGCCAAATTCTTTTTGAATTCAGAGGTTTATTTTTATTATATTTTTTTAAGGACACCTCCCAATCCATGACCATTTCTGTGTCTCGGGGGACTTTACGAACATTTAAACAATGGACACAAAGAACATTCAGTTTATGACGTAGGACCTTGAACTATTATTATGGCACTCCAGTAAATATAATTAATATTTGATTCAGGCCTTAAATATATAGTGAGACAGTAATAAACAGTAAGTTTTTTTACAGTACGATTCATACAGACAATTAATATTAAAACAATTGAACGCTTTTTCTTATACATATTCAAATCTGAGACCCCACAAGTGATAGTTGCGCTGTATCCAGCTTTAAAGTGCCGTCTAAAACAAAGCTTATTCGCCTAATTAGGAAATTATGTCAGCAGAGATAATAAAGCGGCACTCTGCTATAAAATATTCTGAACGGGAATTTTTAAAACATTATGAAGCGTATCATGGCCGCAAGCTTCCGATAAATTCAATTGATATGCGCAGGCTTTTACCTCAAAAATAAAACAATATTACGTTATTCAGGTCAGCTGAACCCGGCTATGCAAGTACCAATAACGATGGCTTATAAAGACCGCAGATGAATTTTGAATATTTAAAAACAATTTTCTAAGTATTTTTCCTCGAGCTGAAGAGATTAGCTATTATGTATTTCGTATAAAGTCTTTTAGAGACGATCATATAGCAATATTTTGTTGGTAAGTAATGAGGAGCATATCTATGTCCAGCAGTAGACGTCTTTTGGCTGAGATGATGATGATGCTGAAGCAATGAGGGAGGTTAAGTATCTCCAGCGTGGTTACATTATGGATGTGTGACCAATTAATGTTACTTAACATATCTATTGAACGTCATGATTTTAAATGACCGCGAACCACATATTTTATATAACGATCCGGAAACATTTTTTGAAAGTTATTTATAATTCTTCTGAATAAATCCGATACCACCTCTTTGATTCAAGGGATTCGTTCAAGTTTCCGCAAACGATTACTGCTTGTCATGATTGCCGGATTGGATTCCTGGTTCAGGTAAAACGCTATTTTCCACTTAATAAATTCTCGACAGCAGTCAATCCGTCAATGACGACAATGAGTATGATAATATACCTGTTGAACTTATTATAGATGAACAAAAATTACACAATTCTCAAAAAAATCCATTCCCTTATTCTATATTATCAAGAGAGAATACAGACGCGAAGATATAGCTGCTAAGTTTTTCTCCAGAGTGACTAATATTAGGTCTCCGTAACCCCGAGGGATGATATGCCTAGATGAGATTATTGTTTATGCGTGATATTTGTCAAGTGACACAGCGAGGGACGCCGCGCCTTATCCCGTAAGTTTGGACAGATTCTAAGACGTATTTTGTTAGCACTGGTATATAGTGCTACGAATATTTGAAATCTGAGTTTGTGAAGATATTTAAATATTTCTTACTTAATAACGCTTAAACTGTTGAAGTGGTTTGAATAAAAGTTGCCACACAGACACACCATGTCTTGTTTTGAACTCAAATTAATAAAATACAATAAATAAATAAAAATAGAAGCTTTTTATAGCTAATGGCGACTTTTAACTGTACAGATGGCTCATCAGTTCAAATGGTTGTCCCGAGTCTAGCTGTTCTTTGTTCCGTTATCTTATAAATGAATGAATGATTATAAAGTCCCCCGCGATACAAGGAATACACCTGCTGGAGTTGGCTTTTTAAAATAGAAATGGAATAGAAAGGTAAAGCAATGTGATCGTACTTGAGACATCTGCGTGACAGCGCAACTAAGAAACCACCAGGCTATCACCGACAGTATAGTAAGTACAGACATAGATAATCTCAGGCCTATATTTTTGAAAGGCTGGATAGATGGATAGCACTCACACATTTTAACTATAATTTCAGATCCCATGTAATAGATTCAATAGCCGTCTACTGAACACAATTCTAGACTAGAGCCGGTGCTGCTATTAAGAAATGCTTGACAGAAAAACCTAATTGCACTTTGCCTCATGAACAGCAGACACTTTCACTGTGTTACGTAAATAATTATATCGACAAAATATTTTGTCTATCACTTTAACGTAGTATCACGATTGCTCATATCACAAGACACAAGCACAGCTCCTTTTATTTAGATATTAAAGAGGTTGAAGCTTTAAAATATAGCCAGGCTTTTTCTAGCTGGATCGTTGAGCGCGATAGTATATGCAATCGTTTAACCACAAGTCAAGAACAGCCCTCTGTGCGACGTATCTCCGTTATTAATTCACCGAGCTTAACCTCAAGAAATATTATCTACTGTGTAAATATAGCGTATTTTCTTAAGAATCTGTTATTTGGAAATGCAGTGAAGATGAGCGTTGAGTAGAATGTCTTGGTAAGTATGATGAGAAATAGCGTGATAAGAGAGCGTTGTGAAGTGTAAAACATAGTAACAATATTTAAGGAAAATTCTTAGTTGGGTTTTGGGTATAACGCAAGCAATATTAGATACCTGTGTATACCTATTTCTTTTGCTTATAAGTTTTATCGTTGCAAATTCTAATAACAATTTAAAAATTTGCTTAGTTTATTATTTTGCTTCTAAACTAACGTATATATTGCAAGAGTGTAGCTACAGATGTATTACACACTTTTCGCTAAGTTTTTTATAGCAGCAGCGATAACCTAGCAGAAAACTGTTGGACTGCCACGCAGAGGCTTCCAGTTCAAACCCAAGGCGCGCATCTCTGTCTTATCGAAGATATGTGCGTATTATATAGATACCTAGTAGTTTTCCCGCGGTTTCACCCGCGTAAGTCCCGTTCCCGTGTGAATATCGGGTTTGACTCCTTTCACCCTCTTCGGGGTGGAATTTCCAAAAATCCTCTCTTAGTGCTCCCCTACACTCTCCAAGGAACATACATGCCAAATTTCAGCTTCTTGCGTTCAGTAGTTTCGGCTGTGCGTTGTCTGTCAGTCACTCAGTAACGGAAGATTTATATATGTTACGGCTAATACCCGAAGTGCGGCTACACCTAGTTTTAGCCGGCTACAACTCAAAAGTAACCTAACATAACCTAACCGCATGTGGCCGGCTGCACCTAGTTGTAGCCGGCTAAAACTAGGTGTAGCCGCAATTCGGCTATTAGCCGTAACATACATATATATAGATTATCGCAGTGAAGGAAAACATCGTGAGGAAACTTGCATGTCTAAGAGTTCTCAAAAATAAAAGTCTGCCAACACGCACTGGGCCAGCGTGGTGGACTATGACCTAACCCTTTCCACACTGAGAAGAGGCCCGTGCCTAGCAGTGGGACAGTTTAATATAGCGCTGATATTAATTATTTATTATTTTTTTATTATTTAATTAATATTATGATTTTGAATCTCACATAATAGTCTCATAATATATCTTATTTAACTCGAAATGACGGCTTATGTCTGCTTACAGATTTAAATTTAAGACTGCGCCGAGCGAAATGTGCCAAAACAGGCGGTCACAGTTAAGTGTATAAAATCAACACTTTTGTTTTATACAAATATAAAATATACATTTACCATAACAATGAATGTGTTTACAATTACTCCGTGTAAAAAACTTATAATAATTAATATTTTCACCTACAAAATTACGTAAATCTGCAAAAACGTAAGCTCTTGTTACGTAATTTTTGGATTATAACAGTAGAAATCTATCATATTTTACAGCTTAAACGAAGCATAAATAGTTGTATTACAATTTGTTCGTCCCAAATATTTAAGTTATTGGTTGACAATAAACATACATATTTATTAAAAAAAGCACTTCAAATCTTCTATACAATATTACTATGGCGGCCGCGCGGCGATTAAAATATGCTCCGCACGAGCTCTGTCATTATCTGTCTTACGCTCGGCGCAGTCTTAAGTGTCACAAGTAATCTGTGTAAAATATTGTGGGTTGTATATTTGTTAAGTTTAGTGTTAAGTACTCAATATATTCTCCTAATATACTACTGTTTGTTTTTCCATGTTCAATAAATAAATATATAATAGAAGCTTATTAAAATCTACTAGATAAAGTTATCAATTTTAGCTGTTATTGATAATTTCTTGATAGACAGGTAAATGACGCTTTATCAAATTCGAGAATCTAACCATGTCATGCGATAGCAGCCTTTCATTGTCAAAGGTGCTTGAGACCGCTGCGTAACGCTGCAACTATTCAACCACCAGGCAATTGCTGCCAGTAGTTAGTAAACATAACTAATCTCATGATCTCTCTTCTTTTCTCTTCGGAAAAGTAGACAGATCTTTAGAAGCCACACATTTTGCCAGCTATGGTTTTAAAAGCCACGTAATTGTACGGGAGCTCATTTTATCTACTCACTTCAGTTCCAGATTCAGAGCAATTGCTACTACTAATAAATAAAAGATTAAAAAAATAAAAAACACCCTTTAAGAAGTAGAAAATAATTCAATAATTTTAATGTAAAAAAAGCTTTATCAAAATATCTTAGAAAGCGCCCCACGCTTTTTTAAATTAAAATTATTAAATTATTTTCTACTTTTTAAAGCGTGTTTTCCAGTTTTTTAAACTATTAAACTAATCCGTCGGTTTGAAAGGGGTGAAAATCACGTTTAAAGATTCCGTTACATAGATTCATATATACATAGATACATACCAAGATAATTAAAGCGTATTAAAAAGGCTTGACAGAAAAACTGAATAGCACTTTGCGCAACCCAAAACCTCATGCACAGCAGAACATAATATTATTACAAAGCAAGAAAAATATTTTTATTTATATCTTCATAACACAATACAATAAAATATAAACATATTATATACAATAGTATTCAGTATACAGTATAAACACCAAATTAGGTACCTGCGTCGGCTATTGATGCAGTTTTTGCAGTTGAAGTTATCCTTATAGACTCACGCCTTTATCGCGATAGAGTACTTCGATATGTATTATATCCATATTTAACCACTCGGTTTATTGCTTACAAATTTCTGATCTCCGTGCAGCTACTGAGACTTAAGTGGCTGACTGTACCATCTATAAAGTCAAGCAACAAATCGATACAAGACATCGGACTATCCACCGTACCACAAGTCAAGTGCAGTGTACCAATGTTATTAATGCTAGGATTTAGATTCGATAATCGTCTGCAGTCGGATGTGGTCGTGGGCTGTGACACTCGGCTAAACCGCTTACTACCATATATTAGGCTTATAGAGTTGTGTGGGATAGATAGGGAGAGGAAACCATGCTTATAAACCTTTACTAATGAGAAGCACTCACTTTTCACCACTGAGGCGCGGTTGGTAGTGTCTATTGATGATACGGAAAATGGGTTGGAGCTAAGAGAGCCTACCTGGGATGACCGACAGGATGACGTCCTGTCTGCTGTCCCAGATATCGCTGGAGTAATACTGTGGAAGCGGATCTGCGAGAGCTTCAAGTCAACGAGTGGCAGGAAACGATCAAAGACCGAATTAAATGGCGTTCTCTCTTATCGGCGGCAAAAACACACTTTGGGTCGCTGAGCCAGAAAATTATTTTTTGTCGTATTACACTGCTTCGGTGTCAAAGCGCCGTGAGTGAGTGTGTATGAGGGAGTCACGGTGGCTGTTTTTCATAAGTCAGCCAACGTGTTATAGCGTTTTTCTGTTAAGAAAATCCCACTAGCAGCACTGCACTGGAATTGTGGCCGGTAGTCGTCAATAGGCTTGCCTTCTATTACCATAACCATTAAAATGTGAGTGTGATGCATATCTGTCTGCACTTTCAGGAAAATACGCGTTACACTATGTGTATTTATAGTGTTGAAATGATGATAGTAAGATAATTTTTTGGGGAACCTATCGTATATATATATATATATATATATATATATATACAGGGTGTCCCAAAAATCAACGTCAAGCCGAAAACGGATGACGGGCCAAGGGATGGTGGTTCTCAAAAAAATATGAAAAAAAATTTTGTTGCTGCACTCTAAAAATTATAGCCATTTAAAAAAAAATGAGAAAATTAACACCTTGTTATGATTTTTCAAGTACTATGACTACAAAATGTTTACTTAGCTTAATTATTTTAGTGAGGATTTGTTACTGAATAATGCTAGTATACATTACAATTCAAAATTTGAACACAACTATCTTCATTTCAGAGGAAATATCCCTAATATGCCCAAACATGTACTCAAAATTATTACATTATTCAACTTTAAATGGCCGTGCTGAAAAAAAAATGTACTACACCATTTCAGCACGTGGCATCAAAAGATGGCGCATTTAATGGGCTTTCTAAAATGCTATAACACTTACTACATTTTATCCTAATTATGGATTTTTTTTCTAAAACAACTCGGGTCTAACCTTTTTTGTTTTACTCAAAAATGTTGGTAATGACATCTAGTTTCCCTCTAAGAAACAAATTAGTGTTATACATAACCCTCTTTTATGGCAGTCAGGTAAAAACTACTAGTGACACTGTTTTGCGAAGCTACTGTGAATAGGGCAAATACCTAATTTATTGATAAACCATATTAGATTCCTTTGGTCATTGTGAATCATTATGTGTTCAATTTGAAATAAAAATTCAACCATTCAAATCAACAGTTCATTTTATTTTGTTACAATAAATATTCAAATTGTTTGCCTTCAGCTTCAATGCATGCCCTACATCTCTTTAAAAACGAACGCTTTATTTTACGAGCAAAACTTCTTGAATTGATGTATTCAGCGGCCCCCGCAATTCTTTGGCGCAGTTCCTCTACGTTTGCGATAGGCTTAGAGTAAACTTGATCCTTCACTGCTCCCCAGTAAAAGAAATCAATGGGGTTTAAGTCTGGTGATCGGGCCGGCCACGAGATCGTACCAGACCGACCGATCCACCTATCCGGATATACTTGGTTAAGAAATTCCCTTACTGAGCGAGCATAGTGCGCAGGGCAGCCATCTTGTTGGAGCCACATACCTACGTAAATGTTGAGTGGCACGTCTTCCAATAAATCTGGTAGATGATTTTGTAAAAAGTCTAAGTAAGCCTCACTGGTTAAGGTGTCTGGGAGTTCGAAAGGTCCAATAATTCTACCGTTCAGAATACCGGTCCACATGTTTACTTTGAAGCGATATTGTGACCGATCTTCTCGCATTAAATGTGGGTTTTCCACGTGCCACTCATGCACATTATGTAGATTTAAGTAGCCATCTTTCTTAAAAGTTGACTCATCCGTCCAGAGTACTTTATCCAGGAAGTGGGGGTCTTCTCGGTGTCTTTGTAACATCGTTTCACAAAACGCAACCCTTGCAGGATAATCTTGAGGTGATAAAGATTGAACTCGTTGCACATGGTACGGGTGGAGCTGGTTTTGCTGCAAAATCCGGTGTGCTGTACTCTTCGGCACTCCTATGCTTGTCTCAAGTCCACGTACTGAGACACTCGTGTCTTCTGCGACTGCTGCTAAAACTTCTTCCTCGTATGGAATGCTGGATCTTCCTGTACTGAACATTTGATTAGGAAATCGGCCTTCTGAGAGTGATCGGTGCAGATTAATAAATACTCTATGATCCGGATGACGCTCAGAATTGGGGTATCTCTCACGATAGAGTCGAGCTGCAGCATTAGCGTTGCACCTGCACTCTCCATAAATGAGATGCATGTTTGCATACTCCTGTGCTGTGTATCGAAGCGGCATGGTGGCGATCATAGAATACACACAATTACACGGTCAGCGATGACTATAGTCCAAAAGAAAGCCAAGTTAGTCACAAACGGTCAAATCACAAATCAAATCCAAGTAGCACGTAATCAAGTCCAATAAGCAAAGCCAAAGTTAGTAAGTACGAAAACGACACGAAGGAATACAGAACGATGCGCAGTAAACGAAATAACGTAACGTACTGAAGTATTGCAGTTCGTGCGCAGATGATCCGGTCTTGCTATCTTTTTCACTCGTGGCGTCTCTATCCGTCTCATTCTAACTCATGCCGTAGATGATGCTAAGGCTTGCTATCTCTTTCACTCACACTCTCACTAACACGTTGAAGTGGCGTCTCTCTCCGTTTCACTCTAACTCGTGCTGTTGATGATGCTCAGGCTTGCTATCTCTTTCACTCTCACACGTTGAAGTGGCGTCCTAATCTGTTTCACCCAAACTTGTACTGTCTTACTTTAATTTAAGTAAGCTTTAAATAAAATATGCATCGCATTAGAAGCATAAATCCAAGTTGTTTTAGAAAAAAAATCCATAATTAGGATAAAATGTAGTAAGTGTTATAGTATTTTAGAAAGCCCATTAAATGCGCCATCTTTTGATGCCACGTGCTGAAATGGCGTAGTACATTTTTTTTTCAGCACGGCCATTTAAAGTTGAATAATGTAATAATTTTGAGTACATGTTTGGGCATATTAGGGATATTTCCTCTGAAATGAAGATAGTTGTGTTCAAATTTTGAATTGTAATGTATACTAGCATTATTCAGTAACAAATCCTCACTTAAATAATTAAGCTAAGTAAACATTTTGTAGTCATAGTACTTGAAAAATCATAACAAGGTTTAAATTTTCTCATTTTTTTTTAAATGGCTATAATTTTTAGAGTGCAGTAAAAAATTTTTTTTTCATATTTTTTTGAGAACCACCATCCTTTGGCCCGTCATCCGTTTTCGGCTTGACGTTGATTTTTGGGACACCCTGTATATATCTATATATATATATATATATATATATATATATATAAATTTATAAATTTTCTATTTTTCTTAAAAAAAAGAAAGCATTAAACACTACGTAAAAGTAGTTAAATGCCTATGTAATTATGTAATGACAACATTATCTATATATTAATACATGAAGCAAAAACTCTGTTCCCTTTTTTACGAAAATTCGTTTGATGGAGGAGTATGAAATTTGAAACAGTTAAAGTTTATATGGAGAAAGAGGGGCGAATCCTAATATTTTTATAAAATGTTTATTAGAAATACATTAAATTAATGAAAAAGCACTACACGCACACAGCCATGCATTTGATACAAGCAGTCGAATCGCGTTCGCAGTATTTCGGCATTGTTCGGTTGACTTCGTAAAATGCTTCGTAACTATGGTTACATACATATGTATGTGGAGTAGGTGACTAAATGAAATGTGATTATAAGGGTATAGTTATAGACAATAAAACCGTAATAACGATCATATTTAAAATTTTAATAAATTATGGGCGAATTTCGACCACTTGGCGACCGCTAGTAATAATAACATTGTGACATACATGCAGCGAATATCATATTTCTTATTAAGAAAAAAAGACTTACAAATTCCTGAGTCGTGAGTACTTTACAGACATTCAAACACATTTGGACACAAAGAACACCTAAATATGAAACAACTATGTAAAAATGTTTGTTCCATTTGGGGATCGAATACAGATCACTTGGCGCAGTGACAGCAACGAGACAACCATGTAAACCACTACGCAATCCATGCACATTTTCAGAAAGCAGTATCTTTCCAAAACAATGTTTTTTTACAAACAAGAAACAATCTCAACAATGTCCACACAGCAAAATGGACTCCCTCCTTCCTGCAATGTCTTCCTGTCCTAGTTATACTTGCTTAAGAGGGGAGGTAAGCAATATAGGTCAGCTACTAACTGTATATAAAGCTTAATATGTGCAGGTCAACTGTCATAGTGGCATAACGCCAACTGAGCTAATCTTTACAAGACTCCACTTGCCAATTACCAACGGTTTAGGAGAAAAGAAATGACTGTAGTACTGCCAAGTCGTAGATAGATATCGCTAGTAAATTAGGAAGTAATTATTAGGATGTTATAGAGTCTTAGGTTCCGCCGGCGATTTCATCTGCGTGAGGCAAACATTTTAATAACAGATGCGGCATACTACTTTTAGATATGGTCACTTTTCTCGACGGTAAGCTGTCAATTGCTGAAAAGCCAAACGTAATTGAGGGCGTTTTTTTTTATATACGACTAAGGTGGCAAACTATCTTACGGCCCACCTGATAGTAAGTGGTCACCGTAGCCTATGGACGCCTGCAACACCAGAGGCATCACTTGCCCATTGCCGACCCTTAGGAATAAAAGGAAGCGGGAAGGAGAAGGAACGGGAAGGTGGAAAGAGGGTGATTGGGCCTCCGGCACTCATCGAATTAAATAACAGTAGGAATACTCCTATTTTACGTCGATATTCTGTGAGAGGGTAGTCCTTCCCCGGTCGAGCCGGCCCATTCATGCTGAAATCAGCGAGCCTTTACTACCTACTATTCGGTCGGTGGCTGCCGGTGTGTCGCTGCGACTCAATAGGTTAAGTTGTCATCTAACTCACAATGCTAACAAAAACACCTGAATTATAAATATATTATTGTCACGTCTACTCATTCTCTATCGTGTAAATGTCATATGTGAGCTCACTTTCTTAGTGAAAACACTTGGTGCAAACCATATGGCTTGCACCGAAAAATGTTCACACAGTAAGGCACGTCTATAATTTAAATATTTGGCGTGCGTCAAAGTGGCGTCACATACGTCAAACACACTGCACCATCGGTTTATTGAACGGAATTGGATTAAACGTGGCTTAGATTTTAGGTTAAACTTTAAGCTACTAAATTGTGGTAATAGTAGGCCTCACAAAAAACCGGCGTGGAATAGCGTTTGCGATGTGTTTTGTCGTGAGGGTACCGGAGGCCCAACTGTCCCTCCCCCGCTTCTGGTGGGGGCGAATTTAAATGGATCGCAACGCACTTGTGACTTCTCTGGTGTTGCGGGTGTCCATGGGCGGCGGTAATCGCTTACCATCAGGCGATACGTATACTCGTTTGCGTGATTGATATACCATAAAAAAATAAAAAGCAGCTGATAGAAAATTACAAAACCCATTCTTATGCTTTTAAATACTTGATCCTATATATACCGAAACGATACAAAGTGGTTTCAACAGCTTTAGTTTTAGGACCCACGTAATAGAATCACCGTCTACTGGCGGTGACAGACATAGTACCAAATTTCGTGTTGCTACATAGCATTACTTAATAGGAATACTCAATAACATTGCTCACGTAATATAGGGCGAGCATATCGGCGTTTACATACTTGGACTCACACCTTTTTATCGAAGGCACAGAAAGGTTAGTTAAAGACCGGAGGCCCATCACTCTTTTTCCCTCGTCGCATTCCTTCTCCATCCCACTTCCTTTCCTAAAAGGTTGGCAACGCGCAAGTGATGCCTCTGGTGTTGCAGGCGTCCATAGGCTACGGTGATCACTTACCATCAGGTGGGCCCGTATGCTTGTTTGCCACCTTAGAAGTATAAAAAATAAAAATAAAAACTACGTAAATACTTTCTCTACCTAGACGTCTGCCTACCCATCCACTACCTATTCACCGTTAATAAATTCCTAGAACGCTACTACTTATTATAAAAATCGTATAAGTTACACCTAATTAAACCACTCGATTCGAAAATGAACCTGGGATCCAAGACCGTGCCACAATTTCAATCTAATGCCACGAGACCAAACATATTAAAATCTTCACGACAGTAATAGGCCCGTTTCTTATATCATGATAACCAAACCTATACATAACGCACGAAATATGACCGTAATTTCTGCCCACCCTATCGAGATAAAGGCCCGATGTGATCAATGTGTATGCAAATAAACAGTATACAGAACTGGCCATAACATTTACATGTAGACACACTATAATAACCGAAACCATGACAATTGCGGTCAATTTTAATGTGAAAATTATAGCATTTCCAATGAACTAATGTGTAAACGCAAATTATCGTTGGTTACATTCTAAATGTCCCGCCGAATAACCTTTTCAATTATGTCGGTATGCACTGTGATTTTGTGATAACGAGTCGTGCATGAAATTCGTCAATTTTGCTTTGCGAAACTGTTTTTGATTGAATTAGTGTTACATCACGCTTTAATTTGTTTTAAAGGTAAACTGAGGTGGTTTATTTTACCAGTTATATTTTATTTACCAAGTTCATTTTATCAGATCTTATGTGAAAAGAGGCGAATATGCCAGCGCTATTTTCATAAAATGTGCATCCAATAAAAAAAAATTACAGGTAAGCTTAACAACGCTTTTTCTATCCGGATATCGAAGCTCAGATCCCATGAACAGCAGGACAATTACTACCGCTGCACCACAAAACAGTTTATATTAAAAGCTTAACAAAAAACAGATATAAAAAACAATCCAAAAACCAATTTCCAAAAGAAACAGCTTACAAAAACAACACTAAAACGGCACGACTCCATTCATTGCTGATTTTAGGGTGAGACGCCCAATTGTCGACCGGTCACAACTTAAATAGAGCGGACCACATTCAAGACGGAACACAAAATCCCATTCCGTAAACAGCGAAGCAGGTGCCCGTAGCAGGCAATCTCGTTTGTCTTGACTCCGAACGCCGACGACCCACCGAAACACTAATTGGACCATTTACCCTGGTAATCCAAGTAGCCGATTTAATTTGTGTTGCGTTTGTGAACTGTGCGTTGGAACTATTTCTCGTTTGGATAGGCTTACATACATATACATAGCCATTATGTACATAGACGTACGTCTGTTTTTCAAAGGGTAGGCAGAGACCAAGGATTTCTACTGACAATAAACCTAGTATATTTAATTTAGGTCAAGCGACAGTGCAGTCGTAGTTAGAATAGTAAGTGCCATCTATGAAATTAGATGATATTTGGGTAACTACTCCTCGGATAGCGTCGCGGGCAAGCAGTCGCCTCGCTGCTGCCGTCACGTTGAGTCTTATAGGTTCTAATCCCACACAGGGCAATTATTTGAGTATTTAACAAAATACGATTGTTCCAAATCTAGGTGTAAATTTTGACCGAGAATTATATTTTTAAAGAGTACCCCGTGAAATAAGCTTGAAAACTGCATGCGAGCTGTCTTACTTAAAAAATAAAAATGATGGTATAACGTCCTTATTGATAAAATAAAAAACTTATCATATGATTGTTCTGAATCTGGGTGTACTTTGTGATAGTATGTTTGTAAACTGCCTCACGATACAAGGTTTGATTCATAATACTGTAGTTTTCTGTAAATATAAGAAAATTGAAGTGGCTTGCTTACCAATAAAATAAAAATCTTGGCATCATAATCTACTGTGTTGCAAACTGGTAATCGAAAAAATTGCCTCTGCTGTAATCGAGTAAATAATTTTAAATCGATTTTAAATAAAGCTGATCGATATACCTGCTTCACATCTGCTATGATTCAGAAATAGATCTTCTGCTGCATTTCTCTCATCATAATTACCGGGCACGTTCGTTCGTTAATAGAATTGTTAACTTGCTTTACTGCAGACCATCTCTAATTGGGTCAGTAAGCGATCGCTTAGGTTAGTCGAGAACGATGGTTTAGCAGCAGCTTCAAACACACTTATTCACACTTACATAATATATCAAGTAGGTACGCTAACGTTTAAAGTAACACTGACTTCTAAGATACAGGTAAAATGATAAGATAAACCGAGTTTAGAGGTCAGAATCTATTGTTTTTGCGAACTCTAAGGATAGTGCTAATGAAATTATGCACAAAATAAAAAATATATATTTTATTATTACATTCCCTTTTTCACTAACTGACATATTTTTCTTTAAACACTTAAGCTTGGTTTCTGCAAAAAGAGTATCTAAGGGATTTTGCAGGTTGACATTACGCAAGTGCCCGAAATTTTGGTCAAACCAGCACGACTTCAGTGTGAAACACTGAAGTCGTGCTTGTCGGCCCTGACGGAAAATTGCAGCTATACAACCATGTAATATATTTCTGCAGTGCGTAAACTTTCTAGGCTCCGAATAGAGGTAGTTTGCAGTGAAAAAAAAGAGTGGTATGTGCCTATTGAAAAGGCAGCACAGTAATATAATAGTGTTTATCGCGTGATTGTTGCTGTTGCAAAAGTCAAGTTTCTGTGCATGTCTTCTTATCCGACTTCTGTGTGGTCTCAGTCTCACGCTTATAACCCTAGGGGTAGGCTGTGTTATTTTATACCTATGTTTTTATGGATATAGTTTAACTGTGTACTATAGTTTAAATAGTGCTACTGAGAACGTCTTGCCAGAAAACATTTTAATCAGTTCGATGTAGGATTTGAACCTGAGATCTAAAACATAATAGCTTTCATTATAAGGGTAGTGCAATAAAATAAAATCAACAGTCGACTTAGCAAAAGAGCAATAACTTAGATGTGCAATATTTTAGCTTTAGTATTTTTTGGTTGTGTTCGATTAGATTTTTTTTATAAAATAAAATTACCCACCCCGAGCACTGTTAGTAACCTATTTATAAATTTTTCGTAACAAAAACAAGATTGTTATCATTTCATTGCGTACACACTGTACCGCAAAAATTCAATTTAATTACCATTAGCTAGGGTTAGCACATGTTAGAAGTATAACGCTCGTGTAGGGGCCTGCCGTTTCATACGGCGGGCCGAAACCTCGGCGGGGTGGCGACCGCATGTGCAAGTGATTCGCGCGGCCCCGTCGATAGCGGTTTTGTTGAGGACCACCGTGGTAGGTTTAGTCGGTATTCCGGGAGGTACATTATCATCTTCACCATCTTTCTTTTACCCCGGCGAGTCCGACATAACCCCTCCGCCCACCTCCGCGGAAGGGGAAGCGTCATGTATTCCACCATGAAAAAAAAAAAAAATTTAGAAGTATAACGCGTCGAGGTATACCAAATAATGATTGGTGTTTTTTTGGTTTTCCTTTCGGAAAATTCTCATTGGCAGTATTTAAAGGTGGAAGAAAAAGTTTTAGTTCTTTATAAAGTGTGACGTAAATACATATATTAGACAAAATTAGGGTGAAATGATCTTCTGCATATGCTGTTAAGGATGTATGTACTGTTTTATATTGTAAATTTTAGTAATAAATACTGAAGATGTAGAAAAAAATTCAAAGGAGAAGGTTTTAGTGTAAGGTTGGGTGTCATTCCATATTATATATTTTTTAGTTATGTGTTTGTATACGACGCAAGTTGCTGACGTCGGCTACAAATGCATGGTACTCGCATGGACTACATGCGAGAGTGAATCATATGAACTATGTACTTGCATGAATGACGTGCGTCGGTATTTACAAGATTTATATAACCTACGCCAACTCGCATATTATAAATGTTGGTTTGTTATTACAAATGTAATCGAATAGTAATAGAAATAATTCGAAAGTTTATTCGATAAACGTAAAACGCCCCATTTTGCAGATGTTATCTAAATCATTATTTTACAAGGTATATAGTATTATAATTATGTTTTACACCAATTACTACGCTTACATTTTTCCTTGAGTATGACTTAAACGGGAAGCGGCTGGATGCGGGTGGTCCAAGACCGGTCTGTGTGGTAAATCTTGGGGGAGGCCTATGTGGACGTCTTTCGGCTGAGATGATGATGATGTCGTAATAATATACATTCATAGACTCATGCATTTATAGCCGAGAATATAAGGGAATATACTAAGATTTCGTAAGTTATTAAATCCTACAGAATAAGACATAGAATATCAAGTAGTTCTATTCTGTCCACCAAGTTATCCCACTGGTGGACCAAAGTGAAGTTATTGCCATTAAGGGACACTGTGTTACTTCTGAGAATTTTCTAACAGAAAAACACAATAACAGTTTGTCCGACCTAAGAATTCTTAGGTACGCTGAACATGTGTTTAGCGTAAAATTAATACAACGAAATTACAAGATAGGCATTACATATTATTGTAGTATTTCAAATCAACTATTCAATACATTGGCAACAGCCTCGGGCCACACCTATGCCATTGTATTGAGATAATATACATGGGCGGGATTGATGGTTTGATGGATTAATTTAAGTCTTTGGTGAGTCTGAATAGTATCTATTTAAACAGCAACTTCACCTCTTCTGTATGCCTAGTCTTACGGCTGTATCCTCAAGGCAGTAAGTAGAGGTGTATAATGTAATATATTTATGTTTACCCACATTTATAATGTTATTTTCCTATATAAATGGAAACATTATTGTAACCGACCAGTCGGCAATATACGGTCGCTATCGATCCACGCCTGTTATTTCGTTTCTCAAATACAAACACTTCATATAACAACTATGTTTCACTAGCTATGGTTTTTAGGAAGTATGTAAGTATTTTAAAGAGGGTAAGCTTATTGCTGTCTACTGGACACAAATTCAGACTTTTTGCTGCTTCTAAGTAACTCTACTGAACTGCTATTAAGAGTATCTTGTCAGAAAAATCCTATAGCACTTCGGCCGACTCGGGATTAGAATCAAAAATCTAATGCGCACCCATGCAATCACTACTCTTCTTCTCTTTCTTATTCCCAAGTCAATTGGGATCGGCTTTTCTGGTCTAACAAGATTTGACTGCCACCTGACCTCCGCAACCCGAAGGCTAACGATACCCTAAGGCTAGACCAGTGTCTGGATATTATAGGGCACTGACTTCCCAATAACAACTGACATAGATGTTCATGGCAGCCGGGACCGACAGCTTAACGTGCTCTCCGAGGCACGGAGGAGGCGATAATTGTCAATCAATACGCAGATCATTTCGAAAAGTCATACAACTTTCGAAAGTCAGAGGTGCGCGACGTGGCTTCGAACCCGAGACCCTCTGCATTGCAGTCTGTTGGTCTCCCCACTGAGCAATCACTGCTACTATCACTAAAATAGTCTACATGTATATAAACAATACATAGGTTCTAATCCTATTGGCATTGATCTTACAATCAAGTGATAGTGGTTTTGAATTCCATCTATTACACTACCGACGTGAACACATTTATAACACGCTAAAAGCTTAGCGGGAGACAAAATTACTAGTAATTTGAAACCTCGACTGCTAGAAATCTTTTTAATTCGTGCCAAATTTGTTTTAAATATCAGTTCGCTCACAAACTAAAAAAAATCGGCTTTTAATCCAAAATCCCTCACGATCGGTATAGCTGACTGAAAAAGCACTACTTACTATTTATGTGTTA
Organism: Catocala fraxini; assembly: GCA_930367265.1. NCBI lineage: Eukaryota > Metazoa > Arthropoda > Insecta > Lepidoptera > Erebidae > Catocala > Catocala fraxini. The sequence continues at coordinate 27,594,129 of OV884028.1, read as the reverse complement.
ATTTCTGTTCACTGTATTGCTTTGAGAATAATACAATTAAACAATTTTGGGCGAAAGAAGACGATAGCTAAAAAGCAAACCAAAAATATATAGGAATGTCCGAAATACATAAGGTAAGTAAGTCAATTCCGTATACGAAAATCTTATCTGAAAATAAAAATCTCCACATAATCCGCAACATAATCGCTTTCTCTGACACTGACTTAGCAACCTTATTTTTTCGTTCGACCGTAGCAGAGAGACAAAAAATTTGGTCATTTAGGTTAATGTGCTCCACAGAAAATGTATCGTCTAATTAGTGGGACACGATTTTCACATAGGTCTAACATTTTTTCCTGCTACATGACTTAAGAAGTCCACTGCCAGTTTTTGCTCCAAGACTATCGCTAGCGATCTTGGGTTAGATTAGCGACCGGTCGTGATCATTTCAGGGTTAACTACTGCGTAGAGTTATAAAGATTTTTCGCATTTTTTTGATTTCCGACAGCCTCAGTGACGTAAAGTAAGTGTATATGACTGCTATGCATGTCAGGCAAAACGTTAACACAGCACAGACTCTAGAAGTACATAAACCCGATAAACAGTAAAAATCTCGCCTACTACGTGGCACATCAAATATTGTTGGCAAAATGGTAAGTATAATATCATACCTTTGCCGGGAGATATAGACGTGAGATTATTTACATATATCATTCTGACTATTGATATGACATTCATTATACAGACAATTTTCTATGAATATCCTGGTGGTAAGCGGTTACCGTACCACGATGGCGTAGTGGTTAGTGTAACCGACTGCCACGCCTGAAGTTGCGGGTTCGATTCCCGCACAAGACAAACATTTGTGTGCATGAACATGGATGTTTGTCTTGGTCTGGGTGTTTCTATGTATAATATGCATGTATTAACAAAAAAAAGTATATATGTATGTTTATCCATTGTCTAGTACCCATAGTACAAGCTCTGCTTAGTTTGGACTAGACCAGTGGTCGGCAACCCGCAGCTCGCGAGCCGCATGCGGCTCTTTGAGTCCTCGGCTGCGGCTCTTCCAAGAAATGTTTAGAGCAGGTACAGAATATTACTTATTATCTTGCTTTATAAGTATGATATCAAATTTTATTTAATAATGTGTATGTGATAGATATTATTATTATTATACCAATATTTGTTTACGCATTACCAACCCCAGCGCAAAGAAAGATAGGTTCTATCATATAGCCTGGCTATAACAGCTGAAATAAACCAACTAAGTTAAATTTTTTATCTTTAGCTTTAAGTCATTATGATACACTAAACTTTAGCCGCGGTTTCGCCCGCGTTAATGAAGTTTCGGTTACGTTAGCAACAGTATTTTACGAAATCCGTTTAGTAGTTTTTGCGTAAAAGAATAACAAACATACATCTTTCCATCCGTCCTCACAAACTTTTCCATTTATAATTTTTTAGTAGGCAGGATATACATCTTTAGAAATGTATTCTGTTTCACCACGAAGCATTTTTTTTTTATACTAATTCAATGACAAACAAGCATACGGCCCACCTGATGGTAAGTGATCACCGTAGCCTATGGACGCCTGCAACACCAGAGGCATCACTTGCGCGTTGCCGACCCTTTAGGAAAAAACGGAAGTGGGAAGGAGAAGGAGCGGGAAGGGGAAAGAGGGTGATTGGGCCTCCGGCACTCTCACTCACCAAACGAAACACAACAGTAGGAACACTGCTATTTCAAGTCGATATTCTATGAGAGGGTAATTCTTCCCCGGTCGAGCCGGCACATTCATGCTGAAATCAGCGAGGCTCTACTACTCATACTTGTGCTTTGGCGTTTAATCAAAATAAAACTAAACTTAACCATTCCAGTTTCGTATTTAGCAAAACAATCGCATAGGTATACAAATGGCAACAACAGCTTGCATTTAGTTTGTGCACGCATTAAAGTAAAGTAAGTGCAAGTTACAGCACGACACAACTGCGTGCCGGCTTGCCGCTACGAGACTTAGCGTTTAAGTTATCGTTTATATATGCTTATTTTAATTAGCAATATAGCAAAAGTGGGTATGTATAGTTTTACTACAATGTTTGCAAAGTTTAGAGATGCTTTGGATACAAAAAAAAAAGTAATCGTAGATATGAAAAGACGTGTAGTATATTTAGTGTTTTATTCGGATTAGTGGTCACCCAGAGGTCGAGATGCCAGCGTAATTTATTAAGTTTTCTTATATTTAGATTTCTGCCTTCTTTTTCTATATAAACGTTAATTGTGCTAAATCTCTGTACGCGCAATATGCTTAAAAAGAGGTACAAAGTTTGCTGTTAACGTATTAATATATTCATTTATATGAACCTATGTCGTTTTGAAATTTCTGGTTTGTATTTTAAACACAGGCATCATAAAAACTCTGCCTCAATGCCTTGGAGGTTACAGTTATTGGAATCAAGAATACTGGAGCCACTTTTGGAACTGTAAATTCAGACGCATACCTATTATTTAACTTTAATGATTTATTCATTGCAAATATGAGAATTAATTCCGTTTACCCGTAGCATTTGGTTTATCAACTCACAAGCTGTGTATTATTCAAACTCACAAAGCACAGAATACTATAGCTTCCTACTAGAGACAGCTTGTCGCTCTATCGTACTAAAACCTTAATATTACATTTATCTAAGCTTTTTAAAGATTTCTTTTTTGATACTCAATCACGCGTAAGCCGTTAAACAGATTTAGATGAAACCTTGGACACAGATAGACCATATCCTTTATGCATAGGATCCGTCTTTATTTAAGAGATATATACATATATGTATATACAGGTTGTGGCGTAAATAAAGAATAACCCTGAAACTGTCGACTGGCCAGATTATCATATATCGTTTACCCCACTTACATATATCACCATATGCCCATGGATGACCAAATTATTGATAATTTTGATATTTTAAATAAAAATCGTACTTACTCGTACAAAATCAGCTGCCATTTCTACAATTGGTGACATTTTCTCGTTCTATTTTTATGTCACAATACTTATTGCTTTGTATTTTTGTTTATTATATCATCAGACCAGTATCAAGTTTTTTTTGTTACAATCTAAGACAACTTCGCAAAAAATACTTATTCTCAAATTTTTACATGTATTCTAAGGAATAATGCATTTTTGGGTCCCTGTATCGAAAAAAAAATGTCCATGGACATATGGTGATATAAGTGGGGTAAATGATAGATGATAATCTGGCCAGTCGACAGTTTCAGGGTTATCCATTATTTACGCCACACCCTGTATATATATATTTTTTTTACAATTATTTTTCTTTATTACTTTCGTATATACATACTTTCGCCGGACAAACAAACTTATTATCTATTTCATGCCTTTAGGATACTAAACCAATCTTTCAATATCGAGGCAAGTAGTAATGGACTGACCGATTTGTCAGCGAACTTAAGTTGCGCTCATAATTTCCTTCACTTTCTCGTAGGCGTATACGTTTTCCAATAAATGGCTCCTTTCAATTAGAAGGTTTCCTTGAGGATAACTATTCGTATAATATTTTTTCTTGCACTCAACAAAGCCTTTATTATTAAACGTGTAGCGGCTAATATCTTTGACACGTGCCGTGTTTATTAACTTTATTATTATTATAGTTTTCGTCGACATCTCACCGTTGCACAGGGGAGATAAACTTTTGCTACAGAAAATAAATTGGCACTTCTATGGGTACATGTTTATGGTTATATTTTTGTATTGTCATAATAAAGTTTTGATTGCTTCATTTCCCTTAGCTTCTTTTTTTACTTGGGGTAATGCTTTGACTCATACCTCTCCGCGAGGCGACGGAGAGGTTATGTCGGGCTCACCGGGGTAAAAATAACCCCGGTAATATCGACTAAACCTACCATGGTATTCCTCGACATAACCAAAGACAAGACGGCGGGGCCGCGCGAATCGCTTTTACATGCAATCGCGACCCCACCGAGGTTTCAGCCCGCCGTGTAAAACGGCAGGCCACTACATAAAACACTTCCTCTACTGTCCCCTTGTGGGGGGGCTAAGGCACAACTCAGAAGCGCGCGTGGAAACACGCACGCCGCCTCTCGGACCTGGTGCTGATCGGGTGGCGAGGCCCACGAAGCCCAACACCCCCAGGTCAAACCTCAGGGTGGCTGGAGGTCATCATTTTCCTTAACTTGATTTAAATGCTCCAATGATGATTCGTCTAATCTATCTATCTATGTGTAGTTTTCCTTACTGGCTATAGAAATTTGACACTATTATTATCTAATACGGAAAATAGATAGGCATACAACAGATAAGTAATTGGGAATCGCCTTAGGAAAGAAAAAGTGACATAATTATGCGGTTTAACCTATTGCAAGTAAGAAAAAAGTTCTATTTATTTGGCCAAAAACAGCATTAACATGGAAAATGTATTATAAAATCACTAAATGTTGGCTAATCGCCTAGATCAGCATATGCCAGGGCTTGAAAGCCTGGTGCTGGTTTTCAACTAGATACCTTTGGTGACTACACTATTGCGCGACAAATAAACATGAAACTGATTTTCGCTCAAAACTTCAAACAAACTCTGCAGAAGAACACAACCAAATATTCTCGTCTTTTATTCCAAGGTCGAGATATCCAGGCTTTGTAGAGACGCACTATTCTGATGGAATAGTTTGATATTTTTCCTTTAATTTGAAGTACTAACTCTAAGAATTCTTGTTCTAGAATTTTAAACGTCTACTTTTATAGGTGAACTGTATTTATAGGTAGAAAGGATATAGAGACACAAAAGCACTTCGCCTCGTAAAAATGAATCTACCACCATTACGTTCATAGCTTTGTCATTGCATTTTTTCATGGTTTTCTATCACTCCCAAAACGTAAGTATCTATAAAACCTGCAACGTCTCCCAGGAAATTACTTTACTATTCGAGTTTCCAATTTTACAAAATAGAATTTACATGGAATCGATATCGATTTACTTTCTTCTCCATTGTTGCAGACGTCTTTTCGAATTGTTTAAGAAACAGGATTGCATTCTGAAGTAGTAAATTGCCTGTCGTATCGTACAAGTACCGTAATCGCTTCCTTTTAAATGCTCGAAGGTATTTTTTTTCTGGGTATATTGAGTGCTTTTTACATTTAGTGTACTTATTTCTTGTTCGTCTAAGCATTTGAAACTGTTTATAGTGTTTTTAGTAGAGTGGAACTCTGCATGATATTCTGCGAAACGTTTGGTATATATTATAAATATACCGCCAGTTATTTCATGGAAATAAGAGTGTTGGGCTTGTATGGGAATTTTATTTACGATTCGTTTTTTATTAAATGTAACTAAAAACTTAATTTAATATATATTTTAGATGTTACTTCATAAAATTTAATAAAACAAAAATATTAACTTCATATATATATCACATTGCGGACTCAATTAAATTAAGTTTTGTAAAGTTTAAGCATGCTGAAGAATATTTATTATTAGAAATTATTTAATCAGGTGCTATTAGCTATTGGAACAGTGGTATTTGTCTCTTGCGCTACCAATGAACCTCTTTTTCTAAAACACATTATATACTCCAACTGGAACTGCCCAGCTGGGGCAAAATTTCAACGCCACAAAGGATCGTAATCAAACAGCTTTGCTGTCGTCATTAAATTTTTGGGTCTTTAGAGAAGTTTCTTTGCTCTTAGCTTAATCCTGAGTAGCAGCAAAGTACAGCATTTTCTATAGATAATCCAAACCGGCACTTGATTGACGGCACATTGGTCAAATTTAAAACTATGTGCAACCATGCAATCAGAAATTTGAAACATAAAATAAAACGTATCATTCACGCCGTAAAAGTTTTGATATTAGTAGAAACTCAATTTCAACGATTCTTGAATACCGTATAAAAGCTTTGGTAAAGTTTAAGAAGTAAAACTTCACACTATGCCTTCATATTGAATGAGTGTGAACGTCAGTGTGGTAAGTCGAAACGAGAACCTTAGTGGAAACTTTTAAGAATTTATTTTAGATGGAAAATTTACATATTTTATATTAAGGAAAGTATGTACCTGAATACTGCGATATGAGGTTTTGTATTAATGCTAATATAATAAATGCTAAGGCAACTCGGTCTGTTGACTGCATATTTAAAAGTCAAACATTTTAGGATGGTCGTTAGTTCAAAGTCAAGAATCTGCGGGTGACTTGTATTTACACATACATTACATATTATTATTGACAATTACATAATAATTGAACACTAGACAAACACTCATTTCAACCTACGAACAGCGCACCGCTTGCCGAGCACCATTGCTTGAAGGCGCGTGGTCTTACACACACACACACACTCATACACTATGCGACGTCTGCGCGCGCGCACTCCTTCGACTCGCGTTCGGAAGTTTCCAGCCGCTATTCACGACCTATGCCCGACGCTGTATGTACGTCCATTTTGTATCGCGACCGCACCTATAGCATTACGTGTGTAATAAGCAATATAACCTATTAAGACTAAATAGTATTTACATTATCTCCAAAAACCATTTATTTACGCTATAATGTAACACTTATGTACTTATAAGTTTAGTGATTAGTGAATTTGCTGCACTATCCCAAATTGTAATCTGATGAATATTTGTGAGTAAACAGAAACTCCTCTAGAGCTTTCAGCAGCTAAAATTTAAAATGTTGCACTAAATCGTTGCAAAATTATGTTTTATTAGTTCAGGGACGTTCAGAAACAGTTTTATTTAGTTCAGAAAACCATATGACTAACAAACAACATTCTAAACTAATCCTCATATAACCAGTAACCTTTAAACTTCAGGCTTAATCTTAAAACAACAAACTCAAGGGCTACAGATAATAAAATATGAACGCTGTCAAAAGGTCATTCACCTTAATGAACTTTAGCGGAACATTATAAATCAGTCAATGGATTGGTCAAGATTTAGTGCGAACTTTGACCGGTGGAAAAGGGTTCCTGTAAGACGAATAATTGCTTCTGCTGAAGTAAATTATAGGATGTCTCTTTGAGTAGACAATGCCAAATTAAGTCGTAATACTGATTACTTATTTTATCACGCACCCTTAAAATAAAAGACAAAATTGTTGATCTATGAAACAGGGAGACGAACCTAATGAAAAAGGGAATGAACTGTCTATATAATATGTATGTATATGTATCTACGGAAAAAGGCGATGAATCCAATAAAAATAACATTAAAGTGTGAAGCTGCTTATAAATATAATTAGTAAAATAAGCAAAATTGTAAAAATGCCAATTATAAAGAGAGGTCTTTCTTGCCCGTTCTATTATGTTCTACGCCCTTGCTTTTCCGAACGTGGCAACAGGTAAATTCATACCTCTGTTCGGTAAGAGTAACCTTGATATCAATAAATGTTACTTTGTGACCTAAATTAAATATCCTGGGTGAAAGGGACGGTGTACCGAAAACTGAAATAGTAGCTTCAGACCATTATTCAGAGTTAAAATCGTTGGAATTTTCTTCAACAAAAATCAATCATCAATCATCATCGAGGTTGACTGGTAGATAATTCCCGTGGCATTAAGTCCGCCGATGTACTATTCTGTGCATAAAGTTTTAAATAAATAAAAATCAATTTTTTTTCTGTAATTTGATTTTTCTGACTGTGAATTATAACATAATGCATAAACAATCCATTTTATAAAAGAATACCACATTTTACTAAAATACAGCAAAGTAATTAAATCGTCGTGATTTAAAAATATCAGTTATATTTTATGATTTTATGCGTGCGAAAGTGCCTTGTATTGGTAGCAATCCATTGCGTACCAAAAGATTTTTAGATAAAAAGTGCCCTAGATATCTTGTTCTGTACCCTGACAACGTGTTTGCGAAATTTCATGATGATCTGTCGAATAGTCAAAATGTGAACGCGTAACAAACAAACGAACTCACATACGCATTTATATTATTAGTTATGATTTTGTAAATATTTACGGAAAACTATATTCACCAAAAATATTTTGTTAAATAGTAATGTAGATTAAAACATTTAATTACATTCAAACGTAATTACCAGCAAGTTAATTAATGCGTGTTTGCCGTGTGTATTAATTAAGCAGAATTTTTGCTTAAATATGTTATATTATTGTTCTTTTGATTTATTTTACACAATCCAAAGCTTTTATACATATAGATCGACAATTAACAACAGATTACACAAACAGTCTGGAGTATACCGTCTAATAAAATCTGAACGATAGGAAGACTAAGACTAATCGAGGGATGCAGAACGCTCTTGTACACGACGTGAATAACTTACGCAAGTTTAGCCACTTACATGCTTCGTATAAGTGACCTATGCGAGTATGTAAGTAGACTGTATGATTACCTAACGCATGTACCATGCACAAGTAGGGTACATAATATGTAACCGTCGCCTAATACTTGCGTCTTATGTAAACTTTTCCTCATGCCACGTGCTTGTATATTCATACAGGCACGTGACATGAGGAAAAGTTCTTACATTACGCCTACTAATAATATAATTACAGCCCTGAATATAAAAGCTGCACTGCTGGGCACGGGCTTCGACTCAGTGTGAGATGGATAAGGCCATAGACCAAGCTGACCCAGTCCGGGATGGCAGACTTCAAATATCTTTGAGAACTTTATGGAGCCCTCTTAGACATATAGGTTTTCTCACGATGTTTTTCTGAATCATTAAAGCTAGTGATAAATAACTATTTAACATAGACATGACTTTGAAAAGTTAGAGGTACGCGCGTTGATATCGAAATCGACACCTCTGGCAGTCCAACGGACTTCTACTAGGCTACACGCAAGTGTTTAAGTCATCGCTGAGTAAAAGGCTTACAGATTTTGTGACATTTCCCTGTTACGCCACCTAATCTACGGTAATCTTTAAATTAATACGTGAAGTACGATTTTTTTTTTACTCTAATTGCGCGGACGTTGGAGTATGAAATTCGGCACAGTTAAAGTTTACATGGAGAAGGAGTGGCGAATCCATTAGGATTAGGAATAGGAAAATATTAATTTTTATAAAATATTCATTAGAAAAACATTAAATTAATGGGAAAAGCACTACACGCACACAACCATGCATTTGACACACGCAGTCAAATCGCGTTCGTAGTATTTCGGCATGGTTCGGTTGATGTCATGCAATTCTTCGTAACTATGGTTACATGCTTTTAGTACTTATTGCAATTTCGCGATATAATTATATAATGACGATCAAACTTTAAATTGTTATCAATTATGGTCGAATTTTGACCACTTGGCGATCGCTAGTAGTCATAAATTTGAAATTAAACTTCTGATTTATTTGGAAATCTAAGGATCGTCGAGCAAATCAGGTTTAGATATTATTTTTCTTGCTTCCTCCGATATTTCAGTTGCTTTAGAGCAGCCATGGTCATTAAGATGGTCTGTCTAGTCTGGTCTTATTGTAAGTAGTTATTTCAAAGAACTCGAACATAATTTAATTATTGGTGTTGTATTTAGGCAGAATGAGCTTAAATTATCATAAAGAAAGACTAGCTAGTCTTCATGATAATTTAAGCTCATTCGGCCTAAAATATCATGACACACACAGCTGTGCGTGTCATGATATTTTGAGCTCATTTAAAAAAATATAAACCTATATGATTTAATAATTTAATAGTAGTAGTTTATTAGTTTCAAATCATCGAAAAGTTTTGATTTCCTTAATTAATTGCAATACAATCCATATAAAGTAGTTTAACTTATAAGTATAATATTCGCGTAAACCTAGGACAATATTACGGTAATGAGTTCCTTTTCCAATATGACAATACAGTGGTATGGCAGCACTAACATTTAATATCACTATTTTACAGTAATGCACAGAACGTAGATTTAATTTATTATATAGAATTTTATTACGTCGTTATTAAAGTATAATCGAGACTGAGTTCACTTTTATGGCGGGTAATAATACTTTTTATATCGCTCAAGATTTCATATGAATGTATATCGCGCAGGTGAAATGATATGAAAGAGACAAACTTTAGTGGAATTTGCGGGTTTTATAACGGTTTATATTATTTTTCCTTTATAATTAAAGTACATACATATATAGTCTTCTGCCTATATCACTGAAGTGGATAAGTAGAGGTGTATTAGACAAAAATTTTGCTAATTATGATTTTAGGTCCCACGATTACGTGGGATATGCTAGGTATAGTAATAGGCTAGTTCTATTAAGAACTAGCCTATTATAGTCAGCGAACTTTTTTACCCGACTACGGCGAAGCCAAAAGGAAGGGTAATGATTTTGGCAGTCTGGGTATGTATGTTTGTATGTTCCACCGTAGCGCCTAAACTACTGAACCGATTTTAATGAATAAGGTGTCAATAGATTCGTGATAATGGTCCGGGTGATGTAGACTATATAAATATTAAATTCGTTCTTTTTAGACTTCTTCTTTTACGTAGTCGGGTTATAGTTTTTTAAACTTTATTATTTATCTAGTCGAGTAATAGTTTTCTGTATTTATGTGTTTATATTTTGTACTATTATTTAAGGCAACTGTGCGGTACACTACGAGTAATTCCTGTGTCGTGGGGGATTTTACAAACATTCAAACAACATAAGCAAAGAACACCCAGATTCGGCACAACCATTTGTGGATTACCGGGCCCAATTTTAGGCTCCGTGGTGCTACTGAGAATTTCGTAACATGTCGGACCTTGAAATAGTACCCGAGACCTCAGGCAGAGCAGTCGCATACACTTCTGCTGTGCCTCTAAAATCCTCCTCCTACTGGTAAGTAATTACGCTTCACAAGTGTGGAACCCAATTTACAATATATATATATTGATAGGATTGAGCGCATTCAAAAACGTTTTCTTCATTTCTTGCAGTTCAAGACACGAAAACGTTTAGCTATGTATATTTTATACTGTAAAAAGTTTCACATATTGCCTTTATATGAACGTCGACGCATTGCAGATATTTCGTACCTTTTTAAAATAGCTAACGGCACCGTGGACTGTACAGTACTATTGGGCAATATAGGGTTTAGGACTTGATCTAAAATGTTTCGGCAAAGGGCATTGCTTCACGTACCCTAGTCAGGACCACTTACAGGCAGAACTGTTTTACTAAAGCGTGCAGGACTTATAACGAACTTTCTGATGAATTAGATTTTGATTTGTTTGGGACCAGTGTTACTCAACTTAAAAGAATTGTAACAAGAAAATTCTTTGAATCTACCTAGTTTTTATACCATTTCGTAATTTTAAATTTATAACCGACCTTATACTATGTTATACATTTATTTTTAGTGGTGGTAACTTGTAAATGGACTTAATATGTAATTTTTTTTAATGTTGATGTACTAACTGTGAGACTCCCAAAAAGAAAAAAATAAAATAAAAAAATAATACATTGCCTGCGAGTGCCTGTTACTTTAGAGACCCTGGCTCGGTTTATTCGAAAATTATCGCATGAATTAGTTTAATTTAGTCGTAAGGGTTATTTGCGCGGGTCGCTTACGTCGATAGTTTATGCAAAGCATATAACCGGTGCAAGTGCCTCAACTTGTGTGTAGGCGTACGTGCATGCAAAATACACTACTTTCTCTGCTGATAGCACTTAGCCTACGATACTCTGGAATAAGATTCCTAGAATTTCCTCAGTGGACAAGCTTATGATGTATTTGGATTATACGACATAAGGTTCAGACGTATAAGGGCGTGCATCGCAGTTTCATTTCAAAACTGATTGGGCTAGATATCCCATTTCTTCCAGCACAAGCCAGCAAATAGAAGGACCTACCATCTTAGCAATCCCCAGGTCCAAAACCCTTACCTTCGTGAAGAATCATCTGAGCAGCATACTCGCATTCCCGATATTCCCCTTAAGCGCTGGTCGGTAGACCACTGGAGTGGTGTTAGTCGGTTATACCTAGCCGCGGCCAGGAGAGTCCAATATAACTTCTGCATAGTGGAGGCGTATAAAGTCCATCTCCATAGGTACCATACTATAATTTGTAAACTTAAAAGGATAATTTAAAAGCTCATCACATTAAAATTTCTATTTATTTTAACTTTCTCATTAGCTCTGCGGAATAAATTTGCGGTCTACGCTCGCTTGTGAAGCAGAGAGCCAATTACTGGATGGAAGTTGTGTTATTGAGTATTTATTTACGGCCTTGAACATAGTGCTTATAATTGCAAGAGGCTTGTGTTTACCTAATCGAGTTATGACGAGAATTTAAATTTTTAAGACCTCCTGCACTAGTATTTTTCTATATCACAAGAGGTATTCAAGCAACGAACATAAAGAACATCCAGACTCGGAACAACCACGTGCGGGTCACACAAATTTCTGTTCTCTTTTGGGTTCGAACCCACAATTCTCGACATAATGGCAGCAGCAACGCGACCACTTTTAAAAAAAATTTGAAAAAAAATTGTGTAACCCAGATAATTTTGTGGGTTACACAAATTTTTGTTTAGTATTTGGGTGCTCTTTATGTCCGTTTTTTGAATGTTTGCTATGTCCCCCGTGACACAGTAAATAAGTCAAGCGTGGGAGCTGTATTTATTCAAAAGAAAACTCTTGTGTGAATTTAAATACATCATATGTAATTATTTTCTTTACAAGACAAGCTTTCTTAACTAATTCTCATTACAACCCTTAACTTCATAAACTTCATTACCATCTATTAACATGAATTGAAAGAAAAACAAAAGTCGTCTAATTCCGATGTAGAGCCAACACAACAAGGTGAGAGCCGCAAGCGTCGACGTGCCGGAAGTAGGCCGTTACCGCCACTTCCGGCGGTGCTAGAGGCGCCACCTGCCTCCAACTTGTCGAGTTAAAGCCTCCGCTGTCGCAACCGAAAGATTTGTACATTGTTTGAAAATACACAAGCCCATTTTCCGCTGCGACATAATTTTCATTTTTACTATGCATTTTTCGCAGTTAACTGGTTCTATTTTAGCTGCCTATTTAGGAAAGACTTGTAATATCACTTAATATAAATTGAAAATAAAGTTTAAGGGATTAAGTAGAAAAATCAAATATTTAAACAAACAAAATGATAACCTAAAAAGCAAGATCACGTTTTATAAAAGTAGGATCATGAGAATTTAAATAAAACGCACCGGATGTTTCTTTGCGCTTTACTTTAGATGCGTTTAGTGATTACTTTGTAATATTAAATTACATATAATAATATCACCTCTGTATGTTTTCTGTCCTACCGCTGGGTATGACAGAAAGATAGATGATGATGATGAGAAGATGAGAAAGAAGATGCCCTTCTCGAAGCAAAGCGCGCTTTAGGATGGAACTCAAGACCTCTGCATGACAGTCCAACAATTTCCCACTAAGCTTTTGCTACCTACATGCTGCTATACTAAAATAATATCTAATTAATATCTTATCCCAATCTTATATAAAATTATATATATCTATCTAATATCACAATTAATTGGGTAACCTCGTAGAAGATCCTACAAGGCTACGGCTGCTTCTACATTAAAGCATGTTTCTTCTTAATTTTTGGAAAATTTTTAATCGAATTATCAAGGTTTTCTTCATGAATATATTATATTGTCATCAGTTCACTAGCTGTGTAAAATTCCAGATAATTTAACAGTCTGAGAGTAGATCAAAACTGATTTCATTACATTTACACATTCCTACTACTGCACTTAAACAGATTTAATCATTACTTTAAGTGACTTCTAAGTAAAGGTTTACTACATAAAATATTTACTAAGGAGTCACTTAAGTAATCATTGAACGTCTTTGAGCTCAGTAGTTGTAAGCACACACAAGTCAAATGGAATATCATTTAAAAATATGTACCTTTATTCACCAAAGCTGGGTCGGGAAAATATTTAACGCCAGTATTTTGACGGTAGAGGATCACAAATATGTTTAAAACTAAACACTTCAGAGAATATCCTGACTTTAAAACTTAAAAACGTTTTCAGAATATTGGGCTAGTATTAATGGATAACACAATAAGATTGAAATACCTAAAACGGGTTTGAATCCGGTTTATATTGCTAACAACTTTTTTATATTATTAATATTATTCTTTCCCCAAAGGCCTAGGTCTAGCCTTAGGGTATCGTTAGCCTTCGGGTTGCGGAGGTCAGGTGGCAGCCGCTCCGTGTAAAAACTGATATCCAGTCAAATCTGGTTAGACTAGAAAAACCGACCCCAAGTGACTTGGGAATAATAAAGGCTAAGAGAGAGAAGATTATACTTTCCCCAAAATTGCGATAAATTTTTGCCAGTTACGGTCACGAGGAAGTTTTGGTGATTAAAAAAATGGTATGGCGTCTTGAAATGTATAGTATTTTCAACGTTGTAAACTTATTTTAAATAAGTAGATAAATAGCAAAAAACGCAGCGGTGGCCTAGTGGGAAACCGTTGGACTGCCACGCAGAGGTCTCGAGTTCGAACTCAAGGCGCGCATCTTTTACATTTCGAAGTTATATGCGTATTAACCTTTTGACCGCTATAGTCATGTATACATGGCAAAGCAAAATGTGTCCAACATGCCACGGTCTCGACTACATGTCAGATTTTATACGTTTTTCTTATTTGTGTTGTTAATTATGTAGCTAGACTTATCCCAATTTATATTATGTGAACTGCTTGCTATTTATTTTATCCATATTAGCATAAGATTACAACAACGATGTAGGTATAAAAGGATGGAATCGTAGCTTGGCGCTGAGAGCACGTTTTTGCTTTTTTGACGTTGCGGTCAAAGGGTTAAATACATAATTAATTTTTTAAATTAATTATCTCTTGCTTTAACTGTGAAGGAAAACATCGTGAGGAAACCTGCATGTCTGAGAATTCTCCATAATGTTCTCGAAGATACGTAAAGTCTGCCAACTCGCACTAGGCCTGCGTGGTGAACTATGGCCTAACCCTTCTCACACAGAAAAGAGAACCAATAGCGCGACAGTTTAATACGGTACTTAGAAATAAATAGCTCTGTGTAAATAGTTATATTATTTTGTGGATGACGGTACTGGTACTGCTGAGTTATAATTAAATCGACACTCTTAAAATAATGAAAGCTTTGTAACCTATTTATAGGCAGTCGTTTGTATTCACGTATTTAATAAAAAATAGTTACACTAATAATTAATCATGTTTATGTAATCACATAAGTAAAATAAGCTTCTTTTTCTCGCTCTAGTATTTATTCCTGTGTCACGGGGGACTTTATTAACATTCCGACAACGGGCACAAAAAACACCCAGAGTCAAAACAACAATTTGTAGATCGCACAAATTTACGTCCAGTGTGGTATCACTCGACGTGGCTGTACTGGCGAGGCGACAACTTATACGTGCAGTCAAGTTCACCGAATCTCGAAGTCTGTATTTGACTTGATAGAGTAGGTGTTAATTCATTACTTGATCACAAGTTGGTGGTACATTTCAAACATATTCTTTGTTTAATTAGCCTAAAGGCATAGTTGGCCTAAAACAGGTTTGAAATATCATACTACATGATCAGTATAGCAGTAAGGTTAGCACTAAAACAACAAAGCAGCTTTTCCAGAAGCTTTTTATACTACTTAATTTAGTTTGGAAAGTACGGAAAGTTTGTTTTTAATGTTTTCAGTACTAAGTGCACTGAAATTTTAAAATATGAGGATCATAAAATAGTAAGGAGTAAAGTTTGTCCAAACTGTTTGTTTTTTAAACTTACGTTACTTACTGACTTGTTTTTATGAGAAGTAGGCCACAATAGGCATAAGAAGTTTTAACCTATACAACATCGCAGCCAAATAAAATTGTCACCGGTGATCCTGATTTAGAGAGACGCTATCCTGACAGAAGAACGAGATACATAGAAAGACTCACGATCTGTATCCCTGAAGAGGTATTTAGAGGTATATCATGCCCACAATTCGTCATTTATGGTTTTAAGCCGAACGTGATAGGAAGCGAGTCTTCTGCCATCCACCGGGCGCAGACCTAGACTCAGTATGGCTGAAAATTTAAAACTACAATATCTATTTACCGTACTCGGAATTCGAACACCAGACCACAGTAGGCGCATTATCTAGCTCTGTGTTAATCAAACAGAACAATGACCATCGATAAAACTCTCATGAGAACATCTCTACAATAATACGACACTAGTTTATTCAATATACATTCGATCAATGAAATTCAGTTTATACAAAGCATTTAGTTATCCAAATACCACACTAACTAATCATAACAAAGATCTATTGTACGTAAAATTAGTCATACAATTAACACTGTATAATATTATTTCGTAATTTCCTAAACGATAATGTAAACATCACGCACTCGATTCTCATTAAACATGAAATCGAATATTCGCGTCATCGGAATCGATTGGAATCGAATACACGTACAAAGCTCACGTATCGGGGGACTAATGAATTGACGCCATTTTGAATTTGCTATCAATAATAGATTTCAATCGGGGGTCGCGAGTGAATTGGATTTTCATGACCTGCGAATCTACGTTAGGCCTTATTTTGTCTAAATTACTTGCAATTTCGAAGCTCATTTAGTGTATAGCATAAGGTATGGTTATACTTTATAGGATAACGCGCATTACAGAGTCCAGTTGAAAATCAGCGCCAGGCTGTCATGGTATATTTCAAGCTGAGCTTCTGATTTACATAATATTGTATATTGAAATTAAACTACTATATACGGATTTTATCGCGTTGTTTATTTGACACTTTATTACAAAATGTTGAAAACTGTTACACTATACTACTATTAAACTTTACTAAATTTTAAGCTTTTTATTTTAATTTCAATGAATAATATTCGCGTAAATAGAAGACAATATTATATAATATTGTATGTTATACAATAAAATAAACTACTTTATATGAGTTTTATTCCATATGGGCATGTTATGCGAAGAGATGATACGTATGTAGGTAAGCAAGTGATGAATATGAGGGTAGAGGGAGAGGAAGGCCAAGGAAAAGATGGATGGACCGTGTGAGGATGGATATGAAATAGGTAAATGATCAGATGACGGGTGACAGAGAAGTATGGAAGGGAAGTACATACTGCGCCGATCCCAAATAAATTGGGACCAGGGCAAGAGGATGAATGAATGAATGATATGATTTTTATTCCAGTTTTTTATAAAACACTAATTTTAGTTATTTTTAGAACTATTAAACTGAGGTAAAGCAACCGAAACGTTGGAGAAAGTGTAAATTTAAATATTTTAGTAGTTACTAAAATATTTAAAGGTAGTGTTTTTGACGTAAGCAGTGTTGAAATCTATATACTGTAGTTTAATTTCAATGAACTCGTGAAACTGTAGGTTCGACATACACTTACTAAGTGATTATTTTGTATTTATATAATTCTAGTTTTTGCCTGCGGCTTCGCAGGCGTAAATGTAGGTTAGGTTAGTTGTGTCGAAAAACGGCCTCGTGATTTCAACAAATATTCAAGATATACCAAAAGCTTCTCGTTACAATTACAATTACAAGGTGACAAGTCATTCAATTACCAAAGACAAGTAGTGACATTTCAAATTGACGTTTGACGTTTTGTTCTACAATATGATTTCCACGTCATAGACAACCGGAAAAATGGGCCAAAGTTGCCAGTAGCAATATTACGTCTTGGACGGAACATTAGTAATAGTCCTTTTTTCTGTATTCCTATGTCCTTTTCTGTTCTCCTAACAACGTGTATGTCAAATTTCACGACGATTGATCGAGTAGTTAAAGCGAGAAAGGATAACAAACAAACAAACAAACTCACATTCACATTTATAATATTAGTTAGGATTAGTTAGAATGGTTTTATTTTTAATGATGTTTTATTTATTTTTATTATTATTGTGGCATTAATATATCTTTACTTTTTCCTTTTTTCACAATCCAATCGTTATGCCAACAACAATATACACACATGGCGCGTTTGTTGTGGGTTGGATCTCCGCATGAGTCATGCATACTGTACGGGTTTTTATTGTCTTCATTTTTTAATAATAATAAGTTAAGTAATAGTTTATTTTCTCTGATTATTTATCCTTGATATTATCAAATTCTTTGTTAGTTGTAAAATTGTAGGCAGCTGGCTTGACGTTCGTGCGTAACGGTGGTCTTCATTGAAAATCAGCGTTGAGATATCACGTCAGTTTTATCGCAACATCAATGTTATGGAGACAATTTGTTGCCACAATAGCATAATATGTATCTACTTTTTACTTACAAACTATTTATTTAATTGTATTTTTTATTAATTTGTCGATATTTTGTAAGGAAAAATATGTAGTCATATTTTCATGTGGCAATAAAAAAAATGATTTCTTTCATTCTTTCTTTCTACATAAATGACAGAGAAGTGTGTCGGGATCGTAGCAAATGGAAATCCGTAGTCTCTGCCTACCCGTCTGGGAAACAGGCGTGAATCTATGTATGTATGTATATAAATGACAAGAGGCCCTGTGCATAGCAGTGTTACGGGGCGGTTATTATTATTATTATGTACTGTAGAGTACCTAAAGTACACAACACTAACTCTATATTCCCAACAGGGGTAGGAAGACTTACACATTTCGCAAGTTTTGGTGTTAGATTGTACGTAATAGAAAGCAAGCCTTCAACCAACCATAACTCAAGTTAGAGTAGTAGAGCCTCGCTGATTTCAGCATTAGTGAACCGGCTCGACCGGGAAAGGACTACCCTCTCACAGAATATCGACGTGAAATACCAGTATTCCCATTGATGCGTTTCGTTCGATGAGTGAGATTGCCGGAGGCCCAATTACCCTCTTTACCCCTTCCCGCTCCTTCTCCTTTCCAATTCCTTTCCTAAAGGGTCGGCAACGCGCAAGTGATGCCTCTGGTGCTGCAGGCGTCCATAGGCTACGGTGGCCACTTACCATCAGGTGGGCCGTATGCTTAGTCGCCAAGGAAGTAGTATAAAAAAAAACTCCAGGCTCTGTATTACTATTGAAATATTTTTAGGCAGATAAATCCATTAACACTTTCCTCAAATGGGGTATCAAAACTGAAACCTAATGCACAGAAATTTTATTTTTATATAATGGCCAGTAATGTATCGTGTCGATTGCACATGAATATTTAAGAACATTTATTTCTAGGTTATGTTATGCTATAAACAGTACTTTTTTAAAATAAAATCGATGCCTATGTTACTCTCGCTGGTATAGCTATCTAACGAAGAAAGAATTTTTAAAATCAGTTAAGTAGTTTTTAGTTTAAACCGTTACAAACAAACATACAAAAAATCAAACCTTTCCCCTTTATAATCTTTATATATATAAATCCTCTGTGCGAGTGTTTGTTATTAAATTCCTCCTAAACGGCTGAAACGATTTTCATGATTTTTTTGTGTGTGTTTAAGTGGATTCGAGAATGGTTTAGATTTGGATCTTTTTTTCGTGTTTACAGGACGTCTGTCGGGACAGCTAGTATTAGTATAGATATAGACCAGCAATATATCGTGTAGATTGCATATAAATATTTAAGAACATTTCAGCCTCGATGGCGTAGTGGTTAGTGTAATCGACTGCCACGCCTGAGGTCGAGAGTTCGATTCCCGCATAAGTCAAACATTTGTCTGCATGAACATAGATGCTTGTCTTGGTCTGAGTGTTTCTATATATAATATGAATGTATTTACAAAAAAATGTATATATGTATGTTTATCTATTGTCTAGTACCTATAGTATAAGCTCTGCCTAGTTTGGGCTAGATGGTGTCGTGTGTATGCGATAGAATAATATTATATTTATTATTATTTCTTTCTAAATAATAAAAATATTGCAGGTTTGTAAGATACTAGATTTTGCCCGCGGCTTCACTCGCGTACGCACGTAGTAGCGTAGATTAGGTTAGATTAGTAATAGTACTTTTTTCTGGATGAAAGGTACTGTATGTCCTTTTGTATCATTTTCTTAATCATCACGGTGTGGGGGACAGAAAAGGACATAGGTACTTTTCATCCAGGAAAAAGTTCTGTTACCTACAAATATGTGAGCGACGCCGCGGGCAAAATCTAGATTACAATATTATTTAGGATTCATAGCAACGATAAGAAGGCATTCTCTATCAATAATTTTTCTTTTAAAAGTAATGCCGTGAATTTGCATGCTGTTACCATCAGGCGCAGTGTGGTAACAATGAGGAGCAAAAAAAATTATTGATGTTCATTGATTTCACAGTAAAAACCCAAATGATCACACCATAACGTTTAAATAAAATATCAGACCGCGTATTTTACACAAATTTGAAGGCGAAACGAGAGCATTGGCCGGGTTTCCAGCGTTTAAACATAGTTTGAGGGTTTTCGCAATAAGTGGTTGTAAAATTGCATGTAAATTTGTTTTCAGAATTTTAATGAAATTGTGAATTATTATTATCAGTAGGTATATTTGTTAAGTAATGACTGCGGTGTAAACGCATTATAAATATTCAGATTCGTAGAAAACATATGACGAGGTAGGAAAAAGTGTATTAGACTCACATTTCCTTAATGGTTTTAGGTCGCACGTGATACCCATCGCCGTCTACAGAGCAATTCAAGAAATTCCAAGAACGGTTATTTCTACATAAGGACCTAGTAACGAGTTGCCCAACCTGAGGATCGAATTCGAAGTGTCATGTTCAA
The DNA here is from genome assembly GCA_930367265.1 of Catocala fraxini. Taxonomy (NCBI): domain Eukaryota; kingdom Metazoa; phylum Arthropoda; class Insecta; order Lepidoptera; family Erebidae; genus Catocala; species Catocala fraxini. Next base: position 27,573,451 of record OV884028.1, on the reverse strand, counting down.
AACGCTACGCCAACGAAGCAGTACAGAAACATTAAGATTGTAACAATGTTTGGACGTTTATATATTTGGATATTTGATGCTCCATCAAACGTAAGCAATAGAAAAGATTGGGATACAACTTAATAGATAAAGTAAACGTGAGTATCAAGTCCTAGATTAACACATTGAATACTTTTATCTTGGTATTCGGTCCCGTGGGCCAATAGATAAAAGCCATTAATCAATAAAACAAATAATTAAAATTAAACGTCCTGTCTGATTAAATATGTAATTCCCATTTGTGACGTCACAAAATACCATGACGCCTGATTAATTATATCCACTAATAAATTGACAGCCATTATGGAAATTAAATTCGTGATAAATTCAAATGTGGAATAGTTCAAGGTAATGCGAGCGTGCACTGTTATCGATATAGAATCGATATAAATGATCATTCGATGTCAAATCATCGATGCCCGAGGGAGCACACTCGCGAGCGTTTATAGAAAATGCAAGACGTTTAACGTGAACCATTTATTATTTGCCGACGTGTGAGTACGGATGCGGGTAGTGATGGGAATTTTTACGAATTCGTTTTTCGTTTTTTGGATGAATCGTCGATTAGCATATCATAGCTACACGCATACAACGTGTAAGGTTTCATCATATTTTATGTTCTGTAGTGGAATCCTATAACACCAACGGTATTTTTTATGATGTCATATTATATACAGAATAAATCTTTATATGTCAAAATTCAGCTTACGGATATTTGTGAACACGATACTCAAAAATTAGTCGACGAAATAAGCTCAGTTTTATTAATTTCTATTTAATGTGTTTTTATATACTTTTATCCTGAAATTCTCTTAAACAATTAATATTGGACTGAGCCACATTGAAACGCGGCTAGGTAAAGCTAATACGTATACGCAAGTAGCTGCCGCAGGCTACATGCACAAGCTACTTGCGATACCTACTCAAGCGGGCTACATGCATCAGCTACTCGATTGAACTACATGCGCAAGCTACTCGCGCGGGTTACTTAAGTAAGTTGGTTACACGATGCAAGTACACTTACACAAGTTGAGACTTGCTCTCATGTACAACACGTCACACATGTCTTCTCGTACAATAGCGATGACACATCCCTTGAAAGCTTAAAATGTTAATCAAAATTTAATTTCTTTATAACATAAAGGTACGAAGGTTCCCTTTCGATACAAACCCCGAAATAATTAAAGAAATTAAAATCACATATTTCATACTTTACGATTTACTTTTTACGACCGTGTTTTCGATGCCACGTCGATAATTTGACATCGAGTAGTAATTTACACCGAATGGTATTCGATTTTCGTGCTCATTAAGTACGAACTCATTTATCGATGTCACAGATGTGTTATATAACAACCGCAAAATTATAAAATTTTATAAATGTATATTGCGATGTTAACGTAAACGACAAAAAAAGTTATCAGGTCAAAATTGATGTGATGTGTGTGTTTGTGTGATGTGATGATTATTTAGTATACCTAAGGGCAATCTGAAGTACCTGCCTTCACCATGTCACTATTTAACACAGCCATATTTCTAGTTACGTTTTTAGTACCTTAGGGCGATAAAGAGAACGACTCTTAGGCCGTGTAGTGGTCAATATCCCACAATAACGTATATCGAGATAAAAGCAGCCTATGTTATACTAATTCAGGGCATGGTTAACGTGTGTGCCCAGTTTCACGCAGAACGGTTTACGTATGATTAAGTAACAAACACCCAAATGTCGTTATTTACAACGTTGCCCAATTATAATGCAACTAATATAATATCAGCTCTGTATTAAACTGTTGCACTGCTGAGCACGGACCTTTTGTTAGTGTAAGAAAGGTTAGACATAGTCAACAACGCTGGCCTGAGGTGATTTGGCCATCTTCACATATCTTCAGAAACTTTAACCTAACCGAAACCTTAACTTAACCTGATAGAGAAGTATTTTACATGCAGATTTCCTCGCAACTTTCCTTTATCGTTTAAACAAGCGATAATTAACTATTTAATGCGCACCTAAGTTTGGAAAGCTATAGATACCGTGGGTTCAAACTCGAGACATCTGCGTGTTAGTTCTACGGTCCAAGCTAGCGTTACTTAATATGGCAAGCTTTAGGACAACAATATATATGTATTCATAGCCCATACCAAATTCAACATCAACAGATTAAGGCAAGAAACTTTACAATACCAATATCGCTAAAGTAAAACCTCATTTTATTTTTCTTTACTGGAAAATAAACAGTCTTACTATGTCTTATTAAATTCTAATACTATAACTATAGACCATAAACAGTTTTCGCATTATAAAACATCATCATCATGCCTGATGGTAAGGAAAAAATACGCACGATTTGCCATAAACTTTGATGACCACTCAAAATTAAATTGGTATTTTCGTCCGAAAAGCGAATTAATTATTTATTATCTAATTATTATTAAATCTTGTATTAGCATACATATTAAATGTGGCATTTTGTGTTTGTCTGTTAAAGATTGAGTGATAGCTATTACCATATTTATATCCAAAGCTATCAATATGTACATCAGGCGAGGCTTTTATTATGTACTAAAATAGTCGCAAATAAAATGTGATTTAAATAACAAATACTGTCTAGCTGGGCATGGTATAAGTTTGTGTTTATGGTTGTCACGATGTTTCAGCTTAGATGCCCGAGTTGGATAGAGTGTTGTTATGATTTTAAGATAGCCTAGTGAAACAGCGTTGGACTGTCACGCAGAGGTCTGGAGTTCGATCCCAAGGCGCGCATCATTGACTTTTCTAAGTTATGTGCGTATTAAAATTATCTCTTACTTTAACAGTGATAGAAAATACCGTGAGACCCTATACATGCACCTGCATGTCTGACAGTTCTCCATAATGTCTTCGAGGATATGTGAAGTCTGCCAACCTGCACTGGGCCAGCGTGGTGGACTATGGCCCAACCATTCTCGCAGTGAGAAGAGGCCCATGCCCAGCAGTGGGACAGTTTAATACAGGGCTGATATTATAATAAATCTTTCTGTTAAGAAATTCTTGGTCTGACTGGGTCCGGTAGACGACAATAATCTGGCCTTATATAATGTGATGTAGAAACACAGCTGACGGAATATTGGTATAATACATCTTTGCCTACCCTTTTTGTAATATACAGACATGTGTCCGATTCATCGGTTCGTTCGGATCGGATCGATTCATCCAACCGATTTGAAAAAATCTTTCGCCACAAGAAAGCTCAATTATCACTAAGTAACATAGGCTATTTTTATTTAAACAAGTACTGTTACTAACATAATCTAACCAGACTTACTTTACGTGAGCGAATTCGCGGACAAAAAGCTAGTTTTGTATAAAAAGACAATTGCCGCACTCTAAATAATTTCTAAAACTTTGAAACGCAGCACGCAAATGGCACCTAGTTTTGCAATAAAGACATTAAAATATATAAAACAATTTTTTTTAAACACACACTTATTTCTCTCATGCAGTTTCTTGTAGGTGAAACCTCAAACATTGGGCGCAATGGCAGTAAGGAGATGATAATTTATACCACCACACCATCCATGCAGTCTTTGTTCATTTACATATACACAATTACACATATTCGCCACCCATGCCATCAAATCTTTTATCTACATTTCCTTAACGCAACTGACAAAGAATTTTGTTTAAAAACACATCCTCGTAATATATTTTGAACCATACATAGTTCACTGCTACAAAGACACCTCATACGTTCGTCGAAACTTTGGCCCCAAATCAGGAACAACAATACAAGCCTCCCTTCCTTATAATCAGACCTCGTAAATGGAAATTGAACGAGTAAAACGAGTTAATAATAAGGCCTTAGAAGCAAGTATATCTGCTTGCTCCACATAAACTGTAAGACTTCGTTTCCATGAGACAAGTTCACTATTGTATTATGCAACAAAATCGCAAGTGAAGAGACCACTCTTCACTTACGTGAATTTTTTGCAAGTCCTCATAGATTGAATTTGCCTGAACCTAGCAACTAACCTAAATGTAGCTTCGGTAATTTAGTTAACTTACTTACCATATAATGACGTTAATATATGACACTTTGTGACCTAAAATTAAATGAATAAATTATTTTTGTCTTGAATTATTTTACAGGAAGCTGGAGGACCCATTTTTGCCTCAGGCCTTCTCTTACCCCTTTTCAATATTTACCTTTTATGTAGACTACGATTACAGGCTGACAGTGTGTTTGTTTTGTCGACTTTACTTTGTGTTAATAAGTAACATACTATATAATATTGTCTTACATTTGTTGCGAATGATTTATGTACGTATATCATTTGCGTAAATGTAAGACAATATAAAGTACTTAAATCAGTACAAACTAGAAATTGCAATAAAATAGGTAAATATAAAACTAAATGCGACAGCGATAGCTCAGTGGGGAGACCAACAAACTGCAATGCAGAGGGTCTTGGGTTCGAACCCACGTCGCGCACCTCTGACTTTCGGAAGTATATGACTTTTCGAAATTATGTGCGTATTGATTGACAATTATCGCCAGCTCCGTGCTTCGGAGAGCACGTTAAGCCGTCGGTCCCGGCTGCCATGAACATCTATGGCAGTAGTTATTGGGAAAGTCTGTACCCTCTAATATCCTGACACTGGTCTAGCCTTAGGGTTTCGTTAGCCTTCGGGTTGCGGCGGTCAGGTGGTAGCCAAAGACTGATATCCAGTTAAATTCGGTTAGACTAGAAAAGCCGATCCCAAGGTCAAGTGACTTGGGAATAATAAACGCTAGGGAGAAGATAAAACTAAATGAACGTTTTTCTTAAGATTTTTTTTTAACAGAACTGATTATACAGGTTTGAACTTTTTCTTCCTTCTCCTATCCTCTTGCACTTCTCTCTGGCTTACGATAATTGCTTACTATCAGACAGATAATTTGCTTGTTGCCACCTATGTGGTTTACAGTAGGCAGAAGCTTCGTTGAGTTATGGAATTGTTTCTCTTATGCAAAGAAATCACAGTCATGTCCTTGAACGGTGGCTACATCTTATTATTAAGTGGTTCGTTTACTACCAACAGAAATAACAAAAGAATTGTCTCTTTGATGTAATCGTAACTATTTGCTTGTACGGTGCACACAATCGCTTCCGAAATATATTAGAATGTTACTGAGTTGGAAAGATGTAGTGTTGAGAGACGTGAGAGAGTGCAAGCTGTCCGAAAACGATGTCAAGGAGAGCAGCGAAGTGGATAACTAAGATAAAAAGGCTGACCCTACCACCATGGTGGATATCTAGCCAGAAAGAGTGACTATATTTCCCCGGCAAAATAAAAGTTTCGTAGCCAGTATCTACTTATCGCTTTCCTTTCCTGAAATCCCATCTTTTATTCCTTTCTTAGTCAACATGTGGTAGTTAAAAACCAGAGGATGGAATCATTCTACCACTGGCTTAGCTAGTATCAAGCGATCATAGGCAACATGGGGTATATTGCCTACTAAACTCTAAACTGCCTCCGTGGCGCAGCGGTAGTGAATGCGACTGCTGTGCCTGAGGTCGCGGGTAAGATTCCCGCACAACTCAAACATTTGTGTGTATTAATATGGATGGTGGTCTTGGTCTAGGTGTTTCTATGTATAATATGTAAGTATTTACAAAAGAAAACGTATATATGTATGTTCGTCAATTGTTTAGTACCCATAGTACAAGCTCTGCTTAGTTTGGGCTAGATGGTGTTGTTTGTATGTAATAGAATATTATTATTATTATTATTAATAAATAATTCGCGTAAGTTTTCCTGTCATTAACAATCGAATTTGATGAGTTAATTTACAAACTAGGTCAGTTATTAATTACACAGTTAATTGAATACGTCAGCTGTTCAATCATGATGTGTTATTTTGATGTATATCTATTTGAATTATCACAAAACCGTAAGGCGTTTCGTAGACGGCGGACAACTGCGAATTGAGCAGTTTGGTCGGTATTATAGTAAACAATATTTTGTCCGTGGCTTCGCTCGCGATATAGGACATTTTGTCAATAGAATTATATCCCTCGGGAATAGTACCTTTTTTTGGATGGAGGTACCCTATGTCCTTTTCTGTACCCTGATAACGAGTATGCAAAACGTGATATGTCACGATGGTCGATCGAGTATTTAAGAAGTGAAAGTGTAACAAACAAATATTATTAGTTAGGGTATGACATCCAATATAACAACGCACACGAAGGACATAGACCAAAACTTCGTTGAGTCCGGTGGACGTCGGCCGACAAATACACCGCAGATATCCGCGCGCCGTGACATGCCCGCGAACAGCCGCGGACGACACGTATAGAGTTTTCAGTCGTTGACAAAAAATCTATCGTCTGCGAAACCCTTACCAAGGCTGAGTACAGACAAAAATGTTGCCAGACAACGACGATATTTTACAAAAGCTATTCGGAATCTAGTAACTATTAAATAATGGTATCCTATTTAGTCTCTGTGTCTGTATATAAAAATCACTGTTCGGATTTTGATACAGTTATCTATAATTCATATAATTTTGTTTAGCAGAACCAGCGATATGTGTACTCAGTAATGCACGCTAAATAATAAGGCTAGTGATGTGTTTTCGATGGCGGCATTTTTATATAAAACCAGCTAGCCTTATGAAGTTGCTCGATCGAAATTCCAGAATATATAATACATAGTTTATTATATCCAATCTTCTCCTCCACCTGTAAATGTGTATAGACAGGAAACAAGAGGGATTTAACTTTATTTACTGCTAAAACAGGTTATATCGGGGCTTCTTTAAAACTAAATCTAAAATCCTAGACGTGCAGGCTAGGTCAACGCGGTGGAAATCCATATAGAATCTATACCAATATGTACAATAAAACTGAAGACTGTTTGCTTTTTTGTTTGATCATGCTTATCTCTGGATCCACCAAATCTCTGGATCCACCAATCTGGATTTGGCAATTTTTTTTTTGTATATGATAGCCCGATTCTTAAGAAAGTTATATGCTATATAATATCATGCTATGAGTCACGTGGGTGAAGCAGTAACCATAAAAGTGGGTAAAAAAGGGGAAAAGAAAACAGCTAGTTAAAATTATAAATTCAATCGTAGCTCTCATCTTCGACTACTGACTAACTGTAATACAGAAAATTTTACTACTTTGTGACGCGTAATAAATATAACTTGCGATTAAGATCTCGGATTCAATGTGAATTTAGTACATTTGACTTGTAGAATCCCATGCTTCTACTGACAGTACTATCACCGTCTACCAGGCACAATTCTAGACAGACTCCTCAATTTAGAATTCTGCCCAGTAGATGGCAATATACCTGCTCTCTAATAAGTGGAAACTAAAACCTACATAGCCTTGCAGCGATATAGACGTGAAACTATGTAAAAAAAGTAACATCTAAAACATAAAACTGCGCAATGCTACCCAATATTTCGTAACACGCTTCGAAACATTGTTACTCCCATGTATACCAAGCTTTACACGGACACATACAAACATAAATCAAGGGAAGTAAAATAGATCCCCCACAAACTGGATTCACCATGGATTTGTGATGACAGACAGCCGTTACAAAAGTTTTCTTGTTTTATACGAAAAGTATTTGGAACGGCTTTTTACTGTGTTTCGGTCGGATGTCCGTCGTGAATACACGTACGTGTTCGAGTATTAGAGATTGACATGTTTGGTATAGATGGTTTTACTTTGCTTTATTGTACACTAGAATTTGCTTGTGGTTTCACTCGCGTTTATCTAGTTTTTGTCAATATTTTCGGGGGAAAAAATTACCCTATGTCCTATTCTGTACCCCTGACAATGTGTATGCAAAATTTCATGATGATTGGTTTAGTAGTTAAGGCGTGAAAGCATAAGAAACAAACAAACTCACATTCGCATTTATAATATTAGTAAGGGTATTCTGTACAAACGACGTAATGTAGAGTAACATTAGATCTTTACTGTAACGAAACTGTGACTTTACTTTAAAAATACTTTACTTACTCATGTCGTCATTCCAAAAGAGATCGGTAGAGACATATTACATCCACATTTCGCCAACCTTGTTTTAAAGTTACACGTAATATTAAGCCTATTACCTTAACGGACAAAGTGCCACACCTAGTACTGCTACTAAAAAATCTTAGCTGCAAAATCCAATAGCATTTTGCCCGACTTGGGAAGCGATTCAAAGACCTGATGCACAGTAGTCGCATTGCCTACCGCTGTGTCATCGAAACAGTTAATTATTGTAATTAAACTAGCGGACAGACGATGTCCTGCCTGAAAGTTGGGTTACATCGTTTGCAGGGCCACTTACCAGGTCCAATTGGTAATATAAACCATCCGGAGACCTACACAAACACAGACAAAAATTGCATCAAGACTGGTCTAGTTCGTTAGGAAGATTTCAACTACATCTTCAGTGACAAGTACACAATAATCATATATAAAGATAAATTAAAAGTTGTATACCTATATTTACATTACATCTATTGGTAAAATTCTAGGCTAACAATTTTTGACAATACTGTTAAAGAACTCAAACTAGAACCTCTCATTCAATAATTTAACGTATTTATTATCATCAGAAAATGTATGTGAACAAAGGGATCCGAACTAAACTGGCAGCGGTCCGATTTAAAGTCTGCAGATACACAAATCGGATTTGCGACCGCTTGCATGTATACTAAGAATAAAGAATACAAACGCAAGCAAAAGGATGACACAGACAGGCAGAGCAAACGCTGGCTGACTTGTGGTAACTAGCTGCTTATTTGAAATATAATTTTAATAGAGGCAGGATATCCCTATGTAAATAATTGCACGGAAGGCGTAGCGGGCATGGGTCGCTTCGTCTATGCAATCGTACGAAGTGGGTTTGAGTTAGTTGAATTTGATTTTGATTCCATTAATTTTAATCGAAATGTATGAAAAAGGAAGTGGACATATTGCTACTATATTTCGCTAATTTAGTTAAGGTTATATTTATAAGGAGCTCAGCTTAGAGCTACCTGTATTGTATAATATCGGCTCTGTTTTTTAAGTCCTGCGATACTCAGTATTATCAGTATGAGACGATTCCTAACCTTTACGTTCTAGCATGGTCCACCACACGCCAGAGCAAATTGCAAACTTCACGTCATCGAGAATAATATGAAAGATGTAACTCTAGACCCTTGTGTGGTATGCTAATGGGTTCTACACTAGTTATCGCTGCTGCATTGGCATCTACAACCCAACTCTTTTCTCTTATAAATGACCACAGTACAGCCAAAACACAGTTGATCACATTTTTTTTTGGTAAAGTCTACTTCTCCACAAAAAATAATTTCTGTATCGCGGAGGACTTTACAAATATTGAAACATCTACCAATATATAGAACACCACGAATCAGAAGAACTATTCGTGGATCACACAAATTTTTGTCCCGTGTATGGGATGGAACCCACAACAACCGGCGCAGTGGCAGTATCCAGGTGACCACTTCAATGACTCTACCATCCGTGCAATCATGTAAATTTTGACAAAACTTCTAAAATTAATTTATTCCGAAAATATTTTTACACAGAATTCCCATAATCTTCAGGGAACATCCCATAATTCATTTCCACCTGGATGAGCGCCTCTTATAGACAGTTAAGATAAGAATCCTTACAGCATTCATAATCTTACGCTCTCTGGAACCTATAATAGTAAAATGTGATTTATTTGTCGTCATTCCACTAATCCTACCAATATTAGAAATGTAAGTTTGTAAAGATTTTTATAAGTTTTCTTTTTTACCCTTGGTTGCAGACGAGCATGTGGCCCACCTGATGGCAAGTGGTAACCGCTGCTCATGAACTTCAGCAATATCAGGACACAGCAAAGCCGCTGCCTACCGTGAAAGAAGAACTCTCTTTATACCTCGTTTGAAGAAGGACATATTATCATAGCGCTCAGGAAACATCGAAGCGGGCAGTTCATTCCAAAGCTTGCTCGTACGTGGGAGAAATGATCGCTAAAACCATTAGCGTCTTAGATTTGAACGCTTCCAGGTGATATGCATGAACCCTGCTTCGTTTCGAAGTTTTTACTCTATTATGCGTAAAACGGTAACAGAATTTAGATGAAAATTGGCACACATATTGACTGCGCGATGGTGCGATGGTTTACGTGGTCACCCTGCCAATCCTACTGCGCCGAGTGTTGTGTGTTCAGATCCCACACGGGACAAAAATTTGTGTGATCCTCAAATACCTGTTCCGAGTATGGGTGTTCGTTGTGTCTGTTGTTTGAATGTTTGTGAAGTCCCCTCTGACACAAGAATTATCCCTGGTCGTGAGTTGTCGCTTTTTTATTGATCGCTCGCTTTAACGAGAAAGGAAAACATCGTGAAGAAACCTTTATGTCTGAGAGTTCCCCATAATGTGCCCAAATATATGTCAAGTCTGCCAATCCACACTGGGCCCGCGTGGCGTCCTAACCCTTATCAGACTAAGAGGAGGCCCTCGCCGAGCGTTGGGCAATTGAATACAGGCCTGATATTATATCTGCCTCGGCCTGATAATTTGTCAGCCTCGATGGCGTAGTGATTAGTATAACCAACTGCCACGCCTGAGATAGAGGGTTCGATTCCCGCACAAGTCAAACATTTGTGTGCATGAACATGGATGTTTGTCTTGGTCTGGGTGTTTCTATGTATAATATATACGTATTTACAAAAAAAGTATATATGTACCTATGTTTATCCATTGTCTAGTACCCATAGTACAAGCTTTGCTTAGTTTGGGCTAGATGGTGTTGTGTGTATGTGATAGATTATTATTATTATTATTAAATTATTTGTTTCTCTTTCATGGGTATTTCTCTAATACATTAATATAATAATAATAATAATTGTTTATTAAGTTTAAGTTGGCACAAATATGAATAACAATAGGTCTTAAAAATACTTAAAATAGGATTCATTACTTTGGTCGCCTGTACTAGGTTATACCTGTATCACAGGCGATGATTATGTGCTATCATAGTGTAATAGGAAGGGCATTCTTAACAATATTGAACAAATATAGATTGTTCTATAATAAGTTACTATTACAATGAAAATAATTTAACTTATTTATATAATTTTGTATTTAAATATTAGTTGACATATATAATGTTTATGAAATAATCATAGGATATGTCTAATAATAGGAATCTAAGCTAACTAGTGTAAGTGATATAGATATAAATAAACGGCGATCTAGGCTCCCTCATAATCTACTGAGTTTATATATCTATATTCAGCTTGTTTTCTGGCTGGACAATCAGATTCACCCGTCTTGTGGTTGCTAGGCTTCTTAAAACGAGAGCATGAAGCACATTTAGGAACATCTTCCTTCTTTGTACATTCGGTCATCGAATGTCCAGCTTCAGCACAATGTCCACACGTAGGTGTAACCTCTTTGCAAGATTTTGCTGCGTGACCATACTGATGGCATTTGTAACATCTTGTAACTAGTGTAAAATCTCTCACGGGGCAGGACGTCCAATGGATGAAAAGTCTAGCCTGTGTGACTAAAGCTTTTCTTATGTTAGCCGGCACTTCAATGATGTAGTTGCAGGTTTGAGCATCTTTTTTGGCTGATTTGTGGCTTAATTTTATTGAAGACAAGAATGATTTCAGATCCATCGATGAAAACTTATCGGCTATATTTTGCTCGAAGAGACAGCTGAATACTTCATTTTCGGACAGAGAAACGGGTACACCAACTACCACAATCCGTGGTTTACGCTTGGCGGGTTCGTCAACTGTAAGACCGGACAAAGAGAGATAGACAGCCTGCTTCACTTTTTCTGCGTCTTGTTTAGTTACTGTGCTGATAATAACTCCTCCATTTCTAGTTCTGCGAACCCCACGTACTTGCAGCTTCATTTCCTCCGGACTAATAATTTTTTGTACAAGGTTTTTCGTTTCATCACTGGTCTTTAATACGTCACGGGGATATATTGCCACACAGCTAAGATTATTTGGCCGGACGAAACTATTTGATCCCTTCTTAATCATGTCCGCATAAGAAACTTTTTCAGTAGTACAGGTATCCTGGATGGTCTGCTTGAGCTCCGAAAGATGTTCTGTTAGATCGCACTTTTCTTGTAGGGTATCTACTGTGTTAGAAACTTGAAGCGCTTTCTGTTTTAGCGATTGGTACAGGACTGCCATTTGCGAGGTACTATGGCCAATTTTTCTACACAGGTTTGAAATCCTCATCTTCTGGTCCGAATTGAGTTTGCTATCCACAGTGATAGAATAAACATCATTTAATTGCTGCTCGACGGATGACATCCATTTTTGGATCTCAGATGTAGACGCGATATCTGATATGATATCAGAGTTAGAGGAAGGCGAAGTCGCGGGGCGCACTAGCCCGCTCTTATTACACGGACTACTTTCCATAGTATAATATTATATCACTTCACATATAAGTGTTCATTGTTAACGAAAATATGTACGAAGTAAGTAACAAAAATGCATCACTCAGCAATGTAACAACTAAAGGAGGTCACAATTTATAAATCGTAATGTTTAAATATTGTTTACGAGCACGTCTATCTTTGTCAGCGCTTAGAATCAAGTGATGAATATATCCGGCCCTTTGGGAGGCTTGCACGGAGACATGGGTCCAACGTGAAGAGGCCCTTCGAGAGTTTTAATCAAAGGTGGGATGGAACACCTACAGCGGCACTAGCCGCAGCAGGCGTAGGACTATTGCTACATATGGATTCTAATATATGGGCTATGGGTATGGGTGTTTGTTGGACCGGTTATATTATTATTATTATAATCGGTCAAGGTTGTGAAGATATATGGATGTTTCTTACTTAATTACGTGCAAACTGTCGAATGTATTTAGGTAAAACTTGGTACTCATGTAACCTATGTCCTGGATCAGTACATAAGATACTTTTATCTTGATATACATTACTGTGGAACATTGACCGGTACACGGCCAAAGGCTTGTTCTCTATATCGCCCTAAGGTAATATAAACGTAACTAGAAATATGGCTGTGTAATACATCGCGCATTCTTTCGAGAGTACACCAACGGTTATTATATAGTATGTTAGTTAAGACAATCCATATTAGGTAAAATATGTTACACGTATAAACATTAAAATTGTACTTTACAAATAACTGCATCCGTGGCGCAGCGGTAGTGAATGCGAATGTTGTGCATGAGATCTCGGGTTCGAATCCCAGGTGAGGCCAACAAAAAGTTATTGGGTTTGCTGCTCAGAAATATTAATAGCAGCCCGGAGTTAGGAAGTTGGCGGTGTTACACCTCCGTGCCTCTGAAAGCAAGTAAAGCCGTTGGCCCTGCGGTTGACCTCTCTCCGGTCGTGTCGGTTTATCGTCGCATCGGATCATAAGAGTTAGGAAACAGAGAGTGCACTTGTGTTTGCACACACGCTTGTGCACTATAATATCTCCTGCGCAGATGGCCTGTTTCCGTTGAGATCGGCCACCATGACCTGAATTCGGTCTGGAAGATATAACTATTATTATTATTATACATTAAAATATACGCTAATCATGTTAATACCAAATATTTTAATCGAAATATGGCCTTCTTAAATATGGCCATCTTTCTGTGCGTTAAGTTGTCATCTGACACGCAATGCCAACACGACATCTTAATTATTATTCACGCAGAGAAACACGCGCACTCATATTGATAATTCTACACTATTTTTCTCTGTTATAATAATAATAATATAATATAATAATAATATTCTACCACATACACACAACACCATCTAGCCCAAACTAAGCAGAGCTTGTACTATGGGTACTAGACAATGGATAAACATACATATATACTTGTAAATACGTACATATTATACATAGAAACACCCAGATCAAGACAAACATCCATGTTCATGCACACAAATGTTTGACTTGTGCGGGGTCCGAGCGCGACCTCAGGCGTGGCAGTCGGTTACACTAACCACTACGCCATCGAGGCCGTCTCGTATATGAATGTTGTTTTTAATTTCATTACTTTTAAAAGTCAATGACCGCACAAGGTATAAATCTGGCGTCGCAGGGTATTTTACAAACATAGACAACAGACACAAAGAAGATCCAGACTCAGGACAACTATTTCTACAACACACATTTTTTGTCACGTATCAAGATCGAACCGATCGAACACGTATCACTTGGCGCGTGGCAATGGCAAGACGATTACATAAACCAATACGGCATCTGTATTGTAATGTGTGAGCTCACTCTTCTTAACGTAGGCAATATTTCGTGCGATGAGATAATTTATAGTTAATACTAAAACAGAAAACAAAAACATCGAAGCATGTTTCTGAAACTTGTTTTATATTTAATAACCAGCTAGCTACCGTGAGGCTTTAGCGCCAACAAACAAAGCTGTCTCGATTGCGAACAGTTCACGGGCCAGCAAGCGGCTTATTTTGTTGGCCAGCTTATTTTAGGTTATTTTTGTACCGACTTGACGGCCGACACGCCATTTGAAGCAAGAATAACGTATTAATTAATGCTCAGTTTTACTGGTTTCTCGTTTATTTGTTATAACAATTTTCTATGTTATTATTCAAATTTATATCATTACTCACTGACTCGGCAAACGTTGTTCTATCATATATATATATATTTTTATCTTGATAGGGACACCTTAATCACCTAGCGGTATGATATACACTTTACGACCTATTTTCATCACCATCTCAGCCGAAAGACGTCCACTGCTGGACATAGGCCTCTCCCGTGGTTTTCCACACAGACCGGTCTTGGGCCACCCGCATCCAACCGCTTTCTACGACCTTTACCAGGTCGTCGGTCCACCTTGTAGGAGGCCTACCCCTGCTGCGTCTGCCGGTGCGTGGCCGCCACTCCAGAACATTTCTGCCTCAACGGCCATCAGTTTTGCGTGCTATGTGCCCTGCCCACTGCTTTCATACCACCAAATATACATGAAAAATTCCATAAAAATCGGTCGAGCCGTTTCGGAGGAGTGCGACCATAAACACATTGACACGCGAATTCTATAATAGATTTTGGATGAAATAATGTTATAAATTAAGTATTGGTGACATTGTGGTAAATGCAGTTGCTGCGCATGAGGTTTCCATTTCGATTCGGAAAAGATGAAATTGGCATTATTTAAGAATTTTTTACCTGCACCAGGGAGTCTGGAACTGAGCACGGTAGACAGCAATAATTTTTCTGTTTAATCATATTTATTTCGTTTTTGAAACGACTTATAAGCAGTGATAGCCTAGTGGGAAATCGTGGAACTGCCATGCAGAGGTCTCGAGTTCGATCCCAAGGCGCGCACCTCTGACTATTCGAAGTTATGTGCGTATTAAATAGTTAATTATCGCTCGCTTAAACGGTGAAGGAAAACATCGTGAGGAAACCTGCATGTCTTAGAGTTCTCAATAATGTTCTCGTAGATATGTGAAATCTACCAACCCGCATCGGGCCAGCGTGATGGACTATGGCCTAACCCTTCTCACACTAAGAAGAGGCTCGTGACCAGCAGTGAGACAGTTTAATTCAGGGCTGATATTATTATATTATTATTTGAAACCACTTTTACATTAAGGAACAAGCCTGTGTTACGAGGGAGTTTAGGTACATACAATTAACGGATAAAAAGTACACGGGTATCCAGAACAATCACTTTTGGATCACATAAATATTTGTCACGTGTAACATTCAAACCCACAACGCGGCAACAATGGCAAAGTTCATCCAGAAATAAACGGCGAATTACGGGTGTGAATTGCTGCCTACCTCTTAGGTATAAATAAGAAAATTATTATTCATTGGTCTAGAATTTGGCGTTGTAGTATATATTGCAACAAAAACGACGCAGTTGCCTAATTGTTTATAAATCGTTTTATGTTTTTTCTTTCTCTTAATATGTTGCAGTATATTTCCTCACGAGAAAATAACGCCATCTCACTACATCGTTACACGTGCCAGTTATCTATCGGGTAGTTTATATTTTCCCATATAAAATTCCCTACCCCAATACTCTCTAAAAAAATCTTTAACTAAACAAAACGTTCAAAAAAATTATCCATAAAATTACTTGGAACCACTAACAATTTCGGTTGGAAGGCGAAAATTTTTCATAACCAAACTCGTGCCGCGTAAACTTTAACCGAGAAAAGGACCGTACGTAAATATTTAGGGGTCTATCTGCCTGCCAGAAGTGTGTAGTAGTTTTTGTTTATTGTTTTTAATATTGGTTTCCAAACTTGCATATTGAAATGGGCACGCCGGTTATAGTCGTATCAGAAACAGAAACTCATTTTAGTACTTATGGGCTACAGAGTTTGGTACTTATGAGATTAGTCTATGAAGGCTATTTATTGATATGTATACGTTTAATTAGCGTGGACACTTTCTATGACTTAACTTAAGGTAATAATTAAGGACATTTATACGTTTGATTGGCGTTGACATTTTCAAATACTTAAGATTATGTATGAAAATAACAGAATTGCCCGATCTGCAAATATAGCATATCTTTGCAGGTCGTGAAATTCTGTTAATTTAGGGAAGTAATTTAAGCGGTCACCTTATCAGTGCCTCTGCGCCAAATTCTGTGGCGTTGCGTGCCTTATGTAATCAACAAATTACTGTTCCTAGTCTAGATGTGCCTTGCATCTGTTTTCTTAATGTTTGTACAGCCTCCCGCAACACAGGAATAATTTCTAGGGTGAAAGTTGTCTTTAATAGAAAATAACAATGTTAGGTAGATACAAGGAAGAGGACATGTGGATGCATCGCACCTTTTCTACCAGCCAAGAATAATTAAAGACAAGTAACTACTACTTCCGTTTAGTTAAGCGAAAGGTGTGGTGTTGCCAGTGAGCGGAAATGAAATCATAGTTTTAGTATGTTTTATTTTTTTAGTTTAATTATTGTTCTGTTTTTTATTTTATATTTTTTTTATTTCTTCATGTTTTGCGTGTGCCCTTTCGTGTGCCAAAATAAATATTTTTATTTCTTCTTCTTTCTTTCTTTCTAATAATAGAATACGAACTGTCGACATGAAATGTTAAGCATTAACCTTGATAGACAATGCATTCACACAATAATTCAAATTGCTTAATTAATTTAGGGCCGCCTCCCTCGCCCGAAGCTGCTGCTAGATGAGGTAAACAGATTACTGCGTTAATTGTAATTGTCTCGTCTGTTACATAACACGCTAAAGGTCCTTACACACTATAAAGCAAAACCTCAATACATACATAATTATGTATATAGTCTTCCGTCTATACTCAAGAATATAAGAATAAAATAAGACAGATATGTATTACATTTAAATTTCGTCAGATACATTTTTAGTTTTTACGTAATAGGGAACACGTCTTTTGTCGTCTACTGAATACAGTTCTAGATTTCTCGGAGAGAGAGCCCGACCCAACCGGCTCGTCTCCCTGCGACGAGAAGGTACATATACGGTGCATTGTGCTATTTAAAAAGTTAAGTAAGCAAGAGTATGGTCAACCACGGAGCCCACTTACCTAGCAGCACTGTATATGAACTGTAGCTCTGCTGGGCACGGGCCCTTTAAGGCGTAGGCTACCACATAGTCCCAGTGCGGCTTGGAAGATTTCACAAATTTTCGAGAACATGCAGGGTTCCTCACGATGTTTTCCTTCAACGTTAAAGCCAGCGATAACTAACTGTGTTAATACGAAAAAATGAAAATACGTTTATTATACGTCACAAAGCGTAACGTCGCACTTATGAACGTCAAAATTACTAATGTGAATTTATATTTACCACAGTTCGTTAATTTATTGCCAAATTAAGCATTTTATGCTATACGAATTGTTTAACAATGTTTTATTGCATAACAGATATAATAACAGTGAATTATACAACTGGGTACTTTGGCAGTAATTGAAAATTCACAGAAAAAAATTAAGTTTAACTTTGACATCCATAAGTGTTACCTTGTAACCTAACTTGAATACATTTATTTTTGATATAAGTATATGTATATATATAATTTTTTTTTAAAGATATCTTATTGTTTGTTATAATTTCAATAACTCTGTGGCGCATTGGTAGTGAATGCGACGGCTATGCATGAGATCCCGGGTTCGGTCACCAGACCGGGCAAAGCGTTATAACTTTTTGACAAGCAATTCTCAGTGGCTGGATTGTTTCTGGAGATGAGTAAAGGCTAACAACCCGCATTCTATAGACAAACCATTTTCACATTGAGAAGTAGTGCGTGCCCAGTAGAGGAACATTTCATAAACGTAGCTTTTTTTTTTTATTCTCGAAGAGGCTTGCATGTGGCCGCGATCTCGCCTGATCTTAAGTGAAGATGCAGTCGACGATGGAGCACGTGTGCCTAGGAGATACCTATTCACTCGCGACTTGAAGACACCCAGATTGTACTCATCGGGAAACACAGACTTAGGTAGCGAATTCCACTCCTTAGCGGTACGCATTATAAAATTGGAAGCAAATCGCTTCGTCCGTAAATGTGGTATATCCACCATGTACCTGTGTCTCTTATTATTATCATAATTTATTAGTGTATGTAGTATATATAATATATACTACATACACTAATAACGTAGCTATCTAGCAGCGATAGCTCAGTGGGGAGACCAACAGACTGCATTGCAGATGGTCTCGGGTTCGAACCCACGTCGCGCACCTCTGACTTTCGGAAGTTATATGACTTTTCGAAATTATGTGCGTATTGATTGACAATTATCGCCTGCTCCGTGCCTCGGAGAGCACGTTAAGCCGTTGGTCCCGGCTGCCATAAACATCTATGGCAGTCGTTATTGGGAAAGTCAGTACCCTCTAATATCCTGACACTGGTCTAGCCTTAGGGTATCGTTAGCCTTCGGGTTGTGGAGGTCAGGTGGCAGCCGCTCCGTGTAAAAACTGATATCCAGTCAAATCCGGTTAGACCAGAAAAGCCGACCCCGAGTGACTTGGGAGTAATAAAAGCTAAGAGAGAAGAAGATTTATATATAAATATAAAAGTTACATTAGTATCATGCCTATCTATCTTTGAAGGAGTAAGCAAAAGCATACAAACATTCAGTGGTGGCAGTAGCCAAATGGATAAGGCATCGGACTTGCAATCGAGAGGTCGCAGGTTCGAATTTAAACCCACTCCTAACACAAACATTCTAGCTTAGCTGGAGGGGTTACCAAGAATACTAGTAATTAGAAACCCAAATAGCTAGTAAACTTCATAAAAAAACAACAATTTTATCTCCCATGCAATAGAAAACGAAACAACTAACAGAAAATTCTAATAACACAAAACCCGACTCGGCAGTTGAACCTGGCATGTCATTACCAACCATACGTAAACTTATGCTTAACAAGGCAGTTAAACTATTATACGACTAACAGCACATTCAATATGTACTAGACTTAGATCACAAACACAATTTCCAGTCCATTCTCCAGTGAACTTAATTTGACTGATTACGTCAGAATATTGCAGTCACTGCGTGTAACATAATTAAATATGAGTGACTTGTGTCGTAGTTAACAAGTGACTTGTCTAATTGCAACGACTGTTAATTATAGGCGAGGAGAAAGATAATGCATAATGTCATAATGCTCTGTATTAAACTGTCCGTTTGTTGGGCATGGGACTCTTCTCAGTGTGAGCAGGGTTAGGCCGTAGTCCACCACGCTGGCCCAGTGTGGGTTGGCAGACTCCACATATCTTCAAGAAAATTATGAAGAACTCTCAGACATGCAGGTTTCCTCACGATCTATTTCTTCACCATTAAAGCAAGCGATAAATAAATGTTTTTAATACGCACATAACTTGGAAAGTCAGAGATGCCAGCCTCGGGATTGAGCTCGAGATCTCTGCGTGGCAACGGTCTCCCATTAGGGTATCGCTGCTACTAAAGTCAATTTGTGGAAAGGATATGAACTTGCAGCTTCAAAATTATGTCTATGTTGTCGCTGTACTAAGCTCTTCTCTTGCTACGTCAGAGGATAGTACGTTCGCTGACTTAAACCCGAGATCTTAAAAGACCATGTCATCGCTGAACAAAACTACTTATGGTGCTTTCAGGCTCATGCCATATTATGGTCCTAAAACTATAGCAGAAAATTGTCAATGTAAAAAATCTCTGGCACGTCTTCGGGATTATAAGCGTAAGACTAAGTATGTTATTATCTATGTACTGAGTAAACTTTCAGTCATCCATATTTATATTTAAAAACCACTTTTCGATTTTTTGTGACCGTGGAAAAATTATGTTTATGGATTGACTTGAAATGTTTACATAAAGTTGCATTTCGAATAATCTAAAAATCCTCACAAAACCCTAATCTACTCGTATACTAATATTATAAAGATTTTTTGTTTGTTTCTTTATTTGTTTGTAATGATGTCACACAAAAATTATTCAACCGATTTTAAATTTTTTTTCTATCTTTGAAAGCTGTTTATCACCGAGTAACATAGGCTATATTTTATTTTAAAACACGCTATTGAAGTCGCGGGAAAAAAGCTTGTAATCGATAACAGACTGAGCTACAGTCAGTAAGATAATATATTAAGTAATATGAGAGCATGCAAATATATCAGTTTGTCTATCTAAAGAGACTATTCTCTTCAATTTAAGAGCCAAGCTCTTGTCGGTGGAGTCTCTTCCATAATGTCATATCTTCAGCCAGCGCTTTGACTTCTTGATACGACGTAACTTTTACCTTTTCTTTCACTTGATCTATGAACGTCCTACTTGGCCTTCCTCTTCACCTTCTGCCTTCTATTTTTCCTTCCAAGATGTTTCTTATAAAAGTGTCATGTCGTATCAAGTGGCCCAACATTTTCCCTCTTCTGTTCTCTATTGTTTTAAGAATATGTCTCTTCTCCTTTACCATATTTAGAACTTTCCTATTTTTTCTTTTGTTAGTAAAACTTCGAAAATATATTTCAGAATTTCAAAGTTTCTTTATCCATAGGCAATTATTAAGTTTAACCAGGGCGAAACCGGGGCGGGTGACTAGCCACGCAACAAACGCGTCTAAAACCGCAATACATGTTTACAATTGAACGTGTAGGTAGGTCATCAATAACACAAACCTATTTAATGACCGTAATGTGGTCCTGGCCAACCATATTGTTTACATTACATATCGTACATGAGTTGTTTTGTGCCGTGTGTAAATGGAACGGTTCAATGAATTTATACCTACTTCTTGTAAATGTACATTAGAGGTTTTATGTTGAATGTTGTGAAGCTGCCTTGATAGCGAACCTTACGCGAGTCAGGTTTGACTTCTGTGTTAGGCAGGTACAGTCACCTGTAATAGTGCATGGATATCTTAAGGTCCAAAATCCTTTGAAGACTCGAATTAGAATGAATATGAATGAACTAGATGGCATTGTTTTATAAATATTGCAATACTTACTCATTTTAGCGAATTGGTGAAATTTATAAGATGTTATAATCTCAACTGAAATGGCTCTCGAATACGGACAGAATAAAGTTTGCGGACGAACGGAATAGCGAGTCATCAAAAGTATCTATAAAATAAACTACCCACTATAAATTCATAAATTCATTCGTAATTCTTTGCTTCTTGTTTTACCCAGAAAAGTGTTCTTTTTTAAACACACTACTGAGAAGAGATATTAAAAAATAATTAGATTTCTAAATAACTCAATTTTTAATAAATTTAAAGTATGTTTATTAAAAATTGAGTTATTAAGAAATCTAATTATTTTTATTTTCTAGTAGTGCACCGCCATCTATTACGATGTAATAAACTAATTAACAATTCTTGTATCGATTTTTGTTAGCTGGCGTCAATTATCGGGTTATACCATTTTAGTTTTGAAATGGGTATGCATTTTTGCAGCTCACTGTACCTAGATCAAACATTTCTCAGTATAGGGTGTTAAACTGACCGCTCGCTCCCTTTTACGTTGGTGCTAAAACCACAGCTGGCGATGTGCGGGTGTATACCTATGTATACCCATGTATAACAGCGATGTAGGCGTTAGACTTTATGTGTATATATATTTATTTATTTATTTTGAAAAAATACAGATATTTACAATTCTTAAAATAAATAATTTACAAAAAAAGATGGTGGTTAGTACATACTAACCACCATCTTTTTTTGTAATTTATAACTTAATTACTTTTACTTAGTTATTTTACTAACATGTGGATAACGTTGTGAGGTACATACCTCACAACGTTATCCACATGTTAGTAAAATATTTGTTTTGAACTTAATTGCGAGCAGAACTTAAGTAGTGAAAATATTGTAAGTCAAATACAGAAGGTATGCCATATAACTAATAGAAATAACAAAAAATCAATGTCAGTAAAAAAATAATAAAAATATGGTATAAAATAAAGATATAGAATTTAAAAAAAAAACAAATAAATCAAATATTACATTTAAATAAATACAGAAATCTAAATAATTAAAACTAACAAATAAGGTATAATTATAAGCAACATTCAATAATAATGAAAAATATCTATAAAAATCAACTGATAATAATATTTAATATAATAATAATAACTATATTTCAATTACTGATCACTATAATGTGTGTAAAAATTAATGATAGATTTAGGATAAATATAAGTAATTAATTATTTATGTATATGATATTGAAAAGCAGCCTTGCACTATTGGAAAGACCGTTGAACTGCCACGCCGAGGTTGTTGGAGTTAGATGTCGTGGCCCACATTTCGGACTCTTCAAAGTTCTGTGTGTATTAAATAGTTGCTTATAATAATAGCTTATAATAATAGCTTGTAATATTAGCTTGTAATAATAGCTTATAATAATAGCTCGTAATAATAGCTTATAATAATAGCTTATAATAATAGCTTGTAATAATAGCTTGTAATAATAGCTCGTAATAATAGTAGCGATAGCCTAGTGGAAAATCGTTGGACTGCCACGCAGAGGTCTCGAGTTCGATCCCAAGGCGCGCATCTCTGACTTTTCGAAGTTGTGTGCGCATTACATAGTTAATTATCGCTAGCTTTAACGGTGAAGGAAAACATCGTGAAGAAACCTGCATGTCTGAGAGTTCTACATAATATTCTCGAAGATATGTGAAGTCTGCCAATCTGCACTGGACCAGCGTGGTGGACTATGGCCATACACTCTCACACTGAAAAGAGGCCCGTGCCCAGCAGTGGGAAGCCAGCTACTATATATAATATCAGTCCTGTATTACAGGGCTGAAATATAATAATAACTTGCTTTAAAAAATGAAAACAGCCTGAGGATAACTTCACTCTGAGGATTCCCTATATTGTTCAAGAAGATGTAAGAAATTTGTTTAGCTGCACTGGACCAGCGTTGTGGATTATAACGTAAAACTTTTCAATTAAGAAGAGACTCATCTTCAACAGAGTTTACTATTTTAAAAACGTTTCTTATATGATCAAAGAACATTTATATAAGTTATTTCCTTCCAATTATTCCATTTACATTTATCTTATAAACTTTTATAGACAATCTTCTGTTACGAATTTTTTCAGAAAGGGGTAAATATATAATTCTAAATCACTCTTTTTATAACACCACAAGCACCTTTCTTATATTTACCTTTATAGATATTATACGCTTCAAGTTTAGCACAGGTTAATACTAAAAAGCCTTATTTTCATTAAAAACATCCCTGAATAACGGTCTTATAAAAATCTGCCCTGAAAGTAACCACAAAATTTATGGCTACATCAATCCCGGATTTTTTAAAAGGTAGTAAACGAAAAATTACTAATAAACTTCTGGATAAAGTCTCTAAAAAAAACACATTTCTCTTTTTTGGGAATGTTTTATAAGGTATGTTGTTATTTAGAAATATCGATGTAGTCCTGGTTTTGTATAAAAGAACTGATTGCTACTAAAGCAGGTATGTATCTTATGTGGGGGCCAGTCAGTGCAGACCGGCGACACTTCGACCCAGTGGGATCTTTTGTGTCGACACACTCCCAATAACGACTGCCGTAGATGTTCATGGCAGCCGGAACTGACGGCTTAACGTGCTCTCCGAGGCACGGAGCAGGTGATAATTGTCAATCAATACGCACATAATTTCGAAAAGTCATATAACTTCCGAAAGTCAGAGGTGCGCGACGTGGGTTCGAACCCGAGACCCTCTGCATTGCAGTCTGTGGGTCTCCCCACTGAGCTATCGCTGCTCAGGTATTAAAGCAGGTAAAACTATGACCTTCTAAAATCAGCTGGTTTTATAGAAAATATATGAAAACTCTATAATAAACTAAATTTCATAAATGCAAAATTGATTTTGTTTGTTACGCTTTCAAGTCTTAATTAAGACGTGACTTGACCAATCATCAATAAATTTCGCGTACACGTCGTCAAGGATACAGCGTAGGACATAGAGAACCTTTCCTGCAGAAAAAAAGTACTGTTGCCGAGGAAT
Source organism: Catocala fraxini (assembly GCA_930367265.1). Taxonomy (NCBI): domain Eukaryota; kingdom Metazoa; phylum Arthropoda; class Insecta; order Lepidoptera; family Erebidae; genus Catocala; species Catocala fraxini. Next base: position 27,548,952 of record OV884028.1, on the reverse strand, counting down.
AACAGTAGCTAGTGTCCTTTTTATATTTATACTAGTAGTTTACCCGCGGTTTCACCCGCGTATGTCCCGTTCCCGTGTGAATATCGGGTTTCACCCCTTTTACCCCCTTCAGTGTGGAATTTCCAAAAAGCCTATCTTAGTGCTCCCCTACACTCTCCAAGGAACATACATGCCAAATTTCAGCTTCTTGCGTTCAGTAGTTTCGGCTGTGCGTTGTCTGTCAGTTACTCAGTAACGGAAGAGTTTTATATATATAGATAAATATAAAAAGCCCACTATCTTTCTTGATATAGTACTCTATATAAGATACTATAATAATAATAATAATAATATTCTACCACATACACACAACACCATCTAGCCCAAACTAAGCAGAGCTTGTACTATGGGTACTAGACAATGGATAAACATACTTAAATACTTTTTTTTTAAATACATACAGTTTATACATATGTAGAAACACCCAGACCAAGACAAACATCCATGTTCATGCACACAAATGTTTGACTATTGCGGGAATCGAACCCGCGACCTCAGGCGTGGCAGTCGGTTACACTAACCACTACGCCACCGAAGCCGTAACTATAAAATATAAATATAATAAAATATAAATGTATATAAATATAAAAAGTATACTAGCTTGTAGCTACTGTTATACTACTAGGCTGGCCTCATACATCCGGAATGGCTCTCTGGATTCATAATCTGAATTCATATTATTAATCCAGAACGCTCGTAATACCATACAATATCAGTATGCTCCATACACATTCTGATTTTTTTGGATTATGTATTTCTCAGATCGATCTGTAAGAATGATACTGACGAGCGTTCTGAATTACATTTCTTTTTTTTATTATGTAGTGCCAAAAGCAATGCTATTGGTATAAGTTCCTCTTCCATAAAGACGTTTGCATATGCCGGGAATCACAATACTACTGATCAATCTGAATTTTTAAGATATGTGTGAGGCAAGGTGCCGGAATTTAGATTATGAATTTTAGATTATGATTCCAGAGAGACATTCCGGATGTATGAGGCCAGCCCTACACAAGTTGTTCTTAATAAAAATTATTATCCATAGAAATAGAATATTATTCAGGAATAAAAAGTATATCACTCTCCTACCCAGTGTCTTTATGCGACAAACCACATCGACCCGTTGCTTCGTTGCTGTATGAAAAGTATTCTCATTTTGCTACTATGATCCTATGTAGTGACTTCTTTTAAGGTTACTACGTAATTTTCTGTATTTAAAATGTTTTTGATCATGAGACTTTGTACTAAATAAGATGACTGTTATGTTGTCTTGGCACAGAATTCCCAAGAAAACAACACCAAAGTCTACAATTATACCCTGAAATCACCCGCCTATTGCTTGAGACCTAAACATATCTAGTAAAATATAGGTGTAATACACCTCCTACCTAACTATCTAGGTAGAAATATGATGCTGTTTTATGTACTATATTTTAAAAGAACAATAAATATATTTCGTTCTGCATAATTCATAGACAAAACCAAATTTTGCGATTTGGACATGCAAACTGGACAAAAACAATTTGAACAATAGACGTCACGCGATGACTATCAATATTTTCAGTTCATACAAAGCGATGTACGAACAAACAAACAATACTTTTTCTCTTATATTAAACCCATTCATCACGTCGAAATATCAAAGAAAATTCTACGCTAACATTTAGACATCCTGACAATTTTATTCCAGTAACTTTTATACATAAAACTTTTAGGTAAAACGGGAAATCCGCCCACAGGGGAGTCCACTAAATTAGCCATATTCAAAGCTATGAGATATTTCAATTCGTACGCAGCGAGTTTGTCAGTAAAAAATAGAAAAGGCTGACCGTTGGACGCTGAAAAAGTAAAGGGCTTGGTTCGCCATGACATAACATAAATGTCTCTATGAATTTACAACGTGGTCATTTTCTTTTGAGTTTTAATCCGACTATTGGAGTACCATTATATTTTACTATCCACACTTTTTCCACATTATATTATAAAGAATAGATTTGTATTTTTAAATATTTGGAATGAATAAAGTCAAAAATAACTGAACGGATTTTAACCATTCTTTCACCATAAGAAAGTTTCTTTATCCAGAAGTAACATAGGCTGTGTAACATCACGCTACGAGCCATGGGAGCGGTGTAGTAATCATAAACCTGGGTGAAACGGCAAAGGACAGCTATTAAGTTTCTTTTTCTTTTTTTTATACGTGTAAGGTGGCAAACAAGCATACGGCCCACCTGATGGTAAGTGGTCACCGTAGCCTATAGACGCCTGCAACACCAGAGGCATCACTTGCGCGTTGCCAACTCTTTAGGAAAGGCAGTCGGAAGGAAAAGTAGCGGGAAGAAGAGAAGAGGGTGATTGGGCCTCTGGCACTCACTCACCGATCGAAACACAACAGTAGAAATACTGCTATTTCACTTCGATATTCTGTGAGAGGGTAGTCCTTTCCCGGTAGAGCCCACTCATGCTGAAATCAGCGAGGCTCTACTACACTTAAATCAGTTATAAAATCAAACTATCTCAGTGGCGCAGTAGTAGTAAATGTAACTGCTATGCATGAAGCCTCAGGTTCAATACTTGTGTCGGACAGTGTTATCGGTTCTCCTGTCAAGAAATATTCTGTTTATATGACTCAGTATTAGACGTTGTCAGGGGTACAGAAACGAAGATAGCGTACTTATCAACCAGAAAAAAAAATTGTAATAGTAATAAAGTTTATTACTCCATAAGAAAATACTTAATCTAGGTACAAAATTTAGGGCTTAAGGAATACATAACAAACTGGAGACCCTGACTTCTAAACTAGGTATGGACCTGTATTACAGAAGCCAGTGCTACCTTCTGATAGTTACATTTATATACCTAAGCCTCACAAATGGTTACAATAATTGATATTCTCATAAATTGTAAGAAAATACTAAGTACATAATAGGGCTAGTGAAAATGGAGAAAACTGTCTTTCTGTATTCTATAGTAGGAAGACAAAACCTTCAAGTGTCTGCTTTAATAAAAGTGCGAGATTTATAATTAATTGTTGTGTGTCGTGTGTGTGTATGTGTGTGTGGGTGTGTGTTTATAAGGATATTTGAGTGTGTATGAGTATATATATAAATAAATATGAGTGTGTGAGAGTATTTTTCTACATAACTGTGTATGTGTATTTTCCAACTGTTAATTCTCCAACAGGAGTTCCACGGTGTTACGGAAGGTAAGTTTTTTAAGAAAAAAAGTAAAGGTACTGTTACTAACCTAAACTACCATTTACGAGCGAGCAAGCGAGCGAAGCCGCGGTCAAAATCTAGTCATAAATAATTGCAAACATATAACATAGAACTAACGAGGCAGTCAGACTTATTTATAAGAAAGAAAATTTCAAAAGAAGTACTTGTATTACTAGACTCACCCAAAAATATTCTATTTAAAAAAGTATCTATAAGACCACACCTTTTCACGCTACTCATACATTCTTATAACGAAACAGCGATCAATATAATACTTATATTATACTCGGCAATTCCCAAACAGAAAAAATGTTCACCCAAACACCTGACCGCGCTTTAACTTCACAAAGTTTCATAAACAGTTCTCCCTCCCTTCATTCCCAATATGTACTTTGAATATTGAAGAGATTTCGCAACGGACATTGGCCGCCTATCAAACGTTAAACCTCCATGTTTACGTAAGAGAAAACTTCATAAAACTTGGTTCAGATAAGCAAGTTTAAGAACGAGTTCGTTTTTAAATTTCTTTAGAATGCTTTTTGTTGTCGAAGTACAGTCAGCAGTGTAAGTTATATACGTTTGCGAATCTTTGAATTTTTAAACCATTCAGTAAGCAGATCATCGTTATTTCTTTCATTAGTAATAGGGACTACCTCGGTGGATAAGCGGTGATGTATGCGACTCGTGTATAAAGATAAAAAGAGCGAGAAAACCGACTATTATTGAGTTTTTCTGTAAATAATCTCAGTGACAGCACGGAGTATGGAACGGTGCCCGATAAAATATGGTACTGGGGTCGCCCCGTACTACGTAAGACCTGAAAACCATAGTTGGTGAATTGCGGATGTTACTAGCCTCTAACTATCCCTTCGGTGATAATGACGTGAAACTGTGTATGTACAAGTATGTAGTAATAGGCAATTTATTTAAACCCTCGTTAGTTTTCATCTCAGACAAAATGACATGACAAAATCTGACAAAATCTCGGGTAAATCTGCATTAATACTGAGGCGTTCATAAAAAATCATTTTCCATAAATACGGATTATAATTATTAAATTTAAAATCCTAAAATTGTTAAATATTTAAATATTTTATTTGGCTTTTATCGCTGTTTACTATAATTTTAATTACAAACATAGTACTATTATTAAATTAATTACTCATGTCACGAGACCATGGCAGCTGAAAAGTAATCAAAATGTTGAGTAAAATGTCAATAAACATTATTTAATAGTTCAACATTTAAATTAAAATACACGGCGATAAAATATGTTTAAAGAAAAATTATTTTAGTAGTAGTGTAACAGTTTTCAAAATTATGTAATAACGTGTCAAATAAACAACGCGATAAAATCCGTATATAGTAGTTTCATTTCAATGAATAATATTCGCGTAAACAGAAGACTATATTATGTGGCATATATGTATATTAAAAATCACAAAACCATACACTTTTTTATCCTAGCATGCAATCACATAGGATTCAAGCAGGCGGAAACAAATACAATCAATATTTTCTTAAAGAATGTTATTTAATTTTAAGTCTTAATATTATCATAGATTATATAAATTAACGGTATACGAAACCGTAGGATACTACTAGTACAAAATCTTAAAGAAAATACCAACTAGTTGCTAAGCAACGGAGTTATACAAAGACATAAAAGCATCTTTCATCTGCTTATCTAAATCCAAATTATATAGTAAAACTTCTTCCTTATCTCGCGTTACCAAAGGAGGAGGCAGTCGGATCGAAGGGCCTGTTCCACGAGGAGGGCTACGCTATACTGCTATATCTTGTATGTATATGGTAATTGACGCTGTTACTTTTCTATTGATTTGTCAAATTAACTATTGACTATTGAAATGGTCGTCTTATCACTGCCACTGTGCCGAGTGTTGTAATTTCCAATTAATAATGTAATAATATATTCTATCACATACACACAACACCATCTAGCCCAAACTAAGCAGAGCTTGTACTATGGGCACTAGACAATGGATAAACATATATATATCCTTTTTTTTGTAAATACATACATATTGTACATAGAAACACCCAGACCAAGACAAACATCCATGTTCATGCACACAAATGTTTGACTTGTGCGGGAATCGAACCCACGACCTCGGGCGTGGCAGTCGGTTACACTATCCACTTTGCCATCGAAGCCAACATAATAGTTGTTCCGCTTGGCACTTTTTTTGCATGACCTGTATACATTTAAGTACTTTATATGTACAGAGAAAGATTGAATAAGGAATAGTGTGATTAGATAGAGATGCGGCATGAAAGTGGATATGGTGTCAAGAATAGAAAAGGGTATGTTAAGCTGGTTTGGGCATGTAGAAAGAATGGACGAGAAAATAATGACAAATAAAGTTTATAAGGCTAGTGTGAATGGAACAGTCGTAAGAGGAAGACCTAGGCGAACGCTTCTTGACCAGATCGGAGACGTTCTGGACAAAGGCTAGGTTAAGAGCACCTTAAACCGGCGAGCGTGTATGAGGAATGTGATGAAAGTGAATGAAGCCAGGGAAGGGTGTCAGGATCGTAGCAAATTGAAATCCGTAATCTTTGCCTAACCCTCTGGGAAACAGGCGTGAATCTATGTATGTATATACACAGATGTATATGCCAGTATATATGGTGCAGATTTAAACGGTCGCGTTGCCCTTGCTAGTGCGCAAAATTTTGGTGCTTTCGATCTGCGCAGGCAACCTAAAATTTGTGTATATACTCCACAAATAGTTGTACCGTGCTGTGTGTTATTTGTGTCCGTTGTGTGATTGTTTGAACAGAAATTACATCAAGTACGAGAATAATCTTAGTAAATTTAAATGTATACGATTACCAAAACTTAGAAGCAAATAAAAGCAGCGATAGCTCAGTGGGGAGACCAACAGACTGCAATGCAGAGGGTCTCGGGTTCGAACCCACGTCGCGCACCTCTGACTTTCGGAAGTTATATGACTTTTCGGAATTATGTGCGTATTGATTGACAATTATCGCCTGCTCCGTGGCTCGGAGAGCACGTTAAGCCGTCGGTCCCGGCTGCCATGAACATTTATGGCAGTCGTTATTGGGAAGTCAGTGCCCTATAATATCCTGACACTGGTCTAGCCTTCGAGTATCGTTAGCCTTCGGGTTGCGGAGGTCAGGTGGCAGCCGCTCCGTGTAAAAACTGATATCCAGTCAAATCCAGTTAGACTAGAAAAGCCGACCCCAAGTGACTTGGGAATAATAAAGGCTAAGAGTGAGAAGAAGACCAAAACTTAGAAGCCATTATGTGACATGTTTCATAAAATAAAGAGGATGTTTATTAAGTATATTTATCTATGTTCTTGGTGGCTGACGAGCATTCGGCCTACCTGATGATAAGCAGCAACTGACACCCCTGGATATGTCTGTTTTATTCTGATATCACAGAAGTAATTCCAAGAAAGTGAGCAGCAGAAGAAAATAGAGTAAATACGGAGGATTTAATTTTACCTTGAGTGCTCTCAAAACTATTTTGATAGCGAATTTATGTATATTAAAAGAATGAGGACGGTCCCATAATATCGTCTTACGTTTACGTAAATAAAACGTGAGACAATCTGTATAAAGTAGTTTAATTTCAAGGTTCGGTTCAAATTAATTATCTGTATTTAGACATATCCTAACGTTTAATTTAATGATAGACTTATACTAGCTATTACTTCCGGCTTCGCTCGTGTAAAAGTATATTAGGTTTGGTATAACAGTACTTTTTTTAACTTTTGAATAACTCCGTGGCGCAGCTGTAGTGAATGTGACTGTGCATGGAGTGTCGGATCCCGGATCGGGTCAACAAAAAGTTATTGGATTTTTCAGTTAAGAAATCTCAATAGAAGCCTGAACTTTAGGAAGTTGGCTGTGTAAGACATCCCCGTGTCTCGGAAAGCACGTAAAGCCGTTGGTCTTGCGCCTGATCTCTCTCCGGTCGTGTCGGATTACCGTCCCATCGGATCATGAGAGTTAGGGAATAGAGAGTGCACTTGCGCATACACTTGTACACTATAATATATCTTGCGTAATTGGCCAGTCTCCGTTAAGAGTGGCCGCCGTGGCCGAAATTCGGTCTGTTTCTGATTCTGTTGAATCACTTGTCCAAGCCATACCAATAATGTATACCTCTGCCTACTTTTCCAGAACTATACGTGCTATATTTATGTAAACTGTAACTGCAATTATACAGACAGACTATGTATGTCATGCTTAATCCTTGAAGGGCCATGTAGCGGTGTATTACATCCCCATTTCGCCAACTATGATCTCGATCCCAGGCGCAGTTCCAGTCTCTGTGCTGCTACTACATATTTCTGAATAGAAAACCCAGTAACAATTTGACTAATCCAAAAATCTAACCCGAAACCGCAATCACAGCAGTCATAATCAAACCACTGCCCCAAGAACGCATTCAAAAAAGTTTTTATTCCATTTGCAAACTCAAAGCTCGTTGCAGAATTTATAGAACGCTTTTAATATTATTAAAATTCTGTAAATTAGAATATAAACTGCCTGACAATGGAAAAATAAACTATCTTATAAACAGAGAGGTTAATTAAAAAGAAAACAGACTAAGCCCTCTGTTTATGCGCAAAGAGGTTTCTAATTTAATTTTTAAATAAAGAAATATAAATTCTAGACTTGCCGCGCGTCTAGGAAAGATGAAAGAAGAAGGTATAATTACTGAATGTTTAAATAAAAAATACAATATGCTGCGTTCATTTTTTAGGTCTTATTTGACCTGGAGAGTACTTTTTGTTACCTGGAATCTTCTTGCCTTTATTTATGTATTATAACTATGTAGATTATAACTGCGATTTCGTATGCCTGGCCTATTAGGCACCCGTGAAATAATTAACGTGGAACGCAACAAAATAAAATTAAGAAAGATATAATGTCAATTTAAAAATGAACTTCAAGCTACCGAACTGTGAAACCGTATGGAAATTCGCAAAGGTCTTATGTAATGCCAAAAGTCGTAAAGGAAAAAATAAATGGACAAAAATTATTTTGCGTTTATGTCACTTTATTATAGTTATTACCTACAGGCTGTAAAATATAATTATCATCCTAGTTACATTTTAATAATAGTATATATCTATACTAATATTATAAAGCTGAAGAGTTTGTTTGTTTGTTTGCTTGAACGCGCTAATCTCAGAAACTACTGGTCCGAATTGAAAAATCTTTTTAATGTTGGATAGCTTATTTATCGAGGTAGGCTATAGGCTATATAACATCACGCTTCGACCAATAGGAGCGGAGCAGCAATGAAAAATGTTGCAAAAACGGGGAAAATTCTCTTATGTGAAGCAGACAAAGTTGCGCGGGTCAGCTAGTCATAATATATAATTTTAGCCTTGTTCCGTTCGTTGGAGTCCAAATGCTAGACACGGACTTCTTCTTAGTATAGAGTTAGGTCACACTCCCGATACTTTATTACAGAAGCACTGGGCTAATCATTGTAGGGCTGATCGCATTGAATGAAACAAGGACATCGTTATACCTTATATATTATAAGTAATTCTCGTTCATGCGCGATTGGTCACATCCGAATGATGATACTACCAGTCGTACTGCTGCGAAGTAAGTGTCACTTATTAGTAACAGTTATTATACTTTGGTTACGTCATAGTTTACTACACCGGTCCAGAGGGAAATAACAGATTTTTTGAGAACATTACGGACAGGTTGATAACGAGAGATAAACTAGTAAATTTGTACTTAAAATTCAATTAGGCACGTCGTGAAATTAAATTTAAGTCCTTTTTGACCGTTTTTGGCTATCTTATAGCTAATCATACGGGTTACTTGCGTAGGTAGCTTGTGTCGGTTATCTAAACGATGTATACAGCCCGCACAAGTGGTTCGATTTTTACCCGCATCGTACACAAGCGCCATTACCGTCCTTGTGTTGTAACGTATAGCACTATACTTTCACGTTCCAAAACCATATTCAAATGGAAAAATTCGAACGTCATTTCTAACCAAAATACCGCACCCGCCAACGAACGTCGTGACCCGTGACATCACAAGCCGTATCGTGACGTCATTAACCATGAGACACGCGATAAACGTCAACAACTGCCGCTTGCTATAAATCATGCGCAAGTTTATTTATTAATGCTATTAATGTCGTGTACGAGTGATTGAATGAGTACTCAACAAATTATTAAACAGTTATACTAATGACGATGTTTTTAATTTTATGTTTCATTTTCTGTGTTTTGTACTGCCAGTATTACGTAATTATTGAATATTATAGCATTACGCTATTTAATAACAACGTGCTGTAATATAATGCTATTTAAATTAAGATTTGTTGAAATGTTATTGTTATCGTTGAAACGTTTCAATTGTAGCTGTTGTAAAGTATTTACTTTTTATAACCATAACTATTATTATAAAATCACAAAAAGCTGAGATTAATAACTGGAACAACAAAACATAAGCTTGAGCTATAATTGCGTCCACGTTGCTTCGAATAAACTGAGACTGATGACGTCTTAACGTCTAAGGACGTAGCTTGATACATCTTTACACATTAAGAAATTTCTCTTCAATGCACCACCATACACCTTTCAGTATGAATAAATATACGAATACGAATGAATAAATTGCAGTTTCTATTATATATTTTGCGTAGAATATATTTAGTTGGTAGCACTTACCGACTACATGTATGAACGCAGAGCGCACTTGCGTATGGAATGATGGCGCGTCGGCCGACACTTCGCACCGGTACCTGCCGGCCAGAGCGCGTGTCGCTTCTCGTAATACCACTTGTTGGGATGTCGATCTCGATACCTGGGGAACAATAAACACACTCATTTTAATCTACAATTTAATGTAAATTGCGGCAAATGAATCCAAGCGCTTTTGAAGTCAAAAGAACTGCAAAAGCGCTTGAATTAATTTGCCGAATCTCTTCCAAATTTAAAAGCATTAAGACCAATAAAATTCTATACTGCTCCTCGGTTCGTAATCAATCTCAAGTGTGTAATCCTCAATACGATGTGTACGTAAATCGACTGGAGAGCGTGCAAAGAAAATTCGCAGAATACATACAATATCGTTCAAACTGCTAGCTACCTAATTATTTAAGTCGCTGTAAAAAATTTCACTTGCTCCCTCTTTACGAGCGCTGTAAAATTGCTGATCTACAATTTTTGTTAAATATTATGAATGGTTGTATTGACGTCACAGAGTTAATGAGCAAAATTGGTCTACGCGTACCGTCTGCTTTTCTACGCAGATTGAATCTCGTATACATTCCTGTTGTGAGTACAAATTAGAGACAGAACTCATACTTAGTTAGGGCGAGCCGAATGTACAACGTGGCGTGCCGGAATGCTGATATCGACCTTTTTGCCACTTCTGTATTCATATTATAACAAATATGTTATAATTCGTTTTTTGGGAGTAATCGTGGTTGACCATTTTATTTAATATTTATTTGTGTTGCACGTTGGTTAGTTTTTAAGATATTTAATTAGATTATAAGTGAGAACTTGTAATTTTGTATTTATTTTATAAGCTTTTCTTTCATACTGTTTCAGCTGTAAGTTTTCTATAAATACACACAGACCCACATAGTGTTTTCATTTACCTCTTCGAAGAAGACTCAGAGGTCAATAAAATAAAATAAAACAAGTGAAAATTGGCAATGAATTGCCGTAAATCTTAGAGTTCGAAAAAATGGTTTAAGTAATATGCAAAGGTCACGTGATACCACGTGAACTTGAGTTCAGAGGTCAAAGGTCATAGTCATTTCGGGGGTATATCGACTATGCTGAGTCGAATGGTGTTGACTCTAGCTCTTACGGTTCTTGAGTTGAAAGTTGTATAACAGTCAGGCGGACGGACGGACAAAGCTGTTGTATAAGAGTTTTTTCGAACTCTAAAATAGACTGCACGGATGGCGTAGTAGTTTAAGTGGTTGCCTCACTACTGCCACTGCGCCGAGTGTTGTGGGTTCAATCCCTGGGTGTTCTTTGTGTCCGTTGTTTAAATGTTTGTAAAGTCCCCCGTGACACAGGAATAATTCGTTGTGCAGGAGTTGTCTTAAAAAAAAGGAAGCTCCTGTTCTAGCCCTATAATCCCTGTGTAATGGGAGATTTATCAGCTTTGAAGCAACAATGAATACCCCAACCCTGAAAACAACTACTTAATTTTATGGTGTCACAATATTTTTCCTGATATTGAAACTATAATAAAGAAAGAAAGAAAGAAAATAATTTTATTTGTTCCATGCTCATGAGGCAACAGGAAATACAACCAATATGTATAAGAAGAACAAATAAGGTCCTGCGTCAGCAATGTTGCAGTGTATCCACAACGCTGGTATTCTCGCAGAGCCTGCATGATTTCGGTGCATGTAGGCAGCATACATACATAACTCGATTAAAATTTAAAAGTAAAACAAAAAACAAAATAACAATTCAAATAAATTAGGCAGAAGAAGGTAATATATATATGGTATATGGCAAAAGTAATTTTATACTAAATAATAATATTGGCATTTATATAATACTTATATGTATACATATTTATAGAGTTATAATAATAATAATAATAATAATAATAATATTCTACCACATACACACAACACCATCTAGCCCAAACTAAGCAGAGCTTATTATAGGATAAACATACATATAATTTTTTTTTTGTAAATATTTGCATATTATACATAGAAACACCCAGACCAAGACATTAAAAGTATATTGAAAATAATAAAAGAAAATAATAATAAAGACGTTATATTATAATGTTTGAGCGCATCATATTAATGTTGTGTTACATTTCTGAACGACCCCTGGCTCTTGTCAACAAACATGACACTGATTGTCATCAATGTCATCTAATAATTCTATTTAACAAATGATCAATTACAAATTTATAAGCATATCATATTTTATTATGGGTAATATTTATACTTATCATGTATCAACATACATTTTCACATGATAGACAACCATAACACTCTCTATACACATTCTCACACTCGCTATCAGTGGAGAGGCGATCATCTAATCTTAGCCTCATCCATGCAGCCTACAGCCGTTATTATGCCCAAGTGTATTGAATCAGTTTCCAAGTCTAACTAGCGTCTACAGCATATCAGTTTTCTACGAAGCGACTGCCATTTGATCCCATAAACCCAAAAGGGATAGCGATATATTAAGGTTACACAGCGAAATAATTTTAAGGGAATTGATTCCCTATATAGAATGTCAAAGATGGTTTATGAGAGCTGTCACTTACGGCTATAGGCTATAGACAATTTCAATTCATGGGGTAGGATCATAAATGGCTTAGTTGATAAAACAGTGGCATGATTTACCGAGATTGCGTCTTTAAGTCAACACCTGAAGAGGTGAATGTAAATTATAAACGAGGTAAAAATTTAACCGCGGGGTAGCCCTCACGGTTTAACTTTTACCCCATTTATAATTTATATTTATTAGTAGTTTGGTACATACAATTGTATTTGCACATTGACACTGCTACCAATGTAGAATGGTTTGGCTACGAACAATACAGTTACATTCGGTAACGGATGACTCTTTATGCCCCATTTAACTAATTTACAAAGTTGTTGTGTTCAACTTTCACATTTATTATAATAGTATGGGTGATGGGCATTTGCTGATGTGGCATGACAATAACAAAGTAATTCTGTAACAAAGCATCTATAAAGTATAAACGTATTTGTGCAATATAGTTTATCAAACTTTTATATTCTTGAAATAATAAAATAATAATATTTTTGCAGCGCATTCATATTCAGAGTAGATTTTATTCCCTCGTGCAAATAAAATCCACTTTTATGTACCTTTACATTTTCATAAGTGCAACCAATATTTACACGCTCAACGCTTACCTAAGGACAAATACATACATGCTACTCTTGCATACACACTAACTTACATTGGCATATTCCAAATAGATTGATAGAGATGTATTAGACGCTAATTTTATTCGAAGTACCACAGTGCAGCATCCTTATTCCCATAATATTGTCTTCTGTTTACGCAAATATTATTCATTGAAATTAAACTACTATATACGGATTTTATCGCGTTGTTTATTTGACACTATATTACATAATTTTGAAAATTTGTTACACTATTACTTCTATTAAACTTTACTAATTTTTAAGCTAATTATATTATTACTATAATTATTTATTTTTAATTTTTACACTTTCCCCGACGTTTCGTTTGCTTTTCAGCAGCTATGGTCACGGGGAGACTAAGATGGCAGTTGTCTCAATGTTCCAGTGTAGTTATTTCAAAGTACCCGAACATAATGTAATCATTGGTGTTTCTATTTACCTTATTCCCGTCAACCAGACAAACTTTGTGCAGCCACTGAGTTACTTTTTTATACAAAATCCCTTATACATATATATATATGAAAGTTATACATATATATATATATATATATATATAATACGGAGTATTAAAATCGAGCTCCCACGATTAGTCTAAACGGAAACGCAACCCAATGAAACGAGACCAAAGAGGTAGTTATATTTTTGCTATCTCACAAATCGCCAATACGTTTTAGGCATCTAAACAATATTATAATTGAGAAAGTTGCTAAGATGTTTGGTTTCTTACTAAATCACGCTTAAACCGTTAAAGAGATTTGGAAGAAACTTGGCACGCAGATAGACCATATCCTAAACAATAATGAACACAGAATATTTTTTATTTCGGTGTACGATCCCGTAAGATTCACACAGACGAAGCTGCGGGTAGAAACTACTAATTTATATAAAAGCTACGTATGGTGCATACGTGGCACGGAAACATGTCTTCATACTCTTATATGGCGTAAATCATTCTCAGTCGACGTGGAACAAGCCGCTAACCCGCCTGTGACAGGCATACTGTGCAACTTCCTCGACACACCGCACATCTGTATAAACTTGCCCTTCGTTTTCAGAAGCTGGGTGCAGCGACCAAATAATTTACTCAACACATATAAACGCCAATCAGGATCGAGTCGCTTTTCGATAGCTCGATCTACCAATTGAACTCTAAAATCCAAGCATAAAATTGCATAAATACGTGCTATTATGACATTTCACACAAACGCAAAACATAATTAAGTTCCAACTATCCATCACAAAATCGTCGATGCTTAAACAAGCTTATCTGTCTTGACCCTAATCCTGTTTAATTAATTAGTCCTCAAGAGTCTTGGGTTGCTTATAAAAGCCACATGCAGCTTTCATTTGAAATCGTATGGAATTTATATACAGTTTGATGGAAAATATCCTTTTAAAGTCGTTACTGTTAACACTGTGATGGTATTTTGAAATATCAACAATTGAGATAGTACCCTTCACCATTAGATTTACCTAACCTACTTACCATTAAGAAGGTAGCGGAATCAAATGACTGCGTAGACTCAAAAATATTACAGGAAAAATGTGGCACTAGATTTTTCCATCAGGAAATTCTCTGTTATAGCATGGCGTCTTAACCTATAGGTATATTAACTCGGAATATTTTCTAGAAAATTATTGCGAACAACATAATATAAATGTGATGCAACTTTGTTTATTCATTAGTGCATAAGAAGGTACATACAGACGGCATGCTATGCCATTTAAAACTCAAGACAGCTAAATAAAAAACATGAAAACGAATGCAGTGCAAATTTCCGTATAAAAAGTAGTGTCCAATAAACGCTTGAATGGTCACAATACAAGTCTAACCTCTCTAGCACTCCTCAAAGCGACGGGGCGTAATTAAAACGGTTTTTTTTCCATTTCAATGTCCAGCAATATCCTGTGTCCCACTTCTCCTTATTGATCCGACATTGGAAAATAAAATTGCCAACCAGCCACTCTACTCCCTTGTTTACTGACCGCGCTGCAAGCTCATTTTAATTTCTCACGATATTTTCCCCGTTATTATCTTTGATGACAAGAAGAGTTGAACGTCCCATTGTGCCATCGATGTTCGCTTTTTACTCGCCCCTTCTTTCAGAATAAAATGCTCTATTGTATCGGAATCAGTGAGATTACTACGATTTCAACGATTTCTGTCGCGTTTTCATTCGTCGCTGTACCAGTTAGGGTTGCCCACTCCGAAGACCTTCATTTCTTGCACGATTGTCGATATTCGTACTAAACTCAAACACTTCATTTTTATAGCGCGATAAAATTTTACTACGTTAGTTCGGAATACTGATTTTTATTGGCAAATATTCTTATTGGGATAATAATTGTATGTTGCTATAGAAATAATAATACTATTTTTTGGAGAGAGAAAAAATGCAGAAAAGTGTTGTTTTTAAGTTGGTAACCTACTTTTTCTTGAGGATGTTTATTAGAAGAGCGTCGAGCCAACTCGTGCTCACAAATAAAGTCATAACTTTGGACGGATTTCACAAAAATAAACACGTAGTGGGTAAAATTGTGAGTACCTATATGTTCGCAGTGGATGAGCATCAGAGCAAATATGTATTTGTTAAATCTGGGAAAATTAGCCAGTCTATTATAAGATGCCAAAAAGTAAGATAATGTATGCATAAAGCCATGTTGTGTGACGTAAGTATAGAATTTGACTGTCCAGTTGGTGTACCAGTATGCATAGGGCATTTTTTCAGTTACACCAACTGGAAAGTCCTGCGAGTTGCGCAGCGAGTTGGACTAGTGCAATAAGGTCGCTAGGAGGGAACTAAGTCCCATCTGCCACCACTATGAGTGTGAGGAGGACACGGCGCAGCACACGCTCGAGCAATGTCCTGCTTGGGCGGTGCAGCGCCGTGAACTCCAGGACGTTGTGGGTGATGACCTCTCGCTGCCAGCCGTGATCAAAGCCATGATCGACAGCGAGAGGAAGTGGGTAGCGGTCGCATGCTTCTGGCTTCTGCAAGGACGTCATCTCGCAGAAGGAGGCGGCGGAGCGAATCTGTGAGGAAAGTATCCTGGTGGATCCGTGCCGCCGTCGGTGAACCGGGCGGTGCAGGCGCGCTTATGCTCGCCTTATGCCGCCGTAGCGAATGCCGCAGGTGGGAGAACGGAGATCTACCGCCCGTCAGGCATTGAGTTGGAGTGACGTCCTTAGTCATGTCAGGGCGTCGCCCAGGAGTCGTAGCCCGCAGACCTTCCTGTCTGAATTGGGCACTGCTGGGTGAGTAGCTGATGCAGTTTAAGTTCCAGCGACTCACCCATCATATAAAGCAGCGAGTTGGCAGACCGTAGGGTTTTAGTCGGTAGGCCCGAAGTTTCGAGAGAGCCCGACATAACCCTCTCGCTTCCCCTTGTGGCGAGGGGGTATGCATAATTAGCATGTCACCACGACAAACAAAAACCGCAAACAGGTTCTAGGTACTAGTTCAGCCTATCAATCTTTGATTCTATTTAGAAATACTCAACGTATCTTCTTAAACCACGAGCTCAATAGTAGGAGATGAATAAAGAGTATATACAGACATAATCATGCCTTTCCCGGTTAAATATGCGGCGACTATAGATTTCCATTTGCTGCGATTCTGGCATATCATTCACTCTCAATAGATTCTTTATGCATGCTTGTCGACCTAAGGTACTCTTAACTTGGTTTTTCTTCTGAATGTTCTGATATGGTCAAGTCTCGGTCTCTTAAGAATAATATTTGTATAGAATCTTGCAGTTCCTTTCTCAACAATAGGACAAAATTTGATGATGATGAAAATGAAATGTGATGAAATGATGAAAAAAACGTTGGGATGACAAGGATTATTACATATTATGCTGAAGGAAAATGTCTACGTAGCGAATATACTGTGAAATTTATCCAATCCCGAATGACCCAAAAACACATGTTATTAAGTTTTTAAGGTCAACATAATCCGCTAAAAGTGGCCTGAAGCTATTTAATGGACTGAGGTACAATGACTTCATAGCCTATAGATTAATTTCTGTGAACTTACTGGCAGATTTTTGTATTAACTAGTGTTCGCCCAGTAGACGAAATTTGACCATAATTATTATTTAAAATTACATAAATTAGCCTAAAAAGGCCAAATCTTTACAACTTTACAATTTTTACCCGTCAAGTGTCGAGCGGACATAGGTTTGTCCGCAAAAAAATACTCATTATGCAAAAAATACACGAACGGACAAACGTATGTCCGCTCGACACTTGACGCAAGTGCGAGTCAAGTGTCGAGCGGACATACGTTTGCCCGTTTATGTATTTTTTGCATATTGAGTAATTTTAATTTTTTTCATTTATCCGCTCGACTAACACTAAAGCTCGTCAACACCTTCTAAAAGAAATAAAAATAACATCGTTTGATAAACAGAGGAGAATAGGTAGAACCGTTTTGTTTGCCTATTTATATATAGAAAATACCTAGCTGTCCGGCATGCGTAGCAAGTTAGTATACAGAAGGACATACAAGTTTACGGACATTACCTCGTTAGCAAAGTTTTGACGTACAAATATAGTGGTGACGTAAGTGCATATGTGTGAGTGAATAAAGTATTTTAGTATAATATACATTAGACTGAGCAGCGATAGCTCAGTGGGGAGACCAACAGACTGCAATGCAGAGGATCTCGGGTTCGAGCCCATGTCGCGCAACTCTGACTTTCGGAACTTATATGACTTTTCGAAATTATGTGCGTATTGATTGACAATTATCGCCCGCTCCGTGCCTCAGAGAGCACGTTAAGCCATCGGTCCCGGCTGCCATGAACATATCTATGGCATTCGTTATTGGGAGAGTGTCGACACAAAAGATCCCACTGGGTCGAAGTGTCGCCGGTCTGCACTGACTGGCCCCCACATCATTTTTTTATTTTAATTATACATACCGTACAAGTACTTCATTTTTATTTTTCCATAACACAATTATTATTAGCCTATGCTATTGTTGTAGTAGTTTCTTTTTTTTAGAATAAGTTACGATGGGATTGACATTGTCATTATTTTGTACAAAAATCCCTTATAATAAATAAAGATAAAAAAAAACAATTATTATTGTCTTGTCGACCGATCGCAGCTGTAGTGTGAGTGTGTAGGTACTTACGTACAAGCGACACAGCCGACACGTGGCGTGCTGACGTGAAAGAGAACAATTTTTAGTTTGGGAGTTGCCTTCTGTAAACTTCTACGACAATGGTATACATATACAAAGTTAACATATACACAAATACATAATTATCATTGCATTTTTTTATGTAAAGTTGTTAATTATCTTTTATAAATTCAAAGGGAAAGCGTCACGATATACCTTTTATAAACTTACAAACACTCGTTGTTATAATGAAGTCTGTTGTTAACATTTACAAACTTAAAGCCTTGCTCCTCTGTTACGGCGAACGTAAAATACATTTCAAATGAAGTGAAAAACTTTAGGAATAGACTTTGAAATACTTTTTAACGCCTGAATATTTTTCGTGCTACTATAGTTACAAATAAGTTTACATTTCACCTAAGGCGACGTGGTTACCGGCTTTGAACGCTTATAACATGCATTTTAAATAAAACTAGCTTTCCACACGCGGCTTTGCCCGCGTGAAAATCCAATGAAAATTTTCAAGTCACTAATTTCAACGGTGTAGAAGTTTCATATAAAAGTTTTGCACCCATTTCACCCCCTTCGGGGTGGAATTTCCAAAAATCCTCTCTACGTATCCTAGTAATATTATAAATGTGAAAGTTTGTGAGAATGGATGTATGGATGTTTGTTACTCTTTCACGCAAAAACTACGGAACCGATTGCAATGAAACTTGGTATATTGATAGCTGGAGACCTGCATTAATATATAGGTTACTTTGAATCCCGATATTTCTACGGCATCAGGACTTACGTGGGTGAAATCGCGGGGCGCAGCTAATATGTATAATAATATGTATATAAAACTTGATAATATACACGGAACTGACCTTTTGTAAACATATTATAGTACGTGCTACCATGGGATATGCACAGACAAAGCCATTCTTCAATGTTTTTGTTAATATCAACAATTTACAACGCAGTTAATGAAATATTTGGCTTTCATATCAGGATTTTAACATTAATATTCTGCATCCACTAATTAAACGAAAACACCCCTATAAGCCGATTACAAAAACTAGTGAAACTGTGTTGTATCAAAAAATATTTGTGCAACAATGAATAAGAAACAGTGTCAAACAAATTTAAACTCAATAGCGGCAGGAATAAGGTGGAATTGAGCTTGTGACTGAAGTTGGAGTTCTTTATATTGCCAACACTCTAGAAACAACGGAAAACTTTTAAAACGTTTCAAGTAGCTATAACTGTTGGTTCTTATTTTTAACTTTGTTCTACTAGAAGTATTTGTGGCAACAAAACTTTTTCTACGGTAAGAATAATTTTCATGTTCGGACTTATATTTTGAGTTCGTTTTTATTGTGTGTCGCCAAAAATGTATAGGTAAATACATAACCTCAAGCTTGTATATTACCAAAGTGGTGGGTCTATTTATCGGGTCGGATCCTATTAATATTACAAGTGTGAAAGCATGTGAAGTTGCTTGGATATTTGTTATTCACTGGCACACACATCTATATACCATGGATTATAATATAGGGTACATATTATATACAAGGGCGTATTACCGGGCAGAAACTAGTTCATAACACATATAATAACTCCCTCATTTTGTCAGCTATATTTTTTGTCCCGTTTATTAAAACCTGACATGACAATATAGCTGGCAAAATGTGACTGTGCTATTATATGTTCAATGTAAGTATGTTAGGCACGAACTCTTATCTAAAATTCTCGTTGCTACTGAGAAGTTCCTTCTAGAAAAATGCTACAAATCTTTAGAACTTCGGGACCACATCGCACCTAATAAAACAGAGACTTATCTCAGTATTTTGGATTAAACAAATTTGAACTCTATTGCAAAGATTTAACACCAATATAATATTAGAATTTAACATATACAATTAGAGTTCAAATTGCCTTACTTTCAAATTTCGAGTTAAGTCGCTATTTTATTAAGAGTGCGACATGATCAAATGCCATCAAAAGCATATGAGGTTAAAAAAATTGTAAGTACGGCGGAGAACGTATGCATATTAGATAGAATAGATCAACCAGTCAACCCTGACGGTAAGTTTGTGGAATGAAAAAAATGAAATATGAGCCGTCGGCGTCCTTATTCGCCAATCGAGATGCAGTAACGTGCTTTTTACAAGTAGGTAATACTTTGCTCGGCAAACCGGCTCATTATAAATTATCATATATCTATCATATCATATCATATATATATCAGTCAAGATTACAAAATAAAAAATAAAAATATTTAATAAGTACATATCGCTTTTAAAACATCTAGATTAATTAAGTAGAATAAGAAAAGTGTTACGTTTGTTTGTTTTTTATATTTTTGCACAAATTTTAGCTTTAAGCTAATGTTTAAATTTAAGGTTTACATTTTATGAACATTGATTGTAAACGTTTAACATAATTTTGCTGTCTCAACTATGAATGCTGTGAGTTAACCGAATAAATAAATAAACAATCCCGGTCAGAGGCCTCTTCTCAATGTGAGAAAGATAAGACTGTATATGTATGTATGTAAGACTACGTAGCAGTCCAGCCACGACAAGTTCTCTAAAATCATCCTTAATCAGTGTTCTACTTAACCTGCCTCGACTCTCAGCATGCTCTACCTAACCCCTTTTTTTATCGCAGTGCAAATATCGTCACAAACATCGCAGATCGGATGCCATTGGGTGATATTAGGCAATTTGGCAACCAACCGGTGCACGGTTTCTCGGCCAAACTACTCTGGAACTGTATGATGGGAACGGGTAATTTCTGACAACATTATAAAGAAAATTAATACACATATAAAAATAACTCCAATTGAAACTAGGTATGGGTCGTGACTGATTGTTATTAAAACTGATATTGATGTACTCCGATGATGGGCTCTGCTTTTATTGTGGGTTAGCCGTTTTGAAAAGATAGTGCTTATATCCACAGGCATAAATTAGCGTAGACCACCCAAGCTAAACAAAATACTTAATGCAAGGTCAACGATTAAAATAAGATAAAAAAAGAACTTTGATATTCATGTATTTTAGACATTGATTAAATGAAAATTGAACAGTCCACCATAAAAAGGCCACTTTTTGATGATGATTCTACATAAAACATAGGTGAATTGTGGGTGTTAAATATGGCCGTGTCTATCTGTGTATACCCTACATCCTAACACAACACTCTCATAAAAATCCCCAACCTAATCATAATTGAAATTCTTCTCTCTTAGCCTTTATTTTTTCCAAGTCACTTGGGATCGGCTTTCTGGTCTAACCGGATTTGACTGGATATCAGTTTTTACACGGAGCGGCTGCCACCTGACCTCCGCAACCCGAAGGCTAACGATACCCTAAGGCTAGACCAGTGTCAGGATATTAAAGGGTACCGACTTCTATATATCGACTTCCCAATAACGACTGCCATAGATGTTCATGGCAGGCGGGACCAACGGCTTAACGTACTCTCCGAGGCACGGAGCTGGCGATAATTGTCAATCAATACGCACATAATTTCGAAAAGTCATATAACTTCCGAAAGTCAGAGATGCGCGACGTGGGTTCGAACCCGAGACCTTCTGCATTGCAGTCTGTTGGTCTCCCCACTGAGCTATCGCTGCTAATCATAATTGCAATTAACCTCTTGTATGCCGGAATACCAGACATAATAGAAAAAGCATTGTGTCTCGCGTAGATCTACGTTCCGGCATACCACAGGTTAAACATACTAATAATTTTATCTGCTTGTACAGAAATCATTTGGTGGGCAAAGACTGTCCATGTCACAATCCGTGGGTCGCGGTGACCTATTAAGGCGTGTCTTATCGCGACACGACTGGAGGCCTGGGACATAAAACGTGTCGTAATGCCGAAGGTCAGAGACAAAGCCTTAGAAAAGCCTTGTGAAAAAATATAAGAGAGTCGAAATATATCGAGTGTTTTTGTAGACTGGTATTACCCATTCGGTCTAGTTTCGTGAGTCCTAGACTTGATTATTAAGTCTGCAAAATGTAATTGGAAGTCTTATCTTTTCGGGTAGCATGAAATAATCTTTGCCATTATAAATGCTATGATAGTCGATATGAGAAGTTTAAAATAAAAAGGGTCGCACTAAAATAATTAATGTTTTATTTTTAAATATGTAGGTGGCAGAAGAGCAATTGTCCTGCTTGATGGTAAGTAACTACTGCCTTTAGATACATACATTATGAAGACTACTGTTTATGTATAAATAACCATCACAGAATCCACCTGAAAACAAAACCGCGATTTAATTCTTCAATATACATAGACAGACTCATGCCTATTTCTCTCCAATCAGATCAGTGAATATTCATTCTCAATTTTTAAAGTTAAGCATAGCATAATGGCTTTTGTATCAAATATGCCTTATTATTTAGCTAACCAGACTTATATCAAAACCAATATTCTTTCAGTCAGAATAACACAATCATTTAATTAGTCAACAGGCATATAGTCAAAGATTCACACTTCAATTCACATTAATAAAAATAGTTCAAAGGAGCTTTACAGAAGGTTACATTTCAATAAGCTGACCGGCAAACCTCTACAAATTTCGTTAAGTTGACCCAAACATATACGGATATAAATATTTCAGATGTCTTCACTATAACCTCGCTTTATAGGGTTGAGAGTAGTATTACCAAAATTTATGTGAGTTTTAGTAAATTTAAGGGGCTGATTTGGCAATATGAACCAATTCAGTTTATTTCAGTCATGTTATTTCGTTTTTATTTTAGGGTTATTGTGCAAATGTGGGATAGCGTTTTCGTGAAATGTATGCAAAGTAGTATCTGTAACCAAAAATGCAGATTTATCGTATCTTCAGTACAGTTACATTTTCGCATTAGAGTTATTGCAGATCTGGCAAATGTGGGCTCGATTCCTTATTTCAATATCAACCAACCAAAGTAAAACTCATCCGAGTTTATAAAGGAAACCTAAATTATAGTAAAATATGTATTCAATAATCTTGTCATACTTGACAACGTTTTGAATGAAGTTATTAGATCCTCCTCCTCCTTTAAAACGAGCTAGATATTCGAATCTAAGCAATGAAACTTTCAACATCCCTCAATATCTCATATAAAGATTTAAATTCAGTAGTTGAAACTCGATTTAGAACTCAAATTCAGTGAATTCCCGAGTACAGTTTTTGAGTTTAATATTATCCAAAGATATCCGGATATGTTAAGTTGTTCAACTTAGCTTGACAATGTTGGTTTGGTTTGTAAACAGTTTTACTACTGGAATATGTCAAACAATGATACCGAATATCTTCTTCATCTTCATCGCTAATTGCAAGTTGCCAGGTATGTGCTTCTTTGAAATCATTGTGGAGCACTTTATGGAGCGTTGGTGATGTTGATTTGTTTCAAAATAAAACCAAAATTACCATAAGCGTCTTATATTTATAAATATATAAGGCGCCTTTACCTCTTGAATTGATAGGTTTGTATAAATTGTAAAATGACAAAATTCTTTGCATTTTAACTCGAAATGATTCGATAGCGGTGTTATTAAATCAACGCGCTATTTGAAGAGTGTTTTGTTTTAAATTATGAAATTTACTACATATATCTATGTACGTTCGAAGTATTTATTGTCGTTTATTATCTAAAATTTGAATATTTTAAAAAGCATCTATTCAAAAGTGTTGTAGCCAGCCACGCTGGCAAACTGCAAAATGAATTCGCAGGCATGCAGGTTTTCCCACATTTATTTCATTCTACCGCAACGGCGAGTGGTCACTAACTTTTAAACCTCCTTTGAATTGACGGTCTAACGGTCTCCCCGCTATATTATCATAGCTCTGGCCTACATACAATATCTTAATCCAAAATAATGGTATTCGGCAACCCTGTGCATAATTAGAGCATAAACCTACATAGTTAATTTGGTTTAATACCCGCGGTCAGGTGTAGTAAGCCGGGTAATGCGAGAGTAGTAGCTTTGAAGACGGACACCTCTATATCTTTATGGGTGACGAAACCTTCGCTACCTATATTGTAATTTTACATACGTACATTATATAAACTCATGGGTATATATATATATATATATATATATATATATATATATATGTTGAAAAGGTAGACAGACTTCACGCATTTCCGCTTGATATGTATATACTGGTTTACTGCTTTGCTTTCATTATATTAGCAATCGTCGGCGACTTAAAATTTTTACCAATTAATTGTGTTTCAAATATTATTCACTATCAAAGGGCTTGATAATAACCACAGAGCCTTAACTGTAGATGTGTTCATGCTTCAATTGCTTTGAGCTTGTATCGTATAGCGTTTTAAACTGTGACTTAAGTCCTTATACAATACAAGCATTGGTTAAAGTTGCTTATCAATGGCTTCATATGAAATGTGCTTTTAGACAACTATAATATTAAGTTTTCCAGAAACTGTAGAGAATTAAAAACTCAGCACTAATTTTATATCGTCAATTAAAACGTAGTATGTATATTTCCTACAATAATGTTTATTACATACATAGATTCTTGCCTGGTTCCCAGAGGGGTAGGCAGAGACTACGGATTTCCATTTGCTTCGATCCTGACACTCTTCTCTGGCTTTATTCACTTTCATCACATTCCTCATACGCACACGTCGGTTCAAGAAATATAGGGTTAAAAAACAACCTCGAAAGTACAGCAAAAAGAAGGCTATGGACGAACTGTCACACAACTGTGAACCGAACAGAGGGTGCTAAATTAACTCGAGCACACAGATAGGCAAAACTCGAATGGAACGACTGATAAAAGAAAATACAAAGAAAAGAGAAGTACATGACGGGCGCCTACACAATGGATATACACGGTTGTGTTGGCAACTGGGGCATGTAGATAGCATGAAATCTACAGCCTAGAAAATATTGGTATCGCAGATTGTAAGTTTAATGTGATCGCGTCGCCTAGTGCTGACAAAACGATCAAGGAGAAAAAGAACAAAGAAGAAACAGGCTACTATTGCTACATATGTATTTTGTGGCAGTACGAATAAACCAGCACTCGTTCTACCCTTTTATAGGCAACCAGTGCAACAGAAGTAACATGATTATTTCGTTTTGCACAGGACTAAGATAACCGGAGGCACGTACACATATCACTTCGATTGCACCATATACATACGTATATTGATCTCCTGAGTGGGCAATATCAATAATATACCCGGTTTATCAAGCGATTAAATACTGCGGTAACTGCTAAGGATCAGGCAGAACAAGTCATTTCACCTATGCGTCCGCATCATCGCGTATACTAATGCTATTATTATTATTATGTTTCTCTTATCACAGATATTTTTCTAACTTGAAACATATCTTGGCATTTGGGGAGCTTACATGGAGATGTGGGTCCAACGTAAAGTGACCCTTTGAGAGTTTTAATCTAGAATGGGATGGAACAGATACACAACACTAACCGCTGCAGGCGTAGTACTATTGCTACATAATTATGTAGGTACTCTAATACTTCTGTACTATGGGATGAGTGTTGATGGGCCGGTATACTAGTTACTATGGATGAAAAACGGTTATTATTATTATTAATAAGAGGTCACAGGTCAATCAGGATTCAATCCTTATTTAATAGAAAGCATTAGTGCCTGTTATAGTATCATAAAGTTAATCTAAATAAGGTCAATATAATAAAAGCTCAAAATTACCAAATTGCGTTCGGAAACTACGTAATACGTAAATAACGTTCCTGTTATCCCTTACAAAGGTCTTATCTTCATCGGTTCCTTGAGGGGGCCGCTTCATAATGCGACCTTAGGCTGGTAGTACACATCTTCGCTACCATTTATAGTAACGACATCGCTTTGTATTAAAAGACAACTCTGGCCTTATTCCTAGTGCTTTACAAACATTCAAACGACAGACACAAAGAAGGGCCAGACTCGGAACAACTATTTGTGGATCACACAAAATTTTGTCTCGTGTGGGGATCGAACCTACAACACCCGGCACAATGGCAGTGGCGAGGCGACTACCGAAACTACTACACCATCAGTGCAATTAGTCTTTAGCTATGATATTTGTATGTATGTCTGTCGTTTGCCAGCGGCTCGTATATGAGCTGCTACGTTATGTACCTCTGTTTACCAGCAGCTCGGATATGAGCCACCAAGTGCCACGCTAGTTTAAACCTTATTTTACTAACCTTAACGGTTATAACTGATTGTTTTTCGGCTACAAAAGGATTTTTTTTTGGTAAACGGTATCGTAAAGAATTTCGAAAATATAAATATTAGATAGGTCAGCAATATTGGCGGTAAAGTAACTACAGCACCCTCTGACGTCAGAAACAAGAAAGTATAAACGATTTTGATTATTTCGACTGATATTCTCGTATATTTCACAGAATCATAAGGACTGCTTCTTTAAGTACGGATGGTGTAGAAGTATCAACTGTGTCCATGGGAGCACAGCTTTGTGGTATATCGAATCAATACTTGACATGGGTCAAGTATTGATTCGATATACCACAAAGCTTTTTGTATGTGGTAATAGTTCTGCCTAGGCTAGGTGGCATTTAATTGTGTGTTTATTGTTTCATCGTTCTTAAGGTTCCTCGTAATACAACTTGGCCCAAAAGATAAGTTACCCTTAGTGCAAATGATATTGTTTTTTTAAATACTTTGAGACATCATGATACTACTAAGACCCTCAAAATTACCGTAAATATAGTCTGCAAAGCGTAAAATGTAGTAAATTTGTTATCAAATAAAAAAAAACATTTAGTAAAAGGGAAGCATTTTAAATACTTTAGTTATAAGATCTATTGAACGAGATATTACAATATGGCATCATCAATGTTACACAGAATTCAGCTTTTAAAGTAATCTTCGAAAAAATGTATAACTTTACAAGTAAAAATATAAATTATAGCTCAATGTAGTGCCGCGAT
This sequence comes from Catocala fraxini, assembly GCA_930367265.1. Classification (NCBI taxonomy): domain Eukaryota; kingdom Metazoa; phylum Arthropoda; class Insecta; order Lepidoptera; family Erebidae; genus Catocala; species Catocala fraxini. The sequence continues at coordinate 27,521,683 of OV884028.1, read as the reverse complement.
AGTAGGTGTGCTACTGACTTTAGAGAGGTGAGGCGAATGAATGCCCATTGAGCTATTGTCATTCGAATCTATACTATTGTAAACCGAGGGATTTTGGCCTGTGTACTCAAGATACGAGACCTCGTAATAGATTAATTACGTTGGAGTTTATTTTGCAGTTCAGTGTACCGTAAAAAATTAGGATTTTAAGAATAAAAAGACGACAGAATTATAGAGGTTACACGACATAGACTCTCAGATGAAGACTGACACTACAATTAACAAAAATAAACAATAGAGCTGCTACATATCAAACTAGAAACAGTGCGCAGATTGGCGGATATTTTTTACGTAGAGTCTCTATGCCTAATTGGCTTGATTGATTTAATTCGTCATTAGATTTGTCTAAATAGTGGAATTGCAATAGATTATATTATTTTTTAAATAATGGATGAGGATCGCAGAGTTAAAAGAGCCTAACTGGACCGACCAACAGGGCGAGGTTCTGTCGGCAGTTCCAGATATCACTGGAGTGATACTGTGGAAGCGGATCTGCGAGAGGTTCAACGTAACGGTAGTCTCCATTGAAAATCAGCGTTGCGATATCACGTCAGCTTTATCGCAACATCAATGCTGAATGGAGACCATTTGTTGCCACAATAGCATGATGTGTATATATTTTTTTACTTACAAACTAATTATTTAATTATCTTTTTTATTATTTTGTCTTTATTTTGTGAGAAAAATATGTAAGTAGTCATGTTTCTTTGTGGCAATAAAGAATGTTTTCTTTCTTTTTCTTTCTTTCTTTCATGCCAACGGCTGGCGGAAAACGATCAAAGACTGAAGAAAGTGGCGTTCTCTCGTATCAGCAGTTAAAGACTCACTTTGGGTCTTAAGTAATAAAGTAGTAGAAATATATTATTTTTGGTCGGTGGCGCAATGATAGTAATTGCGGCTGCTTTTCTTCAAAGCAAACTGTTTATGCGGTTTTCTGTCCTGAACATCTTAGTACTACACGGATAGATACGTATTGAACGGCAATAGGCTAGCAAAATGTGGATTTTCTACACCTCTGCCTACACTTTTGGGGATATTGATGTCTGAGTATGTATGTGTTCAACATTTCGTTTAGAAAATCTAACGAACAGTCCTACATTTGAACAAAAGGCCTCCAATGACCTGTAAGACATCTTGGTTACAGTTTCATCTCCGGTAAATAATGAGTTTAGAAACGGCTACCACATACGAGTGAACGAGTTTTTATGTGGGCTTGACGTCAGTTCGATGCTCAGTGGTATTATTTATAGCAGCTCGCAATCAGGTCAAAAACCAAATCAAATCAATTAGTATAGAATTGCCATAAGTTAGAAAATACATTCATAGTTTTACGATACGTTAGACATTACATCTACATTTCGTCTACTATTTTTTAGAAACACATAATGAGGTATATGTTAAAAGGTGGTAGTTTAATGCCAGCTATTGGATACAGTTCCAGATGACCACTGACAATTTTCGACAGAAATGTACAGTGACACTTTGCTCGGCCTGCAAATCGAATCTAAAACCACATTCACTACATATTTATTTAATAATAATAATAATAATAATAATATTCTACCACATACACACAACACCGTCTAGCCCAAACTAAGCAGAGCTTGTACTATGGGTTCTAGACAATGGATAAACATACATATATACTTTTTTTACATATTGTACATAGAAACACCCAGACCAAGACAAACAGCCATGTTCATGCACACAAATGTTTGACTTGTGCGGGAATCGAACCCGCGACCTCAGGCGTGGCAGTCGGTTACACTAACCACTACGCCATCGAGGCCGACTATTTATTAGTTGGTTGCTTTCATAAATGGAGATCATTATCATACATGTTCTGTTGTCTATTGTACAGGGTTTGAGCTAGACTTTCATCGTCATCAAAGCATAGCCAGTTAGAACATCTGTGTAAATTTCCAAATATCTATTTTTAAAAGCATTCATTAGCTAGTCAGCGCGTACTTATCGCTAATAATGTTAATTACTAGATTAAAGCAAAACAAAACGTGAACCTTAAAAAATTGCTTTCAAAAGCAACCACATTTTCATCACCACATACGTACAATCATCATGGCATTTTACAAATCACATCTGCAGAATGTTCCGCCTACTGGGAAATAAGCACAAGATTAATTAACTTAAACCAACCTCTCAACCGTCAAACCGTCTTTTCATCCAACAAACTGATACAAGAATACCCTCCTAATATAACCCAGTACAAAAACAGTGTCACATCCTCACATAATTATGTAACCGAATCTCAATTAAGGGAGTAAAACAGCTAATCTCTCCCTTTACCGACCGCGTCATACTCCCAACGATACAACGGACGTATAAAGATAACGATGAGCTCAAACTACAAGGAGGCTCACATTAAAACGATCGCCATTACCACTCACTACGTTTTTCGCATCGAACAGGACCCGAATCTAATAAACACGCAATATAAACGATGAAGGTGTTACAGTAATCGTTTCAACCGAATCGAATACGATTTACAATCGATTTAGCTCGACTATTATGTTGGTTTACAATACGGTTTCGATTATTATCGATATCATTGGACGAACGTGTGATTGTGTGATCGGTACTGTTTTGATACGCTTTGCTTTTGTTTATTTTAGCTCGGTTTATGAGGATACGTCCCATATTTTGTGTTTCCAATCGCATGTCGTTTAAAATGGTAATCTTTTCGATAAACAGTAAATTTTGATACATATTTGTAATGTTGTTGCGTGTTGGTTGTAATCTCACGTGAATGCCCTCAATGCTTACGTAATGAGTAAAACGGTGATTCTTGAAAAAGGTTGCGGTTTTCAATCTAATATATTGCTGTTGAGGTTTTCTAAGAAGAAACATTTAGCTTAGTTCGACGGTTGAACAAAAATACTAGGTAGTAATTCTGTGCTAATTGTGAAATAGTATAGTTCAGCAAGCGTAATCTTGACATTCATAATTGTTATTTGGTGACTTAATGGAACGAGATGGGTGTAAAAACCCAGGATTCAACCTCTACGTCACCACGTGACTTTCTTTTTCGTTAGCTTTTTGTAATGTTCCAGTGCTAGGCAAAAGCCTCTCCCTTGGACTTCCAAATCACACTGTTGGTCAATATCCCCTGACCTTATGACCTTGTGACCCCTATATCTCGGGGTTTTTTGACTCACAGGGCCCATAATTAAACTCAAACGAGGTATGACCCCAAGGTGTCTGCACACCAAGTAACAAGTCAATTGGTCCAGTGGTTCCGGAGCTATGCCTATCACTAACGGACAGACACACAGACCCACATAGCCCATGACCCACATTTTAATTAGCCTCTTCGAAGAAGACTCAGAGATTAATAAAGATCTTTTGATTTCAAATCCAAACAGAGTCTCACGACTCTATCCTCGAAGGGGCAGACGTGTATCATACTCACATTTCGATAGTTATTATTTTAGGCTAGACCAGCTTATTGAAGTCTAGCTGACACAGTTCCAAACCCCGTGCTGTTAATGTAAATTTCTATACTAAAAAAAACAAAAGTGACCTGAATGTATACTTATACAAAAATCCATACGTGTACACGGTTTCTATAGTAGAACGGCAGGACATTTGTAGCCACGACTTGGGACCGAGGCCTGCACGAGGCGCTATCTTTCGGGATATCGGTACAGGAACGATACCGCATCTTACACCACAAAGCACGCTACGCATCAACCATGACGTCACTGAACACGAGTGGCCCGCTTAGGTGTAGAAGTAAATTTTAAAAATAGTTTATACTGGAAAACTTTTCAAAAAAGAAAACATAATTACTTGTGCCACAGAACACAATATATTAATACTATAATAATGCAAAAGAAGAAAGAAAGAAAGAAGAAAAGAAGAGAAGAAGATAATAATGCATACATTTTGCAGAGAGCTTAATTTCAAAACTTAAGTCTCCTTGGTTTTCTCACTAGGCAACCCTGTATCCAGGAAACCTTGAATTACACAATAATAATTTTATTACTGTGCTTAGTAAAACTAATAAAATAAAATAAATTAATATATTAAAAACATTTTTACAACAATTTAAATTAAAAGATTGGTGCATGCTAAAATTTTATCTTTAAAACCTCCTCTGTAGAATCGTAACTTAGAGATTTGAACCATTTGTTTGTAATGTTCTTAGTTAAGTTCTTAGTTTCCGTTATAGTTTTATTTCTAATATCACAATTTCTGGTAACAACTCTACATGTACACACACAAACTGACCAAAACCGACCACGTAGCACGTGGTCGTCTCTGTAGCAGAGCTTTAAAGTCAAAAGCCTTTCGAGGTTTTAGAGGCTGAACCTAAGTAAAAGTGCTATGCAATATCTAGAAATTGAACTTGGAACCTCATACACGACAATTTCATGGATCGCTGCGCCATCGAGCCATTTAAATAACATAGAATGATGATCCATTCTCTTACTTCCCAAATATTCCTCCACACCTACATCTCACACAAGTTTAATTACCATAGGTATAGTTTTCTATATCCATTGAGTTGATACTGGTTTGCACTTCGCTAGATAACTTTAGCTAATAAGTCGATAAAGTTGCCAACTATCGTGGAACTTTGCAAATTTAATATCCAAACTCATTGGCCCGAAAAAGCAGGACGAGGCTTTATGTTACAGTAGGCAGGCAGGATATTTTCTACTTAAATAGATATCAGGAACTACTTATGCCTTGAGCTTGGGATTTTTATGTAAAGCTAGCTTTTGCCTGCAATTCCGTTCACATGGATATTAGTTTGTCAGTGCTTTTTATCCTTCCTCGAAAGAATATAAACCTATCTAAAAGGCAAATTTAAAATGTCTATTCATTTCTTCTCCTTCACTAGCCTTTATTATTCCCAAGTCACTTGGGATCGGCTTTTGTGGTCTAACCGGATTTGAATGGATATCAGTTTTTACACGGAGCGGCTGCCACCGCAACCCGAAGGCTAACGGTACCCTAAGGCTAGACCAGTGTCAGGATATTATACGGCACTGACTTCCCAATAACGACTGCCATAGATGTTCATGGCAGCCGGGACCAACGGCTTAACGTGCTCTCCGAGCCACGGAGTAGGCGATAATTGTCAATCAATACGCACGTAATTTCGAAAAGTCATATAACTTCCGAAAGTCAGAAGTGCGCGACGTGGCTTCGAACTCGAGCCCTCTGCATTGCAGTCTGTTGGTCTCCCCACTGAGCTATCGCTGCTCTTTGAAGTGTGTTTTAATAATATTTAATTAAATATAATAAAAATAGACATTAAACCGGTTATCCAATTTATTGGGGACTACAGTTTGACCGCGGTTTTGCTCGCGTTAATGTGGATTTTATAAATACATTTCTATCCCTCAGAAACAGTACTTTTTATCTAAATGATGCGTACCCTGCATACCCTGCCTTCATTTCTGTACCCCTGACAACGTGTATGCAAAATTTCATCATGATTGGTCAACTAGTTAAAGCGTGACAGCGTGACAGCGTGACTAACAAACAAACTCACATTCGCATTTATAATATTAGTACGATTTTAGATATATTTTAGTCAGCTTGTACAGCTGCCTATAAGAAGTTTGTAAGTATCATTATCATATGATATCTCTGCTGAGTATCTCCAGCTATTGTGTACCATCGCCTGCATCCAACGGCTCTCCGGCACTAGGCTGCCTCCATAATTATGATGAAGTAATAAACTTTCTATCGCATTTATGAAGGGAAGTATAAATGAGGAATATACGTTAATACTGTCTGTGTATGATATGGGGAAGGATGCGAGTGATACATTATCCACTTATCGTGTACAGTTTGGTGAAAGTTGATTGAGGAAAATTGGGGCCGATGAGGAATTTAGGTGCTATTCCGTAGCCTTTCGAGGGACTGAGTATAGATAGTAGGTAACTCTTTGACACACTACCTAGCGGCTTATGGACACTTGTGATACTATAGTTATCACTCACGTTGATAACACAGGGCAGTAATTATTTCTATCTCTACATATGTGCGTTATGTAGGTGTGAAGAGATAGAAATAATTACTGCTTAGTAATATAAGCAGCGATAGCTCAGTGAGGCAACCAACAGACTGCAATGCAGAGGATCTCCGGTTCGAACCCACCACGTCCCGCACCTCTGACTTTCGGAAGTTATACGACTTTTCGAAATTATGTGCGTATTGATTGACAATTATCGCCTGCTCCGTGCCTCGGAGAGCATGTTAAGCTGTCGGTCCCGGCTGCCATGAACATCTATGGCAGTCGTTATTGGGAAGTCAGTGCCCTATAATATCCTGACAGTGGTCTAGCCTTAGGGTATCGTTAACCGTCGGGTTACGGAGGTCAGATGGCAGCCGCTCCGTGTAAAAACTAATATCCAGTCAAATCCGATTAGACTAGAAAAACCGACCCCAAGTGACTTGGGAATAATAAGGGCTAGGGATAAGATACCTACGTTATATTCGTAAATGTAGGCTATGTAAATTCTTATCTCTTAGGAACAGTATTTTTGTTTCTGAATGGAAGGTTCCCAGTGTCCTTTCCTGTACACCCGACAACGTGTATGTGAATTTTCGTAATGATCGGTTGAGTAGTTAAGGCGTGAGAGCGTAACAAACCAACTCATATTCGCATTTAAAATATTAGGTAAGATTTTTATTTATAACTATACGATTGTTTTATAATGATTTATTTCAAATTTTTAAAAAACATGGTTTTGACATTTACATAAAAATGCATGTTGTTATATACATCAGGCTCGTCATGTTTAACCCTTAGGGTATACAAATATTAAAATTGTAATAAAACAGCTTATTTGACGCACATGGAATTAAAACGTATCATTTAAAAAAAAAAAAACAGGATTATTAATAATATTCATAATATAATGCATGCAAGTAAAAACTAAAAAGATCTTCTTCTTCTCTCTTAGCCTTTATTATTCCCAAGTGACTTGGGGTCGGCTTTTCTGGTCTAACCGGATTTCACTGTATATCAGTTTTTACACGGAGCGGCTGCCACCTGACCTCCGCAACCCGAAGGCTAACGATACCCTAAGGCTAGACCAGTGTCAGGATATTAGAGGGTACTGACTTTCCCAATAACGACTGCCATAGATGTTCATGGCAGCCGGGACCGACGGCTTAACGTGCTCTCCGAGGCACGGAGCAGGCGATAATTGTTAATCAATACGCACATAATTTCGAAAAGTCATATAACTTCCGAAAGTCAGAGGTGCGCGACGTGGGTTCGAACCCGAGACTCTCTGCATTGCAGTCTGTTGGTCTCCCCACTGAGCTATCGCTGCTTTTATAAAAACTAAAAAGATAAAATGTCAAATAAAATATCAGTTAATAAAAGTCACATAAGAGGCAAAATGTCAGATAACGAAGTTATGATTATAATAGTGTTAGAAACAGCAGTGGATTAAAGATAAAAAAAAGAAACTTTATATCGAAAATTATAATTTTAACTAATTACAAATTGACAATAAAAATAACGACCGAAACTTAACAAATCGATATGAACAATTTAACAATAATTTACACAAAGTAATTTTACAAGAAAAATGGCTCACGTATCTTAATCACGAAACGCAATTGAACTAGCTGTTGCCACGACGAACGCCAACGAGCAAGTGAACTCTCTTCCCGTGAGTGCTTGTTTATATAGACGCGTTGACATTTATTACTCGTCGTCGCCTAATACCGTCAACAATAGCATTAAAAATGGTCATTCAAAAAAATCATTAACAATATAATAAGCCTTGTCAGCCAAAAAGGCCTTTAACAGGTTTCTAAATACATTTATGTTTTTCTGTTTCCACTCTTATGGTATTTTATTATAAATACTTGGACCCATACAAATTATGCTCTTATGGATAAGTGTGGTCCTGGACCTGTGAATATGTAATTTATTGTTATCACGTCTGTTTCGATATACTGTATCTGACAGTTTTGGAAATAAGTGAGGATTACTTCCTACAAATATAGCTACTTCAAAAATATATAAACAATGGATTATTTTCTCTTTTGATATTATGCTGAATAAATTGTACTTATAAATTGACCATTACTGTCTAAGAAAGGATATGGTATGGGCCCAGAGTAGTTGGTTGTTAATAATTGGTTGCTGAAAGTTCAAGAATTTTGGCGGTACTTTTATTAATATAATGCCATTTTCTGATTAAAGTTGACATCCTGGCGAACTGAATGTGAGTTAAAACTACAATTCATTTATTACTACTATCTTGGACATAAAACTGAGAAATGAAAATTATATTAACGCTTTTATGTCACATAATATTTCCTTTCACGATGAGCAATCGGGCGTGCACTTAAATAAAACTCTGAATCGCGTCACGAAGTCATTTTATATTTTATCGTGGTTAGTGACGCCTATGACTTGGAATGAAAGATGTATCCTGACAATACCGTAGATATTTATATGAAAATGGTATTTGGTACTACCGGAACAGACTGACAGACGAACCGATAGACTGGACAGGACATGGAAAATACTTAATAATATTTTTTATTTTGGTTCGAGTACACTATGACTTCACAAATGGTGTAATGGCTTAAGTTGTAGCGTAGCCTCTGCCACTGCGAATGACAAATTTTGTGGGTTCGAACAGGGAAAAAAATTGTGGGCAACAAAATCCAATGTTTGAGTAGGTTTCAAATCTGGGTGTTCTTTGTATCCGTTGTTCGAATATTTGTGAAAACCACTTGACATTTTTAATAAAAATAAATAATTAGTCGATCCCAATTTGTTTTTCAAAAATATCGCCGAAGTAAATTTCTTTACTCTGAAGCTCTTTTCAAACGTTGTTGTTACGGACGCTTTGTAACTATTTTATAAATCTATAGTATTGTTTTTACTTTCTCTCTAACCCTTAGAATAGATACACGTGCCCCTATAATGGCCAGTATACAATAACAAACTAACCAACTAACTAAGCCTACAATCCAGTTCTCTCAGAATCATCATCATCATCATTTCAGCCTATTGCAGTCCACTGCTGGACATAAGCCTCCCCCAGGGTGCGCCACAAGACCCGATCTCCCGTTTTCGCCATCCAGTCACCTCCAGCCACCTTTTTCAGGTCATCGGTCCATCTAGCCGGAGGGCGTCCTACACTACGCTTGCCGAGTCGTGGTCTCCACTCGAGAACCCGTCTGCTTCAACGATCATCGGTTCTGCGACTGATGTGACCAGCCTACTGCCACTTCAGCCTGCTACACTTCTGAACTAAGTCAGTGACTTTGGTTTTTTGATATAAGAGGAAATGTCGTACACGGCAGTTGATATTAAGATTTAAAGGTCACGGTTGAATAATAATCGGCTCTCGGCTTTGTCATGTAGTGGGAGATTTAGGTTGGGCTTTTGATTAAAATATCTCAAATAGTCAGGTTTGATATCGGAGTAGGTCAAAGTATAATTACATTTTTCAGTTAAAATATTTTAGCTACATTCATAGTCTGAGTTCTGTTTCTCTAAACAGTCAAGCAAAGTGTATCTCTCAGAATGTTTAAATATAATTGAGTTTTATACATAGACGTCAATTACGCCCACATCTTCCGTCGGTTGAGCATTCATATCCCTAAAAGCAATAATGAATTCAAATCGATACATTTAACCGAATATTTTCTCTTTGTATGTATTGACTGATAAGTATACCTAAAAAATCTCATCGTACATAAAAATAATATCGTAAAACCTTATGTGATTATCTGATTGGATGCGATTATATCTGACAATTACGGTACCATTGCTTTTTATTATCGATGTCTTTATTTGGAAGGACGTACTAATGTAGCAATGGGTAGCGACCGCCTCGTTATAGTCATAAGAACAGATTGAAAGTGATTGTAAGGCAATAGAACAAGGTTGGTGAGGGATATTATGTGCTGGAGTATTATAGAACATTTGATATAAGAAGAAATGTCGTACACGGCAGTTGATATTAAGCTTTAAAGGTCACGGTTGAATAATAATCGGCTCTCGGCTTTGTCATGCAGTAGGAGATTTAGGTCGGGCTTTTGATTAAAATATCTCAAGTAGTCAGGTTTGATATCGGAGCAGGTCAAAGTATTATTACATTTTTCAGTTAAAATATTTTAGCTACATACATAATCTGAGTTCTGTTTCTCCAAACAGTCAAGCAAAGTGTATCACACCCACATATAGCCAGCCAGCCAGGTCCTAAGTATTAAGAGGAAGCCTATTGTCATCTACATCGCATAATAAAACTGTGGAATAAGCTGTCGCCTGCAGTATTTCCGGACCAATACGACCTTCAACACTTCAAGAAAAGAGCGTACTCCTTTTTAAAAGGCCGGCAACGCACTTGTGACTCTTCTGGTGTTGCGGGTGTCCATAGGTAGTGGTAATCGCTTACCATTAGGCGATCCGTTTGTTCGTTTGCCCCTTAATCCATAAAAATAAATCTACCGGGTACAGGTCCAGGTTCCGCGCTGCTACTAAAATTTCTTTGACAGAAAAATCATACAAATTTGCTCGACCCGGATATCACACCCAAGACCTCATGCATAGCAGTAATATTCACCTACCTATCGCTATACCACCTTTTCAATCTAGCAGTCAGTAAATTCTGACCTTTACTATAAATTTGCTCAGAGCCTGTGAACGTGCTCATTAGACAGTAATAGCTTGCTCCTTAAAACAAAGAATCTTTATAAGTGTCATATTTATATTTTTCCAGGAATTAAATGTAAATGTTGAATACACCGCTGCCTATCCTATTTAAGTAATGGACATGCGTGATAATATAGATAAAAGCAGTATTTATTAATATTTTTTATCATCACACCTCTCGCCATTGGCAGGGATTTCATTCACACACCTTACAACCTAATTGATGCCGCACCAAGCGGTTCCAAAGGAATTTTCTCCCGCGGACGCTCAGGTTCTGGAATGAACTCCCTGCTGAGGTTTTCCCACAAGACTACAGTATGGGTTTCTTCAAAAAGAGTGTTAAAAGGTTTTCACAGGGTCGACAACGCGCAAGTAATGCCTCTGGTGTTGTAGGCTTCCATAGGCTACGGTGACCACTTACCATCAGGTGGGCCGTTTACTTGTTTGCCACTTTTGTAGTATTAAAAAGAACTTAAGCGTAAACACGAAATTAACTCCTTTTAAACCTAGTTACGGCCTACTGGAGAAGCAGTAGTACGTATTAGAAAACTGTAGCCAAGTAATAATGTCTAGTTCAGTCGACAATAAACCAGTAATCTGTAATCCCTGCGTAGAAAATATGCTGACATCTAATAAAAAGCTGGAAAGGCGCTTATGGTAATCCTGGTATTGCTTGCGTCCATAGACTACTATAAGCTCATATAACTAGGCAGATTGTATGCTTCTTCGCCACTTTATTTGTATAATAAACTAAAATAGCAAAGAATCAAGAAACCAGCTATACATACATATATCACGCGTATATCCAGAGAGCACACAGGTGTATTATACATCCACATTTTGCCAGATATGGCTTTAGGTCCCACACAATAAAAGAGCAACTCTGATGCCGAGTACCAAGAACAGTCCCAGACTCCATACTGCTACCAAGAATTTCTTGACAGAAAACAATAATACTTAACCCGATCCAGAAATCCAACTCGAGACCTCATACAAAGCAGTCACACTCATTATTGCTCTGCTTCTGAGGCAATACTTTTATGATATTAGCTATCATTTCTATAGACATTTTAACGGCGTACCAATCTGGTATATTCTTGCTAATCAGGTAAACATATCGAGCTCCCAGTTAATAGCATAAACAACCAATAACATTTTATATTCGAATGTCGCTACCTATATCGTTTGAACATCATATGCACAAACATAACGACATATACATCACACGAAAATGAGCCTTATTACTATCAGACGTTTACGCCATTTTTGCTTGAACTCACCATAAAATCAGAGCCAATAATAATATTAACTAGCCAAACAAAATTGAACCTTGTTAGCTTTGTATTAAATCAATTTCAGATTGAGGGAGCTCGATCCGCCTCGCTTCGCGACGTCGTAAGCGCCACCATTGGAACGGTCATTTTACTGTACGTTTATTTGCGAATAAATAAAAGAGGCTCCGTAAAAATATAACAAACAAATATACGTTAGATCAGCAGTTACTTATTTATATGAAACGCTAAGGTTTTTAGTGGCAGTCGTAAACCGAATCTTCTTAACAATGGTTGACAATAAAACATGAAAAGTGCGTTAACGACCAATAAAAACTGTTTACTGAGCGGCATTAAACAAAATCGGACAACGAATAGGTCAGGCCGGTATTGGGTATTTAAGCACTTTTATGTAGGTATAAACGGTAATTTTGTTAAGGCTTGGGTAACATTGTACTTGTACACATTAAAGGTGTTGTACAAAGATATTACATGTACAATGTACATGATAAAACATTTTATGATCGTTGCCGTTTTGTAAAATAGTCTGTACAACTTGGCAGAAATTAAAGGCAAGTATAGAAATTTATTGACAAAATCAGGATTAACCCGAGCGAAGGCGCGGGCAAAAGCTGGTCTTTATATAATTATAAAATTAAGCTCCCTTATGTTAGTCTTAATAGCAGCAATAGCTCAATGGGGAGACCAACAGACTGCAATGCAGAGGGTCTCGGGTTCGAACCCACGTCGCGCACCTCTGACTTTCGCAAGTTATATGACTTTTCGAAATTATGTGTGTATTGATTGACAATTATCGCCTGCTCCGTGCCTCGGAGAGCACGTTAAGCCGTCGGTCCCGGCTGCCATGAACATCTATGGCAGTCGTTATTGGGAAAGTCAGTACCCTCTAATATCCTGAGACTGGTCTAGCCTTAGGGTATCGTTAGCCTTTTGGTTCCGGAGGTCAGGTGGCAGCCGCTCCGTGTAAAAACTTATATCCAGTCAAATTCGGTTAGACTAGAAAAGCCGACCCCAAGTGACTTGAGAATAATAAAGGCTAAGGGAGAAGAAGATGTTAATGTGATTAAAACGATCGATCAACAAATAGACAGCGAGTTGAACTAAGTAGTTTCATGTGGTAACCTCGTCACTTTCTACGTGATGAGTATTGTGGAATGGAGCCTCAATATATGTCATCCACAAATAGTTGTCTCATTAATAAGGTTTGAGATATCTTTATTTCTCATAAGAATTTACAATAATTCACTTACACGAATTGAATTTATCTGGTAAGTCTTTGAGATTGCAATGGGTTCCTTCTCATATTGGGCTCCAGGGTAACGAGCAGGCTGATACGTTGGCTAAGTTAGCATGTACAGATGGAATTAATTACGCTGTTAAAAAGTCTTACTCTGAATACTTTAGTAACATAAAAAAGCTATGTAATATACATTATAAAGAATATTTTGACGAGAGGAATAAAGAAAAGGGCATTTGGTATAAAACCATTCAACATCAGCCTGCTAGGATACCCTGGTTTATTAATAGTAATTTAAATAGGAATATTATTGTTATAGCGCATAGGCTGCGCTCAGGTCACTATCCATCTAGAAAGTTTGGACATCTCATGAAAAAAGTCGATACGCCTGATTGTGATACTTGCGGAGTCCTTGATGATGTCCAACACTTACTGATGGATTGTGTCAAATATCAGCGCCAAAGGAACTCGTTGATGTTCAAATATAACCTTAACGTGTACGATGTAGGACTTTTCATTAATATCCTAAGTGACCCTACTTCAAATGCGGCGTTAGACCTATTTGAGATATATGTACAACAACGACTTCCTCTGTTGCCTATTATGAAATAGTAAGTTAGTATCTTAGAATAAGCCACGATGGGGCTAACATATTACTCTGTAATAAAAGCCTCTAAATAAATAAAGATTAAAAAAAAAAATTCACTTACATGAGAAAGTTTAAACACATACAAACAAATTATAATCTTATCCTAGGTGTACGCTTAGATAGCAAAGCACTTCACTCAACACATTCAATCGAAAGTATACATTTGATAAGTTATATTTAATTCTAAGATAATAAACATACAATATATTACAATATACTGTACTGTATTAGTAAAAAAACTTACATATACAAGGAGCAAAATGTACGTGGTTTGTTATTTTGTATCCGATAATTCAATGTTAGTAGAACCTTTAGCGACACCGGATTTTAATCCTAGTGATGAATGAGGTTTTAAAAAGAAAGCTTCTTTTAAGATAAACTTAATTTGCTGTGTATAGAAAAGCGAATGCACAGATGGCTTAATGGTCACCTCGCCACTCCGACATGTCGCGTGTGAAAAGTTGTGTGATCTACAAATAGTTGCTCCGCGTGGATGCCCTGTGTCTGTTGATATTTGTGAATATTTGTAAAGTCTCTCACGACACAGGAATTATACCTATCTACTACGAGTGATAACATAAAAACAAAAAAAAACTGGTACCACGATGTCGCATAATATACTGCATCATTCGTCAATATTAGCATAATCATTTAGGTATCGAACTTGCAATTGAGGGATCGGATCAATCGTAAGTTCGATCCCCACTTATTACACTACCGATATAAACTCGTACAATTCCTTACAAAAGTGTTTTGACTTAGTCCAGCTAAACTAAATCACTTCTGTAAAAAGTAGGTTGGAAAACGAGAATACAAATAAATCGTAAACTGAATAAAAAAATAGCAAATAATATAATCTTTTAGCTTAGATTGGGACCAAAATCAAAATATTTACAGAAAAATCAGAACTCACTGTTCCATGGAAATAATAACCTCTACAACTAAGGAATGAAATAATTTAGGTATATATTTATGGTCTCTTGATTTTTAATATAAAGGGATATAATATTATCTTTGGCATTTGGATAGGTCACCTATAAAAGGCGAATTAATCAAAAGAGCCTGGAGCGAGTAATGTTGATAAATATTCTATACGTTTATCCCTTAAGTCTACCGCACATTGTCGGATGTAGATGTATATTCTATTATTATAGCATAATGTTTGATTGTTCTCAAATGGTAGGTATAAAAGTAGGAGGACTGCGCTGAGCGTAAGACATATAATGACAGAGCTCGTGCGGCGCATATTCAAATCGGCGCGCGGCAGCCATAGTAAAATTGTATGGAGGATTTGAAGTGCTTTTTTGACAAATATGTATCTTTATTGTCAACCAATAACTTAAATATTTGGGACGGACAAATTGTAATAAAACTATTTATATTTCGTTTAAGCTGTAAAATAGGATAGATTTCTACTGTTATAATCTAAAAATCACTTAACCCGAGCTTATGTTTTTGCAAATTTATGTAATTTTGTAGGTGAAAATACTAATTATTTTAAGCTTTTTATACGGAGTAATTGTAAACACATTCATTGTTATGATAAATGTATATTTTATATTTGTATTAAACAAAAAGTGTTGATTTTATTCACTTAACTGTGACCGCCTGTTTTGGCACATTTCGCTCGGCGCAGTCTTAATGATTTGACTTAATTGCACGGATGACGTAATTTGTGGATCGTTGAGGGTCCGAAATACACACGGAACTAAAAAAATTATGTGATCTACAAATGGTTGTTGCGAGTCTTGGTGTTTTTTATGTCTGCTGTTTGAATAATAATAATAATAATAATATTCTACCACATACACACAACACCATCTAGCCCAAACTAAGCAGAGCTTCTACTATGGGTTCTAGACAATGGATAAACATACATATATACTTTTTTTTTTTGTAAATACGTACATATTATACATAGAAATTATGTAAATGTTTATGAAGTCCCCCGGGACACAGGAATTATTCCTAGAGCTTCGAAGATGCATTAAAAAAATGATTGGTTTCGTGGAATGGCTTTTAAATAAAATCCATATATTGCAGTTTTATTTCAATTTACAGTATAAACGTAAGGCAATATCAGGACCGATTTTATTTATCAAAGTCTTTTATAATATGTTTTTAGTTAGAAAATATCATATCTGCTATTGTACAGAAGCTCTTATTTAAAATCCGTGTAAGTAAACTGTTCACGTTTCTTTTAAACTAACCATATGTCCAAGTCTAAGCAAAGCCTTTTAGTTGGTAAATTATTTACAAGTATTTAATTAACATTCCACCCAAGTTCGCAAAACAATCTACGCTACACATTCGTGATTTTATAAAGGCGATTGTCCTGAAACGCGTGTTATATGATACACTTTTATTGTGAGGCGGTTTCATCCACTCTACTCCTAAGAAACGTAGCGTGATATTATATATAGAGCCTACAACCTCCCTTAATTAATAGGATATACAATTTTAAATATTTTCCTTTCGGACAGAGTTTAGTGTGATTAAAGAAACAATTTCTTTAACTTTATAATTTTTGTATAGATATACACAAATGATAATTTTATTATCACTTGTGTTCTATATTGGCAACCTCGATAGCGTAGTGGTTAGTGTAACCGACTGCCACGCCTGAGGTCGCGGGTTCAATTCCGCACAAGTCAAACATTTGTGTGCATGGACATGGATGTTTGTCTTGGTCTGGGTGTTTCTATGTATAATATGTATGCATTTACAAAAAAAAGTATATATGTATGTTTGTCCATTGTCTCTCTACCCATAGTACAAGCTCTGCTTAGTTTGCTTTCTGCTGCTAGATGGTGTTGTGTATGTGTGTATGTGATAGAATATTAATATTCTCTTTATTACTCTTTTTTTCTAATAATTACATTTTTAAATATAAATATAAAAACTATACATATTTAAAAATATAAAGACTGAAATGATCCACCGACATCGGGAACAGGGTTCAAGCTGCCGGTGGTTAGGGCCCCAGAGAGAGGAATCTCCTCACAATACGCGCCGTGTCGAGTAGTACTGCCTTTTGCATCAAGGACTTGATCCAGCCATCTAACGCGAGCCTCTGCAGGTGGTGGTCGAGGCTCTTAGGTTTTAAACCATTGACTGTAATGACTATCGGCACAGTGATCGCCGAGTCCACACGCCACATGTCGAAAATCTCGTGAGCTAGGTCCAAGTATTTCAACTTATATATTATTATTATCATTAAATATTATTATTATTATTATCATTCTTCTTTTCGCGTTATTGATACATACATAGATATATACTACACTAGAGCCTTTATATGCCTTGGAATACATGAAACGAATGTCTTAGGCTTCAAACAAAAATAATTGAAAACTCAAGTCACTAACAAAGAGAGGTATCAGCTAACATTTCGGGTCACATGTATTAGTAGATCTGAAATCTCCCACTTTGTTTATAATATGTTTATTTCTCTAACCCGTACATCAAATGCTTGTAACAAGAAAATATTTTTTGCTTAATAGGTATCACAAAATTTAGAAGAAATTATTACTAACCAAACAATGGATTATACGTTCTTTGAATCGTCTGTAAGGACAATATCTAAACCCTTAATATGACACATTTCAAGTAAAATGTGCACTGGAAACATGGCTTAAGAATCTGGGTGCTACACACGTAGAACATAAAACTGCTACGAAATCTGTAGAAAATCGTAGCCGAGCTACGACGATGACAACAGTGAAACTATGAATATGCTACGAACTCGGAATTTATTTGTATAAAATAATTTTGAAATTGTATTTCGCTTTACTAGTTTTGCTTCAAAGCAGTGAAATGGAATGTTACTGGCTATGAACAGTTAAATATATTTTATTTAACAAACAAATAATGAAGCTATATGTATATTAAATTTAAAAACAAGCATGTTTTAGTTTTTAATTTTAATCCAATTATAAAAGATCCTAACTAGTATTATAAATGCGAATATGAGTTTGTTTGTTACGCTTTCACACCTTAACTGCTCAACCGACCATTATGAAATTTCGCATACACGTTGTTAGGGGCTACCCTTCTGTATAAAAGGACATAGGCTACCTTACCATCCAGAAACAAACTTTTAACGAGTGAGGCTATGGAAAAAATGCTAGTACCTAATATGTGTCAAAAGGCATTTTTGAAGTGAAAACTTCTTTAGGCGTGTTGAGCACCTTTTGGGTGAACAAAAATCATGCAACTCGCGTCATTGTCACCGAACGCATTCAAAATTCAAACATTAATCTAATAGTTCGACGATACAATTCACAAGTTAATTAGTTTTCACTTCTATCGGCAGTCCCCAAAGACTGCCCCGCAATTTTTTTTATAATAACATCGTGGGTTTTTATACCTTGTAGTAGTTGGTTTGTCTTTCAGAAAATTCTCAGCAGTCGGCTCGAGCCGGTATTAGACAGTTGGCGATGTTTCATCTCGGTGTTCTGGCAAGCTCTTAAAGCCGTTGGAACTGCTCCTGATCTTCCTCAGATCATGTCATTTCGACACCTATCTGACTATGGGAGTGAGAGAACAGAGAGTGCACTTGCATTTGCACAAACACAAGCGCTATAATATCTGCTGCGTATTTGACTAGTATTTGCTAAAATTGTGTACTGTAACCGAAATTCGGTCTGGACTACATTATTACGTAGAAAATCTGAGAGTTAAGTGTCATTGCTTATGACAGTGTCCTAAATCTTCAGTTCTAGACCTCTTACTGACCCTTAGGCGTGTCTGAAGCATTCTGGTCTGTGAAATGGACAAATAAATAGCAAGCTGAAATTAAATTTAGCGTTATATAGCAACATTAAACTCTATTATAATGGAGATTTAGAAACTTGTAAATGTTTCATGCAAGTTTATTAACACATACATAATCTGCTGTTTTAGGGCGCACATATGTATATTGCATATTATGTAATAATTATTATATCATATTAAAAGGGTTGCGGGAGGCTTTTGTCACGTGTAGAAACCGGATTCAAAGCACTCGGGAATACGTAGTGAAGAGGTTGTAAGCCATTATAATATTTTGACAGTTATTAATATTTCGAGATAATCCAAAAAAACAGTGCAATGGTGTTACAGAAATAGCATCTATGCATACAGAAAATCTTTATAGTGACTGCAGATAGGAGTTTAAGTGGTCGTTTTACCACTAACACTATCTCAAGTTCGAATCCCACACCGGCCAAAAATGTGTGTTTCACAAATGGTTGTTCCAAGTCTAGATATTCTTTGTGTCTCAGTAAAGTTATTACTTCTAAAGTGGCAAGCAAGCATACGGGGCATGGCATTCTCACCTCTGGAATGGCTCTGCAAAATATCAGCTGGAGGCTTTGGAGTCAATTGAGCGGAAGGCCAGGAGACTTATCGGCGATGACCAACAGGTCAACACACGACTCCAAAGCTTCGAGCATCGTCGTAAGGTTGCTAGTCTCTCGGTTTTCTATCAGATACATTTCGGAGAGTGTGCAGAGGAACTGCATAATTTGATTCCTCCTTCCCCATTCTACCATCGGACGACCAGATAATCAGGCCAGCGACACAGGTACATGGTGGATATACCACATTTACGCACGAAGCGATTTGCTTCCAATTTTATAATGCGTACCGCTAAGGAGTGGAATTCGCTACCTAAGTCTGTGTTTCCCAATGAGTATAATCTGGGTGTCTTCAAGTCGCGAGTGAATAGGTATCTTCTAGGCAAGCGTGCTCCATCGTCGACTGCATCTTCACTTAAGATCAGGTGAGATCGCGGTCAAACGCAAGCCTAATAGAGTATAAAAAAAATAAAAAAAATACGGCCCACCTGATGATAAGTGATCACCGTAGCCTATTAACGCCTCACGATACAGGAATTATACCAAAGGCAAAAGCAGTCTTTTAAAAAAATACAATACGCAAGAAGAACAACAAAAACTATTTTCCTCTCACTAGTTAAATCGCCACGTAAGCACTTAACTCATTTAAAGCTAGACCGTGCCCATAATTCGATGGTACCGTTATCAGGCAACGGACGAACTTTAAAACAGTTCAGGAACTTTAGCTATGGTACGATGGCGGTCGGGTGTAATAATTTTTCAAATCCTGTTATTTCGCTGAGTCCACTTCTAGTTATTTTAATGAATAACCCTCTTGAGACGACCGGGGTTTTTATGACCCGTTCAACAACTTCCCAGTTAAGTTTCCGCTCGTATTTTTGACGGTTGATTCGCTTGTGTACTATTTGTTTGACGTCGTAGAAAGAAGAGAGAGTGATTTATTGGAAAAGGTATTTGTAAAATACAATGATGTTTTTGTTGTTTTTTTTTTCACGTTGTAAGCAATGTAGTGTAGTTTTAAACAGTAATTAGTTAAAAGATATGGAGACGAAATTGACAGAAATTTCAGTCAATTATAATCTAAGGCAATAAAAAAAAGGTAAGGTTTATCATATTCCGAATTCACAAGATAACATTATTTCTACAACAATGACACCAAAATCACCTAGACCAGATACAAATATTTGTCTCATGTGAGGACCGAGCCCACAATACTCGCTTTTTTAACTTAATGCTAGTGCAGAACAACTGAGATAGTAACTCAGTACAGCAGCTACAGCGAAATATTACATATTAGAGTTTGCTTACAACTTCGCTTGCATAAATGTAAGTTACATTAGTAACAATCCTTTTTTAATTAAAAGTGTTCGAGCCTTTTTGTTTCTCTAACAAAGCGTATGAGAAATTTTATGATTATCGGTCGACTAGTTAAGACGTGAAAGCGTAACAAACAAACAAACTCACATACACAGTCATAATTTTAGTTAGGATACTATTTTAAGAAATGCTGTTTCGCTGAATATTCTTTATTATACCTAGAATTAGTACTTATAACTAAAAATAGTATGTGCACGAGGCTGACGTGCCACTAAAAGGCAATCTCTTATTCTTCTCGACAACATTGATATGGATATATGTACATACATATATGATGGTGAAGGAAGAATGACACAAATATAAAATACAATGGTAATTTTTTTGAGATTTTTCCTTGTGTTCTCCATAGTGATTGCTTTTTGCGTTCATTAAAGATGGTTACCCTTTGGTGAGTCGTACACTTGTCTGTTTTTTTTTGAGGCATAAGAAATCACCATGTTTGTGTCTTCGTTCGTCGTAATTAATTCATATATTATTTAATTCGTCCTTAACAACATAAAAATACGCACATATATTGACATGTTTCCGATACCGATTATTGAATCGGTCATGTGATTTTTAAGCCTCTGGACTGCAGCAAATTTATAACGACGGATCATTTTTCAAAAAATCATAGAGTCTTAGATGTTATACTTTTCTTGTCCTGGTTCAAATGATCGTCATCTACAATTCTTTAACAAAACCGCATAATTCTCATTACAAAGCATATGAAGTAAAAACACCTATGGTGGCCTCGATGGCGTAGTGGTCAGTGTAACCGACTGCCACGCCTGAATGTATGTATTTACAAAAATGTAAAGTATATATGTATGTTTATCCATTGTCTAGTACCCATAGTACAAGCTCTGCTTAGTTTGGGCTAGATGGTGTTGTGTGTATGTGATAGAATATTATTATTAAGTATATTAAATATAATAAAATAATTAAACTATGACTTGCTGGACCTGCGTGCCAAGTTTCATCCAAATCCATCACTTTCATTCATCGATTTACGCGTGATTAAGTAGCATACTTCCAAGTATCTCCACAAGTATTCACATTTAAAATATTATACGGTGTAGGAAGTAGCACATATCTATGTATATTTTAATAGGTACGGAAAATATGTAACCTAATTTAATAAATAAGTATTTATTCATCAACCGTGTTATTATCATATCAACTCCATCCTTACATAGGATTTCATTTTAGTTTACCAAAAATACTCTTGTCGTCATGACACACATGCACATATTATATAATCTTCTAAATATCAGTTGCGTAATTAAGGATGTGGCGTAGGAGTACCTGAGGTCAACGCCTCAGGTACTCCTTGGGTCAACACCCAAGACGTTAGTAAAGGGATCTACCCTACCCGAGTGGATATAATCTCTTAAATGCTTCTTATGACACATACGCCCACACACACGAGATCTATTAATAGCCGAGAAAACAACACACGGAAGGTTTCAAATTCATTACGTAATAACATATGTAATCCCATCTGCTACTCGTGGTTATGCCTGCGTGGTGTATCCAACATGGTTTTGTAGGAGGGTGTGTTTATGATGGATTGAAATTAATAACCACTTATAAATTTACAAAGAATATATCAAATGTATAAATAGAATAGACTAGATGTGTCCGCGTTTTCACTCGCGTTTATAGTTACTGCGCCGCTGCCGTGGGTCGTAGCATGATATTATGTAGCCTATAGCCTTCCTCGATAAATAGGCTATCCAACACTAAAAGAACTTTTCAATTCGAACGAGTAGTTCCTGAGATTTGCGCGTTCAACCAAACAACCAAACTCTTCACCTTTATAATATTAGTATAGGTTTTAGCCGCGGTTTCGCTCAAGTAAATGTAGTTTATGTAAATGTTCTATCTTTGTACTTTTTCGGGATGAAAACTATGTCCTTTTCTGTACCCCTGACAATGTGTATGCGAAATTTCATGATAATCGGTCATGTACTTAAGTCGTGAATGCGTAACAAACAAATAAACTCACATTCGCATTTATAATATTAGTTTGGATTCATAATTAGTAGCATTGCAGTCTATTGGTCTCCCCACTGAGCTATCAGTGGGGAGACCAATAGACTGCAATGCAGAGGGTTTCGGGTTCGAACCCACGTCGCGCACCTCTACTTTCGGAAGGTATATGACTTTTCAAAATTATGTGCGTATTGACATCTATGGCAGTCGTTATTGGGAAGTCAATGCCCTATAATATCCTGACACTGGTCTAGTCTTAGGATATCGTTAGCCTTCGGGTTGCGGAGGTCAGATGGCAGCCGCTCCGTGTTAAAACTGATATCCAGTTAAATCCGGTTAGAACAGAAAGCCGACTCCAAGTAACTTGGGAATAATAAAGGCTAGGGATAAGAGAAGACTTTGGATTCATGTATCTAAAGTATGTATCTTATGTGGGGGCCAGTCAGTGCAGACTGGCGACACTTCGACCCAGTGAGATCTTTTGTGTCGACACTCTAACAATAACGACTACCATAGATGTTCATGGCAGCCTGGACCGACGGCTTAACGTGCTCTCCGAGGCACGGAGCAGGCGATCATTGTCAATCAATACGCACATAATTTCGAAAAGTCATATATCTTCCGAAAGTCAGAAGTGCACGACGTGGGTTCGAACCCGAGACCCTCTGCATTGCAGTTTGTTGGTCTCCCCACTGAGCTATCGCTGCAACTAATTGGATTCATAATTGTATATCCTCGAAGAGGTAGCTAGAGATTTATTTAACATACAAGTACTTTGCTAGCTACGTTTGGTCCCATGTTATAATAATACCAATTCATGAAAGGCATATTTTAAGACTACATGCTGCTATTGGGAGACTTTACCAGGAAACCATAATTAATCAAATAGATTTAAATCATAATTGAATCCGGGTTTGGTAACAAATGGAAGAGAAATTTAAGTCGGCGTAGGTGAGAGAATCGCCTGACTGTGACTTCCTTGCAAAGCTGGGAGGCAAAAATCATATCTCCATCGAAACTCAGCTACCGTGACTTACCTACCTTCAAGCAGGCTCTATGATTTTTCGCTTGCCGATAATACCAATTGCCCGTGACCGAATTTCGGCCACGGTGGACAGTCTTAATGGAGAGTTCTTGCACTGGTTATATAAATGCACTAGAGTGAGCGTCGACATAAATCCTCTATCTATGTCCTCACTCGCAAGTTCGATGGGATAACAATGCCGACCGAAGTAAAATTAGGCGCCTAATTTTACTCCGCTCCGTTGGGCTGTATGTGATTTTTGAAGCACAAGGATGAAATATTGTTAATTTCTTAGCTCTAATGTGTAAACAGAGAATTTCTTAAAAGAAAAACTTATCTCATTGTTAGGTAAGTAATATAATAATGATATTAGTCCTGTAAATAAACTGTCCCACTGCTAGGTACGGCCTCTTCCCAGTTTACGAAGAGTTAGGCCAAAGTCTAATGTGCTGACCCAGTGTAGATTGGCAGACTAACCACATCTTCGAGAACACTATGAAGACATCTCAGACAGTTAAACCTAGTGTTCTCGAACATATACCTACCTACCTCACGATTTACGGTTACCTCATGATATTTTCCTTCACCATTAAAGTAACCGATTATCAACTATTTAATACGCGCTTTAAGTCAGACGTGCGTACCGTAGGATTAAACTCGATACCTCTGCGTCGCAATCCAACGTTCTTCCACTAGTATGCGTATTAAGACTGCGCCGAGCGTAAGACGCGGTTGGACTGAATGACAGAGCTCGAAATTCAAATCAGCGCGCGGCCGCCATAGTAAAATTGTATGCAATTGTATTAATTATATTTATTGTCAACCAATAACTTAAATATTTGGAACGGACAAATTGTAATATAACTATTTATGTTTCGATTAAGCTATAATATAGGATAGATTTCTACTGTTATAATCTAAAAATCACATAACACGAGCTTACGTTTTTGCATTTTCCGTGCAAGTTTACGTAATTTTGTAGGCGAAAATATTAATTATTTTATGTTTTTTACACGGAGTAATTGTAAACACATTCGTTGTTATGGTAAATGTATATTCCTAACTTGTATTAAACAAAAAGTGTTGAATTTATCAACTTAATTGTGACCGCCTGTTTTGGAACATTTTGCTCGGCGCAGTTTTAATAAAAATAAGGTATCTATCCCTACCATCTTCAAGCGTGAGGCTATAGGTATGTATGTTGATATTTTCTTGGCTATGTTACTTTATATTCCACAAGGTATCTCCGTTAAAACCAAGTCATTTCATTTTCCTTTATAACATAAAAGAAAAGACAATCTCATGTGTGTAATATTAGTTGAAATTCTTTTACAAATTGCGATGTATAGGAAAATATTCGATACCGATGATAAAAAAGAAATATTAAACAAAACTAATTAAATTCATCAGCTTTAGGGTAAAACAAGGTCAGATTACATCATTAAGAAAATGTTTGGGCTATGTAAAAATATTTGATAATAAAATATATATTGGCTGTTATTAAAAATGTACCCGGGTATATTCCGGAGATATTATCAGTTAAGTTGGTTATAACCTTAATATATTGGATAAAAATTGCTTCCAGACATACGCGATGTCCTATATATAATACACGACTCTATACTTGATTTAATGAAAATATATGAAAGTACATACCTATATAGTATCACGTAGTATCCCTGAAATTGTAGGCAAAAGTATTACTGTCACGTTTCCACAATTATAGTATCACTTAATCGACAGCGAGCCTACTGCTACCTACTAGACGTAGTTCTATATGCCATTCCACTACTGAGAATTTCTTTATATAAAAATCACTTTGCCCGACCCGGGAATCGAAACCGGGATATACGACTGCTATGCATAAATCAAAGCAGTCGTATTCATTACTGCTGCGCCACCAAGTTCATCGTTATGTGTGTATTGTGTTTTAATTGATGCATATGTTTAGAGCCATTGTGCTATTCATAAGAGAAATTGTTTTGTGCCCTCAAAAAGAACAAGGCTTCTGGGACCTGTAAAACAGGCGATATGGTATCTGCAAGGTGTTTTGTATGACAGGCTTAAGTACAAGGTGTTCTCTATTGTGCCACATAGAACGTCACTCGCTAACAGACAGTTTCATAGTAACAGCTCAAAGTTATATAATTGCCTAAATAAAACACTAAATATTTTTAAAAAAATAATTATCATTGTAAATCGATACTAAAATTACATCTTCAAAAATTGGATGATAATGATAATACTGAGGAACTATTACAGGGACGTTTAAGACAACGCCAACCATACTCATATAGTATAATACCATAGCTTAGCAAGGCGCAATAAAATAAAATCAAATAATATCATATATAATTATAATTCACACACACACACAAACACACCCACACCCACAGCTATGGTATATAGCTTAGTAAGGCGCAATTAAATGAAATCAAATAATATCATATATAATTATAATTCACACACACACACAAACACACCCACACCCCCACACACACACACACACACACACACACACGCACACACACGCACACACACACACACACACTTGATACTAACCTATATTGAAATTGTTTTCTTTTCGTGTTTTATTCCTTTTTTTTGTATGATTTTCCCTACGATTCATAAGATGATAGAGGCTTACACTATGGATACATTAATACGGGGGACGCTGAATACTGAAATACAGGTATATATACCTAGTTCAGGGGCCAGAGTTTCTAGACAAGTGCATATTCTTTAGCCTTAATTTTTTATTGTATTTTGTGTCATATAATTTTGAACAATAAAGATTATTATTATTATTATGACCGGTAGCAGCACAGTCGTGCCGTTTTTGAAGTTCAATAGCATCCGACGCCAAGCCTCACTGAGCCAGCGTAGTAGACTATGGGCTAACTTTTCTCCAACTGAGTATCTACTCAGTTTTCACTGACCCATGAAAACTGAAAACTCGAGAACATGAAAACTGAGAACATGGAACATGGAAACTTTATATACATGGCTGATACTATAACACGTGAGTAATTCTCCTGACATTGCCAATATGATAAAAGAAAATAAGATCTACTTACATCAACATCGATCCCAGGTTGTGCGAAGATCCTAGTGAACGGGTACTCTTTTGGCAGGTAGCTGAAGAACTCCTGCCGACCCCTGTACCACTTTACACTGTACAAAGTCTCATTGCCTTCTAGTGTCCATTTACAGCCAAGGAGCACTGTGTCACCCAGTTTCACGGCAGATGGAGCTATAAGCTGCACATCACGGAGAGCTATCGAGTCTGTAACAAAAAATATGTGACAATTATTATGATGAAGACTGTATGGTTATAAAGCTTGCATGTGATTGTGAGGTCACGAGCTGGACTTCTGGGGCTGCTAGAGTATTATTAGAGTTTTCTGTTAGAAAGTTCTAAGCAACACCTCAGTGCCTGAAGGCAGCAATAGGCTCGCCTCTTATTACTTGGGATGTACGAAAATAGCTGGTAGTATGATGGGGTAAGAATAAACATCCACACACACGTCCATTATTAGAATCTTGAAAGCTTAACTTATTAAATGCACGAACCAGAATATATAAAAGTTTGTTATATAAAATGAAGCACTAGCCTTTACTTTGGTAAGCTCATTTATGATACTATGCAACTGTTTTAATGGCTCTGTTTTTAAAGAATGTCAAGTTTTGAGGTAGGTATATAAAGATTTGAAAAGATAACACATTTTTGAGACATGGAGCTTTGCAAAGAGAAGACAATTTTGAAGCATTGTGATTGGAAAGCAAATATCAAGTCACAAAACACTGCCTTCATCATTATATAACACACTACACATAGCTTGTATAATCATACACCAAAAACCATTTCTATATTAAATATCGAACAAAAAGAGCACACTGCCTCATTACGTTGTAAATAACGGCTGATTCAATATGTCTGAACACTAACAACTGATACGGACAGTAAATCAATTTGGCGAAGTAATGTACAGAAACATTTGTTCCAATGTCCCGCTTTCTTTTTCCCTTGCCGCCATGCTGCGGTATGTATTGAGGTTGTGTGGTGCAAATATCAGCGATTTTTTATACAAAAATATGCGGAGAAATATTATGACGCTTTTTAATTTTATTGTTTTATTTTTCTCAACAATATAATAATTATTATAATATAATTTTTCTCTTTAGTTTATATTTCTTGTAAATAATTTGTGTATATATTATGTTAATTATGCGATTAACAAATCGTGGTTAAACTTTTAAAAATATAATATGGCATAGAAATGTATGCCTCGTGGTATAGTAAGGTACATATACATTTTAAAGTCTATGGTCACTTGCCATACCAGAAGTATAATTTGCCTTTCGCCGACCCTAGAACAAATAATTTAAAATGGAATGACATGGACCAAAGTTATTTTTCAAGAATACTGGTCGACTATTATACGATCTGTCTGATGCTAAGCGGCTACCGAAAACTATGACTTTTTATAAAAAAAAATAAAAATTAAAGATGTGATTTAAGGAATGTAGTTGGTTTGGTAACACCAAAAGCTTCTATACCTAGAAATTTTTGGAACTGGTTTATCAGGCGAAACATAGTAATAGTGTTACCATTGTTAAGCTGATTTCTCCTAAAAGGGTAATAATTACTCTGACGACCTGCCTTGTTCATTTTCATACAAGTCTAGCCCGCGGCTTCGTCCTTGTGAATCTTACGTGAATCGGATAAATGGTATCCTGTGTTGATCAACGAAGGATCTATTCAAACCCTTTTAACGAATTATGCGTTATTGAGTAACAAACGTGCAAACATCTCCATAAACTTCTTTATTTATAAATTTGAAACAAAATAGGATTTGAAATCATCAAGTACCTTAGATCTAAAACGCGAAGCTGGTAGTACCAGGGGCAATGATTAAATTGGTCCTTCAACTGATTTCCAGAGTGCCTCGTTAAGAAGCTTGGAAAGTTTAGTCACGGTAGAAAAAAAACACAAGACTATTACAACTTCGGTTAACATTCTTGAATTAAGGTTTTGTTATATTCACATAATATTAGATATACTCCTATGTGTTCCACCGAATTGAAGTCCATTAGGATTACGCACTCAAAATATGACTAGAAGAGGCTTTCCACACGTTCCGGCTGCCGGGTAACCGTTTCCATGTAACCGGATTCGGTAAGTGTAAGCTACGATTCATGGAACCGGATCAAACCGCGCTGCATTTCGAGCACTAGGGTGTGAACACTTTGGTGCTTGCTCTATGCTCATAATATATTCTGTGGTGGTAACGCCGGGAGATATATACAGGTACACTATATTATGCATTATTGGGTATAAAGGATGTAACTAGATTAAATCTAAATGTTGAATCATCATGATTTGATTTATAAGAGAGCATGGAACTGAGGTACAGAGATGTCAGTTTTATTTGTTATTAGATTTTAGGTTAGATAAGTAACAGCACTTTTTTTGGATGAAAGGTATTCATTGAGAGAAAGTACAGAAAAGACCATAAGGTACCCACTTTGTCCTTTTCTATATTTCTGAGAAAGTGTATAAATACGATATAAACTAGGTTTACGGGTATATAGCCTACTTAATTGTAAGCTTACGATACAAAGCGTATCGGTTACTTGTAGCCCGATGTCCAATAAAAGGCCTGCTTTGCTGACAAAACAACGGCAAAATATTATTTTCTATACTGCACTTAATCTCTCTCTCTTTCTCTACAGCTCTTAATTTTGCCGGCGAACTTGCGCGGTCGTGTATTTTTACAACTAAGTTGACAAACAAGAATAGGGCTCTCTCTTCTCACAATGATTACTGTTACTTATACGTTACCTAACACAAGTTACTAACTTTTTAAAAAAGTCATCACTTTGCTTTCGGCGTAAGAGTCAAATAATACATGACACTACTGCAAATTTCTTGACAAGAAAATCCAATAACACTTTACACGACCCGGGCATTGAACCCGAAATCTCATTCACAGTAGTCTCATACCCCACTGTGCTAGCAAAGCAGTATGTATGTACATAATCCGCTAACAAACGTACTCCGCCTTATACCCCCAACATACCGCGAGTAAGCTTTGACCGCAAACAATTACATTACATCAAGCGACGCCTGTACTAATACAATTAGGAGGTAGGCGCCCGATTTATTTATAACTAATTATACCTGAGCAGCTGTAACTATAACCTAATGGAGGCTATAATCTGACCACAAGCCCTAAATGAATTATTTAGACGACAACATACGATACACTTAAATATTATTAAATTAATGGGTTTAGTAATTTCTAAGAATACATTTGAAACGTATTTCCACTTATATTATAAACTATATTTAATCATTTATTTTTCATTTTCTAAAACAATTTCAAGTACGAAATGTTTAATACATGTGTTTGTTGATTTTATTCAAAATGATTTTATACATTTGAAGGAATTCTAATCTATAATCCCGTAAAGCTATTATGCGAAATTTTGCTATGTGACACGTTAAATACTAAAATAGTTTTCTTATAAACGAGTCCATATCAACATGCATACGCTTGATGCGCTGGTATTTAAGTCACAAACCTAGACATCAATAACGCCTATTGAAGGAATATTGACTGCTGACAAAATATCACTCAGTTTCTGAAAGCCTACTTAAAGGCGTAATAAAAGCAAACGCATGTAAACAAATGATTTAATTGGCTGTAGTTTATGTGAACAGCCAATCCTAGCAGTTTACATACATTTGACCGTTAGTTAACTAATCGTAAGTGTAAGTGTCTTAGTTTTAATTAAGGTGTAATGAAAATGTGATAGAACTTAAAAATATTGACTATCACATGTAATAACTTTGAAGACATAAAACATTTTGAACACAAAGTTTGATCAATTTTCTACGCGTGTCAAGATGCAATTCATCAAACTTCAACATTCAGGCAAACATCCTTAAGAAAACTGGTCAAGTAAGAAACGCCTTGGTTGTAAATGTTCCCTGTACGCATCATCAGTTATTAGAGGTCTTGACTGAAATTAGCACCTGTTTTATATAGATATCTTTATAACCTAGAAAGAATAATCATAAATGTATTACAACTAAACTTCACCAACTATATTTTAGGCCCTGCGTCACAGAAGACGAGTTTATTGCTATCGTCTAGCCTCAATGAAACTCCATGTTGCAACTGATAATTTCTTGACATAAAATCCCAAAACTGTGTCCGATTTCCGATCTAAGGCTTAAATTTTGCAGGGTCGAAAATCGAACACATTTATATTCTGAAAGGTATATCTGTACTGCTGCGCCATCATAATAACGTGTACATAAAGATTTTCCAAGGACACTTTAAGAGCGAACTCGATTTGTATGCCCAATAAAATCTCTTTCTAATCAATTCTCTTTCGAATCAAACAACGTAAATGTTAAGCTTTATACTTCGAACACAAGAAGAAGCATTACTTTTTACTATTTTTTAACAGCACCAAATAAATTCAAATGTTTAATTTTGCGACGCTATAACGGAACTCTAAAAACGCGTCGTGATAAATTAACCGTCGGCATTGGAGCGTCGAAGGGTGTTTCCTCAAACCCGTGTCCCTGCTTATCTTTCACGAGGCTGACATAGTTTGTTGAGTCTACGTGGATAAATATTCGTGACTTTATTGATAGACTGATTTCGTGGCGTAGTGAATAGATCTGCTGTGCTTAAGGTTCGAAATATTTTTTGAATTTATAATTTCTGATATCCAGTCAAATCCGGTTAGACCAGAAAAGCCGACCCAAGTGACTTGGGAATAATAAAGGCTAAGAGAGAAGAAGTGTCTGATTACAAAGATGCCTACCCGCTGCCGCTGTGCTGACTGTTTCGGTTCTACTTCACTGTTTGTGTGATCCTCACAAATCATTCCGAATTGGGTGATCTTAATCTCCGTTAATTACATGTTTGTAAAGTCGTCGAGGTACAGGGCCCGATGCCTAATACGAGCGCTGTCTTTTCTAAAATCACAAAAGATTAGCCAAAATTTTTCCTTTAAAAGATATAGCATTACTGTTCATCTTCGTTGTAGGTGAATTTACAATACTAAAACCAGGGATTACAATATGACACAGAAAACTGCATTGAAGCAAAGATTTTAAAGCGTCTGGCGCTGTGACTAGAGGAGGTAGTGATATTTCTTTAGCTAGTAGCACAGATATTCCTTATGTGGGCAACATCTTCAAGTGTCCCTAGACTACAATAATCATTTAGTTTCAGGTTAAACCTTAGAAGTATAAAGAACAATAAATGCATTTAAAAGGATCTAGATTCTATTCAGTGGGATCTAAAACTAGAGCGAAATGCGTGTGTACTAATCCAATACCTCTTCGGGGATATAAGTATAAAACTATCCGTATTTTTATTATATTTTGAATCAAATCAGGCGTTACTTGGCGGCAATCCATTCTAATAAAGTTTATTCAATGCCAAACTGTCCTGAGGATGCCTTGCGCTGAAGCAAAACACGTATCGACGCAAACTTTGTGTTCAAAGCAGAATACTGCAAATTGCAGTACGCCCGGATCCCACGACGAGGGTTCACCTTATCATAGGAGTTCGGTATTGTCAACCTCTTTCTCTTGCAATACGTGGGGTAATCCGAGGGTGAGTGGTGGATACCTCTCTACTCAATTATTTAATTGTTATTATATTGATAAACACACTAGCAGTTTAGTAATCTGATGCATGTATGTCTTCAGATTCAAAGAATTGGTGAAGTCAGTTCTTAAATCAGTTTAGTGATGATGCGTTTATAGCCCTTTGAGGGACTCTGTCTAATTTAAACACAAAGCAATTTATTTTTGTATAAATATTTTAATATTTCGAGTTAATACTGTGTATTCAAAACTCAGCTGTCTTTTATAGTTTTAACAAATTTGAAAACAATGAGGCACAGAACCCATTTATACTACCACAAATTTGTAAAGCAAATATATTATACTTTGCATTGTGTAAAAAGCGGACTTTGATGTAATCTAGGAAATTCTACGTTCCCTCGTTTAAAAAGTAGGCTTCAAAATAAACAAAAAGCCTGCTACATTATCTATGCAACTAACTTGCACGATAAATGAAAACCAGCTTAGGATATGTGCCAAGAACTGTGGAAGTCAAGGTAAAATCTAGTTTCGCTTGACTTAGCCTCAGTTTGGTTTTGGCAGTAGAAATAAGAGTAGAGCAAATAAATTGACTTTTTCAAGGAGATGTCTAACTTCATTTTAATAATATATATGTTAAAGGAACTTAGTTTGTTATTTATTTTATGATGCAGTAGTAGTGAATCCGTCTGCTGTACATTTTGGAGTCGAGATCTTTTTCTAGTTAAGGTGCTAGTGGAATTTTATGTTACATTAATTTCTTGCTAGTAGAGGCGTGCCCAGGTGCTTGTAATAAACTGTTCCTCTACTGGACATATTCTTATTCGTCTACCACGCTGGCCCAGTGCGGTTTTGCAGACTTCACATATCTTTGAGAGCATTATGAAGTACTTACTCTCAGACAAGCGATAATTATATTGAATACACACATAACTTCAAAAAGTCAGAGGTGCGCGCCTAAGGATTGAACTCGAGACCTCTGCGTAGCTTTTTTTATGGTATATCAAAAGGGCAGTCGTATCGTCTGATGGTAAGCGATTACTGCCGTTCATGGATACCCACAACACCAGAGTCACAAATGCTTTGCCAGCCTTTTAAATTTGCTCCCTATCCTCTCCCAGAAGGGCCTACGGCCAACATATTTAATATCCTTCAAAAATTTCCTTCAAAGGTCTTTATTTTTGTTCCATTATCAAACATAATGACGGCTGCCTACCAGTTCCGTAGTCGGGGAAAAATCGAACAATTCAATCGTGTGTTCGTACAAAGATTTATATCAAACATAATTGGTTTCGTATCGGTCCGAGTAGCTATTTAGGTAATGGACGAAGGCCTTGTGATCTCAACAGCATTACGCTCTTGATTCTGCCATTTGTCGAGCAACTCGAGCCAAATGTGTTTCCCTTACAAAGTGATTCGGATAAAGTACGTATTGAGTATCAGAGCTCGTTTGTGGTCGCCATTTTTGGGTTTGGATTCAGTTTTAAAAATAAACTGCTAGATGGTTATATTGCAGCAAAATCGGTATAATTATAACAGAGTAGATTAATTGCCCTCGGCTTTGCTCGTGTTCGCATTTATAATATTATCGTCGGCTTCGATGGCGTAGTGATTAGTCTAACCAACTGCCACGCCTAAGGTCGCGGGTTCGATTCCCGCACAAGTCAAACTAGTACAAGCTCTGCTTAGTATGGGCTAGACGGTGTTGTAAAAAAAAAACTTCATCCTAGCTATACTGTCACTGTCACTGTAACTAAAAACAAATTTAAGTATTTATATATAACAAATATCAGTCTGAGCGTGGTGAACCTTACACATAATCAACTTGTATGTAACGCCTCTTCGGCGCCCACCGACAAGAGTCTATAGGATATAAAAATTACAAGGTAAACAATAAATGGTTTAAATTAAAATTAGGTTAAGCTCTAATAGTTATATAAAAATGTTAAGAAGCTCAAATTTCTAGTAATCGTTTTATAGTACAAAATATCTCGTATGACTTTACTAAATTAAAATATAACACGAGCCATGTGCATATTGCCAAGAGTTCCATATAAAATCCTTTTAAGTAAGTTGCATACAATTTTTAAAAAGCTTCAGAATTAGTGATGCATATCAAACTTTTCTCGTTAGCTCGAACTAAGTTGAACATGCTCAAAGTACCGCTCTAGTTCGTTGGATTCAAACTCCCGACCTTTTTGATGTAAATGTAAATTGATAGTGGAGTTATTGAACCTTTACGTACTTCCTTCATTTTGTCAAATTTGATAAAGGCGGCGATTCTTTAATTAAAATGTTGAGTATCAGAACCCGTTAAGTAAAAAACATAGTGGGTTTTAATTCTCTGCCGGTTATTTTATTCTTAATTTATAATATAATATTGTCTTCTATTTACGCGAATATTTTTCATTGAAATTAAACTACTGTATACGGATTTTATCGCGTTGTTTATTTGACACTTAATTATATAATTTTGAAAATTGTTACACTACTACTACTATTAAACTTTACTAATTTTTAAGCTAATTCAATTATTATTAAAACTATTTAGATTTAATTTAATTTTACACTTTCCCCGACGTTTCGGTTGCTTTTCAGCAGCCATGGTCACGGGGAGACTAAGATGGTAGTTGTCTCAATGTTCCAGTGTAGTTATTTCAAAGTACCCGAACATAATTTAATCATTGGTGTTTTTATTTACGCAGAATGAGCTCAAAGTATTTTTTTTTTTTTTTCGGGATTACAAACAGTAGCATAATCTTAAGACTAACAATTGTTTATACAGAAAAATGTACTTATTACACTACCAACATCGTTATCCACCTATTACTAATAAGAAGTAACTGCTACATGCGATAAGAGATAAAAAGTAAACATAAATGTAAACATGACTAAAACATATATGTATATGTAATATTATATATATATATATATATATACATATATATATATATATAATATATACTTCTAGTATCATGAAGTCTAGCTGTGGTTTGCTTCTTCTTGGGTTTGACTATTTGTATTACTGGATCCCAAGCTGGTGGTACATTCCAACC
This sequence comes from Catocala fraxini, assembly GCA_930367265.1. Classification (NCBI taxonomy): domain Eukaryota; kingdom Metazoa; phylum Arthropoda; class Insecta; order Lepidoptera; family Erebidae; genus Catocala; species Catocala fraxini. The sequence continues at coordinate 27,486,389 of OV884028.1, read as the reverse complement.
ATCTTCTCTATTAAAATTAGGATGTTTTTTGATTTCAATAGCCTCGCGAAGCATCCTTGGTAGGAATCGGTGTACTTTAGCGAGAATCTGTGGTTTTTCAAATCTCAGGTAGTGGTTGGTCCCCTGTTGCACATGTTCACACACACACACACACACACACACACACACACACACAAAGTGTGAAATTAAATTAAATCTAAATAGTTTTAATAATAATTTAAGTAGCTTAAAAATTAGTAAAGTTTAATAGTAGTAGTAGTGTAACAATTTTCATAATTATGTAATAAAGTGTCAAATAAACAACGCGATAAAATCCGTATATAGTAGTTTAATTTCAACGTAATTTATAAGAAAAAATACTTAAAAAAATATAATATATAGCGTATCTTATCTGGTGATAATACAGCTTTCTAATGGTGAAAGACTTTTTAAAATCGGTTAAGTTATATTTGAGTTAAATCGTTAGAAACAAACATACAAACAAACAAAAAATCAAAACTTTCTTCATTATAATATTAGTATAGATTAAAATTCAAATATAGGTAACCTTAGTACATTCATTTCTGATGTATAGTTGTAGTTATAGAAAGGTATCAGATAACAGTCTGATACGTTATATTATATAATTTTAGTAATACTTTATGATATTTGTCTGGTACACTGGTATTCTGGGTGTCATTTTTGTCCGTGAATTATACGTTTGTGGGGGATGTTTGAGGGGATTTTACAAACGACCTAAGCGTCGTCATAACTCCTGCAGAGAATATCTTCAAAAATACCAAAATAAGACATTTGTTATGTTATACTGTTATTACATCTTGATGTCGTCAACAAAAGTATTCACACAGACAGATATATAAAGAAAAACAATACCGTTAGTTACAAAACAGTAATCCTAAAAAAGACATCTACTATGTACCTAGATTACAATTACAATGTAATGCTTATACAGGATTTTCAATTTAAAACCATCAGCATCAATATGGTGAATGAAATATGAATATATAATCACTGTAATAGGATTAAATGTATTTATAGTTTAAGAGTATTACGGAAAATATTGGCGCGACCACAATACTGTGTGGTGGAGCACGAATGTTTTAACCAGCACCGAGATACCATGCATTTACGACCACACTTGCGTTTAGTTGCTTGTTTTTAATTGATAATCGCATGCAATGTACATGCAGTGGTTGAAAATGAAAAACAAAAGGAATTAAGAACTATAAAAAAAAATAGAGATGGCTTGAAGAGACAGTTGAATTGCCATGCAGAGTTCTAGGACAAGCACCTCTGACATTTTTAAAATTATAATGATCTTCTTCCTTAGCCTTTATTATTCCCAAGTCACTTGGGGTCGGCTTTTCTAGTCTAACCGGAATTGACTGGATATCAGTTTTTACACAGAGCGGCTGCCACCTGACCTCCGCAACCCGAAAGCTAACGATACCCTAAGGCTAGACCAGTGTCAGGATATTAGAGGGTACTGACTTTCCCAATAACGACTGCCATAGATGTTCATGGCAGCCGGGACCAACGGCTTAACGTGCTCTCCGAGACACGGAGCAGGCGATAACTGTCAATCAATACGCACATAATTTCGAAAAGCCATATAACTTCCGAAAGTCAGAGGTGCGCGACGTGGGTTCGAACCCGAGACCCTCTGCATTAGTCTGTTGGTCTCTCCACTGAGCTATTCTAAATAATATTATAAATGAGAATGAGAGCTTGTTTGTTAGTTACGCTTTCAAGCGTTAACTACTTGCGTTACAGGTTTATAAACATACTAGTAGTTTTCCCGCGGTTTCACCCGCGTAAGTCCCGTTCCCGTGTGAATATTGGGTTTAGCCCCTTTCTCCCCCTTCAGGGTGGAATTTCCAAAAATCCTCTCTTAGTGCTCCCTTACACTCTCCAAGGAACATACATGCCAAATTTCAGCTTCTTGCGTTCAGTAGTTTCGACTGTGCGTTGTCTGTCAGTCACTCAGTAACGGAAGAGTTTTATATATATAGATTATTATATCTAAATAAATTCAAAACCGAGTAATATAATTATGAGGATAACTTAATAGCTAACAACAAATACCAAGCTGTAACGCTAATCATATTATCAGCCATCTGGCTACACCGGCAATATCCAATCAAGTTCCTTATAATTTTTCCCCAGTTTCAATTAAGTGAACGAGTAATAAAATATCTTGAGTTGTAATGTGTCAGGTATCCGAGAAACGTATGGAATATTAATAACATGTTTGGTAATAAACATCGTAACGTTATTTTGCAGAGGTATTCTTTTTTAATATAGAAGAATTGTAACAGTTATAAGACAGAAATAATAATAATACATGACGTAGAGGAACAATAAATTTGTACGAGTATTGTCGTTCATTACAATTATTTATTAGTAGTAGTTTTATTAGTATTAAATTTTATTATATATAGTCTCCCCGTGACCATGGCTGCTGAAAAGCAACCAAAACGTCGGGGAAAGTGTAAAATTAAATTAAATCTAAATAGTTTTAATAATAATTTAATTAGCTTAAAAATTTGTAAAGTTTAATAGTAGTAGTAGTGTAACAATTTTCAAAATTATGTAATTAAGTGTCAAATAAACAACGCGATAAAATCCGTATATAGTAGTTTAATTTCAATGAATAATATTCGCGTAAATAGAAGACAATATTATGTATAGTATTCACTCAAGCAGGGCCCGAATGATGCCTTGCCACCTTTTGTCAAAATAATCTGGTGCCATTCTACCGACTTTTCAAGAAAATAGACAAGTGGCTGTAACGAAAGTACAGTTAATCCAGACCATCGCAGCTTAATAAATTGAATTTGTGATGAAGAAGTAAGAACCCAATCTATTACCCGCAAGCATATAAGCTTAACTGGAGCGGTTAACTAGAACACTAGTAATTATTTGTAAGCCAAATTGAAAATTATCTTAGAAAAAGTATGCTTGCATGCAAAATTTCATCATAATTTGTTTTTCAGTTGGGGCTTAATTGAATAACATACTTGAAAAATACGAATCTTATACACTGATGTTATGCACGTTCACTGTACATAGTACCCGATATTAAAAACCGAATATAGGTATGTTTCATTACCTGTATTTTTAAATATATGCGCATGTATATGCATACTTCTTCAAGTTACATAACATAGAGGAACAGTACCTTTATGTTACGTCATGCCAAAGAACAAGATGCATCGCATGCATTCCTCAAATAAAAGCTCGTAGCCTTGCAATCCACTGCAAGCTACAAATTAATATAATTTAAAGTGGAGCGGGCGTCTTAAGTTAATTACTTTAATTGGAAGCAAGGTTGGTACTTTAATTACCATTTCTGTTCAACTTTATGCGACAATAAAGCTCATAATTGCCTATGTCACTTAATTGGGTAAAAAGAGTGGTTAAAATTATGTTTACCTGCGTTTTGTCAAGACAAGGTATCGTTAAATACACAAATACAGAGTATTCGAAGGTGCAAAACAGATTTTCTTTCACCAACAATATTTTTTTAGTCCCATGTAGTAAGAAGAAGATGAGAAGAAATGGATCTGGTAGACCACAAAGGGTGAGGCCCTTTGTGGTCAACCAGGTCCAGTTGTCGGCCTCGATGGCGTAGTGGTTAATGTAACCGACTGCCACGCCTGAGGTCGCGGGTTCGATTCCCGCACAAGTCAAACATTTGTGTGTATGAACATGGATGTTTGACTTGGTCTGGGTGTTTCTATGTATAATATGTATGTATTCACAAAATAAAATAGTATATAATTATGTATGTTTATCCATTATCTAGTACCCATAGTACAAGCTCTGCTTAGTTTGGGCTAGATGGTGTTGTGTATATGTGTAGAATATTATTATTATTATTTCTAACCCTCGTGAATTTCCGAACCTTAAAAACAGCCGACGAACAGTGCATGCATTTATGTTATGTATTGTAATACTAGCGAAGGGCGGGGTCCACTAACACAAGTAGACTTCGAACACTAAACTAATTAATGCATTTGAGACACAATAAAAATATTATTATCGTACTTCTGCTAAAGTCATTGTGGAAATACAGATGTGATTCTATATTTTCTTCGATATGTATTTATCTGAACTAGAACTTATCAGATACGTATTATTTCTGCCCAAATCCCTACAGTACTATATATACGTTACGTAATAGAATTTTGATTAATTAAATTTCCCTATACCACGTTAGATTATCAACACTGACCGTAAAACAGATTAAAAAGAAGCCCTTTCAGCCGGGATACGAGTAGTTCCGCAAAACTATGTGGAAAATTACATGAAACAATTTTAATCATCGAAAAAATTGAAAGTTTCGGCATCTGACGGACAGAAAATTAAAACAATTCGCAGTATTGAAATAAGCTATCCATCACATTTTTTTATTTCGTACTTATTCAATTTTTTTATTCGTTCATCGGCCTTCGAACGTCGATTGCGGAACATGATGCAAATAGGTAATTATGTCTTGGTATGGTTAAGCTGTCTGGTTAAAAAGATAATTCTCGCACTAGGAAGTGTTTTTGTATTGTGTAAATCTTTGAAACTTACGGACATATAAATCACCAAGACCCGGAACATAAATTGTAGTGCACAAAAATGTTTGTTGTCTATCCAGAGGCGTAATGATAGTAAATGTGACTGCTGTGCACGAGGTCTCAGGTTTTATCCTAGGTTGAACCAATGGTTTTTTTGTCTAGAAATTTTCAGTAGAAACACGGAGCATGAAAGCTGGCGGTGCGACGTGGAAGCTCGAAAAGCTGTTAGTATTAAATCTGAACTCTCTGCAATCGTATCTAAATACCGTCTCATCAGCTATGAAAGTAAAAAGAATAGGGTACACTTGTCTACTGCAATATCTCGGTGTCCAAAATTTGGTCTAAAAACATAATTTTCTTGCAGGTTTATAAGCCATAAGCCATTTACCTGAACCCTTCAACTAACGTAACTGAAAATTCACTAAACTTACTAACTTATAAGCAGTGACGTTCATATGTGTTATTTTATGATATAACTCATTTTTGACTTTGACTAATTAGTGCCATCAAATCTTGTGAAAATAACTCAATATAGACGCAACCTGATGGTAATCAAAATCAAACCCTCACAATTACACGCTTGCCACAATGCTTCACAACTGGACAGCCAGTCATAAAACCCTAAATCGCATAAGATAAAGTTACCCTAATTATTTATTTCCTCCAATTTTACGTCCTGGCGTTAAAGCTTGACTCCTGAAGGCTTTTAAGGAGTTAATGGTGAACCAGCCCACAGGCAATAAGGCGGAAGGGAGCTTAATTAAGTCAATCACGTGAATGAGGGTGAACAATGTACCACAGATTGATCTTAGGGAGGCATTGAGGAGATAATAGGATGTTTATAAGGACGTTTTGTTGATTTATTAATACTACTGACTGCCTCAGTAGTCTCGTGGCAAAAGTATGTCTATGATCTTGCGGTCCTAGGTTGGATATTCGGATCAAGTAAAAACTTTCGAGTATTTTTGTGCGAATGATCCTTGCCGGGATATACATAATGTACATACATGATATAGTCTTACGGTTATATCTTTGAAAGTGTAGAAAGAGGTGTGTCACACCCATATTTCACCTGCTATGGTTTCAAATCCCACGTAATGGGAAGCGAGTCCATTTTCGTCTACCGTACTCCATATACCGTGCTGATAACTGAGAATTTTTAAACAGGTAATCCTGAAATCTGTTTTCTTACCAACGACCTTTTGAACGCAAATTCAATGCCATATCCATTTTGATACCGGTTTAATTGTGTATTAATAATGTTAAAACTTATCATACCATTTTTAATCATAAAAACGCTTATGCAAGCACCCAAACGCATCGAAAACTCAATACAAAAGTTGATTACTCCCCGTTATAAATAGTTATCGAGTTAGGCTTGACATACTGCAAATCTAAACTAGGATTCAATTTGCATTTTAAAAACCAAACTAGAGAACGATGACAGTATGAGTTGGCGTCCGGAACACCAGTATAAACTGATCCTTCAAACAGCGATTTCCTGTCCCGGTGAGTTCAGCGTTTCCAACAAAAGCAGTGGGTGAGGAAGCTCAGGCTATCCTGGTTAATGTTTAGGCACTTTTTACGGACGTTTATCTAGATATACCCAGAATAAAGGTCACAGAGACGATTGAATAAAAAAAATGTTTGGAATGGAATCCATATTGAAAGGCAGTATATAGGCTTTTGATATTCTGAATACATCAAAAAGACAAAAATAAAATGGTGTGTGTGATATTGACATGATTTTTTACGTTTAGTTTGGTTATTGTTCTTTATTTGTGGGCACCCACCATTTTGCTATGTTATGACTTCAAATGGTTGTATTCTGTAGAGTTCTTACTTCTTAGGTATCTGTTAAATGTTTAATATGTTTAGGTGACGCAGCATAAGTAATTCCAACTTCTGCACATGAGGTCTCGAATTTAATTCCTGAGCTGACTCAGGAATTAAATTTCTGAGCTGATTAAGGAATTAAATTCGATAAACTTATAATTCGAATATACTATTTTTTAGGTTACAAGTATCATGTTTTTCTTTCAAGAGATGCTCTGTAGTAGCACGAGGTTGGAACTGTGCCTCGTAGAATCCGATAAGACCCTATTACGTAAAGCCTAAAAACATAGCTGGCTAAATGTGTCCCTAATACACCCCTTTCTAATCCTTCAGACATATAAGCGGGCCACTATATAAATATAATTAATGCACAAGCTCCTACTAAAACTAAATTTAAAATTCAAAACTGCAGTCAACCTCGTCTTGCATCTACATTTCGACAAACACACATGTAATTTTGTCGACCTAAATAAAATCAGTATAAAAATACACCGAAATTTTCAACTGAAGCTGCTCAACCACCGAAACAGTTCTCATCTCGAACTCACTAACGTGTATAAATAAGTCTCTCAGTCCCCAATTTATTTTGCGTCAAAACCTTCCGTATAAAATATTCCACTTGATGTTTGAAGAGTTTGGACCACTACACGTAGGATTAGGTTATACACTATTGGCTTTAGAACTGCCGTTTTGGTGCCGCTATTTTGTTAGGAAGGCTTATGTGGTGTTGCGGTTATTATGCATTTACGATAGATGATCTAATTTTGTAAAGCTTAATTCAATTAAAGCAGCTTCGATTAAATTAACTACAGGTAGCGCTTCGGAATGATGTCTACGCGGATTGCGTATTGGTTTAGGTGGTCGTGTTGCCATTGACAATGTGCCAAGTGTTGATAGTTCGATTCCCACATGGGACAAAAAATTGTGTTGTTCCGAGTCTGGGTGTTCTTTGTGTCTTTTGTTTAAACGTTTGTAAATTAATTCTAGTGCGGGAGTTATCTTTTTAAAACTAAATCGTCCTGGCAATCAAAGATTTAAATCATAGATGCGCTATTATACGTTTAAATAGTAATAGCCTTTCTGGATAATAATAATAATGCAATAATAATATTCTATCACATACACATAACACCATCTAGCCCAAACTAAGCAGAGCTTGTACTATGGGTACTAAACAAGGGACAAACATACATATATACTTTCATTTTGTAAAGGCATACATATTATACATACAAACACCCTGACCAAGACAAACATCCATGTTCATGCACACAAATGTTTGACTTGCGCGGGAATCAAACCCGCGACCTTAGGTGTGGCAGTCGGTTACACTAACGACTACACCATCGAGTCGTCATGTTCATCAACATAGCCAAAAGACGTCCACTGCGGGACATAGACCTGAATCTTAAGTTGTGAATAATTATAATTGAACAGTTAAATTAACTAGTTAAAATTGGACGTATTTAATTGAATAAGCAATATAATATGTTTTAAATTGATTGAATGGAACAGTCGCAAGAGGAAGACCTAGGCGAACGTTTCTTGATCAGATCGGAGGCGTTCTGGACAAAGGCCAGGTTAAGAGCACCTTGAACCGACGGGCGTGTATGAGGAATGTGATGAAAGTGAATGAAGCCAGAGAAGTGTGTCAGGATCGTAGCAAATGGAAATCCGTAGTCTCTGCCTACCCCTCTGGGAAACAGGCGTGAATCTATGTATGTATGTATATATGTGAATGTTTTACCTATAGTGACATAGTAACAATTAAAATACCCTATTTTTAGTTTGTCTATATTTTGTATCATGACAAGTAGAACAAACTATAATACTTAAAACTTACAGAGAATTTAATTACATTGTGGACATCTTCAATAATACCTACGAATATAAATGTCAACCGTTGATAAATGTTTCATCAATTTTATACTAGACCCGATGTCTTTTACGTTCTTGTTTGCCAGTATTTTGCTTTTGGATTGTCCAGACCGGATCAATTGAAAAAGGGATTTTTGGTGAAAAATTCTTCATGACAATGTTCTTGTCTGTCGAGTTCTCTTGTTACTCGAGATCCTTTGTTGTAAATGGTTGCCTTGGTCAATGATTTGTTGCTGTAAGCATCGCGAGGTCCCAGATTCGATACATAAAGGGAATTATTTGTGATATTCTTTTAGGTAATGCCTTGTACATATATCTTGTAATATAAGATGTTTTCTTATTTGTTGTAAATTGATACTTCGCTCCCACGGTATGCATATGCGTTTACGACTGATTGGACGACCACGATTTCGATGGACATGCCGAAAAAAAATTGTTTTATTCTAGAAAATTGGAAGTTACTGCACAAAGACTGGAAAGGAGCCCGGATCTAACTTTCACCCTATTATAGTTAATGGTCACTAAAACATAACTTGTGATAATGTACCTGCGATATATACACCAACGAGCCGCAAAACACCTTGAATACAGCAAAAATACTATAGAGGTTATAAAACTCTATACTCGAAGGATAGGCAGAAGTGCATTACCCCGACATTTTGCCAGTTATAATTTTAAGTCTTAAATAGCAGCGATAGCCTAGTGGGAAACCGTTAGACTGCCACGCAGAGGTCTCGAATTCGATCCCAAGGCGCGCATCTCTGACTTTTCGAAGTTATATGCGTATTAAATAGTTAATTATCGCTTGCTTTAACGGTGAAGGAAAACATCGTGAGGAAACCTGCATGTCTGAGAGTTCTCCATAATGTTCTCGAAGGTATGTGAAGTTTGCCAACCCGCACTGGGACAGCGTGGTGGATTATGGCCTAACCCTTCTCACAGTGAGAAGAGGTCCGTGCCTAGCAGTGGGACAGTTTAATACAGGGCTAATATTATATTATATTATATAGCAGCGAGACTATAGCCGTCGTCTGTGCAATGTTCCGTGCTAAAAACCCAATAAAAATAGTCTCCATAAAGTTATTTTACTTACTTACTTACTTCGCTGGCTCAGTGATCCGAAGTGGATCTTGGCCTCCGACATTAAAGTGCGCCATTCTTTCCTATTTTGTGCCAAGTCAGACCAATCGAGCATATTCATCTCTTTCAGGTCTTTAGCTAGTTCGTCTTTCCAGCAGTACCTTGGGCGACCCACCGGACGACGCTCGGTGGGTCGCCCAAGATATGCTCTTTTGGCTGCTCAATCCTCTCTCATTCGTTCCACATGGCCGAGCCAGCGAAGACGGGTATCTTTTATTTCTCCGATGACATTCGGCTCTGACACTAGATCTTCAAATGATATCCTAACTAATACAAATGTGAGTTAGTTTGTTTATTAAGAGCAGCGATAGCTCAGTGGGGAGACCAACATACTGCAATGCAGAGGGTCTCGGGTTCGAACCCACGTCGCGCACCTCTGACTTTCGGAAGTTATATGACTTTTCGAAATTATGTGCGTATTGATTGACAATTATCGCCTGATACGTGCCTCGGAGAGCTCGTTAAGCCGTCGGTCCCAGCTGCCATGAACATCTATGGCAGTCGTTATTGGGAGAGTATCGACACAAAAGATCCTACTAGGTCGAAGTGTCGCCGGTCTGCACTGACTGGCCCCCACATAAGATAAGATAGTTTGTTTATTTGTTTGTTTGTAACACTTTCACGCCTTAACTGCTAGACCGATCGTCATGAAATTTTGCATTCATTTTATTAGGGGTACAAAAAAGGACGTAGGGTTTCATCCAGAAAAAGTACTGTTACTAATCTAACCTATTATAACCTACATTCACGCAAGCGAAGCCGCGGGCAATATCTAGTATATAATAAAGTTAAGTAAAGGATAAGTTTACAGCTACCTACTAAACACTTTGTGAGGCTGCTGCTGAAAATTATCTAACAGAAAAACCCGAATCTCACTCTACCCAGCCCGGGAATCAAACCTGAGACCTCATACACAGCAGTCGCATTCACTACCGCATAGTACGAATCTCTATATCGTCATATGTATATTCTATGCAACCGCTTCGCTATCGAGGCAGCCCTACAAATGCATATAATATTAAACGACAGCTTTCACTTGTAAGCTTTTCGCTATTTCCACCTATTGTTTTATTAAATGATTATAATTCTCTTCTTTAAAATTTACTTCTATTTTGAAACTACAGCGGAGCAAAACAATGCTTTATTTTTAGCCTGTTTATTTTTAAAAGAGAACGTTTGCAGTAAGGATTAATCTCTGCACCGCGAGAGATTTTGCATAAGGGAGTATAATCCTTTTATAATTTTAACAAGGTAGGTAAGTACAGTGTGACTGGTTAAATATTGTACATACTTGAGTACATGACAATTTACGGTTAGACAAAATGTATAAAAAAAATAAAAATGACCTGTGTAACCTGCATAGAAAACCTTTATGAAAATTTGTATGAAATATCCATAAAATGTGGATACTGCGCGCGTCGCACACAGCTGTCGGAGGCTAATGACCTTTGATAAGAAAAGGACGGGCGGGGGTGCAAATTTGGGAGAGTGCAGGGTGCGGTAGCAGGGGGCGGGGCGGAGATTTTGCTTAGCTTTTGTATATGCGCAAGAGTGTCCGCACATTAAGTTTTTATTGGATAACCAGGTCAAATTTTAAGTACTTATTTCTTTTCTTACATTTGGTTCCAGAATCGAATACTGAATCCTTCAATATGTCCAGTTTTTTTACCAATCAGACTGTATATTTTACTGCAGTAAATTGTTGTCATATTTTAGGGTCGTAAGATTTTAGGTGATATCGTGAACTATAATATGCCTCGGAGAGCACGTTAAGCCGTCGGTCCCGGCTGCCATGAACATCTATGGCAGTCGTTATTGGGAAAGTCAGTACCTTCTCATATCCTGACACTGGTCTAGCCTTAGGGTATCGTTAGCCTTCGGGTTGCGGAGGTCAGGTGGCAGCCGCTTTGTGTAAAAACTGATATCCAGTCAAATCCGGTTAGACCAGAAAAGCCGACCCCAAGTGACTTGGGAATAATTAACGCTAAGGGAGAAGGAATAAAATCTTTTATTGAAGTTCATCCAAACTTTTGAAGATGGATAGAAGCATTATTGAATGCACAGAGGGCTTAGTGGTTTAAGTGGCCACCTCGCCTCTGCCGCCGCGCCAAGTGTTCGAACCCCACACGGGACAAACATTTGTGTGATCCACAACTATTTGTGCCGAGTGTGGGTGTTCTTTGTATTCATTGTTTGAATATTTAATAATTTCCCCGCGACACTAGAAAGATTCCTAGTGCAGGAGCTGTCTATAAAAAAATAGGTAGTGTATTTATTACCGAAATATTGCCTTTAAAGGTGCACAATGCTGAACATTTTATAAAGTTTATAGATAAATATTAGTAAAAACAACTAAAAGGCTTAATTTGTTTAAATTCGGCTTTTTTAGGCGGGTTTCAGACATGCTATCAGCAACTTCAAGTTATAAGCAGTTACTACATAGTTGATCCCTCGGTATAAGCTCGAATTTCGAATCGGATACATTGTTTTTGGATTGTCAAGCAATTATCGATAGCAATACAAAGTGTGGAACATCTCGAAACTATATAGAACGACAACAAACTCGACTCCTATCACGTGGCTTTTAAACATAGTTAAAAAAATGTGGGTATAATTCACCTTTACCTACCCTATATATACAACCGCAACTCTATGCTTACTAATATTATATATGCGAATATGAGCTTGTTTATTTGTTTGTTACGCTTTCAAGCTTAAACTACTTCAACGATCATAATGAAATTTTGCATTAACGTTGCCAGAGGTACAGAAAAGGACATAAGGTATTTTATCCAGAAAAAGTAAAGAACAACATCTACGTTCACGGGAGCAAAGCCACGGAAACAATCTAGTATTATATAGTAACACTAAACTCTTACTAAGTATAAACGCACGAAATTCACTAACTTACTCTCTCGAACTAAACAGAACTGCGTTACCAATAAAATCGACACCACTCGCTCAGTTCACTCACAAATATATATTAAAAGTGTTAATATAAAAACGAACCTTATCGCCACGAAACAGCCGTTCAAGGCAGGGTCAGCCGTATAAATATGGATTAACCAGGGGAAATATGAAGAGAATACAGGAGAATAAAACCTCTGGCAGCCCTTCAGTACTGTGGGTAATGCGTCAGCTGGAGGGTATAAACGTGGCATACTCGTAGCTAACATATACAATCAGTATATTATTATTTAATAGAAAGCAGAGAGCTTTATCATATAGAGGCCCCATGTGCAATTAAAACGACAGATTAATTCGAATGCTGTATGATCGGGATCATTCGAATATTAATAAAGTTGTCATGAATTATAATTCGAATCGTAACATCGAATATTCGAAACTTGATTTCATTATCATACCTAGGCGGTGAAAAGCAATGATGACCTTTTGTCTACGATTTTCTTCTAATCATAGCTTTGAATATTTCGATTTGCTTGGAGATTCGAATAATTTGAATTTTAATTAATTATCGCATTTCGCTAATTTGCTGTGCATAATACATATAAAGGTTTCATCATATTAACCGTTAATTCTGGGAATGCCAGACATAACTGTAAACCTATTGTATCCGGCAGCCGGCGTGCGACTTAATAGGTTAAAGGTAAACTCATGCACGCACAACTCCGCTAGGGTAGGTAGAAATATATTAATCCACATTTCGCCAGCAATATTTTAAATCTTTAGAAGGCGAGCATATTATTGTCTGCCGGCCTCCATTCTGCAGCTGGTAATTCCTCACCGGCAAACCCTATAACATATTAGCTAATCCGACTTACAAAAAAACGTTTTTACTGATCCGGGAATCGTACCCGAGACCATCTAATAAGGTGTAAGTTTATATCGAACTTATACCATGTTACCAACGAGACACATTACCAAACGTAGTACCACAAAAAATTACGGAACTGAAAAGTTCACTCACATTTTAGCCGACCCTGCAACCTAGTAGACTCTGTAGTATCGAAAATGAGAACCAATAATCACAATTCAAACCACAAAATCATCGGAGCAATATACTCCAACAACACACCTAAATCGCTTCAAAACAGTACTTCAACAATGCTACGAATGCGGCCGTTTAATAACAATAGATTGTGATATTATTATACATATATATACGTATTGTATCTGTAATCGGCTTAGAGCTGTTTAAATTACGTATTCACGTTTATTAATGCGATTAATTAATTAGTTTCATTGTGACAAAACGTATCGTCAATAAGCTATCTCGAATGAACGTAGGAATAATTTTATTGTTATTTCAAAGTGGCTTCATGTGGATTCAGGAAGGTAGTTTTTAGTTGCTTAAAATATAGGTGAGTTTCAATAATAATAATAATAATAATAAATCTTTATTTTCCAAAATGTGTTACAGCTATTCTATCTTAATGTAGCAAGACCTTTCATAATATTAGATTAAGATACTTATAAAGATAGAGTTAAACGATGGCGTCTGAGCTAGTGAGAACTGTGTTACAGACACCAGCTACTACACTCCCCTCCCCTACTACACTCATCAGTTCAAAATTTTTATATTGTTGTACAAATGATTACATAACTATTTTATGATGTACTTACATAAAAGATTGTTAAATTTAAATTGAATTAATAAGAAAAGAAAATTAAACTTAAATTTAATTAAACAAATTAAAACATGCAATAGTTCTAGTGTGTGTGCGTGTGTGTGTGTGCGTGTGTGTGTGTGTGTGTGTGTGTGTGTGTGTGTGTGTGTGTGTGTGTGTGTGTGTGTGTGTGTGTGTGTGTGTGTGTGTGTATGTGTGTGTGTATGTGTGTGTGTGTGTGTACGTGTGTGTGTGTGTGTGCGTGTGTGTATGTGGGTGGGTGTGTGTGTCTGTGTGTGGTGTGCAATGTATTATGTATGTAACAAGGTAGTCTAAAATTTTAAGTTCATAATATCACACCAGCTTTTTTTTTAGAGTAGAGTAGCATCAAATGATCTCCTGCGCTCAGGGCAGACCGAAGGGGAATAGAACGACACCTATGTTCCTTCTTTTGCTCTTTATATTAACTCTTCCAAGAAGCAAGTGTATGCATGATGCAGAAACTGATAAAGATTTCCGTCGTCATCAATTATTTGGTGACTATAAGAACGAGGAAAATGTCTAGAGAAGAACAACCCTCTTATAATGAAACCAGCGTAAATGTAATTGCTTAAATTACGTATATGTATGTATCTTATGTGGGGGCCAGTCAGTGCAGACCGGCGACACTTCGACCCAGTGGGATCTTTTGTGTCGACACTCTCCCAATAACGACTGCCATAGATGTTCATGGCAGCCAGGACCGACGGCTTAACGTGCTCTCCGAGGCACGGAGCAGACGATCATTGTCAATCAATACGCACATAATTTCGAAAAGTCATATAACTTCCGAAAGTCAGAGGTGCGCGACGTAGGTTCGAACGCGAGACCCTCTGGATTGCAGTCTGTTGGTCTGCCCACTGAGCTATCGCTGCTAAGTATATAGTCCATCCCTTTAAATTGTATTTAAAATTTCCAATTAAATTCTGTCTTTTCAATATCATGGAGTAAAAAAAGCCAGAAAAGCCGACCTCAAGTGACTTGGGAATAATAAAGGCTAAGAGAAAAGGAAGTCTTTATTGCTATTTCTTTCCAAATACATAATAACGTTGACCCCAATCTAGACTAGTCTGTGTCTTGGTAGCCAATATAAATAGGTCGCCCTAAAATTATTTAAGTAAACCGTAAACTTTAGCACGTAATAAAAAGTAAAAAGTAACAAACCTAAACAAAGCAATGAAGAAATGAAATAAAACAAAACAAGGTGGAACTTAAGACTGCGCCGAGCGTAAGACAGATAATGATAGAGCTCGTGCGGCGCATATTGAATTCGGCCCGCGGCCGCCATAGTATAATTGTATGGAGGATTTGAAGTGCTTTTTTGATAAATATGTATCTTTATTGTCAACCAATAATTTAAATATTTGGGACGGACAAATTGTAATATAACTATTTATGTTTCGTTTAAGCTGTAAAATAGGATAGATTTCTACTGTTATAATCTAAAAATCACGTAACCCGAGCTTACGTTGTTGCGTTTTTCAAATTTACGTAATTTTGTTGGCGAAAATATTAATTATTTTTAGTTTTTTACACGGAGTAATTGTAAACATATTCGTTGTTATGGTAAATGTATATTTTATATTTGTATTAAACAAAAAGTGTTGATTTTATTCACTTAACTGTGACCTGGCACATTTCGCTCGGTGCAGTCTTAACCAAATGATATCCATTAATATTATAAGGTGACGTTTAACGTAAGTACTAAACTCAAAATATTTGGACGCACCGCAGCACCGTCTCTACTGTAGAGCGCAACGCTCTTTCCGTTTGTATACCTACACCTCTTCTACAACACGAGCAAACGGAAATAATTTTCATCCTAACGAGGTGCAATCCAGTTTCTTCATTTGTCTACTAAAATATAACATGGAAGAACTAAGACTGTCACTTCAAACTCTCTGGGAGCGTTCCTTGTCGGAAAATGAATACTACACGGGAAATACATTATTTTGTGTTATTCTAAATCTCGGTTGCAATTTGTACGTACTCACTAACAAGGTGAAACTTTCAAAGTTGGATTTGTTAATGTTTTGGTGTGAAGGTAACAAAGTCAGTTTGTGTGCTGGTTATTATGTTTTCGGTGTAATTTGGGCTTTGGGTACGTTTTGGTAAAGTATTGTTTGTTTGTTTTTGGGAGTGCCTAATCTAATTTATTCATGGGTCTTTGTTTTTTTAACTGTTGTATCTTTTACTATGATAACTCGATAAGTTAAATAAAGATTTTTTGTAGAGATATTTTTGATAGTACTAAAATTAAATAATAAAAATAAATTTAATAAATAAAATATTTATTCACCAAATAAAGAAATACACCTTCTCAGATGTTAATTAATAATATTACTATAGAAAAGAATTTATTGTTTTGCCAAAGACTTCCTACACTAGGCTAGGCCTGTCCTGTAGGTAGTCTTTTTATTCACATTTACCATTCATTATTCTTGACTCGACGTAAATAAATATATCATATAACATGTTTACAATAATTAACAAGATTGTATTTAAAATTTATTGTAAATTATATAAAAAAAAATTAACAATTACTTAAATTACATATTTACAGTAATTAAAAATAAAAAATAAAAAAATTATATTATACATACCTACTAATTTGGCAAACAGAAATAAAATATGGAATTATTAATC
The DNA here is from genome assembly GCA_930367265.1 of Catocala fraxini. Taxonomy (NCBI): domain Eukaryota; kingdom Metazoa; phylum Arthropoda; class Insecta; order Lepidoptera; family Erebidae; genus Catocala; species Catocala fraxini. Next base: position 27,469,714 of record OV884028.1, on the reverse strand, counting down.
GCAAAAATGGAACTACGGAAACTACACAAGGTAGGCGGACCTTATTAAAAATAAACCGAGTCACTTTAGTAACGTATAATTATATAAATGGGTTTGAGATTTTATACTGATAGCAAGTAAATAAACTGTAAAACAGGAGATTTTCAAGCTATCTTGCCTTTTGTTAACAGTAAGGCACATTTTTGAGTAGTAAAACTGAGTAAATAGCTGTGGTGTCAATAATAAACTGTGGTTAATATGAAAGTACTGTTTCTAGTTTTATTTAGGTTTACTAACTAAAGTAGTCAACAATCTTACGTAGTTACCATGGCCAATAGACTCCTGCAATACTAGTGCATTGCTTGCGCGTCCTACGTTTCAGGAAAATCACTGTTGTATGCGCATTCTATTTATCGGAGGATTTGCTGTATTGTCAGCAGAGGAGAAAATACGTCAAACTAGCCCCTTTTCAGCATATCGTACTCATAACTACTCACTAATCACAACAGAACGTTTCTTTAGACGGACAGCTTCAATTTGTGTGAATGCTGGACTTTAAGCCGGTGTCCCGCCTGTGCCCTACCTGAATACGAATTCGGCGAATACTATGACTGCAGGTGCTAAAACACTTGTGGCCAAATCTGATACCACAATGGCCATAAAATTTCCCAACATTTATTAAAATTCTATTTATTGCAACTTCTTAACATATTTAGTCACAGCGACATATCGGCAGCCAGAAACAATAGGTTTTTAAATGATGTCTGGCATACTTACTATTTGTCGGCCTCGATGGTGTAGTGGTTAGTGTAACCGACTGCCACGCCTGAGTTCGCGGGTTCGATTCCCGCACAAGTCAAACATTTGTGTGCATGAATATGGATGTTTGTCTTGGTCTGGGTGTTTCTATGTATAATTTGTATGTATTTACAAAAAAAAGTATATATTATGTATGTTTATCCATTGTCTAGTACCCATAGTACAAGCTCTGCTTAGTTTGGGCTAGATGGTGTTGTGTGTATGTGGTAGAATATTATTATTATTATTATAATTGAAAGGGTTAAAGGATGTTCTAATAATATGTGCTATCTTCACCCAAACAACATACGATTTTTTAAAAACAACTCGTTACTATTAAATTTCAAAAACCGCAGACAATACATGGGTGATTTAAATACCCCTAGAAGTGCTTTACCTCTGAAGAATTTGACACTATTTTTAGGTACCCTATATATTAAAGTTTAGCCATAAAATTTATCTTGTCAAATAAATCAGACGTTACTTAACAAAATCCGTTTTACAAACTCTTCCCAACCATTTATTCATTTGGAACAATAGCTATCAAATTTGAAAGCAACTTTCCATCGCGGCTTTAATTCAACCACAATTATAAGGACCTGTCACACTAACCTAATTCCGTAGTTACTTGTACATTGTTGTGGAAGCTAAGCATCTAGTTTGTGAAGATAACTAGGACAACCACGACTATAGAAATACTAATTAGCCGTGGAGATGTGTTGGCAACTTAGTTTTGTGCAAAACGCGATTGTGTTAAAGGAATGGAGATACGGATGAATGGAAAATATAACTGTTTTTAGACGATAAGTTGAACATTCTGTTTACTATTAAGCAGAAGGTGTACCATGAAAATGTCTATTTGAAACTTCAAGGTGATTGACCATGTCATTCTTAGAAATAATAATAAAGTAATATCAGCCCTGTATTCAACTGGCCCACTGCTGGGCACGGACATCTCCTCAATGTGAGAAGGGTAACGGCATAGTCTACCACGCTGGCCCAGCGTCGGTTGGTGGACATCACAAATCTTTTTGAACATTATGGAGAACTCTCAGATATGCAGGTTTCCGCAAGATGTTTTTCTTCAGAGTTAAAGGCAGCAATAATTAACTATTTAAAACGCACATAGCTTCGAAAAGTCAGATATACGAGCTATACGATGAATCTTGACACCTCTGGGTGGCAGTCCATCGATCTTTCAATAGGTTTTGAGGTGCTTTACGGTAGGGCTTAGGACGATCACAACATTACTTCATATGTTTCGACACGAAACTTCGGCATATAGTTTCATGGTAGGCTTGTAGAATGATCAACTTATTTCATCTAAAAACTTATAATGCAACAGAAATATAAATTACAGTTATGTTTGATATAAACCTACTGCTTTAATTATACTGTCATATAACTTTCAGCTCATTGTGACGGATTTATATCTGTATACGGTTTCTCTTTGAGAATTTATATAATTCTAGAAATTGTTAGCAACTGACTGACTTTAGAACTGTATACAGTTTGCAGCAACAGACTTCTTTCTTATTGTGTCGAAAATACACATAGATGATTCGTTGATCCCGTGACTTAAGCTTAGGTGTTATTTTATTATAAACAGAAATAAGTACACTACATGTAATACACTACAGGAGGATAGCCGATTATTGCCTGTATATTGGATATATTTTCAGACTACATGCCCCTTCCATGAATTTTTAGATAGAAATGGCCAAAATCTCTTGGCTTAACCTTGAAATGATGAAAAAACCACGTTAATATAAACGCAATCTTACGCTGCGCTAAAATAGCAGTCTTCTAGTTAATAATATCTATGTATATTTGGGCGCCTATAGCAAATTGTAGTATCTATAAAGGCTCTGTTTATTTACTATATAGAATAATCGTGTCGTAATCCTATAATTAGGTAATAGTCATACATGTTAATCTGATATATGATCCACAGATTACAAGCAGCTAACATCTATTGATTAACATGTTGTAAAAAGGTCATATATTTTTGTTAAAGTCAGGTCTGTTAGAATAGATACATTACCGAGAACAATGCGTTATATGTAATGAAATTTCTTTACCTACCTTCACTGAATAAATTTAAAAAATCATCTATATCGGTCTATCCTGTTAAAAGTTATGCGTGGTTATATAACAAAAGATCGCAAAAAAAATGCGTCGCATAAAAAAACCCTTCATCCTTTTCTATCACTAAAAAAATGTATATGACATGTTGTATATAACAATTTTATGAGTCATTTATAACAAATAAATAATTGGCATCGATGTACCACTTATTTGACGAAGGTACAAATGCGCCGGCTCGCTCAGAGAAGTGTCACCCTCTTCCAGGAAACCAGCGTAGTATCTAAGATTGTGTCTCATACAGTGAGTTTCTGAAACCACAATACCTGCCGCCGTCATTTGATTCATGTCATTCTACTTTAGTTAATTTAAAAAATATAAGGTCTGCAAATATCTACTTCACTACATATTATAAAACAAAGGCCCCCCCTGCGCGTCTGTCTGTCTGTTCGCGATAAACTCAAAAACTACTTAACGGATTTTCATGCGGTTTTCACCAATAGACAAAGTGATTCATTAGAAAAGTTTAGGTGTTTAAATTGTTAAGGTTTTGTATTAGCCGTGCGTAGGATGGTATCTAGTACTACTATAATGTAGATTAAGTTATATCAATAATAATAAGCCTGAATTACATAATATTGTCTTCTTTATTTCTATTTTTTATTTTTATTTCAATGAATAAGCCTGAATTTCTTGAAAACCTTATAATAATTTTTTTGTAGTTATTAACTTACACACGTACGTTGTTAACAAACATTAATTATATATGTATACAGAAAATAAGGTACTTTACTTGCGCACGCAAAACAAAAACGTCCGTTTTCCATTGAATTTTTTGAATTAATCCTAACTAATATTATAAATGCAATTGTGAGTTAGTTAGTTTGTTACGCTTCCAAGCCTTAAGACTGCGCCGAGCGTAAGACAGATAATGACAGAGCTCGTGCGGCGCATATTCAATTCGGCGCGCGGCCGCCATAGTAAAATTGTATGGAAGATTTGAAGTGTTTTTTTGATAAATATGTATCTTTATTGTCAACCAATAAGTTAAATATTTGGGACGGACAAATTGTAATATAACTATTTATGTTTCGTTTAAGCTATAAAATAGGATAGATTTCTACTGTTATAATCTAAAAATCACGTAACACGAGCTTATGTTTTAGCATTTTTCGTGCAAATTTACGTAATTTTGTAGGTGCAAATATTAATTATTTTAAGTTTTTTACACGGAGTAATTGTAAACACATTCATTGTTATGGTAAATGTATATTTTTTATTTGTATTAAACAAAAAGTGTTGATTTTATTCATTTAACTGTGACCGCCTGTTTTAGCACATTTCGCTCAGCGCAGTCTTAACTACTCGACCAATCATCATGAAATTTCGCATAGACGTTGTCAGGGTATAGAATATAAGGGGTATAGGATATAAGGTAACTTTCACCCAGAGAAAAGAACTGTTCGAGGGACAGAAAATTATTGACAACATCTAGATTAACGCGAGCATAGACATGGGCAAAATCTAGTAGAAAAATATATGAAACATGAAAGTAATATATCTAGTTCGTACATATTAACGTTACGTACATATACAGGGTGTCCCAGAATATTTGACTCAAATTGTAACGAGAGATTCCTTAGGTAAGCCTTCCTTTGGTAAGCCGTAGTAAATTTCAAATAAAAAAATAAAAAATAATTTTGTGTTGTTGGTCAAACTTACAAGATTTTCTTTGGTGCAAAAGAAACCACCAGAATAATGCTGCGATTTCAAAATAAAGTCAGTTTAAAAAAAATCGTTTGTAGTTTGACGAATCAATCCTTCACAAATAATAATAGTGAAAAATATGAAAATTAGCCATAAACGAAGCACCTGTAGTTCAAAGTCTGAAATGAGGTACCATTAAAAAAAAAGATTTTTTATTTTTACACGAAGGTCATAATTTTTATTTTTTATTTAGCACATTTGAAAGGTCTTCACCTAAGGAATCGCCCGTTATAATTTGATTCACATATTCTGAGACACTCTGTATATTAACATTTGCTATAGAAATCCTAGCTACTAAAACAACGTAGGCATTCGCGTGTCATTATAATTTAAGTGCCACCAAAAACATATTTCACTAACATACGTAGTTAGTTTTCAGTTTTCAGGCGACATCTAGTAATTTATAAATTCGAAACGACCTAATCGAGGAGCATCGAACCCGTTATAGCGGAGGGTGAGCGATAAATCGCATGTGCGGTGCCGGCAGGACACAGTTAGAGACACCTGCGCCGTCCGCATGAGGTACTCTCTGTCCCACCTATATAGCCGCGTGTTCACTATCATTTTGTATGTATGGAAAGGTGATATGCTCTAAGTACGATGCGTATGTAACTGGAATATGTGATCGTATATAATTATCTTAGGAGTAGTTTTCTTTTTAATTTTTGTTTCTGGTTTGCGAGACATTTCTGAATAATTTTCTTTTCTGCGGCTCACTTATTTTTTTTTTTTATTCGGTTTTGTAGTTGCTAATTTCCTTTCATATTTTATTTTATTGTATGAGGATCTCCTTCAAGAAATAAACACTGATATTTTTTACAATCAGTACATTGTTTGTCTTATTAAAGTGGACGTTTGTTTGACTATTTAATTAGTTAATTAGTAAAATATAAGTGATATTAGTAAGTAATCTTTCCTAGGAGAAATATATAGATGGAATAAGTGTAGATGCTTTAGGTATTAGCTACAATCACCGCTAAATATCATATATTTAATACATAAACATCGAAATAAAATTGATATAATATGTAGTTTTGTTTTTATTACAGTTATTAATTACATATTTAACCTATAAAATTATATTAGTAGGCGTAGACTTGTATTTCGCTGCGATATTCTGTAGGTACCTCCATTAAGTCAGAGTTGGACCCTGAGCCCTATTCTGGGTGAGTCAGTCAGTTACGAGTAGCTGTCGCAAAATAATTATTGATTACGTTTACATTACATTAGTTTGATAGAAAATACTGAAGGCATTCATTGAGAACTGGAACATTGAGACAACTGCCATCTTAGTCTCCCCGTGACCATGGCTGCTGAAAAGCAACCGAAACGTCGGGGAAAGTGTAAAAATAAATTAAATCTAAATAGTTTAATAATAATTTAATTAGCTTAAAAATTAGTAAAGTTTAATAGTAGTACTTAGTAGTGTAAAAATTTCCAAAATTTTGTAATAAAGTGTCAAATAAACAACGCGATAAAATCCGTATATAGCAGTTTAATTTCAATGAATAATATTCGCGTAAATAGAAGACAATATTATTAAAATAATATTATTTATAGTTAACGTTGATATCTTTTATATTTGATTTTGTTTTTGTTTAACGTTAATAACGTAGCTTATGTAGTAGACTAATAACGCATCTCGCTCTTAAACAATTAAGTTTGAATATTCTGTGCAGATATCAAACCGCAGTCCAATACGACCTCGGCCTCCTATACAAAGTTTAAAAAGGAGAAGCAATCTCTACAATCACTACACCATTACTTCAGTAAATAATAACCCACTCAAATATTATTATTTCGACAAAAACGCTAAACCTAATACTAAATTTATTCTGAGAATTTTATCATGAATACATGCTTTCAAAGACCCATCGTCCCCACATCTTACCTAAAAGGACAACAAAATAAAGGACCAAAGTTTTCTATCCGACATTGCAGAAGGCAATCTCCAACGTTTAACTCCGTAATCCCAAATCTTAATTACGTACGCCGTAAATTCAATTTAGTCTGAAGCCGCCTTAGTGCGGCCTAGCCTTAGACTCTAGGCTAGCTAACTTCGGCTAGGTTTACACCAGGGGGCATTACTGCCTTTGTTATAAACGTTTGTCACTGTAGGTAATCTGCAACAACAGGGTTAGGTCTGAGTGACCAATCACTGCATTTGGCAACGGCGGTATACATCCGCACACTGGAGGGTTACCGTGTTTGATGTAGTGAGTGCAAGGCTGGATTAATTCTGTATTCTGTTGTGTGAAGCTGTGTGATTAATTGGGGAATAAGGAATTCGGAGAATGCTGTTTCGAAATGTCAGCTGTACTGAGAACTATATTTTTTTAAAGTTGGTGTTGACTTATTAACCTCTGAGTCTTCTTCGAAGAGGTTAATGAAAACACTTTGTGGGTCTGTGTGTCTGTATGTTAGTGACAGTTTGTTAGTGACAGGTATAGCTCCGGAACCACTGGACTGACTGACTTGTAACTTGGTGTGCAGATACCTTGGAGTCATCCCTTGGTTAAGTTTGAATATGGGCCCTGGGGTCAAAAGGGACAGAAAGAGAGATATAGGGGTCACAAGGTCATAAGGTCAGGAGATATCCACCAACAGAGTAATTTGGAAGTCCAAGGGAGAGGCTTTCGCCCAGCAGAAAATGATGATGAAAAAAAAATCACATGAAGACGAAGAGGTCGAGTCCTGGGTTTTTACACCCATCTCGTTGGACATGGATTGCTTAGCCAGCACTCAAAAGGTCGGTGACGCAACGGAAGTCAATGTGCCGTGACCTCTCGGTTTTGATTCTGAATTCAAGCAATTTGCTATTAGGTTTTCCTGTAAAGGAATTCTTAGTAGCAGCACGGGGTCTGGAACTGCGCTTGGTAGACAATAAAAGGCTCGCCCACTATAACGTGAAACCTAAAATTATAGTTGGTGATTCATGTCTGATTCACGTTGCCTAACTCTCCAGAGATAGACGTGTGAGATTTAGTGAGTTACATGGTGGTTACTTGGTGAGTTACATGTACATATGTTTTTTAAGTGTATAACTGTGTAAAGAATTTGATAATGGTAGTATATGCAGAGTATGATCATTTTATACTTAAATAGTAAAGAAATAAAATATTAAAAGAAATCAGCATGTATACGTAACCTTGTTACACTGAACTACTGTTCGCTCAAGACTTCACGTACGTGCCTCTATGTTTTGTATAAACGGCAATAGATCAAACTTGGCTCAGATTCTAACTTGGACCTCATGCTACCAAATTGCCGGCAGACCGAAACCGCATTAAAACCAGTTCAGACGTTTTTGTTGCGTGATGTCGGAGAAATCACCGAGAGAAATTTCTGTTTCAATTGTTTCGGATTCAGATCAGTGCAAATCGTCCATACTACTGAACATGTCCATACCAATTATGTTTTCTAAAATATTACTTTATCAAATTTATATGTAAGTTATTGAACAGTCGAAATTAAACAACTTTATACGGATTTTATCACTTTGGTAATTTTTTATAAAACACTATTATTACATAATTTTAAAACTTAAACTACCTACTATTGTTAAACACAACACAATTGTTGAGAACATTGTCTATCAAAATATCAAATATCAAATCGATTTTTGTGCTAAGTGACCTTAACTGCTCGACTCTTCATCAGTTGCTAGCTCAGCTTGCTTCTTGCTAATCAACGGGTAAGCAAAGCTCTTACTCCCCCAAATAAAACGTGAAATCCCTCGCCAAATAAAACGGTATTGTATTACCAGCTTCTCACAGTTCATTGGAAACTATTGACACGGTGCACATTATGATGGTGGTGTGACGTCAAAGGCACTGACAGCCCGATATCCAATAAATTGGAGTGCTTCCGATACATCGCTTTGATGTGCCGGCGTGCCGACCAGTTGTCGTTTTATTTGTTTCACTAAAACTTTTGTTCTGCAGACAATTTTTACACGGTATGCGCATTACCGATGATTTGAAGTTTCGAGTGCGCTTTGTCCAAATATTTTAGTGTTTCTTCCTATTTTGTGAAGAGGGATTTTGGTGAGCAAATATAGAGTGCTTCGGCGATTTCTTGACACGTTTTACGTGGGGGAATGCATGACGCATACCCCTCCGCGGGGGCAGGCGGAGGGGTTATGTCGGACTCGCCGGGGTAAAAGAAGATGTTAAGAATAAAAAGTACCTCCCGGAATACCGACTAAACCTACCACGGTGTTCCTCGACAAAACCACTATCGACAAGCCGCGCGAATCACTTTCGCATGCGGTCGCGACCCCGCCGAGGTTTCGGCCCGCCGTATGAAACGGCAGGCCACTACACGAAAGACCTACCCAAGTCACTTTTCACTTTAAACCCTACTGCCTCCCCCCTAGAGGGGAGGCGGACTCGACACAGAGGCGCGCGTGGGAACACGCACGCCGCCTCTCGGACCTGGTGCTGAACGGATGGCGGGCAGGCCCACAAAGCCCGCCACCCCCAGGTCAAACCTCAGGGTGGCTGGAGGTCGTCTCGCGCCCTCCGGCGCCCGGCTCTGCGGTTGGGGAGAGGATTTAAACGGTCCCTCTCCCGCTCCGCCGCCTCCTTGATGGAAATGACTTCCTCACAAAAGGAGGCGACGGCGTTCCACGACCTCTCACTCCGGACCATAGACTGAACTACGGCCGGGAGCGAGAGGGCAACCAATCCGACTGCCGCGATCAGCTCACGGCGCTGCGATGCCCAGGTGGGGCAAACCGCCAAAGTGTGCAGCGCCGTGTCCTCAACAAGGGCATTGTTTCAACATTAGTTAACACAACACAACACATTAGTCTGTTATCAAGGGAATATTTATTATTATTATCATTAGAATTATGTGTTTTGACGGGCATCATTAATTATTTGCCATTATTAGGCACTTGTAATTTATCTAATTGATAATATACTATAATACATTGTTCCTAATTGACATGTTAATAATAATAAACTTTATTTCCAAAAGTAATAGTACAGTCTGTAACAATATTTAACACTGAAGTCCTAGCTAGGCTACTAAGTAGCCTGTGTTAAGGACGTTCAGCTCTTAGATCCCACAGAATAAGGATTTGGCGACTCTTACCGTTATACAAAGTTATATCTATATATTAAATATTAATTAATAGCTATGGTTATTGAAACATGATTATGTGTATGTGTGTGTGTGTGTGTGCGTGTTTGTATGTCAATCGTGTGTCAGTAATGTAAAAAAGTGTTCGGTACATGTATTTATCAATTATTAATGAGTTAATTAAAATATGCATTGATTTTTTAAAGTCTTAAAGACTTTATAAAGTCGCCCGTCCAGGACAAAAAACAAAATGTGTTTACATCTACTATAAAACAGCTTCTTGTGGCGTAACTTTTGCGGAGTTTGACCACCAGAATTACTGTAATATTTCGTCTACTACAATAGCATTTCTAGTCGGTTGGTTTGCGGTACATGCGAGAATGTCACACAAACATAGATGATGAAAATTCACTTGTTCCACTACCTGCACTAGGCAATATATGTTACTAGATTTTGCCCGCGACTTCGTTCCTGTAAATTTAGGGTAAACTAGTTTAGGTTAGATTAGTAACAGTACCTTTTACTGGATAAAAGGTACCATACGTCCTTTTCTGTTCCTCTGACAACGTGTATGGGAAATTTCATGATGATCGGTTGATTAGTTAAGGCGTGAAAGCGTAACAAATAAACTCAAATTCACATTTATAATAGGTAAATAATAAACAATAATAATAATAATAATAATATAATAATTATAATATATATAATATAATATAATAATATAATAATATTTATAACTGGTCCAATTAGTTAGGATTATGCACTTTGTTATATTGGTCCATATGGTAGCATAAGATTACACTTACGATTGCATACAACCGCAAAGTCTCGGGTTAAAATACCGTTTATATAAAATGGTATTGTGACTTTTTTCTATAAATTCTTAGTTCTAGTAGCGCGTAGTCTGATAATGGATCAGCTAGAAGATGTAAGTACGTACGACTTGAAACCATAACTGATGAAATATCACACAAGAAATTTTGTCTGTGTGTGATAATGTCAGTTATAGTAGGAATATTTTAATGGCTGTAAAAAATCCGTGAAATGTAATTTTGTCGTAACAATTAGCCTGAAACTTTTATATACTTAAATACGGTTGACTATTCCAGAAACAAAATTGGTGGTTTCAATCTAATCCTAAAACCACCGTCTATATTGACATAACACATACATTAAACTTAATAGATATTATGTGACTAGGATAGCCGATAGCGACACACCATGGCAATCAATTTCCATTAGTTGACTGTTACTACTCTCCGGGGATTGGAGCTCTTTGTGTTGCCCAAATCTGTCGAGATGATGCTTTTTGGTGTTCATTAAAAGCAAAACTAACGAGTATTGATTTTTATAGAAATTAAAAAGTACATGGCTTGGTCTTGTCTTGGTGAATCAATAAAATAATCATTAACCAAATAAAATATAATATTTATTTATATAATATGTAACGGGTATTAAGGCGATAATGCATAATGTTTACCTTTTTTATGCTTGACGTTTCGACCAGGTTACACTGGCCGTGGTCACATGCTGCGATGTCATGTCTCCGTTTGAGAGGCAGAAGAATCTTGATTCACCCTCACTTTTGGCATATTTTTATTTGTCCATGTACCGTCACAAACTACAATCACGGTATCCCTATTACGTATGCTAGCCGTCGTGTCCGTATTCTGTGAATTACCTGACTGTGCAAAACAGCGAAGTTGCGTATTATTAATCACGGGATTGCACGTCGCGGATAATTTGAAACCATCTTCCCTATTGAAATTTCTGTTTTTTGATTTCAATAGCTTCTCGCACTACTCCTGGATAAAAGTGGTGATCGGTGGAGAGGACTTCTGGACGATGAAATTCAATCCAATGATTAGAACCCGGTTCCAGTATATGTTCTGCAATTGCTGATTTGCTAGTCTGCCGGTTCATTTCTGGATGTCAAAATCACCGCGAGAACGAATGAGTCCTTGTCACACTGTGTGTACCGTTAACCTACACACATGGACAGATACCTGCACGCAACGTCAAACCATCATCCTCGTCACTTACAATCCATTATAACATCATTAAAAAACAGAGCTCATGATCTTTGTGTCAATATTGTATTTATACTACAGTGAAAACAAAACTAAGCTAGCAAATTGTTAATACTTACTGACTACACCAGCGCCTCAAGTGGACAAGAACTGCACTACTGTGCTGTAAATAAGTACTAGAGTAACTTCAGGATTTGTCTGGTTTTACTAGAGGGAAAGTATATCGATGTCACTAGCTGACTCCACAGCTCGGTAAGCCGCTTTTGCGTCTAACAAAATCCACCTCTGTATTCTGTTGGAACACAAGGCTGGATGCAAAGCTCTACACAGTCACACTCTGATCACAAGCTTTAGCGGTAGGGGTTGCATCATGCCTTATTTTCTTTAACGGTTAATGTCCTGTAAATGCTAATTTAACCGATTTATAAAAAAATACGTCATCATTGGCGAACCTTGTTCCTCAAATGGCTTTTTAAAAGGCTACTGAATTATGAATAATTACTGTATCGTAGGAGTCATTCAAACAATGGAGATGAAGACTACCCAAACTCAAAACATACATAATTTATTTTTAATAAGAACTGCCGCTCATCATGGCGTAATTCCTATGTCGCGGCAGACTATACACATTCAAAAAATATACACAGAAATCAAGGGTTATGAACCCACATCACTTAGTGTAGCGAGACGATAATTTAAACCACTACACCATCTGTGCAGTCTTGTTAAGAAGCAATGTGTTTTTAGTTCACGTTGTAACTGCTAATTTCAAAGCACGGCATTCATAATTAGGCTTTTCATGACTTCATTAATCAAAACCATAATATCCATAGATATCATCGCCATTTATAAATTAACATAGAAAAGGAATCGTAAGTTGTACGCTGTGAAAATAGGCCACTCAAAGCAAGCTTCTACGCTATAATTACCTACGTCAATGAAAAGGCCCTTCGCAATCAATGCTTCATCAAAAATGCCATTGTTTTATCAACCCTTTTTTATAATACCTTACTCCTAAACACGGATATTTTTCATTGCTAAAAATTTCCTCTTATAGACAAATAAATATTTTAATGGATGCTTCAAATATCTCTTGAATGATTCACAAACCTATCAAAATAAAATGGACAGGAGTATTACAACAACTCTAAGAATTCATTAAAGAAGAAGATTCCGCACAGTGTTTACGCAACATCATTTTTGTAGTCAAAATGTAAGAGAAACGGCAAATAAATTATGTTTATTACTACAAAGAATTTTGGATCTTATTCTGTAAATTAGAAGGTGCTATTTTCAATGAGTGTGTATGTAGTATATCTTAAATACGTGGGTTGACCACTGGACACGTTCGGAGATTTATTGAAAGCATAATTGGTTTTGTTTCGGTCAAGGGCGGGATTAACGATAGTTTTATACGCCTAATGGGTGCAGTAAGCAAGAACAACGTATTCTTAATGGCTGAGAAACTATATAGTGGTATGTCTCTTTGGTTTATTCTTGTTTGGATGGCTTTGAATACACATGAGATTGCCGTCAAGTGGCAAGTGAAAATTAGATTTGGTTGTAGTTACTGCGGAGGGGAAGTAACATAGTTCGCATTGTTTGGCACATACGACATACTTACACGTGTACGTTAGATATACATACATAGTAGCACATCTACATAATGAAATTGTGCCATTAGAATAGGAGAGAACATATATTATTACTTAAGAAAGAAAGAGATTTATTTATTTATTTATTGATATAGAACAATATAAGCTCACAGTTACAAACCAAATCGTTTATATGTTAAGTGAAGCTATACAATTCTAAAACTATCTTAGAAAAAACAAAATAGAATTTGAACATTTAACAGATTACAAATTATACAGGAAATTACACAATTATATTTATTATTAATTATTTAGATGTCATGTTTAGAAATAGAAATATTGAATTGGATAATTCACCTAATTTATCATAAAATATGTCAGCATTAGGATCAGCTTGTAAAAACTTATTAATTAATTGAATTGCTCTAGCCGTTGGACTATTACTACACAAATTTAATCACCATGATGGTGGGCAAGTAAGGAGTGGATGTTGTCTCCGTCCAGCACCACGTATATAACTATCGGGTACGTAAAAGTGCAAAGATTCCCGTACCGAGGGATTGTCAACCCTATTTACCAGCAGCAAACAATAGTGCAAAATATGCATGTAGTCCCGTCTCAGCTGCAAGGTATCAAGACCAACCATCCCTGATACAAACATGGAAGGATACAAAAATGGATAGTATCCATAAGTCCTCTTGTATAAAAACCGTGCAAATTTGCGCTGGACTCTTTCTACCATTAGAGTATAAAGCTTTTCGTGTGAGTTCCATATGGCAGCATTATACTCCAATTTACTTCGAACGTACGCGTTATACAACATTTTGATGACTGCGATATTACTAAATTCATACGTAACCTTTTATAAATTTCATTATGATTATCACTCACAAAATTTTCTATGATAATTCTATGTGACTAAGACGTTATAGCAGTTAGCTATTAGTGTCTATTAGTTTCAACCTAAGGTCAACGATTGGCTAATATTTTAATTAAAATAATCTGTGTTCTTTGTATTCAGTGGCTACTAGCAATTTAGATTAGGTTTTTGACCCCTTTTGAGATATTGCGTTATGTTTGCCAGGTGTTGTTACTTAGAAACATAATATTATTTTTATTTTCTACTCCTTATAGCTAATGCTTCTATCAATTGCCGCTTTAACTTAAGCAAATTTCAAATTATTTGTAAATAAGTTTCGAAAAATTAGAGTCTACATAAATAATGAATTTTAAAATATTTACAATATGTCCTAGTGATATACAGGGGCAATTGAGATAGCAATACCTAACTTATAAAGTAAATTTATATTTATTTATGTAATAACATAGGCTTGAACTGATTTTAACGGACTTATAATTTTCTATAATATTTTTTTTATAATATTTATTGTGTCAAATAATTTGTTCCAAAAAGTTGTTTTCGGAATCGTTTTTTAAGCAAATTATGCTTATACTCGTAGTAAAAAAATCCGCTCCTCCATATTTTACATTGCGTGATAATTAACACAATAATTTGAAATAATAAAATTAACTCTATACATTATTTAAAAATTACAATTTACAAAATTATACTTAAAAATTAGTGTGTGTACATGTGGGTTTGCCTGTGTGTGTGAGTGTATGTGTGTGCGTGCGCGCGTGTGTTAGTTTATGCCTGTGTGTGTGTGTGTGTGTGTGTGTACATGTGTATATATATATATATATATATATATATATATATATATATATATATATTGTAAGGAACATAGCCCCACCGACCTACCTACATAAACACAACTACCGTACGTTCCCTATATAAACAGTGCGGCACGACCGTCAAGCCCATTTGATCGTTGGTGCTCGCAACAAATAGTCGTTCCCAGGTCACGTAAGCCACTTACATTGTATAAAGTACATTCGTTATATTTCTATTGTGTTAAAATGTGTTTAAAGTCTGCAATCGCAATCATGTAATTTGGTGTTATTATTTTGAGGTTAAAATTGTAAAAAGCATTATAACGGTTTCCTTGTTTAGTTTTGTTTTATTTTTATAATTGTCTACTTTCAATCCTAAAATCAGAAGTGGGATAAAGGACTTGTTTGCTCACATAATAGAAAAACTATTTAACTTAAGTGTAACCAAATAAATGACAAGACAACCGTTGTTTTACTAATTGCGTTATCTTTGCGATTGCTTGCTTGGTCTATAGTTCTGTGTTTATTTCTCTTCATTGTTTTGTGACTGTTCTGTGCTATAATGGTACGTAATACATCGCGCTCTCGTAAAAAGCAACACACTCGAGGTAGGTCGCGCAATCATAAACGGCGTAATTCGAAAGGAAGGCAGTCTTTGCGGAGTGTGTCTCGTGATCACAGTGACAATGATTCGCAACGTGGCTCGAGTGATGACCGTGATAGTTCGCGAAGTGGCTTGCGTGTCCGACCCCGGCGCGATTCGGGAGGTACCGCGGAACGCCGTTCGCGTGCTAGGACTAGGCGTCGCTCGCGTACCCGAAATCGTTCTCGAAGCTATATCGGTGATAGGTCCCGGTCCCATTCGCATTATAGCTCGCGTAATCAGAACCGAGATAATCGTAAACAACGCGGATATACACCAGTGTTATCGCGCCCTGAATTATCCAGTGCAGCGCAGAGACAGTTATCAGCTGAATCTGGTGCTCCGTGTTCTGAGGCGTCGACTCTCGCGAGTGCTTTGATGGCAGCGATTAAAACTATGCAACCTGTTAAATCTCACGGCTACTATGTGTCTAACTTCGATCCATTGATACATAACATCGAAGCATGGTGTGAGGAAGTTGATCGCGCCAGGGATACTAACAACTGGAGCGACCAAGAGTGCTTATCACGTGTCGCCTCTTGTCTTAAGGGAGACGCTAAGATCTGGTTGAGCGAGTGGGTCACGAATGATAGGACCTGGTCTAATTTCAAACGGGAGTTTAAGTCACTCTGTCCCAGTAAATTAGACTACGCTAACATTTTATACGAAGCTATGAATGCTACTTCGGATAGGTACCCAACATTTGCGGAATACGCGCGGCGTACTTTGTTGCGTTTGAGGATAGTCCAAGGATTGACTGATGAATTGAGAACGCTTATAATAATTCGTGGCATAGATAGTCCTCAAGTACGTGCGGCTGCTGCAAATGCGAACTTAACTGCTGACACTATCGTTTCTTTTTTTGTCTATTTACACTAAAACCGTTTCGACAAAGCGAGATAGTACAGGCACTTTTAAGAAACAAACCCCGTCAAAACTAATTACTAACGCAGGTCTGAAATGTTACAATTGTAATCAACGAGGACATGTTAGTCGTACTTGTAAACGTCCAAAGACTAATACTACTCTTAACGCTCAGCCTAGACCAGGTAGTTCTTGTACATTTTGTAGGAAGCAGGGACACACTGAGGACAAATGCTTTGCTAAGGCACGATCGGAGTCACGAAACCAAAATAACATTAATCTTTGTTGTGATACGAAAAATGTTGCACGAGAAAATGACATAACCTCTGCAGTAGTTGACGGAATACCATTAGACGTTCTAATTGACAGCGGTGCCCTTAATGTGTCCCTCATTTCCTCGAATGTTCTGAAATACGTTCAGTGCTCACTCAAACTAAGACGTTGTGTTCTAAAAGGTTTGAGTGACAAAGAAATTGTTGCCACATCTTACGTTACGCTCACGATAGAGTTTAGTGAAATATCAGTCGAGGCAGACCTAGTAGTAGTTCCAGCACATTTAATGGTTGCACCGATTATAATAGGCACTAACGTTTTGAATCGCGACGGAATAATGTACGTGCGTACCAAAGATAGACAATACCTTACTCGCGAGGACAATACTTGCGTTCGCGTTAATACAATTCAGTTAAATAATCAACTTAAGGTTAACACACCCTTGCAGGGTGAAGAGTTAGAAAACCTTATGTCTGTTGTTAACGAATTTTCTGAATTCCTGATATCAGGTACAGCTGCTACTACTGTCCGAACGGGTCAGATGGACATAAAGCTTACCAAGTCGACGCCTGTAGTATACCGACCATACAGACTCTCGTATCAAGAAAAACTAAAAGTTCGAGAAATAACTAATGATCTTTTAAATAAAGGCATAATTAGGCGTTCTAAGTCTGAGTTTGCTAGCCCGATATTGCTAGTAAAGAAACGTGACGGCTCCGATAGGCTTTGTGTCGATTATAGGGCTCTTAACCGAATTACAGTAAAAGATCGATACCCTCTCCCGTTAATAGATGATCATATCGATAGGCTAGGCAGTTCCAAATTCTTTTCAAGCCTTGATATGGCCACAGGATTTCACCAAATCCCTCTTAAGGAAGAATGTATCCCTCTTACTGGATTTGTAACACCCGAGGACCATTTTGAGTACGTCAAAATGCCATACGGATTAGCCAATTCTCCTATAGTATATCAGCGCATTATCAATGACACATTGCGCGACCACATTAACGAAGGGAGCGTCTTAGTCTATGTCGATGATGTCCTGATTCTAAGTAATACCGTTAATCAGGGGATTGGATTATTACATAGAGTATTAAAAACCCTTACTACTGCCGGCTTTTCGATTAATCTTCGAAAGTGCTCGTTCTTAGTAACCGAAGTTGAGTATTTGGGTAAACTCATAAGCCAAGGTCAGGTAAGGCCGAGCCCTCGAAAGGTAGAAGCGCTAGCTAATGCTACACCTCCGGAAAACGTGAAACAGGTGCGCCAACTTCTTGGCTTAGCGGGGTACTTTAGGCGTTACTTGAAAGACTATGCTACAAAAACCGCTCCTATTGCTCACTTAACGCGTAAGAATACTAAATTTAATTGGACTCCTGAATGTGAGGCCATTCGTCAAGACCTAATTAAGCAACTTACGAGCGAGCCAGTACTTGCTATCTTTGATCCTAGTCTCCCGACAGAGATCCACACAGACGCAAGCAGCGTAGGCTATGGTGCCATTCTCTTACAAAACCACCCAGACTCTAAGAAGCGAGTTGTCGCATATTTCAGCAGATCCACTCATGGAGCTGAAAGCAAATATCATTCTTATGAACTAGAGACTCTTGCCGTAGTCAAAGCCCTCCAAAACTTCCGTCACTATCTTGTGGGATTGAAATTTGTCGTTGTCACTGACTGCAACGCCCTCAAGTCAACCGAAAGAAAAAAAGACCTGCTTCCCAGAGTAGCCCGCTGGTGGGTCTACCTCCAAGACTTTGAGTTTTCGATCGAATACCGTAAGGGGGTATTGATGCCACATGCAGACTATTTAAGTCGCAACCCTGTAGCTCACATAAACCAAATTTCTAGACCCCGCAATTGGGCCCAAATAGCTCAAGCAGCCGATAATGAGACTCAAGATCTCATACAAAAATTTCATGATGGTAAATTAGATGCCAGTCGCTACACTGTTCGCAACGATATCTTGTACTACAAGTACATACCGGTAGGCGAACAACCACGGCTGTTGTGCTACATACCTAAGGGTCACCGACTTAGTCTCCTTCGTGTGTTCCACGACGAACACGTGCACATAGGCGCAGAAAAGACGTTAGATCTCATACTGAGGCATTTCTGGTTCCCTGGCTTGAAACAGTTTGTCATTAAGTACGTAACCCATTGCCTGGTTTGCATTTCACAAAAGAGAGTACCACGAGCCCCATTACAAAACATAACCTCATGGGAAAAACCCGACTCTCCGTTTCATACTGTACATCTCGACGCCCTGGGTCCTCTGCCAGCCTCGGAAGGATATAAGTTCGTCCTTCTCATAGTTGATGCTTTTACCAAGTATTCTCTCTTGTATCCCATTTGTAGACAGGACGCTACTGAGCTAAAGCGCGTTACCTCCCAGGCTATTTCCTTGTTTGGAATTCCCAAACTTATGATTACAGACAAGGGACGTATGTTCGAATCTAACGAATTCGTAGTGTGGATTAACGAGCTTGGCTGCAGTATTCACTACATAACACCGGAGATGCATCACGCTAATGGTCAAGCTGAACGGTATATGCGAACCGTTCTCAACATGCTACGAATACAAGCGAATTACAAAAATGTATCCTGGTCAGACACGCTGTGGAAATTACAGCTAGTGTTGAACATTACCAAGCAGAAGACCATTCGGGTGTCTCCATTGAATCTTCTAATAGGTACAGAAGCTACAACGCTCGTTATACGTGCATTGATTCGTGATGTGGCAGTCGAAGGCTCTGCTCCTAATCGAGAAGCCTTACGGGAAATTACTAGGGATAGAGCACGCCAGTTGTTGAGAGACAATCAAACTAGGCAAGATGAGCGCGCGAACCGACGGCGACATTCTCCTCGGCAATTTAACCTTAACGACTGTGTATTCGTTATAAAGACTTCACAGGTAACTGGGAAACTTGATTCCGGTATGCGTGGCCCTTATAAGGTAATAGAAGTATTACCTAGTGGACGCTATGCTCTTCGCTTATTAAGTGGAGGCTACGGCAAAGTAACACAAGCCGCGGCTCAACATATGGTAGCATGGCGGGGCGAGTGGTGCCCGGAGACCTGTGCTGCGTTCTTCGAGAGTAAGTTGTGCTGTAGTACTTTAAGCGTTCGTCAGTTATAAGTTTCAGTGCAAGTGCTAGTCACTGTTGTACTAGACACTCAGGCGTTCGTCGCTACAACACGGCGTTCGTCGCCTAGCGTTCGTCGCTACAACACGGCGTTCGTCGCCTAGCGTTCGTCGCTACAACACGGCGTTCGTCGCCTAGCGTTCGTCGCCTAGCGTTCGTCGCTACAACACGGCGTTCGTCGCCTAGCGTTCGTCGCTACAACACGGCGTTCGTCGCCTAGCGTTCGTCGCTACAACACGGCGTTCGTCGCCTAGCGTTCGTCGCTACAACACGGCGTTCGTCGCCTAGCGTTTGTCGCTGGTTGGAGATGGACTTCTTTGGCAAAGAAGTTTTATGGAAGCCTAACGTTGGTTTGATTAAAAAGAGAGACGTCTCTGTTCATTTTAGAGCGATGAATGAACGATTGATTCCCGTACGTGTTTGTAAGACGAAGTTTGAATTGACCGAACGACGACTGAGAGAAAGATATAAGACTGAATGCATTTTATTAAGTTTATGAAACCGTTCCTAATAACTTGTCGTTTTTAGCTGAAAATACGGACGAGGGTGGAGACATGGTAGTGACAGCAGACACCGCCCCTGCAGTCGGACCTTCTATGCCCCTGTTAGACGCTGACACGCAAGCTGGACCCTCAACACTAGACGTTGCAGGTCTCTACGGTAATACCCACGGAGCTTGTGTTGAGGACAACACACGTTCAGGAGAGGCCGTGTAAGGAACATAGCCCCACCGACCTACCTACATAAACACAACTACCGTACGTTCCCTATATAAACAGTGCGGCACGACCGTCAAGCCCATTTGATCGTTGGTGCTCGCAACAAATAGTCGTTCCCAGGTCACGTAAGCCACTTACATTGTATAAAGTACATTCGTTATATTTCTATTGTGTTAAAATGTGTTTAAAGTCTGCAATCGCAATCATGTAATTTGGTGTTATTATTTTGAGGTTAAAATTGTAAAAAGCATTATAACGGTTTCCTTGTTTAGTTTTGTTTTATTTTTATAATTGTCTACTTTCAATCCTAAAAATATATATATATATATATATATATATATATATATATACCTATATGTACATATATCATGCCGCGTATTGTAGCAATGCTTCTATGTCCTCATACGTAAGTGGTTTTATCCACTGAACTAGTGCTTCTTTGCAATACTAATATTTTTTTGTGTGTATGTATATCTTTTTATTTATTCTATTATATAATTGAGCTGATCGTTTATAATTCAACCTAATATAAAACACAAATTAATAGTTTGTTTAAACAACAGAATAAACTACTTTAAAATTATTATATTTACAGTTTCCTAGACGATTTGGTTCTTTTTGGGCAGTCATGGTCGAGGCTTGACTTGACAAATACTATCTAAAATAAACCGCATTAAAAGCCGTATAAACTAATTCATTTCAATATATAACATTTTTGTAAACGTAAGACAATGCTAGATACATCGCATTTTTTTCATGAGTTAAAAGGAAAGCTTCAGTGCCCTAAGTTATCTTTAGCAACACACGTTGGCTAAAAACTTTGTCTTTAAACACTGAAGTATGCGGGGTAAGAGCTTGCGTAGTTGTCGAAACTCTGCCAATGCGGCTTGGAATTATTCGGCTGACCACTTCCTCAAAGTTCAACCGACTAAGTGCCGGGCCAGTAATGATAATTCTAGGAAATTTGTAACCTAAATACATTACATACATAACTTTACGCTTGCTCCTAATGTGATTGAAAGATTCTACGATTTTTCAATTGCTACAATGTTATACAACCTCGCTGCATTCACTTTTCCATGCACCGTTATGGTTTTAATGTTCTTTTCAGCTGGCTTTTCTTCATTAATATTCAATGTATCATTAAAATCCTTTCTTATTTTCTACCTGTTTTATCCCTAAAGGGATTGAAAGATTCTACGATTTTTCAATTGCTACAATGGTATACAACCTCGCTGCATTCACTTTTCCATGCACCGTTATGGTTTTAATGTTCTTTTCAGCTGGCTTTCCTTCATAAATATTCAATGTATCATTAAAATCCTTTCTTATTTTCTACCTATTTTATCACCCAAATAACTTAAACAACCTAACCTTGAAAATCTGCCTTTCACACTTTAAATATATTTTGTAAATTCACAATTTTTTTAGATACCTTATATCAAATAATTATCAATTCTTAGACAATGTGTTTTGGAACGCTTTTCTTTTTCAAAAAGCAAGAAAACCGTGAAAGTCTTTCTACATCGTTTTATTGCTCTTTTATATAAGAAAACCCTGTCGTTTATTAAGTGCATTCGAATACTTCTTATTTAAAATAGTAGAGCTTTGTTAAATTCTGTATGAGCTGATCGGCTCGACGAAAGAAGTACTACCTTCAGAAAACTGTTATACTTCATTTGGTAAAGAAGAACGCTAAAGGCGCAATCTATCCCTGAGTATTTTCCTTGCCTTCCTTCTCCCCGTCTCATTTACATAGTCTAAATTGACAATATATTTATTTACCACCTACATAGTATACGATAGATAGTGACTTAGTTATATTTCCTTGGAATCGCCTGTTTTCTACTGCTTAGCACGCTTACCATTATGTGGGCAACTGGCTAATCTGCCTTCAGCAGTAATAATAAAAATACATACAATAAACTAGTCATGTAACTTAAAAAAAATGTGTCTTTTAAGCGTTCATATTTACCTAATTCGAGCTTATTCAGAATAAGGATTCTGAATAAGATTCCTGTGCTATGGATAAGGATCCATAGCACAGGAATATGGCGCGATCAAGATTACACACTAAGTTTAAAATAGAACAGTAATCTAGTATACGTATATACGCTTGCAGGTAAAGCCACAGACATCACCTAGTATACCACCATTGCAATACAGTGCAACAGCCACTATTTACTTATCTCCCAGCTTTATTTACAAGCAACTTCATTAAAACGAAAACAAGTGCAGAGGAAAAGCTCACAGACATTTTAATTTACCAACATTTTTTGTTGGCCAACGGATTTTATCATTTTGTCCCGGTGAATTCTCCCTAAACCACTGTGTGGTATCTGTTGATATTTACGGCGTCATTTCAAAAGACTTTTTTGTTCAAAATCCTCGACAACTCTATTTCAATGCACAGTGGGGTAACGAGGGTCCAAAGGGCGTGGTTATAAACAGTTTGGATATAATATAGAAGGCTGTCACGCGACTGTGTTGGTGAAATACATCGTTATGCCAACACCAGAGTGTATTTTTAACGACTGTTGCTCTTTTGACAGACAAAGCAGATTTTGTTGGTAGATTTTAGCAACGTGTAATGATCCCTCGGATAGACGATTGTCGTATTTGAAAACTTGTTTGTATTGCATGAATTGCACAAAGTTTGGCAATAGTCCAAGGCAAGCCAAACAACTGTCTTTCAGGTTCAGAATAAGACTTGTGGTTGCATTTGAGTTGAAAATACTTTTGATCAATATCCAAGGCTATATACACAGAGACAAACAAATAATAATAATAATAATAATGGTTTAATACCTAAGAGCCTCGACCACCACCTGCAGAGGCTCGCGTTAGATGGCTGGATCAAGTCCTTGGTGCAAAAGGCAGTACTACTCGACACGGCGCGTATTGTGAGGAGATTCCTCTCTTTGGGACCCTAACTGGGTCATTTCAGTTTTTATATTTTGAAATATGTATAGTTTTTATATTTATATTTAAAAATGTAAATATTAGAAAAAAAGTAATAAAGAGAATAATAATAGCATTTATTTGCGAAAATAAATTTTAAGTGTGTCAGGATCGTAGCAAATGGAATTCCGTAGTCTCTGCCTACCCCTCTGGGAAACAGGCGTGAATCTATGTATGTATGTATGTATGTATTATTTGCGAAAATGTGTTATAAAAGTTGGTACAATTTTGAATAGACAGAACAGCACATTCCGCCAAGTAATGTTGGCATGCAAATGTTTTTACAAGTATACACAATAATCAAAACTAATTAGAAACAAAATGAAGAAAAAGTAAATGTCAAAGAAAATAAAATATAAGTCAAATCATAGCAATAAATTACAAAATTAAAATATCAGACTATAGTTACCGCCTTGCGTAGCGGTAGTGATTGCGATAGCTGTCTGTGAGGGCTTATGTTCGATTTCCAGGTATGGCAAAATGTTATCGTGTGTTTCTATCATGAAGTTGTAAGTCGCATGGAGTCTGAAACTGTGGAACGTGGGTGAACGATATTACCAGCTATAGTATAGGTGCCACCTTGTAACCGGCCGATGTGGATGTAATACAGCTCTACCAGACTCTTTGAGTATATAGGCGTGACACTATATTTCCATAATTAAAATTATAGGTTAAATAAACATTGTATAGCAGCGATAGCCTAGTGGGAAACCATTGGACTGCCACGCAGAGGTCTCGGGTTCGAACCCAAAGCGCGCATCTCTGACTTTTCGAAGTTATATGCGTATTTAATAATTAGTTATCGCTTGCTTTAACGGTGAAGGAAAACATCGTGAGGAAACCTGCATGTCGGAGAGTTCTCCATAATGTTCTCGAAGATATGTGAAGTCTGCCAACCCGCACTAGGCCAGCGTGGTGGACTACGGCCTAACCCTTCTCACAATGAGAAGAGGCCCGTGCCCAGCAGTGGGACAGTTTAATACAGGGCTGATATTATTATATATTATATATTATAAACATTGTATATATATCTCTGGAGAATAAGATAGACGTCTATAGCGGTAATGTGTGTGTGCTTGCTAAACTTAACTTAGTTACACAGGTTAATAATGTACCTACCGTTAATAAGGGCTTCTTACACAAGGTGAGTATCTTACGCAAGTATGGCACTAGCACGAGTTGTGTGCATAGCGCAAACGATTGACGCGAGATACTCGCGTGGGTAAGCCCGTACGATTAACTGGTACATGTAGATGGTTTGAGGACCTTACGTATGTAGCTCGCGTTGAGAATCGATCCCAATACAAGACAAAAAAAATTGTGATCCACAAATGCTGTCCGAGTCTGGGTATTCCTTGTGTCCGTTGTTTAAATGTTTGTAAAACACGACACAGGAAATAATTATTCCTAGTGCGTGAGTTGTCTTTAACAAAAAGAAAGAAAGAGATTACTAGCATTATGTACAAGCTCTACTTGCTCACGAGTTTGGCTCCTGATTAACACATTTTTGTCAGACACCCAAGCAGTACAATAAAGAGAAAGAATGAACATAAATATAGGCAACTAGTTATCTCTGGAGGACAGTACTTTTTTAAGTATGAACAGTATTATATGTATGTCCTTTTTTTTACTCCTGACAACGTGTATACAAAATTTCATGATGTTTGGTCGAGTAGCTAAGGCATGAAATCGTAACAAATTCACATTCGCATTTATAATATTAGTTGGGATAAGGATTTGCTGCAACGTCATGACGTTTACATGATAAATAACTACATAAATCTTGGCTTTTCGGGATTGATAAGTAAATCTAACTCGGTCTAAACTATGTTCAGACAAAGACTCACGTTAAAATATTACTTCGTTGCTGATTCGATGTATGACAAACAAAAATCATACTTTAGCGTTCATTATATTATAGGGGTATTCTGATAGGGGCGGACCGGTATCGCTTTGTCATCTCTATCAAAGGAAATAGGAGTGACAGAGTAAACGAATCAATGTTCGAAATATCAATAGAAAAAACAATTGAAACTTTACCAACCATTTACCCCTATTATCCCTAACCTTTCCTGATTATCCTGCAAAATTTTAAGATATGCATACCCATGTCAGTGCTAAAAGTTCGAGTTGCTTTGTAAATCGGTCGTGTTGTACTAACTGGCTTATTTGTAACGCGGTGTGAAAATAAACCAACTGAATGAATTATAAGGGTCTTCTGAGTTCTGAGGGAGTAATTAAAACATAGATGAAACGCTGCTGAGCCAATTATGGTGTAATGTTTTAATTATTTTATGAGGTAAGATGAAAAGATTCACACTGTTTGATATCAAAAAGTGGTCATCCGTATATATCAAATTAAGTTAGGCTTCAGGCTTCAAAGTACTGTATATCATAAATGCGTTTCATTGGAATAAACTCTAAAGGGTTTGAATCTGGTCTAATAGAGAAGTATAATAGTCTATCTATAAGGTTATAGCTTATTGTCAATCTATAATGCAAGTAATTATTGCAAAAGCAAGAAATACTGACCTAAAAATGTTCTAAAAAGCCTCTATTATTCACTTCAACGCGATGTTCTGTAATAATCTCTTTAAAGTTTTTTTGATTGTCTATATATCTTTTATTTAAAACCAAGGCCATGTTTTTAAATAAAAGATATATAGTCAATCTAGCACATTTGTTTTCTTCACGCCTTGCAACGTCTAGGACTTGAACACAAAGAATTCATAGAGAGAGCATAGGATACACTCAATCAATCAACTACCACCTGATGTGTTTGTTAAAGATTGGAGAAAGACAAATACTAAATCTGTAGATATTCAAAGGAGTATGAGCTCTATTTGACGCTAGGAAAAGGGTCACGCAGCTAGTTTTCCATAAAGCGACGCTTACGTAATATTACACGAGGAGACGCGTAAAAATAGACGGTTTACGCACACATAGACATCATCGTCACCTACACAGGTTTAGGGTTGTCACGAACTGTGAATGGAGAATATTGGCATGTTACTAAAGATACACTGACAGAATGGGCTGTTGAAGAGTTTAGACTGTCTACATAAATAAACTTACGCCTATACATACAAAGGCGTAGACAGACTTCAAGCAATTGCTATGCATGGGTCGTGGGTTGGATACCCGGACAAAGGGTTATTTGTAATTTTTTGTCAAGAAATGATTTACAATAGTAACATGGAGTCTGGAATAGTGCCTAATAGACACCAATATACTTGCAGTCTATCACGTGGGGTCTAAAAACGCAGCTGACGAAATGTGGGTATATTAGTCTCATTCAACTTATTCGGGGATATAGGCGTAGGACCATATGTACGTATATTAATCTGTTACGCTGGTCTGTAGCTCAAAATATAGAATGTATTTTTTGCGATAGCTCTGTGGGGAGATCAACAGACTGCAATGCAGAGGGTCTCGGATTCGAACTCACATCGCGCACCTCTGTCTCGTGGAAGTTATATGACTTTTCGAAATGATGTGCGTATTGATTGACAATTATCGCCTGCTCCGTGCCTCGGATAGCACGTTAAGCCATCGGTCCCGGCTACCAAGAACATCGATGGCAGTCGTTATTGGGAAGTCAGTGCCCTATAATATCCTGACACTAGTCTAGCCTTAGGGTATCGTTAGCCTTCGAGTTGCGGAGGTCAGGTGGCAGCCGCTCCGTGTGAAAACTGACATCCAGTCAATTCCGGTTAGACTAGAAAAACTGATCCCAAGTGACTTGGGAATAATAAAGGCTAGGGAGAAGAAAAAGATTTTTCATTTTCATTTCATTTTTCTTCATTTTCCAATTTTTTTTTTTTTTTTTTTTTTTTTCATTTTCCATTTCACGGGCACATTGTCAGGCTCCGTGAAACTACTATGTTTTTTTTATAAATAAGTCGATTTAATATTTGCCTGACCCGAAATTCAAAACTACGATCGGCTGTAGATATAAAAGCAAACATGAGATTAGGAGCCAATAAAACAGTCACACTATCTCTTTCTTTAATATATTAAATAGAGTGGTGCCTACGTGTAAAGTTCTAGCTACCTTCTTATGATGCCAATTTGCAGAAGTCACATATGATTATTTTATAAGCAGTATGTAGAGACTTTCTGAACAATTAAAAATTTTTGGCATTCTCTTCTATGTACTAAGTAAGTTTTATTAATTTGTTGATATTTGCCTTTAATTTTGCGACGTAATAGTTAATTAAAATTAATAACATTAGTATAAAGAATTTGTATGAACAATTTAACACATTTTCATCGCACTGTTGGCATAACCATGTTAATACCATACCAATGGTAGGTACTACTGTAAAATCTGTTTTACCATGTTTGTGGGAAAATATTTGATTTGATTAGATTTTAACAAATTATGTTATCTTTATGAGGCTGATCTGTTTGAACAAATTATGTTATGTTACCCCTATGAAACTGTCGGGTATACCCATGTAACTAGAACAACTACTGAAATTATATTATTTCAATTCTACCACCGGCAAAAAGAAAAAAACGTCATTAGTAAAACGAGGCTATTGTCTTATGAAATGAGAATGAACTATTACAAAGATAAAATGAACGTCGAAATCGTTTCACGAAACTTCGCTACTTTTTTAATATTATAAATGGAAAATCGTATCCGTACATCCTTTTTTCACGTCAAAGGGGAAACTTGAAACGGGGTGATTTTTCTAAAAGAAATGGATAGCGTTTTCTTTAACATAAACTTGCTAACGAAGTGCGATTGCAGATTTAATATTCTATTCCGTCGATAATTCGAATGTTTAAGTGATTCGATTTTATTCGAATAATTGGTCAATAATCGACTGCATTAACTGCTAATTAATTATTTATTAGGAATGCGTTATCTTTATTCTTATTATATCGGTATACCTGTTTAATTTGTTAACCAGTAGACATGTTACTGGAATACGTAAACACATGTTTTCAATAAGGTGTTCTGAATATTTAGGTCCCAATTCATTGGCAATGAACTTATTGCCGTTTTACTAGCACATTCTCACACTCAGTGTTATTACTGACAATTAGCTAACAGAAACATCCGTTACCACTTTAGCCAATTCGAAAATTGAACCTGCAACATTACATTCATCTGCAAATATGAACGCAAACTTATGCCTAACTAACAATGTGGTCTATATATACTATTTATACCTAGATATGAGTTCATGTTCATGATGGTCCACCATCCAATCAAAAC
Source organism: Catocala fraxini (assembly GCA_930367265.1). Lineage (NCBI taxonomy): Eukaryota > Metazoa > Arthropoda > Insecta > Lepidoptera > Erebidae > Catocala > Catocala fraxini. The sequence continues at coordinate 27,440,862 of OV884028.1, read as the reverse complement.
AGCTTTTTTATATAATAACCAATCAAACTATAATTACATCATAATGTTTTGTGGTATTGTATAATTAAAAAAACAAATCTTCTTCTCCTTAGCCTTTATTATTCCCAGGTCACTTGGGGTCGGCTTTTCTAGTCTAACCGGGTTTGACAGGATATTAGTTCTTACACGGAGCGGCTGCCACCTGACCTCCGCAACCCGAAGGCTAACGATACCCTAAGGCTAGACCAGTGTCAGGATATTAGAGGGTACTGACTTTCCCAATAACGACTGCCATAGATGTTCATGGCAGCCGGGACCGATGGCTTAACGTGCTCTCCGAGGCACGGAGCAGGCGATAATCGTCAATCAATACGCACATAATTTCGAAATACATATGACTTCCGAAAGTCAGAGGTGCGCGACGTGGGTTCGAACCCGAGACCCTCTGCATTGCAGTCTGTTGGTCGCCCCACTGAGCTATCGCAACTATTAAAAAACTAATAATTAAATATCTATTTATAAGCTATCAGCTATAGTCTACTACGCTAAATCAATACGGGTTGGCAGACATCACATGTCTTTGAGAATTGTCATGTATTTAGGTTTCCCAATTATGTTTTTCTTAGCCGTTAATTACATGGACTAAAAATGTACGAATAATTCCGTTCCAAAAATAAGTGAACACTTCCCGGAAAACGTCTTGGGAGTTCCTAAATAAATTAGATTTATTGATTGACTACGTAAAAAGCTTCTGTGATGCTATTCGATTCTGACGCGTGATAGATAATTGATTGACTTTGAGAGTTTCAATTGCTTTGTTCGTACTGTGATATAAATTTAGGCTTATGTAAAAGCTCATCCACATAGACACAAAGAAAAATCGGCGTAACTTCTTGTATTCGTATGAGTGTCTTTTCAACGTAACATTCAATATATCTAGATTGAATAAGGCTCGGTTTCCCGTAACAAAATCTGTCCATCCGTAGATTTAACGCGCGGCATCACAGTTGTTTCGTAGAAATGTCGGCGAAGTCCTTCTGAGTAAATCGGATTATGAATTGGTTGCATGACTGTTTTAATTAACGTCCACACTTGTGTCATAAATGCTCGCACATATTATAATTATCATCGTGTTATTTTTTCTTGTGTTATAAGAGAATTTTTAATAGATGGCCTGAGTTCACAGCGCTTAACTTGTCACTGGAATGTAGAGCCTAAGTTGGGTCACTATAATATCGGCTACTGGTGCCAATCAATAAGCAAAATAAAGGTTCCATTATTACTCTTGGCCGATTCAATTATATTCAATCTAGAAATCGATATCACATGATTTTTTATTTACTCACGCCTATTGATCCGTGAGAGAGAAAATTAAATCCACATTTCTTGAGCCTACCAGACACAATTCAATTCCAACTCTGTGCTACTGAGAATTTCTAAAGAGGAAACTTAACATACTTCGCCCAGTCCGAGTATCGAAACTATAATATTAGTACAAACGTTAGTTTAAACAATTACACTGTTGAGCACTAGCCTTTCTTATAGTGAGAAGAGTTAAATTATAATCTAGGTGGTATATGCTGACCCAGTTCAAGTTGGTAGACTTCACATATTTAATCTCATGGTGATTTTTGTTTATAATATGTAGTTTCTCAAATAAAAGTCTTCATAATCAAACTAAAAAGAATTACCCATATTATTGCGATTATTAGATGCTAGGTTTAGTACTCGGTTCGAGAACCTCATAAGACACCGACTTTCCAACTCCAGAACTCTAGCAACAGCAACGAACTCGCACATTCTGCCTCAATCTTTCGAGTCACTCGAAAGTGTATCTCGAAAGACTTTACAAACGTACGATTAACAGGCTCAAACTAGACCCACCGAAATCAACAAAGCTATCTCTTTTTACATCTAATAATCCAACTTCCTCGAACTAAATCAATGAGGCCACAATTCCGGAACTTTGCGAACATCCCTAAAAGGTTTAGCGACACCCCTATTCGTCCCTCGCATTCTGAGACAACACACGCTTTATAAAATAACTGTGTCTATGTTAATGTCGGGTAGCTCTGTGTTTTGTTACCGTGTATACAGCCTTTAATGATATAATGGCGACGTCTTAGCTTTGAATTAAATGTAAATAAATTAACGTCACACTCTAAATGTTGACAACGAATGGAGATGTTCTACGCCACGCCATAATTACACAGTCGCATTTCCTTGTTCCTAGTTTCTCTCAGAATATTACCTTACCTTATGACTTTTGACTATGGAATTCCGCAGCACCGCTGGCCGCAATGGTGCTGACTGCAGCACTAAAGCAGCACAGCACAGCACAAGACTTAACGATTGACTACCGAGTCAATCGTCAAAAGTCTTTATGACTGGTGTAAGGTCTCGATTCGATACATTGTCTATCCTGAGTAGCAGCACGGGGTTTGGGACTATGGGTTAGAAGGCAATATGCTTGCCCCTTATTACCAAGGACCTCAAACTAAACCTGACCAAATGTGGGTGAAGAACAACTCTACCCTTCGATGATACAGGTATATGTGCGTATTATTATGCGTTATTTTGTATAGGAGATATTGAAATTAACTACTGAGAATGCAGATAAATATCCGCTAAGACTTAGAAAATCCTGATTAGGGCATTACTTGCATAGACTATAAGCTGTACAAGTGTATATCCCCAAAGGGCTACGCAGTTGAGTATTACACCTGTATTTGGGGATGAGAGCAAGACAATTGCCGTCTAGCAGTTATATTGTCAGGCTTCGTGCTACTACAGACAATTTCCAAACAGAAAAATCTAGTAACAATTTACTCGTTGCTGATATCTAACACATCACAATTACATACAAGCATAACTGTATCTTATACTACTTACAGTTTATAAACGCAGCCTATCAATATGTCTATAAAACTCTATTTATTGCGTAAAAAGACTGAAGAAAAATCTCGTGAATAGGACAATGTATAGAGTGCAAGTAAAATTAAATATTCCTTCCAACCTAACCAATTAGCTACGCAATTAGACTTTTTAAAAGTTAAAACCGTTCCAGTGATAAAAAGAATTTAAAGCTTTTTATGGACCTATTGGTTTGTCAGCTAAGGAGATCAGTTATATAAACTTTTTTTTTATATTCATCTATGGTGGCAAACAAGCATACGGCCCACCTTATGGTAAGTGGTCACCGTAGCCTATAGACGCCTGCAACACCAGAGGCATCACTTGCGCGTTGCCGACCCTTTAGGAAAGGAAGTGGGAAGGAGAAGGAGAAGGAAGCGGGAAGGGGGAAAGAGGGTGATTGGGCCTTCGGTACTCTCACTCACCGAACGAAACACAACAGTAGGAATACTGCTATTTCACGTCGATATTCTGTGAGGAGGTAGTCCTTCCCCGGTCGAGCCAGCCCATTCATGCTGAAATCAGTGAGGCTCTACTACTCTGTATATATAATACTAGGTAACGGGTTTTACTCGCGATGAAGTATTTAAAAAGTAATAAATACCTATTGTCTGCCCGACGTTACGACTTTTTAAATATTTCATCGCGAGTAAGACCCGTTTTCTAGTATTATATTAAGTATGTGTAGAAATAGCGAAAGTCTGAAAACTTTTATCTATACTAATATCATAATGAGAAAAGATTTGATTTATTGTTTGTTTGTTTGTAAGGATTTAACTCAAAAACGAGGCAACCGATTTTAAAAATTCTTTCACCGTTATTAAGCTTTGGTACCACCGAGTGACTTAAGCTATATTTTACAAAGTACTATTGCTAACATAACCTAACCTACTTTTACGCGAGTGGAGCCGCGAGCAAAAGCTAGTCATTAATATAGTCATCTATAAACCTTATAAACTGTAGCTTAGCAGTTGTGTGTATGTATGTGTGTGTGTTGTGTTACACACATACATACATCCAAGCGCTCTATACGGCTCTGCTTTCAAAATTGGTATACACCGGCCTGGGATCCCGTTAGAAAGATTAATTAACAGCTCACCATAATCCTCTAATCAATATCACACTCTGTCGAGATCCGTATTCAGTAATAATAATTTACTTTTAACACTATGGTACTTTCAAACATAGACGCCACGATAAACAATGAAATATTGAGTGGATTTAAATTTACCGACCTGAGACTTCACTGCTTACTTAACCTATTGAATCACAGCGGCACACCGGTGTGTTAGTGTTAGTTAGTCTCCCCGTGACCATGGCTGCTGAAAAGCAACCAAAACGTCGGAGAAAGTGTAAAATTAAATTAAATCTAAATTGTTTTAATAATAATTTAATTATCTTAAAAATTAGTAAAGTTTAATAGTAGTAGTAGTGTAACAGTTTCCAAAATTATGTAATAAAGTGTCAAATAAACAACGCCATAAAATCCGTATATAGTAGTTTAATTTCAATGAATTTTAATATTGTTATAACTGACAGTCCTTTATATAGAGGTCTACAATTCGATCACAAGATATCATAAGCGCGCTATGCGCATATCTGTCTTTTCGAAATTATGTGCGTACTTTTGCTCGCTTTAACGGTAAAGGAAAAGATCGTGAGGAAACCTCCATGTCTAAGAACTCTTCATAATGTTCTCGAATATGTCTGAAGTCTGCCAACTTGCACTGAGCCAGCGTGGTGGACTATGGCCTAACCCTACTCACACTGAGAAGAGGCCCATGCCCAGTAGTGGGACAGGTTAATACAGGGCTGCTATAATTATTATATTATTCCAATTACAATTTTATTACATGATTCTTTAAAATATCTCTAGATAATTTTGTGGTTGTTGTTATGTAAAATCTTTATTATCTATATTTGTATTTGGCGAAAGCACACGAACTTGCCTTAGATAATAATTATGTAAATGTATTTATTCCATTAATATCCCTAATAAATAAATGAAAGAAGTACAGCGCAACATCGGATAACCATGTAAGACAGAGAGACAGAGCTGGTATGAGTAACTGACCACACTCGAGTCGATTACTTACGCACAATGACCCAACCGTGTGGCTAAATGTATCTAATACACACGCCCAACTAACTGCATGAGGCTTCGTCTGCGTGAACCTTAGCCATAGACGTCATTTATGTGGTGTGACTATGCATACTATAATTGACTAGTTGGTCCAGTGGTAGTATATACGACTGCGGATCATGAGGTCTTGGATTCGATTCCCGGGTCGGGCTTGGAAAACGTTGCTCAGATTTTCCATCAAGAATTTCTTAGTAGCAATTTATTAAGAATTTCTGTCAAGAAGTCCTTAATAATTAGCCCGCAGTTAGGAAGTTGGCGGTGTTTCACCCCCGTGTGTAGGAAAGCACGTTAAACAGTGGGTCCTGGCTATCATGAACATCTATGGCAGTCGTTATTGGGATGTCAGCACCCTCAAATATCCTGACGACTAGTCTAACCATAGAATCATGTTATTCTTCTGGGTTAAGGAGGTCAGATGGCAGTCGCTCCGTGTAAAAACTGATATTCAGCTAAATCTCGTTAAACCAGAAATAAGCGGACCCTGGCATAAGCTGGGATTAATAATCGCTAGGAAGAAGAGACTATGCATCATATTTCTGGTTATACCCAACAGCTTTTGCACGCGTCTACGCTCGCGTTAATGAAGATTTGTCATAAATTTCTATCCTTCAGAAACACAACTTTTTCTGAATGAATTACCCTATGTCCTTTTCTATAACCCTGACAATGTGTATGCCAAATTTCATGATCATCGGTCGTGTAGTTGAGGCGAGAAAGCGTTACAAACAATCAAACTCATATTCACATTTATAATATTAGTTATAAAATAAATATTAATTTATTTTTTAGTTTATATTATGTATAATAATATAGAGGCATAAAGACGACAATAATTTGTACTTAAATGGGTTGTTAAATATTGAAATGGAGATTAAGAAGAGTGGCCGTGAGTTTCTTGTAGGCATCTTCTCATAGGTTCTAAACCTTTTGCCTGAACGTAACAACTAACATAAATGTAAATTCAGTAAACTACTACTGCTAACTAAACTAATGGTTAGAATATTGGACTCATGATCGAGAGGTCTTAGGGACAATCCCACCCACTATCGACGCGAACCGCACAGAACAGGTTTACCCGCATTTAGTTTAGCTGGAGGTCTTAATAATAACTCTATTAATATGTAACCTAATTGAAAAGTAATCCTTTAAAAAAGTAAAAGAAGAAAGATAACCGCATCATCTCATTGATCGGACAAACAGAATGCCTAAAATATACACAAAAATGTATATAAAAAGCATCTGTTACAATTGAAAAATCTCTTTTAATAGTTGATACCAACTGGTTTTATCAAATTAACTACAATACACACAGTCCTGTTACAGTTTTAATAATACATTAGATAGATAGATTCGGCAAAATTCTATATATACATACATACATGGATTTACGCCTGTTTACCAGAGGGGTATGCAGAGACTACGGATTTCCATTTGCTACGATCCTGACACACTTCTCTAGCTTCGTTCACTTTCATCACATTCCTCATACACGCCCTACACGCCCGTCCGTTCAAGGTGCTCTATACATATATAGATGATAGATATAGATAGATAGATGGCAGCTCAATTTGATAAGAGAAATCACTCATATAGCAAGACAATAGAACAAGAGCAAATAGATAAAGACCATGTGTCGTACAGATTCGATTGAACAAGTTAAATGCATGCCGTCATAGAATCTGTTTCAATTCTTCTCTATGCTTAGAGCGATTCGTGTTAAATACAATAAATTAAACTGAAGCATAATGAATGGTTTGCTCATTATATTTTTAAAAGTGTGTTACTATGATAAAAACAACAGCATGTTTTAGCATCTCAGTTATTAATTTCGGTCAGGTACCGTGTGACTTTTCAAATATTTTGTAGAGATAAAACGTTGACCTATACTCATACAAAACGTATGTATGGCAGACCAATATTTCATCAAACAACGTTCAACGTGCACTGTGAAAAAAAAACACGTTATTTTCTAACTCCTTTTTAACGTTAAAGACAATTTTATGATTATAACATATTAGACTCTCGATACTGCTTCGCCCACTTAAATCCTACGGGAATGCATACCGGGCGAATTGGATGAATCTTATATGTTAATTCAAGAAATTGTAAATCTGAGTGTGAAGTTTCATCCAAATCCCTTTAACGGTTTACGTAAAATTGAGTAAGAAACATCAAACGATCTACACAAACTTGTATCATTTATAATGTTAGTTGATTTTCAGTGACTAGAAAATTATCGTGGTCCATTCTTGCTGCTAATTCTTTAAAAGAACTGCCTTGTACGGATACAAACCAATGTTTTTTTATTCTTTCAAGTTGTCTAACAAGCATACGGTGACCACTTTCCATCAGGTGTGCCTGATGGAAAGTGGTCACCGTAGCCTATGGACGCATGCAACACCAGAGGCATCACTTACGCGTTGCTGACCTTTTAGGAAAGGAAGTGGGAAGGAGAAGGAGCGGGAAGGGGGAAAGAGGGTGTTTGGGTCTCCGGTGCTCTCACTCACCGAACGAATCACAACAGTAGGAATACTGCTATTTCACGTCGATATTCTGTGAGGAGGTAGTCCTTCCCCGGTCGAGCCGGCCCATTCATGCTGAAATCAGCGAGGCTCTACTACTCTGAAAACTTTCCCCGATGTTTCGGTTGCTTTTCAACATCTATGTATGTTCAAGGGGAGTTTGCCGAAAAGCAACCGCGGAAACTATACATTTAAATATAAATGGCTTTAATAATTTTAAAAAGCAAAAATTGTAATAACGTTGCAGTGTAATATTATCAAAATTATGGAATAAAAGTGTCAATAAACAACGTGATAAAATCCATATAAGTTAATTTAATTTCAATGTATAACATTCGCGCCAACATAAGACAATTTTAGGTGAAACTTTTTTAAATTACTCGATTTTGTTGCATCTCTACGACACTAAGCAAAACATTAACAAAATAATTACACAGCTTTTGCAAGTACCACAGAAAGTGTCAAGAGTCAAGTTATTAATTTTAATTAAACAAACAAATAGTTTAAAATAGGTTATAAATGAAATAAACGGGACGCAGCCAATCGGGTGCCGCAGAAACCGCGGTAAACGCTAGGTGAGCGGCCTGCCACCGCACATACCGCGGCAAATTAACATAAAAATCACAGAGTAAAATGTTGATTTAAATAAAGCTCGGTCGAGTGGAAGCGATGCGAGAGGTTTTCTACATGTTTTATGTCGTATTAAGCTTGATATATCTTTTTGAATGGTGCAATCACGTAATCAGCTTTTTATTTCTTTGAAATGTGATATGTAAGGAAAATTATGTGTATGTTTTAGATGAACGTCGAGGTTTCAGGTTGGTTAGTGTAGTAATATTAAATTATATAGATGTTTTTTACATATTTAAGGTTGCGAGCTTACATAAATGAAAAACATCATGCTCATCGAAGGAAAGTCCAAGTAAATTGAGGTATAATGAAATTTTTAAGGATTCGCTGGATTGCTAAATTTTAAATCATATTGATTAAATTACTAGTTTTTAACCGCCGCTTTGACAGCATAAATGCCACTAGAACGTATAACGGGATAAAAGTATCCTCTCGTCTTCAGAACAAGATCTATCCATATACCAAGTTTACACGTAACTGAATAAAAAACATGCAAACTTCGCCATAGATGCGAAACACAAAGACAAATTTGAATCTCTGGACGTAGGAACATGGACAGCTTATTAGACAAAATCCCTGCCTGCTTCATGGATTGTCTTTGTCCGAATTATCTTTAGTTTTCCTAGAAAAAAATGTAAAATCTATAAATTTTCACATTGTGTAATAATAATAGAATTGCAAAATTCCGATAGCGTTTCAATTATTTAGGCTTTTACACTGGTACTGCATATTGAATTGAAAAAGCTGAATCAGAGACCCCTTTCAGTCACCCCTTTGTACAAAACAGGAAGTTAAGTAAAATAAGGACAATTTGGAAGAGAATAAAAAGCGTCGGGATCACTATGTTTTGCGTTGTTCAGTATTATTTCCTGTAATACTGGTAATGTTATACTTAAAGGTCTCTGTTTACTGTACTGTAACTTACTAAATACATGCATTTGAATACTGAAAAGCTATTAATGTCGTGACAAAATAAGCTCACGTTAAGTTAGTTGATTGGCTCTAGCAATTGTAAACACTACTTCTGCACTACGTATTATGCCTGTTAAGGGGCCTTACAAACATTGCAACGACGGACACAAAGAGCACCCAGAACAACTATTTGTGGATCACTACTAAGAATTCTTTGTTAGAGTTCTAAAAAATTCTTATACAACAGCTTTGTTCGTCCGTCCATCCGTCCGTCTGTCTATCTGTTATACAACTTTCAACTCAAGAACCATAAGAGCTAGATACTCGCGGTCAACGCCATTCGACTCAGCATAATCGATATACCCCCGAAATTATTATGACCTTTGTCAATTATTTGAACCATTTTTTTCGAACTCTAAGATTTACGGCAATTCAAAGCCGATTCTCAGTTGTCTTGAGTTTCATTTTTATCCGGTGTCCCCCACACGGGATACCACAACACTTGGTGCAGTGGCAATAGCAAGACAACCACTTCAACCACTATGTCAGCTGTGCAAGTTAGTCGCACCACTGATTAGATCCAGTCAGACAATCACAGCAGTTGACATGCACCCTGAAGAGCAGATCAACCTAAAAATTAGTTAGCAGCTGTCTGTTTATCTGTTCTTTGGGAAGCGGCGGTTAGGCTTATGTTTGGGGGGATATACACCCAAATGTGGAGGTTTCAATTACCAGTTATTGTTCAAGGCTCACATAATACAGACAGTTCTAGAGTTCGTACTACTACTGAGAATTCTTTGTCAAATAATCTCAATAACACTTTGCCCGACCCGGTCATCGAGCTACCCTATCTCTTCAGCAATATACATGCACGAGTCGGTTGTGATGTAATGGTAAAACGAAGGTCTTCTTTACCCTTATTACACCAGCTTCATTTAGTTTACACATAATAGAAGGCAAGCTTATTGATCTATCCTCCTTACCTACCACGTAAAAGTCTAGAATTCGTACTGCTACTGAGAATTCCTTGACAAAAAGACCCAAAAACACTGGTCGACCAGGTAAACAGGTAAAAGGTTTTTAAAGTGATGCCTCTGGTGTTGCAGGCGTCCTTAGACTACGGTGACCACTTACCATCAGGTGGGCCGTAAGCCCGTTTGCCACTTTAGTAGTATAAAAAAAATCAACGTTTCCTATCTCTTCGGGAATATATACATGCGTAAGTCAGTTACGCTGAAACCAGCTACACAGGGTGTCCCAGAATATGTGAATCAAATTGTAACGGGAGATTCCTTAGGTAAGGACCATTCAAATGTGCTAAATAAAAACATTATTTGTTTTTTTAATTAAAATTAAGTTAAAATAAAATAATTAATTTAAAATTAAGACTTTTGTGTGAAATAAAAAATCAAAGATTTAAAAAAGTATGACATGCACCAAAATAATGATAAAATTTCAAGATAAACCCAGTTTTAAAAAAAATTGTTATTAGTTTGACGAATCAATACTGCACAAATAATAACAGCAGAAAAAAATAAAAAAATTACCATAAATGAAGCCACTGTAGATGAAAGTCTGGAAAACGTCGTACTTTTTAAAAAACTTTGCTTTTTATTTTTACACAAAGTTCATAATTTTTATGAAAAGATCCCCAAGAAGAATCTCCCGTTACAATTTGATTCACATATTCTGGGACACCCTGTATATATATTTAGCTCACACATAATAGGAGCCGAGCCTATTGTCATCTACCAAGCAAATGTCTTGATTCCATGCTACTGAATATGCTGAAATGAAAAACCCACTAATAATTTACTAGACTCTAAATCGGACGTATAACAACAATACTTATGCCACTGGACCACACAATGTTACCTTCAAAATGAACAAAATTACCTAATCCCATAATGTTATCACCATCCCCAAAATGACCTGAAACCAAGGATACTGATCCCCTGATTACATTACTATCGAATACAAAAAACCGGAGTAGGTAATATTCGACGACACTGGAGTGCTCTAAGCTTTTATTGCTCACTGGTCGAATACAAAGCGGCCACGAGTACATAATACGAACTAATCTGGATGCGGTATCCGCTTAGAGTTTATTGCACAATCTGAATACCACATCCAGATTATATGTACCAGGATTATTAGTACTACAAATCGTGTATATTAAGGTGTATATAAATCGTGTCCAAAATAACATTCTCGTGCATAAATAAATATATTCAGTGATGTATGTCTTCGGATGTGTTGTTAGTATATTACATATATATTTTACCAGATTTAATTTTAGTTTCCATCTAGTGAGCCGTGGCCTATTGCCGTGGTCATATGACTTGCATATTTCTAGACATCGTACTAGTTAAAATGCTTTTCTAATAGAAGAACTGCAATTATTTTTAGGAAATACTCATTATAAATTAATATAAGTCATAAGTGATTTATCTACATCTATAATAATATAACAAACAGAAAGGTTTGGTATTAAGATTTAGTAAATAAACTCAGAAACTACAGGACAGATATTTAATATTCTTTTACTAAAAGTTACTTTCAATATTTTAATTATAGAAATGAAATTACCATAAACGTCTTCAACTATAGTCTAAAAGCTTTTTAGTATAAATGCAATGCATTTTTAACTAAAAGGGATATTAAATAAAAATAAAAATATTAATTATATTCGTTTAGAGGCTTCTCCAACAAAAAATAATTAACATTTGATTTAAAGAGCCGCAATGTTACAAGTACCAGGGCTATAAAAATCGTCATGTAAAAATAGTAAAAAAAATTGAAGTCGTAGTAAATAAATATTTTGTTCTACTACAGTACTTTTATTATCAATTAACTACCAAAAGAAATCATAACTTAAAGTATACATTTGAATTCATCAATTTACCAGAAGCCTATTCAACTAAAGTCTAGGAGCTTTTAAGTATTCCAGAGTCGACTCAATAGGCTCAAAAGCTGGTATGTAAAACCAGCATACGAAAAGCCACAAAAGTTTCAATGTAACCTGCATACCTTAATTAATTGAAGAAAATAATCTGGTTCGTTCGTACAGATACTTTGTTGCATATTTCACGTAGATAGTATCATTAAAATGGGGCTTACATTGAATAAACGAGAACTCGACAAAAGGTACGCGTAATTTTCTTTATATTTCAACTTTATACTTAATTTAATTTGCACAGTAATGTTCATATTAAGTGCTTTATTTCATTTTGCTATTTTAGTTGATTTAACTTGTTTTTTTAATAGAGTGTTATGTTGTTTGTGAAATATATTTTTTATCTATAATATCAAAGGCTCTGTATATACCCGAACTTAATTTTTAAATGCAAATGCGAGCCTGTTTGTTTGCTTATTACACTTTCAGGCTTTAAATACTCGTCCAATCGTCATGTAATTTCGCCTACATGTTGTTAGGGGTACAAAACAGCACATACTTTTCATCGAGAAAAAAAGCATGATTCTGGGAGATAGAAATGTATTAAAAAACTCATTAACGCAAGTACAGCCGTGAGCAAAATCTAGTACGATATATTTTTGAAAAACGAATATATTTATCTTCTATTTAGAGTCTAAACATGCACAACGGTGCTTAGAATATTTACCGGTCTGTTTGATCGTTTTAACGTCCAGCAAAAACGATTAAACGAATTTTGATGTGGTGTTCCGAGTTTAGTTCTATTTTATTTAGCATGAAGCTTAACTTAAAATATAAGTTAGGTTTCATATGATGCTGAATAATCCACGTAATCACAGACGTACTGTTACGTTAAGGTAGACGAACTTAGGGCCAAATGCTTAATGTTTGCCTACCTTCTTCTCTCTTAGCCTTTATTATTCCCAAGTCACTTGAGGTCGGCTTTTCTGGTCTAACCGGATTTGACGGGATATCAGTTTTTACACGGAGCGGCTGTCACCTGACCTCCGCAACCCGAAGGCTAACGATACCCTAAGGCTAGACCAGTGTCAGAATATTAGAGGGTACTGACTTTCCCAATAACGACTGCCATAGATGTTCATGGCAGCCGGGAGCAACGGCTTAACGTGCTCTCCGAGGCACGGAGCAGGCGATAATTGTCAATCAATACGCACATAATTTCGAAAAGTCATATAACTTCCGAAAGTCAGAGGTGCGCGACGTGGGTTCGAACCCGAGACCCTCTGCATTGCAGTCTGTTGGTCTCCCCACTGAGCTATCGCTGCTGTTTGCCTACCATACCTTTATTAAAAAAGTAAACCATATAGCTATATCACTGTGCTACTTTTCTTATTACCAATACATGGTATTAGAATTCGTTATTTCTAATTCCGAAGTCTTTATTATTTCCGAGTCGAGAGTGACCAAAATAAAGTGGCCTTTGACGCTGCCAAAGGTTTTTGACGGACTTTTTTCGAGCGCGAATTGTAAAGAAACCAGCCAAGCAAACCCTGATAAAAATATTCCTTATTAAATGTTGGTCGGTCGAAATTCTTAAGCGTCGTCAGTCTACACGGCCTTATTGAGCCTTAAGACTCTTATATACATAAGTCTCGTGTTTTATTTGGACGTAAATAATGTTAAGTATGTATATTTGAAACCAGCAACCGCATAAAATAATTTCTTTCGAGTAGGTGCTTGAAAATGTTGTATTGTAGTATTAGTATAGAAGTAGGGTAGACATGCTTGTGTAATGTAGGTACTGTATAGAGGTCAAGATGTAGGAAATAATAGGCTCTTATATTATAATTATTTTTTATAAAACTTTGACGCCATATTGACGCCATATCACTGAACTCCTGCTACACGGTTAGACCAATTTTGATAAAAAAAAATTGTGTGTTCATGTGGATTCGAGAATGGTTTAGATTTGAGTTTTTTGTTTCGTGTGTTCAGGAGAACATCTGTCGGGACAGCTAGTATATAGTATATATAGTATATATATATATATATAGATATATATATATATATATATATATATATATATATACATATATATATATATGATAAATTCACGTTTGTTTCATTGTGGGAACTCTACAATTCTCATTAACCATAGTCCTTGAATATATATTCTTGATTATTCACCTCCAATATAATCTGCTTCTAATCTCTGGGCTTAATTGACGTGTCCAAGAAACAATAAATATGTTTTATACATACATACATACATAGATTCACGCCTGTTTCCCAGAGGGGTAGGCAGACTACGGATTTCCATTTGCTACGATCCTGACGCACTTCTCTGGCTTCATTCACTTTCATCACATTCCTCATACACGCCCCTCGGTTCAAGGTGCTCTTAACCTGGCCTTTGTCCAGAACGCCTCCGATCTGATCAAGAAACGTTCGCCTAGGTCTTCCTCTTGCGACTGTTCCATTCACACTAGCCTTATAAACTTTCTTAGTCAGTCTTTCCTCGTCCATTCTTTCTACATGCCCAAACCAGCTTAACATATCCTTTTCTATTCTTGTCACTATATCCACCTATGTTTTATTAAAAGCAAGATTGTTGACTTCGACGTGACGTTGACACAATTGGTTCAGAACCAAGGTAATGTTTTTTGAGTATACGAGTGTGTATATATATGTCTATTTCTTTGCATATTTGGTGTCCGAAATAGCTTCATGAAATTATGTAAACCGGGTGTCATTACATCTGTTTTAATAGTGACAATTATTTAATTATTTTTATCTTTACAGTTGCAGGTCTCTCAGCAGCACGAAGTCTGAGAATGTGTCCGGTAAATGGCAATAAACTATTAGGTAGAAATTAAAACTTCTGCGAAATGGATATGTAATGCACTTCTGCCTATATCTTCCGGATTTTACAGGCTTGCATACAGCATATGTATTTGTATAATTTAACATGCATATGTTTTTTGACGGCAGACGGGTTCTTGAGTGGAGACCACGACTCGGTAAGCGTAGTGTAGGACGCCCTCCGGCCAGATGGACCGATGATCTGAAAAAGGTGGCTGGAGGTGACTGGATGGCGAAAACGGGACATCGGGCCTCGTGGCGCACCATGGGGGAGGCTTATGTCCAGCAGTGGACTGCAATAGGCTGAAATGATGATGATGATGATGTTTTTTGACAGACGGTCAAATTTTAACTCATGAACATGTTCATGCACCAGTTCGTGTGAAAACTGTAATAGTAAAATTAACAACAAAACCTACCTAAAATAATAACAAACAAAGAGCCTCGTTGACATTTCACATAATTCCATTACAATTAACCTCGAACTCCCCAGCGAACTGGCAAACTGAAAAGTTATTTCCATTTTCCCTCAACCCCATCCTATTCCAAAATTAGTTGCCACAAAATTCATATACAGAAAAACTTGGCCCGATTATTCATAGCTCGATAAGACTTCGTAATATTTGGCAACACTTAGGCGGAATTCTCTAGGGTCTGACATTTAAAGTTGCCGAATTTCTACCCTCAACAAGACCCAACTGTAACAGTGCGTCTTATCTCAAACGGTGTACATTTACTAAGGTTTACCATATAAATTGCTTCCACGGAATGCACGGGGAGAAAAACTGTGATAGCTCACAAGGGAATGACCCTTTTGAAGGCCTAGACAAAGACTTTGTACGCTCAAGATATTTATCGGACCATTGCGGCTGCTTTATTGAGAAACGAATTTGCGTTTTTGTTGTTGTCGAAAATTGATGGCGAACTAAACCGGCTCGTTAAAAGTAAGTTCAATTCTCATTTAAAGTATATTGCTGAAAGCGAATTTAATAAAGATAGATATGAAACGGAAATTTACATTAGCAAGGCCTATTTCTAAGCGTCTGGGTTACTGTTGAATGTTTGGTCCAGAGTAAAATTTTAATGGTAGGTATTTATCATTAGCTTTTTCGGTTTTTCATATTAATTTTGTAAAGAAGTTAATTGCACGTTAAAAGTAAAATACGATAACTGCTACCGTCTATACGCTACAATTTTAAAACGATTGTACTATCAGCAGGGCTGGCTCTCTGAAATATATACAGACATAATACGTACTGTGTTAGTTATTACATATATTTAATATTTAGAAGACAGCTCCCACAGCACGATTAATACCTATATCATGAAGGTTTATAAACATTAAAATAATAGATGGAAAGAACACACAGACCCGAAATAATTATTAATATTAAAAAAGTTGTACAGATTGGTATTCGAACCCACAACTCTCAACGTAGTGGCAATGTGACCACTTAAAACACTACGCCTTGAATGCAGTCAAATAAAAAACCTAACTAACATTGTAAATGTAAATGTGAGTTTGTTTGTTACGCTTTCACGCCTTAACTATTCGACCGATCATCATGAGATTATGCATACACGTTGTCAGGGATACAGAGAAGGACATAGAGTACCTTTCATCCAGAAAAAAGTACTGTTATAAAACTAACCTAACCCACATTTAAATGAACGAATCCGCGGGCAAAACCTAGTAATTTATATTTTAGGTCAACATTTTAAAATTACCTGTAAATTCAACCACACTTTTCTTACCACATATTAAAAAATAAGCACTACATTGTACGCTTTCGTCTATACCTGGCTCAATTCATCGATATAGTACTCGATGCATCAATTTCCACAATAACATCTACGAACTTAGTAAAATATGGATACCCAACAACACAGCCACGAGAAAGTTTAGCAAAACAAGTTTACGTTTACTTTTATTACATAATCAGGTTATTAGCGCATTTGAATAACGATAAATCATTCATATAGTCTTAAACTTCAATATTCGGATAGTTCGAATATTAAATCAACAGCTGTTACTAGTCAAATAATAATTCGTCTAGCTATTCAAACGACTCGAATTCTTAAAACATTCGAATATATATGTATATATGTATGTATCTTATGTGGGGGCCAGTCAGTGCAGACCGGCGACACTTCGACCCAGTGGGATCTTTTGTGTCGACACTCTCCCAATAACGACTGCCATAGATGTTCATGGCAGCCGGGACCGACGGCTTATCGTGCTCTCCGAGGCACGGAGCAGGCGATAATTGTCAATCAATACGCACATAATTTCGAAAAGACATATAACTTCTGAAAGTCAGAGGTGCGCGACGTGGGTTCGAACCCGAGACCCTCTGCATTGCAGTCTGTTGGTCTCCCCACTGAGCAATCGCTGCTTAAAAAATTAAACATTCGAATAACTCAATACTAAATCGAAGATCGTTATTATTCAAATAATTTGTACATGCGAACCATGTCAAACCATTCGAATACTAAATCGATAATCGTTACACACTCATCCATACCAAATGAATTAGAATTCAATAGGTATCGTATAACTACGCAATATTGAAGCATCAAAAGACAAATCAAAATACACTTGCTATCGGAAAGAGGTAACTGTGATAGTCAACAATAGTCCTTCAGAGCAACTGTAGGACACTTCATACTCAGTTGAGAGCACAGAACAACAGAAAGGAAAGCATAGAACACGTCACAAATTCGATAACATGCGTCTTTGACTGGTACCGAGAGAATGGTATTGATAGATATCTTCCTGATTTTACTTTGGACAGTTTCAAAGGGCCATTAGTATAGCGCTAGGCTTGTACGACAGCGCATTTTAAGGTCCTGTTAGATGCTTATCTGTGATGTAATATTAAGCCTTCAACGGTTCACAATATTCTTTAGATATGACATTGCCGTTTTGTATGAAGAAAATTTGGTAGTTGTTTTTTTCATAAACTAGTTCATCGATATTTTTAATGAAAAATGCAGTATGGCTTAAAAAAAGTTTTAATACTCGCTCGCTATGATGATTTGGGATTACGCATTTTATCATATTGGGTCATCTTCTCATGAAATTTTGTATGAAAATGGCTGTTGTGTTTTTTTACTAACAATTTACCAGTAATTAATTTTTAAAATCATATCCAGGTTTAGGATCCTATAGGTCCTAAGATTGATACCAGATCGCGCGCTGTAATAGTTAAGGCGCACCTTTTACACTTTATACTATTAAATCTTCACCTACAAAATTGCCATCTTGTATGAAGGAAATATCATGTGGAAACTAAAGAAACAGCTGGAAACTATAGATTCCATATTTTTATACCCGTATTCATTAATCATCTACCTTTAAGAACCTATAATGTTCAGATTAGAAGCAGTAAAACTTTACGATAGTTACAGGGTCATTCATACACTGAGCCCATTTTTTGATAACATTGCATGAACATATCATTATGATTTTCACACAAATTGATTCATAAATATTATTAATGGCAAATCCGCGCTTAGGGCCACATTCGTCCTAAGATTGACGCTTGTTCACGCGCTGTCATGATTCGGTATTTTGTATTTGGTCTTAACCTATGAATTACCATCTTCGATAAAGAAAATATCACGTGGCATATAGAAAAATAGCTGGCAAATATGGATCGTAAATTTTTTTACCCGTTTGTTTACCATCTACTTTTAAAAACCTATAATATTCAGATTAGCAGTCGTAAAACTTCACTATAGTTACAGCGCCACGCGGCTAGCTCATATTTTGAGAACATTGCTAAGCTGATGCTGTCACAGAAATAGAAAGATAATCAACAGTAAATATAGGCCTAAATTAAGCAGTCAAACCTGAAAACCAAACCATGTAGAAGTACTTAACTAGTGGATTAAGGAGACAATGGAAAAGTGACCTGAATAGGAAGATATCCGTACTACCGCCCTCTCTATATCGCTAGACAGAGGCAGCTGTTATCGAATTTGTGACATGTTCAAAGCCTTCAACTGAATACAAAGTGCCTTTGTGTCACTAGAAATTTTATTTTACTTTCAAACTTGCTTCTTTTTGAGAGTAAGTATTCTAAGATTACTTCGTCATATAACTTTATGTACTGACTAACTCTGTGACGTAGTAGTAGTAAATAGTCTTGGGTTCGATTGCTGGGTCAGGTAGTGTTATTGGGTTCACGAAATTCTCTGTAATAGCACTGGATCTGGAACTATCATAGACCACAATAGGCTGGCTCGTAATAACGTAGGACCTGAAATCATAGCTGGCAACATGAAGGTGTTATACACCTCTGCCTATCTTTTCGGGGATACAAGCCTCAAACTATGTATGTAGATAGATCGCAGGTCAACTAAGATGTCATTAACGGCAATCATACTATCGCCATGTCGCCGTTTGTTCTAGGCGGCAACAACAATATATTGATTCGTTTCTGCGTGATAACAGACCAATTTTTTTGTTTCTACTTCTATCTTTGTATACTTCCCCAAAGCGAATGCTTTTTTATTTCTATTGCTGCCTGTGACAGGCGGACCAACGGCACACCTAGTGGTAACCGCCTCCCATCCCGCCTCGCAAGGCTCATCGCTTTAGCAATGCCAGGAGTCACACAGTCGTACCTACCGTTACACAGGTTTTCTCTTTTAGCTTCGGTCAAAAAAAGAACAAGTCATAGACATCTGGTAACACCGCGGCGGGTAGTCCATCCCTGCTACGTGCTCAAAATGACCAAGAAAGTGCATCATGCATTAGATTTAAAATACCCAATCTCTCCTAAATAACGTCCCTATCACGAAGTAATTCGGGTGTAGGAACCTTAAATACAATTTCATTTCTCGTAATCTCTCATTGATTATTCAATTTACAGCACAATGTCCACATTAAATGAGTCGTTGAACTACGAAACCTTTGTTAACATAACTTAAAAAGAGACTATTTTCCGTTGAAAGATTTTAACGGTTCCCAAGAAAGCTCTATTTAATAGTACTCTAAGGTATAACACTATTGCGTTGTAGAAAATATATTTTTTATAAGTTTAATCCCTCGAAGGGCATTTTGGGGAGTAGAGTACAATGGTACTTACAATTTGCTGTTGACGGTATAATGTACCGATCTGATAAATGGCTGCCGATTTATAGAGTAAAAGTTCAAAGAGGATAGGGCCTGCAAATTCTTTTAACAGATTTATAAAGACAGAAGGATAGACGTCTTAAGTAAGAATTCATAATACTATACACCTAAAGTGTCTCTATGCTGAATAAAATCGAAGTATTGCTTTCTTTTCAGAATTTGTATAAAAAATAAATATCAAACATCACGTAGAGTCGTAGTTCAGGGCTTATGCTTGCAATCGATCGTGAGGTATCGGTTTCGATTACTAACTTGCTTATAATAGTGGTATTGTGTTCGACCAAATTTGTTAAGAAAGTCTTTTTAACAAGTAATACGTAGCTTTAATCCCCATAAATGTGACATGCATGAATAAAAATATCATAGTTTGATTTTAGTTTAATTTATCAAGACCATGAAAATGGAAATTTTGAGTAGATAATACACGGAAATTATAACAGAACAGCTAAAATGAGAGTTTCTCTAATGAAATGAGTCTAGATAGATTCGTGACTGTATATTCTGAAAGGGTAGACAGATATATAATACCTCTGTCTACCGTTTGAGAATACAGTCACGAATCTATCTAGCGGCTCTACACAGGCGAAGAAGTTACAAATGCCAGCACGAGATGGCATTGTATTCAATCACACACTTGTACTGGTTGCTGAGTCGCGCAAGTTTGTTTCTTAATAAGGATTACTATGTAATGAACGACATCAACAGTAGGACAGCAACCCGCCAGATACGATCACGTAGTTAGGTTGGTAGATCCTCTTTTTGTATTGGACGGACATTCCACCTCATACCTCCACATATATAATTTAGGTACACCAAGCGCAAACCACATAATATTTTATACCACTTTACCTATACGCAATATAAGCCTCCAGTTTTATTCCACTAGTTCCCAAAAGTTCGTCGAAACAATAACCAAACCGTGAAATTCACGTGTAAAATTGTAAATAGCAGTCGTACATCACCCATTTTAACCGATACTGCATGTAAATTGCTAATATCGACGATATATTGAACTATATACCTCTCTGCAGTTAAATTTATACATTCGAATTTGATATTAAAACCCCTACTAACTATATCAAAGTTACTATCAATTGGAACAATTGGCAGGACCTAATTATTGAGGTTAACTCTCTGTATATCTGTCTATATATCTAGTGGGGTAGGTAGGGGTATTATAACATCTACGTTTTATCAGCTATATTTTCATTCCTTCTGCCGTGCAGATTGCTGGAGTTCGTACTGTGATTAATAATATACATATTTACAGAAATATTTTGTCGGAACTGCTTATTAAACCTGGGACCTTGTCTTGAATTATCATATTAGGTACTTTTTACCACGGTATGAGTCCCCGTGGCATTTACGTGAGCAAAACCGTAGGCAGAGTTACACATTTCTAGATTTTGCCCGTGACTTCGCTGCGTAAATCGAATTACCAGGAGCAGTAAATTTTTCTGAATGAGGTATCTTATGTCCTATTTTCTACCCCTGACTGTATACAACATTTCATGTAACGGTCGCGTAATTAAGGCGTGAAATTGTAACTAAGAAACACATTCGCATTAAAATATAAGTTAGGATTCTCGCTGATATCACCATTAGTTTGAACTTTAAAATGTGTGATATGAATTGAAATCAATAAGTCGAGAATCGGGAAGACTGGGTCACGCTAGATTTCTATCAATTCCAAAATCTAAGGGTCACTGTCAACGGCCCCAACTAATTGCTAACAAAATTGATACGTAAGTAGGGAATTCAAAATTAAAGTTCAGTTAGCCCGTGATCTATTGTTCTGTCACATCCGAAGCTACGCGTTAATATGTTCACGTGTAATGAAAATAGTTTCGAGTTAAAAGTGTGGGTCGAACGTTTTTGCGGTTCATTGCGCAATAGTTGTAAATGGCTTTGCAAATATATCGGTCTGACTTTTGTAGGTATGAAATTAATTTCCTTTTTTACATAAAATAATGTGTATCGCGGGGGATTTTACAAAATACAATTAACGGACACATAGTAAACATAACATAACAAAAACAATCATAAAACACCTCACCATTTTCAGGGTGCCGTATTATTTTGATACGATACCCAGGCGAGACAAAAAAATTGTGGTATCGGAGTTAGGTTGTTCTTTGTGTCTGTTGTTACCTAACTTAAGGTGACTTGTTTATTACGCTTTCACGTTTTAAGACTGCGCCGAGCGTAAGACAGATAATGACAGAACTCGTGCGGCGCATATTCAAATCGGCGCGCGGCCGCCATAGTAAAATTGTATGGAGGATTTGAAGTGCTTTTTTGATAAATATGTATCTTTATTGTCAACCAATAACTTAAATATTTGGGACGGACAAATTGTAATAAATCTAATGTTTTGTTTAAGCTGTAAAATAGGATAGATTTCTACTGTTATAATCTAAAAATCACGTAACACGAGCTTACATTTTTGCATTTTTCGTGCAAATTTATGTAATTTTGTAGGCGAAAATATTAATTATTTTAAGTTTTTTACAAGGAATTGTAAACACATTCATTGTTATGGTGAATGTATATTTTATATTTGTATTAAACAAAAAGTGTTGATTTTAATCACTTAACTATGACCGCTTGTTTTGGCACATTTCGCCCGGCACAGTCTTAACTACACGACCGATCATAATTGAATTTCGTAAACACGCTATCAGAGATACAACAAAGTATATAGGGTATGTTTTTATCCAGAAAAATGTACTATTCCCGAGCCGTGCCGCCGCAAGCCGTGAGCAAAAGCTAGTATTATTGTCAAAAGATAGCCGAAGCTTTGTTCGATCTCAAACTGAATGATAAATTAAGACACGACACATTCGTTTTGTTTCTAAATAAGATGAATTTGAAATTGGTCTATAATTTCAATATTACAGACATTTTAGATAACCACAGAAAAAACAACTCAGCATAGCAAACCCGTCAGTAAATCACACAAGTGAATTACGTCATATGATGATCAAGTTTACTATAAAAGGTTGGCGGCGCTCTCAAGACCTAAAATAATCAATCTATATAACTCAAAATTTTAGATTGAATTTACTTTACATCGATCCTATTCAAATAATCCGATAATATTAAAGTGATAAATCAAAGTTGATAGACATCCATTTTAACATACATAGCAAACATCACGGCCAAGGGGTAACCAGAGTATGTTTCCACTTGCCACAATACTGGTATCCTGGAATTTGAATAGACGTAAATTAAGCAACAGAGGTGCCTCTCAAACTGACAAGCGTGCAAGAAGAATATGAAAGGATCCGTCGATTGTGAGTCCTCTTAACCTGGCCTTTCTCAAGAATATTTCCATTAGGAATAGAGAACGACCACCTCAGTCTCCCCTTTCCCTTCAGACTGTCCCATTCATATTCTGCCTTTAATACAGTCTTATACAGTCTTTTATCGAACATTTTTTCTACATATAATAATAAATGTGGCATTTTCAATACGAACTTTTCTTTTTCATATCACTCGAATTGTAAAAATTAGAATGCGCGTCTTATGGCAATTATTTAGAAACTTTGCTTATGGACACTTGCATTATCGGAATTTATTTCGTGCTGCTGAACCTATTAAAAATATTGCGCCGAATACATACAAACTATCAGGAGCCTAACATCTACCTTTTAAAGCACTGTTTTAAAAGGATGAGATGCATTTAATTTAGTAATTTAGCAAAGATAGATTTTAAAGCACTTTCTTGTACATGTAATACATGTACGAGAAAGAGACAACAAGTTACAGAGAGTGCCTTGTTTCGCTTTTAAACATGCACTAACAACGGCTTATGAAATGAGCCCTTTACGCCGCCGGGAGTATAACAATATCTGATTTACAGAAGATCGCTACCAGTGAAACTGCACTCTATTCCTGCAGTTTCGGTACTCAAGCTTTAAAACTTACTGCATGCTTCGCCAAGTATTTCTAAAGTCCCCCAGAACACAGAGCTTTAATTGCAATACGGAATTCTTTTTTAATCAAGTAGAGAACAAAGAAATCGAGACGACACATTTCTTTGCGCTCATTCTTAAAAGTATTCAATAATATTCCCTACCCTTCCTGTGACGTCACCAATTCATTGATAATCCACGCAGACCGCAACAATACATTTAAATTCTCATTTAAAACTGAAATTATACATTCACAGTCCAGTATAAAACAATTGAATACAATCGAAGCTAACTGAAGTAGCGATCGTCGATGCTGCAGACAATATGCCTTTTGTCGGTGACTGTGCAGCGTTGTACACAGACGAGGGTGCCATTGTGATGTTAAACTGTGCGAGATTGCGAAGCGACGTCGTTGCCCTCTGAGATTATACACCTACTGCGCTCGACTGTACCGCGTAGATACGAGATGTTTGATCTGAGAGACCGGCGTTTAGATGCAATATTGAAGGCTCATGCGTTTACGATCAAATGGTTGCATGATTTCCTTTGCGTTTTTATGAAAGTACCTTGTACTGCCTACTGGTTTTTACTGAAAAATGCGATTTAAGGGGTGGGTGTCACTAGACTAGACAGCTGCCTCTCCTGAATTATGTTAGTTGACGACAGGCGATTAAAAAAATAAACAAAACCTCGACAAATTTTTGGTTTCATAGATTACGTAAAATATAGCAAATGCGACACTCACGTGATAAAGAAAGGGCTGAAAAAAAAATCGTCAGTGTCGTTCGAGATTTGGTAGTGATTCGACTTTGAATTAGCAACAAGGAATGGATATAGAAATTTAATACAACAGAATATTTTTTTCGTACCAATTGCATATCGCTAATATGAAACCACTTAAAATTTCTTGACACAATGCCCCAACAACAACTCACCAACCTGGAAATATTAAGATTTCATGCAGTCATATTCCAATTGCTGTACCCCCAAGAAGTCAATAGCCTAAAAATATTTCTAACTAACTGGTAAAATCAATGTGTAGCTAAAACACCTCTGCCGACCCTTTCGGAAGTATGGTCGTGAGACTATGTATGTATGCTTAAAATTTAATATGGCCACCAGTATACCGATTACAAGCGTTCCCAAGTATGAAGAGCCATTAAGAATTTAATAGGCCCTTACCTATATTTCCCCTTCGCCATGCAATCAAAGGCATACCCGAGGCGCTTCGACAATGCTTTTAACCAATTTTCCATCGAACCCAATTAACAAATAGAATTTTACATCGGCATCTCTTTCTTTCGCGTACGTGTGTCTTACTCGACTACGTCACCGTACAGGTGTAATGTGTGTATAGGTGATTTATCACTGCGGCCTGCTCAATGGCCCGAATGCCTTTATGGATGAGCGTGCCACTGGAGGAATAACATTTTGTAATTTGGAGATTTTCGTTAGGTTTTGCTAGTAAGTAATTTTTTTATTAGATAATGCTGATATAGCAGTATTAGATAGTAAAAGTAATAAATAATGAAGCTTACAGCTTAAAGTCACGTTTGTACGTCAAGGCCTCACAGAAAACCGGCATGAAATAGCGCGCGTTGTGTTTCGTCGAGTGAGGGTACCGGAGGCCCAACCCCTTCCCCTCTGAGGGGAGGAGGGGAGTCATTTTAAAAGGCTGGCAACGCACTTGCGAGTCCTCTGGTGTTGCGGGTGTCTGTGGGTGGCAGGCGCCACCTTCCATCCACTTACCATCAGGCGAACCATCTGCGCGTTTGCCAACAAGAATATTTAAAAAAAATTACACCCATTTATCGCCATCAACGTTATTTCGTTTCTCTTTGTAAAAGACGACACTCGCACTTGTAAAGTACCTCACAATTTTTTTTTGTTCCTTGTGGTTTTCAAGCTCACAACACTCTGCACACTGATGATGTCGAGGCAATCGATTAAACCACTACGCCATCCATTCAGTACTAGTGCAGTTTACCACGTAGTAGAAACGAGACATATATTACACTCACATTTTGCTAGGCATGGTTTTAGGTCCTACGTAAGAGGGCAATCACAGCAATAAGCATTCATTACCACAGCGTCACTGGGTCAGTTTCTACTACAGCTCTATTCCATATTATGTAGAGCATTGATTAATATATCGGTGCTTAAACCTTCTTACCTATTCTGAGATAAGCAAGTGTGCAACTTGTGCCACAGTAGAAACAAGAAAAACTAACATACAAAAAGCAAATATCTAAGCAACGTCGTCGTAAGCTGACCCAAATTCTGCAAGCAGTAAACCAGATTCTAGGGTAGATAGATTTTTTTAGGGCAGTGAAGGTAAAAAAGCAGCGATAGCTCAGTAGGGAGACCAACAGACTGCAATGCAGAGGGTCTCGGGTTCGAACCCACGTCGCGCACCGAAAGAAGTCAGACTTTCGGAAGTTATATGACTTTTCGAAATAATGTGCGTATTGATTGACAATTATCGCCTGCTCCGTGCCTCGAAGAGCACGTTAACCCGTTGGTCCCGGCTGCCATGAACATCTATGGCGGTCGTTATTGGGAAAGTCCATACTCTCTAATATCCTGACTCTGGTCTAGCCTTCAGGTTGCGGAGGTCAGGTGGCAGCCACTCCGTGTAAAAACTGATATCCAGTCAAATCCGGTTAGACCAGAAAAGCCGAACCCAAGTGATTTGGGAATAATAAAGGCTTAGACCGAAGAAGTGAAGGTAAAAAATGGCAATAAAAACGCGCGCATAACCATGCGTTTACTAGTTTACCAACTATGGACGATCAGTGCTATCTCATCGTCCATAGTTGGTAAACTGCTTGCAGAAGCGAAACATTTGTCGACACATTTGTGTTCGAAGCGGAATACTGCAAGTTGGAGTACGCTCATATAGCATATAACGTGGTTGTCCACCATTAGAGGAGCTCAGTGTTAACCTTTCTATATATACGGTGGCACAACGGTGGTAATGTTGCTGCTGTGTCTGAGATCTTGGGTACGTGTTCCGGATCGAACTAACAAAAAGTTATTGGGTTTTCTTCCAAAAGTTTTCAATTGTAGCCCAGTGTTGAGACGACGGTATCGCCTGTCCTTCGGAAAGCACGAAAAGTCGTGAGTCTTGCGCCTGGTCTCTATTTGGCCATGTCTGATTGAATGGGACGACTCGCATTGGATTATGAGAGTTAAAAAACAGCGTGCACATTTTGTTTTTTTTTTAATTTCTTCCGCATTAATAATTATTCCTGTGTCGCGGGGGACGTTACAAACATTTAAACAACGGACACAAAGAACACCCAGACTTGGAACAACCATTTGAGGATAACACAAAGTTTTGTCCTTGTGGGATTCGAACCCACAGCACTCTGGGCAACGGCAATGGCTAAGCAACCACTTTAACCGCTATCCCATCCGTGCATTCATATTTGCGAACACGCTTGTAAACTAAAATATCTTCTTAAAATTGCCCACTCGCCGTGAATGAAATTTAGTCTAGATGACCTTATTGCAATAGTTGCAATCCGAGGATATTTGTGGGAGTGTGGCTAGTTCACTCTCTTTGCAATTATTTTAAAACTAGTTTTGTATTCACACGAAATACTATATCTCTATTTCGGGTAGAATCAATTAGATTGGCAAGTGAACCAAATACGTATAATCGGTCAATGGCTTGACATTTTCATTGAAATGGAATAGTGGTGACCTCTTTGAGTAGCTTTTGAAGTGCTGTTTGGCGCGTCACTGATACGCTGCTAGAAAACAGCATGTATATTGCCGACATCGAGAATAATAATACTACGATAAACGTAATGCAGACAACTTGTAACACAAAATTGTGGCAACATTTAAGGGACTTAGAATATTGACCATAAATACCACCAAGTTTAAAAATACATATATATCAATTTTTGTCATGTGTATGCTATTTTAAATGCATTTTATTATATTTGTATGACAATATCAGTCATTTGGCTTTTTACTTTTAAGCCACAAACGGAAGTCAGACAGCGCCGCACCAGCCAGCTTTAGCGACGGCTAGTGTAACCTGACCGAAATGTTAACCGTTTTAAAAAGGTATACACATATATAGCATATATATATTCCGTTCATTTCCATTGACAATATATTACAACGATACCAGTATAGAAGTCATAGCTGAACCACATATAACTGAAATGAACATTTCTGTACACAAATGTGCCGTTCAAGGCTTAAGTGATGGAATTATTTTGACATTCAGATCGCTACGGCCACGGCGGCACGCGACCGCTTCCACTTCCCACACAAACCACTACTACATCTTGTTTTGAACGTCAAATCCGCTCCACACAAATTCCCATCAAAAATAGCTCACCGCGAAAACAAGTGAAGGTGACAAACATTTTTTTCTGTACAAAATATATTTTTCTTCGTCGTCACGTAGCCTTTATTGCATTACGTTTATGAATGCATGATTCACGTGTTTTTATATAGCTCTCTAGCCTTTTGAAATATATGAAAACGGAGGCTTTGAAAATTCGTATTTTTATATACGGAAAAGAATAGTCCTTGTTAAAGTTAATGACTTCGTTATCATTGCTATTGTGGCGATATGCAGTAACTATGAATCCAAAGGAATATTTGCATAATCTAAAAACATATGATTATGTATGTATGTATCTTATGTGGAGGCCAGTCAGTGCAGACCGGCGACACTTCGACCCAGTGGGGTCTTTTGTGTCGACACTCTCACAAAAACGACTGCCATAGATATTCATGGCAGCCGGGACCGACGGCTTAACGTGCTCTCCGAGGCACGGAGCAGGCGATAATTGTCAATCAATACGCACATAATTTCGAAAAGTCATATAACTTCCGAAAGTCAGAGGTGCGCGACGTGGGTTCGAACCCGAGACCCTCTGCATTGCTGTCTGTTGGTCTCTTCATTGAGCTATCGCAACATATTATGATTATACAAGTTGCAGTACGCAAATTTATCATTATGTAAAAATGCCTTAAGATAAATCTGACACAAACCGTCATAAACAAAACTTGAATGGCAAAGGAACATATTCACTTATATACAATATTACCATGTTAATCCATTATTAAAATTTGATTTGATTTCATAGATCTTAAGTTACTTTTTAAGTTACATTTTTGTGTTCTACGCAATTTAGGCCGAGCTTATTGCCATTTGCGTAAAGGTAAGACAGTGCCTGGTAATACAAGGTAAGACCCTTGTATTACCAGGCACTGTAGCTAAAAATACCTGATAAATTAATATACATAATAACACTTTTCGCCGAACTGGGAATCGATCCAGAGACCTCGACGAACCCTAAAAAAACCAGTAGGTACTAGTAGCAGCGCGTATACTGGTACTGTGCCCATTAAACGATAATAGGCTTGCGTAATAGGGAATTACTTGAAATCTAAAATAATTGCGGACAAAATAGGTACAGATACCTATTTTGTCCGCAATTATTTTACATATGATATATAGCCATATAAGTAGGTACTATATACAAAAATATAGCAACGATAGCTCAGTGGGAAGACCAACAGACTGCAATGCAGAGTGTCTCGGGTTCGAACCCACGTTGCGCACCACTGAGTTTCGGAAGTTATATGACTTTTCGAAATTATGTGCGTATTGATTGACAATTATCGCCTGCTCCGTGCCTTGGAGAGCACTTTAAGCCGTCGGTCCCAATTGCCATGAACATCTATGGCAGTCGTTATTGGGAGAGTCTCGACACAAAAGTTCCCACTGGGTCGAAGTGTCGCTGATCTGCACTGACTGGCCCAGACATAAGATACATATATAATATAATATACAAAAATACTATCAATTTATTAGAATTTATAGATTGTGTTGATTGCAATCACATACTCTTGGTTGTTTTGCAAACATATTTGCCAGTTCATCAGAACGTTAAATTGTAAACATTCTTGCCAATCTTGGGTCCAAATTTTGGGCTACGTTATTTGTTTTTGTTTATATAATGGACAGGAAATAATGTCAACGATGAACGATGACGTCAATGAAGGCGCACTGTAGCCACACATTTTATGTAGAGACAGACTGCTGACGCATTAGTTTTATACACAGGCGCGCGATTGTATGAGCGCTGCACAGCAGTCGCCTCTCCGCACCCAATTCGTTAATATGTAACATTTAAGTATATATATATAATATATATACCTATATAAATATACATATATATTAATACGTGAAGCAAAAACTTTGTACCCCTTTTTACGAAAATTGCGTGGACGGAGGAGTATAAAATTTGGCACAGTTAAAGTTTATTTATTTTATTTATTTATTTATTTAGCACAACCACATCATATGTATTTATACATTTATAGGAAACATTACATAGTATTGCATCTGATACATATGACAGTTACGGTATGCATAACATTGGCTATAATAAGGTAGTTACTTATTTTCTAACTTATAACGACTAGTCATTCAAATAACAACAAATAAATTCGAAATGTGTGGAGAATTAATCTAGGGAGAATAGTTTTAACAATTTAGTCTTATAATTATTGTAGGAATCGTTGAAGATGTCAATTTCGGTGTCGCGACTTTGTATACTATTGTACTGATCAAGAAGTCTATGTATTGGTGATTGCCGACCCAAGTTGGTTCTACAAAAAGACGTGTGAAAAATTTTTGAGATTTTACGCCGGGGATAAGAGTGAGGAATGGCTAAAGACACTTTATTTAATAGAAAGCTGCACTGTATATGATTATTGATCAATTTATGGAGGAAGCAAAGGTCAATGATACGTCTACGATTGTTTAGAGTGGTCATATTAAATTTACATAGTCGTTGATCGTATGGGTTTCTATGGGAAAACCCACTGCAAGAGTATGCAAGACTTCTGGTGAAGGCTCTCTGAATGCTTTCAATCCGTTGCGAACTAACAGCATAGTATGGTGACCAGACAATACTGGCGTATTCAAGATTGCTGCGGACTAGTGTGTTATACAGAAGCAATTTAGTATCAAGTTTCTTAAAGCCTACTGTATTTCTTCTCAGAAAGCCGAGCATTTGCGCAGCCTTTGTGGCAGTTTGGTCAATATGTGTTTTAAAGGTCAGCTTTGTATCAATGATAACGCCCAAATCACGAATTTCAGTGACTTCTTTTACATAAGTGCCGCCAATCAGGTACTTTGAGGCAAGTGGTTTTTTTTGCGGGTATATTTAATGTAAAAACATTTATTGACGTTAAGCGTCATATAATTAGCGCTGCACCAACACAGAATTTCATTCAGGTCATCTTGGACTAGTTTGGAATCACTGGTTGTTTTAATTGAACGATACATTTTTAGGTCATCCGCGAATAGGGATATTTTGCAGTGTTTGATGCGAGAACTTATATCGTTAATAAATATAAGGAACAGCACTGGTCCTAAATGAGATCCCTGAGGCACGCCAGATACAGCAAGGTAAACTTGTGATTCAAATCCATTGATGGCTACTTTTTGAGATCTATCTTGCAAATAGGATTTAAACCAGCTGAGTAACGATCCGCCTACACCGTGAGCATTTAATTTTTTTAATAAAATTTCGTGATTCACCCTATCAAAAGCACTACTAAAATCTGTGTATATTGCATCTATCTGAGATCCGGCATCAACTTCCTGAGATAAATCGGAAACAAAGTCAACTAAGTTCGTTAAAACTGATCGACCACCTCTAAACCCATGCTGATGTTCAGTGAGACTATTATTGACTAATGCCACGATTGAAGGATAAAGTATGGATTCAAATAGTTTAGAAAAACACGAAAGTATGGATATGGGCCGGTAATTTTTAACATTAGCATGGTCCCCTTTCTTGAAGATGGGTAAAATACGTGCCTTTTTCCACTCGTTAGGAAATGTTCCCTCTGATAAGGAAGTGTTATAAATTAACATAAGGGGTAACGCAAGTGATCGTCCACACCGCTTAATGAAAATAGGAGGGATCATATCAGGTCCTGCACCTTTTAAGCCATCAAGTCTTTTTATGGCACACTGAATATTGGTTTCAGTAAATTGTAGTTTCGACATATGCTTGTTAGTGGAGGAAGTTACTGAATCTGACGAGGTAATGTTAGAAATGTTGGAGTACACGGAACGAAAATGAGTCGCAAATAGATTAGCTATGTCGTTTCCGTCCTGCGTTACTATATTGTCCATAAACATTTTAGCTGGTAGTGTTGAATGTCCACCGCGCTTGCTTTTAATGTAACTCCAAAAAGCTCTGGGGTTTGAAGATATATTAGACTCTAATGTATTTTTATAATTATTGTAACAAGAATCATACAGTTTATGGCAGCGATTACGTAGTAAGTGGAATTCAGTTTTATCTCGGGGATTACCATATATTCTAAATTTTTTACGAACTTTATTCTTCTCGTTTAAAAGTTTGATCAGTGCATTACTAAACCATGGAGGATAACGCGCCTTCTTAGCCTTCTTGAGTGGCACATGTGTGGAAATAATTTGTCTTAAAATTATGTAAAACTCGCTCACCATTTCATTAACGTCTTTACATTGATAGAAAACACTATGCCAGTCAATCCTATTTAAATCTTTAACAACAATCTTATAATCAGTCCCATAAAAGTTGTATCTATCCATAGGATTAGGAACTAAATACTTAATATTGCCATCATATGGTAAATTTACTATTAGACTAGGATGTATTTGGTAACTTTTACTTAAGGAACATAATGGCCTAGTTACATATGTATTTGATATATTGCTAATAACTAAATCCAAGAGACGATCGTCACTATTCTTAATACAATTAAATTGAGCTAAGTTGTTTGACAACATAAAGTTTATATGGAGATAGAGTGGCGAATTCTAATATTTTTATAAAATATGCATTAGAAATAAATTAAATTAATGAAAAACACCACACGCATACAACCATGCATTTGACGCACGCAGTCGAATCGCGTTCGTAGTATTTCGGCGTGGTTCGGTTGATGTCGTACAATTCTTCGTAACTATGGTTACATACCTTAAGTAGCTATTGCAATTTCGCGGTATATATAATAACGATCAAACTTAAAATTTAAACCAATTATGGTCGACTTTCGACCACTTGGCGACCGCTAGTAATGATAATTCAGTAATTATGTATTCTTGTACCAGTAAATTATATATATTGTTCCTCAATGGCTACAACCCGGACAAGACCCCCCTACACGCAATGTTTTAAGTGGTTGCAATACAACTGCGCTGAATATTATGAGTTAGATCCACACACGGGACAAACAGTAATTATGATACACAAATAGTTGTTCCGAGTCAGGCTGTTCTTTATATCCGTTGTTTGGTTAAAGTCCTTGCGATACTTAACTTATATACAGGGTGGAACGCGTCTTTTAAAAAACTAAATTAGTGTTATGAGTATCCATGATCAGACACTATAGGATGACAACAATGACAGTGACACTCACAGTAAGTGACATTGAGTGACATCTTTATCCCGAAATTAGCATCATTAAATATTTTCACAAGAAGAATTTCTGAACTAATATTTGAAAATCACTAAAAGCTTTTAAGAAAGACTTGGCACAGTGTGTTAAATATTTAATGTAACCAAATGAATTAAGAGGGGTCAAGAATTATTTCCAACTTCGTGCCTCTTGGTATAAATATTTAAATCACTTTAAAACATTTGGCTACGCTTATTGGAATAGTTAAATGCTATTAACGCTATGAACAACGGTGGCTAATGTGTTTCTATTTATTTAGCCTTTCTTAATTCTTAAGACTGCGCCGAGAGTAAGACAGATAATGACAGAGCTCGTGCGGCGCATATTAAAATCGGCGCACGGCCGCCATAGTAAAATTGTATAGAGGATTTGAAGTGCTTTTTTGATAAATATGTATCTTTATTGTCAACCAATAACTTAAATATTTGGGACGGACAAATTGTAATATAACTATTTATGTTTCGTTTAAGCTGTGAAATAGGAAAGATTTCTACTGTTATAATCTAAAAATCAGGTAACACGAACAAATTTACGTAATTTGTAGGCGAAAATATAAATTATTTTAAGTTTTTTACACGAAGTATTCGTAAACACGTTCATTGTTATGGTAAATGTATATTTCATATTTGTATTAGACAAAAAGTGTTGATTTTATTCACTTAACCGTGACCGTCTGTTTTGGCACATTTCGCTCATCGCAGTCTTAACAACAAAACAAAGTTAGCAGCAATAGACTAGTGTATAAAACGTTGGACTGCCTTACAGAGGTCTCGAAATCAACCTTACAATATGCTTACCTGACTGTTTAGAGCTATGCGTATATCAAACCATTAAAATTAAAACGTCAGGCAACCAGCATATCGGCGAGTACCACATAATTTAAAAATACGTGTGTAGTCTGCCAGCCCGCACTAGGTCAGCGTGGTGGACTATGGTTTCTAATATCGCAAAGTAGTTCGTGCCCAGTACTAGTAGACAGTTTACAAACTGCTGACATTATTTTATATACTAAAAATTGCTCTATTACAAGTAGTATAACTATTATATAAGAATATTATCGCGTTGTTTATGTTGTAAAACTTTAAATACTTACTTAATTTGAAAATTATACTGGTGACTTATTTAGTAAACCCGTGAAAATAGCTGCTGAAAAGCATCTGAAACGTCGGTGAGAGTTAAAACTTAAATATTAATAATTTAAATAATAATAATAATAATAATATTCTACCACATACACACAACACCATCTAGCCCAAACTAAGCAGAGCTTGTACTATGGATACTAGACAATGGATAAACATATTTATATACTTTTTTTTTGTAAATACATTTATATTATACATAGAAACACCCAGACCAAGACAAAAATCCATATTCATGCACACAAATGTTTGACTTGTGCGGGAATCGAACCTGCGACCTCAGTCGTGGCAGTCGGTTACACTAACCACTACGCCATCGAGGCCGACAAAAAATATAATAAATATGTGAATAGTAGTAAAGTTTAATAATAGTAGGTAATATTTTCAAAATTATGTAATAACTGTTTTGAATTAACCGGTCGTATACCGCCGGCTCGCATACCAGCCGGCAGATTTGTACCCGTCGTAGGCCGGTGGCTCGCATGCGAGCCACCAAATTGGTTTTACGTTAGCTTAAGCTAAAGCGAAGGCGGCGCGCGGCGTTTTGGCGCCAATTTGGTGGCTCGCATGCGAGCCACCGGCCTACGACGGGTACAAATCTGCCGGCTGGTATGCGAGCCGGCGGTATACGACCGGTTAAACTACGCGAAAAAATCCGTATAGAGTAGTTCAGTTTAATAAGTAACATATTTACAGTCAGTCAATGTTCAAAGAAGTGGATACTGGTAATCATGGTGCATGTAATCTACAACCTCATCTATCATAGTGATGTCAAATGTGTTATCTTATAGTGTGTATGTATACTTGTATATTTTTACTTGAAGTTATTGAAGTCAATAGGCGCGTTGAGCACTTTTTGGGTGAACAAAATTCATGATACTCGCCTCATCGTCACCGAACGCATTCAAAATTCAAAAATTAATAATCTAGTAGCTCGACGGTACAATTCACTAATTACTTATTTATCACTTCTATCGGCAGTCCCCGAAGACTGCCCCGCATGTTTTATTAATATAATAATAATATTACCCCAAAAGCACGGGCCTCTTCTCAGTAGGAGAAGGTTTAGACCGTATAATGACCTAGACTAGGATAATTTTATATTAAAGCAGATAAAAAATTTTTAGAAGTCTAAATCGTTTTTAGTAACTTTGCCTATACAGCGTTGCATAGCAGTGCTTACATACTTCTTTGTCCCGTTAGTAGTGTGACAAAATAGCTGATGTAGGTGCATTAACGTGCTAGTCTTATTGATTCCCATAAATATTTACATCCAATTCAACGTTTTTATCCACCTCCTACAACTGACAAAGGTCAACAATATACTTCGAAACACAAGTAAAAGGAACTGTATGAAAATTCTTTCCGGTCGTCCATCAAACAAATCCATCCGATCAAAGAAATATCTTCGCGGATACTACGAATGGAAAAAAGGCATTTTAATGTACAACTCGGAGTGTTTTCTTCAGATGTTGCCATAACATGAGGATATTAATGATATTTATATAAACACAAATATTTTATAATGCCGACTGCCCAGAATTCGACGAACTTAAAAGAAAAGACACATGAATATCTTCAAAACATCACCAAATATACTACAATCTGTGTTTAGAAGACTTAGAGACATTAAAACCACCTAAAGAACTCTCAGACTCGAATTACCCGTGAAATGTAAAGTTTTTTATCGTCCGATATCATTCTAATTAACGCTTGTAGATCCGTTGAGGTAGGCAGAGGCGTTTAACACCAACATAACGCTAGCTATGTGTTAAGGTCCACGTAATACGGGATGACTTTTTGCCGTCTACCTGGTACATTGAGAGATTGCATGTTATACAAAAAAAATTCTAGGCGTAAAACCTAACGCTCAGCCCGACCCGTATATTAAATCCGAGACCAATCAACAAGCTAATATCAACGCAAACTCACCCACAGCACCAAAGAGGCAGGTTTTTATTAAATAGATTCCTAAATACACATACGTATAAAGATTACAGCCCGCATATGATAAAACAGAAAAGGCTCAGCGCAATGCCAATGAACCTACAAGGGTAATCAATAAAAGCAATTACGTAATAACCTACGAAAAAGTTCATTCAACTCTGAATAACATCCCAGTGAATGATCCGACGATATTATACTTACTTCTCCATTAAAAACAAAAATAGAATAAGCTTAAAACGTTACAAAAATAATCGATACGTATCGTAAATTTCGACATCGACGTATCAAAACGCATCCCTAGCTGACGAAGATTTGTATACGCATACGTACACACAACTAAATACAAACTCAACATGCTCTCAAGACAAAGTATCTCAATATACAAAGAGAATCGCACATAAACAGAATGACAAATCCATCCTTACGGAACATCAAAATCAATAAAATCCAGGCGCAAATTCATATTTAACGTTAAATCATCACACATATCTTTCTCTATTATCCCATAGCAACGAATACATGTAAAATATATATACTGAAGTACACAAAGAGCTTGTTAGTATCAAAACAATCGCCAACAACATTCATGCATCACTACTTTGGTCACAACACGTCAACAGGGTAATATAGAATAACGAACAACTAGAAGTGACAAATAAGTAGCTGGTGTGAAAATAATATCACATTGTTACGTTATGAGTAATGTGGGTAGATTTTTTGGTAAAGAGAAGTGTGTGGATTATCTAGCTTTTATAGGTGGCTGTGGTGTCGAGGTTATTGTTGGATTATATGATGTGTGGCGATTTTGGCAGTGTAGTGATTCGTGATTTGACTGAAGGATTATCGTCGTAAGTTTCAGTAAGGAGGGTACGACTGGATATGTTAAGCAAAATAACAATATACTTACATGATTTATAAGAAAATAATGTAATCACAAATAGAGGAGATTTGGTTGATTTGAGAAGATTTATAATTATCTAGACAAAGCCTTAATGAAATATTTCAGCAATAGTAGAACATATTCCTCTTAATCAAATTGTTACTGTTCATTGACATATAAATAAGACAAGATGACTTTTAGTAAGAAATTAACTTGTCAAAGAGATATAATTATATATTTAGACTACGAAGGAAAAGCACACTATTCGGATATTTTGTAAACAACTCTGTTTTAAAATTAAAATATTGGTTGAGTTATTGACAAAAATATATCGTGATGTATTTTTAATGTAGTTGTTATTATTTATAATATAACTTATTATTATATATCCACCTTTTGGTTAGCAAGCAAGCAAGTACGAAGTCATAAACTACGACAACTGTTTACCATCCAGTAAATCGTCTGACAGTTTACCACCTTCGATGGACAAAAAGAAATAAAGAGATCAATGTCAAGGGTTCAATTTGTAATTTGTACTTTCTCGCTTAGCAGTATAAAAGTATCCCTCTAGCTTACTTATTACCTTTTTTATTCATATTCTCTTATTTATTAGTTCACACAATAGCAGTTCACCTTGTTAATGAATCACCAATAAATTTTTCCTTCCAGCACAAAATTAAATTCGTGTTTGGGCAGCAAGCGGAAACAACGACGGGCGATCCGTCGAGGCGCGGATATATAGTGGAGGGAGACAAATAGCTCGCAAAATTGCCATTTACATACATAAATAACTTTGCGAAATGTGTATACGATCCGTGGTTTTATTTTCTTACGGTGATACAAGTAAGAAAACGAATTATTGAGTTGCTGAGTTTTGTTTTATTTTATTAAGCAAGCTTGTGGTTTTGATTATTATTCTTGGGACTATGAATTCTTTCGTATATTATTGAGAAGAAGCAGACGTACAGTAATGGCATGCCAAATTATCGTTTATGAATATATTATATTAGGAACCTCTTATTGTTATAAGACGTGAACACGCGTTAATTGCCAACCCATTTAATTGGGCTTTTAACCTTTTGGTTTTCATGAGTGTTTAAACTTAAAAGCTTATTATGTAAATAAGCATTCCCAAATAATGTCATAACGTCATACATTTTAACCATTGCAAAACCTTGATATGGCGTGATGAAACAATGACTACAATGACTGTATTGTAGTGTAAGCATATTGCAGTCTATGGAAATTCATATGAACTGGATCAAATAAAAGTAATTATATAGTTTAAATTGTATTTATCTCATGTTATAAATGCGAAAGTATGCTTATTGGTGTATATTTCTTTTAGGCAGAAACCTAGACCACAGCGAACTTTTCTCATATTTAAATATTTTATCGGCCGCAGACTTAGTTCTGGAAAATGTAGTGTGGGATAGAATTACTTTCTTAAAACTACGAGAGAAAACGCGGGTATAAGGTGGAATAAATATATCTGTAACTAAATATAGTACATATTAAGCATTATAAAGGCTTCATACCTATTGCCTTTTTAAAGAAATTGAGTTTAATTATACGGTAACATTAATTACATTTAACATTTATGTATAACTAATATTATATACATTTCACTATTTTATAATCACATCTATTAAATACATTTTTAGACTAAGGTCCGCGACCTCTACATACACTGATCTATACTCATTGAGTCAATTATAGGTATCTACTTAAACTTACTTGTTTACAAATTGTTTCATATAGGTAAAGAAAAGTCAAACAAGTTTTATATTAGTTAAACGTATTAATTTGCTGCAGGCCACCAGCGTCCAGACATAGTTATTTATCATTTATAACCAACAGTCCAGCAATTGACAGATTAAGTTACATTTATCTGCACGTTACCTGCAGATCCAATCATAATTTGGGCGAGACTTTTTAAAGCCAATTGAGCATAGCAAAGAAAAGAGTGGTAAGCTCAGAAATTCGGACCGAAAATTACAGTAATTTTTAACAACTATTGATACATCTTTAATCAAATTGCGACTGTATTGCTACAATGATAAAATGTATTTTTCAACTAACAAAACGTTTGAAAATCGATATTTCTAATAGACTACTAACATTATTTTTGAAGTGTTTTGTTTTTTACCATCAATGGTTTTCTAAGTTGTCTCAAGTGCCAGTGTTATCTTTTTGTTTTAATATAAGCAAATGCTTTTTAACGTAACATTCACACCAGTTGTAGGAGTTATATTTATCTTAGTCCCTTTGTTGTGTGGACGATACAAATATTGAAACAACGGAAAGGAAATTCATTCAGGCTTTGCACAGAAATGTATGGTTATCCTATTTTTGTTCCTTGCATGGATAGGAGCAATATTTGGTACATTGGCAGTGGCGATTAGAATATATACTATCTCTCTAATAACTATAAGTTTTATGGTTTCTTTTTATGAAATTTAATAAGGGCAAAGAGAGTTAAAATATTTTATTCAGTCTTCAGTTTATCAAAAAGAAACTAAGTACATTTTATTTTTTAATTTACATCGTAAATATTCACAAACAAATAATTTTATTAATTTATATTGCTACAATAAACAATAAGATAAAAACAAAAGAATCAAAAGCAAACACAACCTCCTTTAAAGCCAAAATGCTACAATTATTCTTGCCTAATAAATTTTAAAGCCAATAAAAATCACTTTTATTTTCGCTACAAAAAAGAGAAATGGCGAATCATTTTAACAAAATGGCCTCTATATAAATGCAATGGGAGACAATAGAGCAGATATAGAAAACAATTGGTACCATAATTTATGGTTCGTACAATAGTATATGGGTCGCAGTGGCTGGACGCACACCACTGGGGAAAACACTTCACTCTCTAGTCGTTCACTCACACAGATACAAATGTATTCTAAATTTGTTTCACTCACGCACACTAGCATTATAATTACATCAACACGTTGATGTAATTACACACACATTTATAGAGTACTAGGTTTTGCATCGCTCGCCTAAATATACATAGGTTAGGTTGGATTAGTAACAGTACTTTTTTCTGGATCAAATATCCTTTTCTGTTCCCCTGACAACGTATATGCGAAATTTCATGATGGTCGGTCGAATAGTTAGGGCGTAAAGGCGTAACAATCAAACTCACATTCACAAATAATAATTATGAGTTAGGATATTACATGCTAATGTATATTAGTGTGTTGTAATCATGTACTAATATGTCGACACAATATAATTATCTATTTTGATAACATATCACACGTTTTGACAATGTAAATGATATAAGTACATATACAGGGTGTCCCCGAATAAGTGAATCAAATTGTAACGGGAGATTCCTTAGGTAAGGACCTCTCAAAAGTGCTATATAAAAAAAATATAAAAATTATGAACCAGGCGTCAAAATAAAAAAATCAACGTTTAAAAAAAGTACGTCATACACCAAAATAATGCTGCAATTTCAAAATCAAGTCAGTTTAAAAAAAATCGTTTGTTGTGTGTGGTTCAACGTAATACCAGGCAGTTAGAGACTCTGTGCTGCTACCGAATACTTTACCCGATCCGGGGATCGAATCTGAGACCTCATGCGCGACAGTCGCAGTAGAACAAATTTTTTTTTTTTATTGAAAGTAAGTTCTGTTTATTTTAGTGACATAATTAATTAATTAACATAATATATACACAAATTATTTACAAGAAATATAAACTAAATAAAAACTGTATTAATGATACCCTCATATTATGTATATCTTGAGAGAAAGGAATCAAAAATCTGTCGACACTCGCACACTCATAAATGTATTCTAAACCTGTTTCACACATTGCCAATACGTACAGGATAAGGATATATGTTGTGACGTCATAACACACACATCGGCAGCACAAGATTAGTAGATAAATTTCGAAATATAAATATTGTTTGCGCCACATTCTTGTAGAAAATAAAATGTTCGTTCGTGTGGGTGAGTGAGTTGTTTTCAGGGAGTGAACGATACGGCCGAATGTCTGTATTGGCTATTTGCATGTATCATATTCTGTTATTGTCAGCTATGGAACTAATCTATTGATGTGAATGAAACCTACTCTCGTGCCACGTCAGCTTTTGTTACTTGACTGCCAATATATTATTTGTTTTTATTTCTGCTATTTGCTGGTTTTGTGGCAAAGCGGTGGATGCGACTGCTGTGCGTGAGGTTTAAGACTCGATTGCCGGAATAGCCAAAGTGTAATTAGGATTTTGGTTTTAGGATCTATCAACAGTATAGACGAATTGTTAATAGGATTTTTGAATGCAGAAATTACCCAGTAGCTGCAAGGAATTTGTAACTGTGTTTTTAGATGTCAAAGGACTTGCTCGCTATTACGTGGGACCTACAACCGTGGCTGACAAAATAAGGGCTTATTACACCTTTGCCTAACCTTTTGAAGATATAGGCGTCAAATTATGTATAACTATTTTTTTTCTTTTAGATCAATGTTTAAAATATTTTCTCTCTATCTACATTTACATATATACACATAACAATGATGTTTTTAATCTTAGAGAAATTTGTAGTATATGCTTTTAAGATTCTGGGAGCAACACATCACAAAAACACTTCAGAAACGTTTGATGCCTTTATGCTTGGGCATTGTACATATATTCGTGTGTAGCAAATAAATATTGATTTAAATAATTTTGGCATCTATTCTTGTCCTAAGATATGACTATCGATTGTAATATTTTGTATTATTGTTGCTAATGGCTGTTGAGGTAGGGGACTATCTGATCCAGGGCCCGACGGCATTCCGGGTCGTGCATTGGCCCTGGTCCTTGAGGAGCTCGCGCCCCGACTCAGGGGGCTCCTCTGTGAGTGTTTGCAGCAGGGCCGGTTTCCGCGCCAGTGGAAGGTGGGGAAACTGGTCCTGATCAGGAAGGAAGGGCGCCCGGCGGACAGTCCGTCCGCCTACCGGCCCATAGTGTTGCTGGACGAGGTGGCTAAACTATTTGAGTTTATTATCGCGGAGCGCCTCGTCCAGCGTCTTTCTTTTGTGGGTCCGGACTTGGCGGACAACCAATATGGTTTCCGCCGCGGGCGCTCTACAATTGATGCAGTCCTGCAAGTGAGGAGCCTGGCGGAGGATGCGGTGTCCCGGGGCGAGGTCGTCTTCGCGGTGTCTCTCGACATCGCGAATGCCTTCAACACCTTGCCCTGGAGTTGTATCAGGGAGGCACTCATTTTCCATCGAGTGCCGACCTACCTCCGCCGCATAGTCGGGGCATATCTATCGGAGAGGGTAGTAGTCTACCCGGGTCACGACGGTTGGAGTCGGCGAGAGATGTCGTGCGGTGTTCCACAGGGATCGGTTCTGGGTCCGCTCCTGTGGAACATCGGTTACGACTGGGTGCTGCGAGGTGCGCTCCTCCGTGGCGTCGGCGTCATTTGTTACGCCGACGACACGCTTGTCACGGCGAGGGGTAAGTCGCACCGGGCGGCGGCCATACTGGCGACCGCTGGGGTCGCACAAGTCGTTGGTCGTATCCGGCGGTTGGGCCTCGAGGTGGCCCTGTCCAAGTCCGAGGCCGTTTGTTTTTACGGCCCTCGGAACCGGCCACCTCCAGGGGCCCATATAATGGTAGGAGGGGTCCGCATCGGCGTCGAGTCGACCCTGAAATATTTGGGTCTTTTGCTCGACAGCCGATGGGACTTTACAGCCCACTTTCGTCGTTTGGCTCCCATTCTTCGGGGCGCTGCGGGCGCGCTCTCGCGCCTGCTGCCCAACCTCGGGGGGCCAAACACCTCCTGCCGGAGGCTCTACGAGGGGGTCGTGCGGTCCATGGCCCTGTATGGGGCCCCAGTTTGGGCGGACAACCTGACGGCCCGTAATATTTCGGCGCTTCGTGCGCCACAGCGCGCCATGGCCGTCAGGTTGATACGAGGTTACCGCACGATCTCGTTCGAGGCTGCGAGCCTCCTCGCCGGATCGATGCCATGGGACCTGGAAGCGGCGCTCCTGGCGTCGCTCTATCGTTGGCGCCGGGAGGCGCTAGCTCGGAGCGAAGGACCGGCTCTTCCCGCTCTCGCGGCGGTGAGGTCCGAGCTCCGCCGGGTCCTAGTGGCAAATTGGAAGGAGCGACTTGTGCACCCCAGTGCTGGGCACGCCACGATCGTGGCGGTAAGTCCCGTGTTTGAGGAGTGGCTGGAGAGGCGCCATGGCGCCCTCACCTTCCGGCTGACACAGGTAATGACTGGCCACGGTTGTTTTGGCCAGTTCCTGTGTCGTATACGCCGGCAAGAGACGCCCGGTTGTCACCACTGCGGCGACTGCCGCGATGTTGTAGAGGACACGGCGCTGCACACTCTGGCGGTTTGCCCCGCTTGGGCATCGCAGCGCCGTGAGTTGATCGCGGCAGTCGGATTGGTTGCCCTCTCGCTCCCGGCCGTAGTTCAGTCTATGGTCCGGAGTGAGAGGTCGTGGAACGCCGTCGCCTCCTTCTGTGAGGAAGTAATTTCCATTAAGGAGGCGGCGGAGCGGGAGAGGGAGCGTTTGAACCCTCTCCCCAACCGCAGAGCCGGGCGCCGGAGGGCGCGGGACGACCTCCAGCCACCCTGAGGATTGACCTGGGGGTGGCGGGCTTTGTGGGCCTGCCCGCCATCCGTTCAGCACCAGGTCCGAGAGGCGGCGTGCGTGTTCCCACGCGCGCCTCTGTTGTTTCGAGTCCGTCTCCCCCCTCTAGGGGGGACAGTAGGGAGTGTTAGAAGTGCCTTTGGGTAGATCTTTCGTGTAGTGGCCTGCCGTTTCATACGGCGGGCCGAAACCTCGGCGGGGTCGCGACCGCATGCGAAAGTGATTCGCGCGGCCCCGTCGATAGTGGTTTTGTCGCGGAACACCGTGGTAGGTTTAGTCGGTATTCCGGGAGGTACTTTATCTTTTCAACATCTTTATTTTACCCCGGCGAGTCCGACATAACCCCTCCGCCCGCCCCCGCGGAGGGGTATGCGTCATGCATTCCCCCACGTATAAAACAAAAAACGGTATGTAACTACTTAAACATGAGATGTATGCACAATTACACATATAGACGCAGCGCGTGGCGCGGGCGGCTGACACTGACTCCAAAAATAACAATAATTTAATTATTTACAAGAATACGCATTTATTTTTTTACTTTGCGTCATGCATTCCCCCACGTAAAAAAAAAAAAAAAAAAAAAAAGGGGACTATCTGATGATACGTAAAAGCCGTTGATAAGCTT
Source organism: Catocala fraxini (assembly GCA_930367265.1). Lineage (NCBI taxonomy): Eukaryota > Metazoa > Arthropoda > Insecta > Lepidoptera > Erebidae > Catocala > Catocala fraxini. The sequence continues at coordinate 27,396,220 of OV884028.1, read as the reverse complement.
CGAAAATGATTGTTATTTTTTATAAATTCGTAGAATCCTTATACATAAGATCAAGTAACAGATGGAATTTAAACATACATAGCCTCATGCCTATATAATAATAATAATATGAACGTGAAGGGCCTCTTTACGTTGGATCTATGCCTCCATGTAAGCCTCCCAAAGGGCCAGGTATTTTCCTAATATAATATAATAGAAATTACCTGTTATAAGCGGAACAAAATAATAATATATTTATTTCAGACTTTGTCCATTGTTGTGTTACAATTACATACATTACATCTAGAAAATATATCCCAAAGGAGTATTACATCCACATTTCACCAGTTATGGTTTTAGGTCCCATATATGTATATAGCGGTCGAATCTACTGGCGTTTACTAGACACTATTCCAAATTCCGTCTTGCTGCTGAGAATGAAAGCTGAAAAGGTTGGAAGCCTTTGAGATGTGGTGCTGGCGTCGAATGGAGGAAGTGCCCTGGACATAAAAAGTCACTAACACAGAAATATTGACAAAAGTAAATGAAAAACGTGAAATTTTGAAACAAATAGAGAACAGAAGGAATAAAATGATAGGACACATAATTCAACATGATAATTTTATCACAAATATAATGGAAGGGAAAATAGAAGCAAGAAGGAAGAGGGGAAGACCAAGAAGAAGGTACACCGATCAACTGGAAGAAGTTGTGAAAGTTGAAACTTATAAGGAACTGAAAGAGATGGCATTGGAAAGAGAAAGATGGAGATTGCTACACCGACAAGTACAAAGCACTTAAGTTTTGGAAGCTGAGAATATCTTTACAGAAAATCCCAATAACATTTTGCCTAAGAATAGCACTGGAGAAACATATATACACAGTGACGTGTCGATGTTGGTATATTAATATGAGGAGTCTTAAGTAAGTTATAGAATCCAAAACATATTTCATTTTAATTTTTGTCTGTCTTGTACGTGCATCCCGAAAATACTACTGCATGAAATTAAATGCGGTTTTTATAGCTGTACACTGTCGGTCTAACTTAAAATTTGATGCATGTTTCATCTTAACTAGTATAGTATTATATTGCCTATGATCTTGAAACACACCCTAAAATTTTATAAATATGAGTAGGTACAAATTCCAAATTCTAAGCAAAAGAAGCCACTGGCAAAAGCCAGAACCAAATATAATTATTATTTACTTTCATTTTTATCAAAAGCCTGATACACAATATTCTATGTTTCGTGATATCCGCTTTATATACTTGAGATAAATAACCTAATAAACAAACCCATGCAGAATAGAAGCTTAGCCTCTTACTCTACAGAGATCTGAATACAACTGCCAAAGCCAGGCGCCGTGACATATACATCTTATACCATACATAGCCTATATATTTCAGTTAAGTTGAGGAACAACGCTGCACTATAATCTGGCAGTATTTCAACAACAGTGGACTGAACGCAATTCGTTCCAGATTTATTGCACTGAGTCTTGAGGGACGGCGTGTTTGTTCGATCGATGATATCAAGGTTTAATCTGAATCCGTTTAATGTAAATTATTTAATAGCATTTTGAGTTTTAACACATTTAACTGCCGGTAATAAATGGCTTAACAAGTCATTTTCTGTTGTGTCTGGTATAGCAGTGAATGTGTTAAGTGCTGTGCTTAGATATGTTATTAGGTTGTACCGTTCAATGAAATATTCAAAAGACAATTCCGGCAATTTTGTGACACGGGGAGATTTACAAACATTGAAACAAGGGACACAAAGAACACCTAGACTCCAACCCATGACACTCGGCACAGTGTTAGTGGCGAAGTGACCACTTTTACCACTGCGACAAGATAAAACGTTTCAATATATCGATCAACTCATTAGTCAATGCAACAAAGACGTCATCGATCCGGATAACAGGCGCTCTATTTTCAATGCTTTGGCAATTCTCTTAACTCCTCATAAATTTTCGAAGCACAGAAATTATTTACTTCTCTCACTACTTCAGAAAATAGATTAATTTGTTAGATGAACTGGCAGTGTGATTCTATGGGTAAGGCGAATAAGCAATCAGTTTGAAGCACGTGAAACAACTGTATTTTCTACGCTTCGGAATAACTTTAGAACGTTACAAGGGAATTCTGCAAATGATTTAATTATTCACCATGAATATATGCTACGAACTACCCAGTTCGTCGCAGCATAACCTTTTGGATACCTATGTTTGTAACGGATCGTGGGTCAGGTTTGATACACAGGTCTGCTGTATTATTTTGCTTTTCTGTTATGAAGTTAATATAAGAATTACACAGAGTCTGCTAATATGACCCGTAGATGACAGTAGGCTTTTTCTAAACCTTTACCAATTACCTGTAGAATATTGACAACACTGATGGCGTAGTGTTTTAAATTATTGCTTTGCCACTGCCCCAGTAGAGTGTCATGGGTTTGATCTGCACACGGGATAAACATTTATATAATCTACAAATAGTTGTTCTTTGTTTCAATGCTGTAAAATCTCCCGTGGAACAGAGAAAATATCTAGTGCGAGCTTTGCTTTTATGTTTATGAAAACAATAACTGTTATTAATATAGATACATGCGTCAGACTTCATAGTTGATATATTATGTTTTATTTTGTAAGTAGATTTGTTGCGATTACCTAAATTGTTAATGTTAGGATTCAGCACTATGAAGCACACTTCGTAATCCGTACAAATCGTACTCCGTATAAGGTTTCATTGGAATTGGTTCAACGTAAATTATCTAGTATTTGACGTTCACTGACGTTGAAGTACATAGTATATGGCGTGGTACTTAGAAGGCTGGCTTATTTCAATACAATCCATCAAAATGATATACCAGTTGTTAAGTACGATTTATTTTATATTCAATACAGATTTGTTAAGTACTATACCGGGTTAATTGAAAAATACTAATGACCACTAATCGGTGTCTTCTTTACATCATACTTAATTGCTTTTGTTCTAGCACTTTGTACAAAATTCAATGTTTTCCAAAAAAACATGTAGGAAAAAGTTACACGCATCCCGCCTCCCACACAATTTCTCCCCAAAAAATCCAATAAGAACCCATTAGCATTATGAAACCTATCCGATTCTTGTACTCCGAAAAAATATAAGAACGATTACATGCTCCATGCTATGAATAAACGCTAAACAGTTAGCCGAAGTATAAAATCGAATACGCATTCAAACGTATTTTAATTCGATTGTTCGAATAATCGACAACAAATTTTATTCGAATAAATGAACAATCATTTATTTGAATAAATAATTAAATTGCCAGTGCGTATCGCAACATAACTATTTCGTACCTATTACCACTACTACTACCGCGGAACATGATTTTGCCATTTCGGTTCACCGTTTAACTAAACAGTATACATTTTGATATTATAATGTTGTTAGCTTCCACAATAAACGTAATTAGTTCATAGTGATCATTCACCCAAGTGAAGTGTATTAGCATTTAAATTCGATTAATTTATTATTCCAACAATACGTGCATCGCATAGATCATTGTACATTCGGGCGTCAACGAACTGTTTATTTTGATTTAGACTTTGTGTTTAATTCGTTTTGTTTCGAGTAGCTTGTTTGAATGGATCTTATAAAGTATTTATATAAATAGTTACATAATTTAATTATTATTTAAAGAGTCCACGATATTTCATTCGTTGCAAAACTGTCCTGAGGATGCCTCGCGCAGTGGCAAAATAGTTAGACTACGTCCGGATCTCACGACGCGGCCCATGCGTGCTCATCCTTACTTCTTTACTAATATTATAAATGCGAAAGTATGTTGATTTGTTTGTTACGCTTTCACGCCTTTAATAAGCGACCGCTCATCGTGAAATTTGGCATTCACGTTCTCGGGGGTACAGAAAAGGACATAGGCTATCAGGTTCATTTATGCGAGCGAAGCCACGAGCAAAATCTAGTACTGTATAATTATCTTGCGCATGTAGCCCGCGCATTTAGATTAAGCATGTAGATCGTGCTATTTATGTTTGTCATGTATAAGGAGTCAGTGCCTAGGCTTACATATAAACCTAAATGCGCAGATTTTCTCACTATGACAGACAATTATATGTTTATTGCATTCAGTCTCTCATTAACATGCGTTCGGTTTGCTTTATGACCTCATCACTCAAGTTTGACATTCATGTTAAATTGAGAAATGAACCGACAAGAAGTCATCCACTGTTAAAATACATAGTTTGGTCTAGCCTTATATTGAACTCCTACTGCAGGAACTAACATGATCTTACAAAAAAAAAAAATTACTCATGTATAGTTTTAGACGACACTTCGAATAAAGTCAATAATCTTGTGTATACATACGAACATAAAGAAATGTCAAGTCAAAAAAAAAACAAAGGAACGGTAACTTTTAATATTCGTTTTTCAAACAAACCGAACAGTTAATATAATCGACGGTTAGACACAATGCGATCGCAATATTGCCATCTGAGAATAATACCAATAATGCCAGAAGCCGACTCAAAGAAAATCATTTCCAACCCCGAACTTTGTAAGAAACTTCTGTGTAACGAATTATGGGTTACTCTGACGACAAATAATCACATCGGACATTGGGAGGAATGTATTTTTTCGACCCCAAAACTTTGGTTCTGACATGATTTGATTTTTGTCCCAAATTGAATGATATGTTTTGAGACAACATTAAGGTACTGTATTGATTTGGATTCTAACGTTTTGTCGTTCGGTCAAATTTTTGGGTCGACTGAGCCTTTTTATATATTGAGGGACACATGGAAACTTATTCTTCAATTTGGATTTGGTTATGAGAGTAGTTGCATGTTTTGGTTTGAACGTTTATATTATATTAATTTAATAGACATTATTGAAATTTATAAATAATAAATAATCAAAATGTTTATTTTGAGTAACTAAAAGTACATTTTTACAATTTAGGTAATTGCAGTCACCTCAATTTAATTGTAATACGCTTAATATGTCTTAGTCTATGTTCGTCGTCTCTAAGTTGAGCCTATGAGATGATACCTGCAAGAAACTCAAGGCCACTCTTTTAAATCGCCATCAACTTATTATGTCAGTATTTTACAACTCATTTATGTACCAGGTGTTGCAGTCATTATGCCATATGTCACTGTCCATATAAAACTAAATTCTACAAATACAGAAATAGATAATAACTTTTTTTTATCTTTATTTAAAGGAACTTCGTCAATATTAGTTAATAATATTATGTAAGAAGCATTTGACCAACGAAACACACACTAATCCATCAATCAATACCGCTTATATCACTCCTTTTATCGCTATATCATATTCATCTGTAAATCGTCGCAAAGCGTCTGATGATTAAGACAAATACTTCTATCAAAGGCTTCGCTGAGACTTTAATGATAGCATTTCGGCTCTCACTGAATATCTAGTAAGACGCATCTGATTCGTGTTTGAGCAATTAGTGAGAGCTCATGTAGTAAAACTGTATTCTAAGTAATTTGACAATTAATGCTTGTTACATTAGATTTTGATTATCTTTATACATACAATTTCCCGCAGGAGAGGCATAGCCTAGTGCGAGCAATTTAATAGATTCAGAAAAAAATATTTTATTATTTTAGGAAAACTTACAGCTAATAATTCTTATAAGTTAAAACATATTAGCAAAAGGCCAATTACAAGTTTTCACACATAAATAGTATATATATATATATTTTTTTTTTAACGGCGGTTCTTTTTTATTTAAAAATTATGCATAAAAGAAAATCCTACACTAGGTAACAAAAAAATTATTGTTAATGGATTTTTTTAAATGAGCAATAATTCTTGATGCAAACAAGTCAAGATCGACTAAAAATATATGATTTTGTCTGTACCTTGTTCTCACTAGAGGTACAACGAGAAGATTTGAAACCGATTCCTAGTTATTTGTAATTTTTATGATAATAATAAATATTATTTTTGAAACATACATATATACTTTTTTTTTTGTAAATACATACATATTATACATAGAAACACCCAAACCAAGACAAACATCCATATTCATGCACACAAATGTTTGACTTGTGCGGGAATCGAACCCGCGACCTCAGGCGTGGCAGTCGGTTACACTAATTACTACGCCATCGAGGCCGATTGTTTGTTTGAAGGGTATATCTCAAAAAGTACTTAATCGAATTTCAAAAATCTTCCTCTATTAAAAGCTATATTAGCAACGAGTAACATAGGCAACATTTTATTTTAAAACTTTTACTAACATAACCTCACTTTCAGGCTTCAATTCAATTCTGTACTTTCAGTGAAAATGTTCAAGCCAATCAAGGACTGGAAGTCAATTATCGTAGTTGCTATAGCCACATATGTATGTATGACTGTTTTATATATGTACATATTATCCCAAAGTAGGTATTTACAGGTATAGTAAATTAAAACATCAAACTAAATCACAGCGTACTGCGGCTGGATTTACCTAGTTGGCAATTAACCACATGTGATGTGGGTATGGTTCAGGCAAGAGCAGCGATAGCTTAGTTGGGAGACCAACAGACTGCAATGCAGAGGGTATCGGGTTCGAACCCACGTCGCACACCTATGACTTTCGGAAGTTATATGACTTTTCGAAATTATGTGCGTATTGATTGACAATTATCGCCTGTCCCGTGACTCGGAGAGCACGTTAAGCCGTCGGTCGCGGCTGCCATGAACATCTATGGCAGTCGTTATTGGGAGAGTGTCGACACAAAAGATCCCACTGGGTCTAAGTGTCGCCGGTCTGCACTGACTGGCCCCCACATAAGATAAGATGGTTCAGGCAAAGCTTACTTGGGTTCCGTTGTCAAGAAATTCTCAATAGGCAACATGGAGTTTGGCACTGTGTCCAATAGACGAGAATAGACTTGTCAGTGGGAGCTAAAACCGAAGCTAGAGAAACGTTGATGTGTTGTGTTTCTTTCTGGGAAATAGTCGTGAGTCTATGTATTTGTCTTCTTCTACCTAGCCTTTATTATTCCCAAGTCACTTGGGATCGGCTTTTCTAGTCTAACTGGATTTGACTGGATATCAGTTTTTACACAGAGCGGCTGCCACTTGACCTCCGCAACCCGAAGGCTGACGATACCCTAAGGCTAGACCAGTGTCAGGATATTATAGGGCACTGACTTCCCAATAACGACTGCCATAGATGTTCATGGCAGCCGGGACCAACGGCTTAACGTGCTCTCCGATGCACGGAGCAGGCGATAATTGTCAATCAATACGCACATAATTTCAAAAAGTCTTATAACTTCCGAAAATCAGAGGTGCACGACGTGGATTCGCACCCGAGACCCTCTGCATTGCAGTATGTTAGGCTCCCCACTGAGCTATCGCTGCAATTGATTTACAATGTATTTGTATAAATGATTTTTGTAGATCCTTACGTTATTAACAGTAGAATAAAAATTTAATATTAGAAACAGCCTGAAACACAGATCTCTGACCTAGTTCAAACACAATGTAAAAACAGGCTTCATTAACAAGTCTTTTTGTGTCCAATATTTAAATTGTAAATGATTTCCTATAAATTAAATATAGTTTTGATGTGAATTTAATACAATAAGTAGCCTGTGATGTGTTTTGTAAAGACGTTTATTTATTTAATGAAAAAATATTATTACGTGTATACACATCACCAATTCTCTCACAAAGAATCTATCAAAGATGGCTCTGCTGAATCCATGGCCCGCTTAAAACAATTACGTAATACCTTCACATAAGTCAAAACTTGCAATTAAGTTCAAAGGTTTGAAGGCAATAAATTTGCAGAAAGTCGAAATCACGTTATGAGGGCAAAGTAGAACAACACTATGTTGGGGCCGCAAAAATAGCGGGCATTTTAATTTATGAAATGCGCAACATTTTTATACATGCTAAAGAATATGTTGTATAATATTTTTAACCAACTTCAAAAAAGGAGATGGTTTCTCAATTCGACCGACCGATTTTTTTTATGTGTTTTCTCGGATATCTTCTTCGTTTATGAACAGATTTTGATGATTCTTTTTTATTTGAAAGCTGGTACTTTCCATTTGGTCCCATTTAATTTTGATCAAGATCTGACCATAAGTTTTCGAGTTACCCTTAATAATGCGTATTTGGCTACATTGATGATGTTCTCGTTTTTGGCAAGAACAAAATAAACAACTGTGTAGGATGGTTTGGAAGCCCTTCGTACACAAACACACATAGACATTTGTTTATAACAATATTTATGCTAATAAGTTCTGAATATCTTTCATTGGGACATATAGATTATAAATCTTTATTTATAGGCATTTTGAGCAGACATCTTTGTATGATCTGATCTCATAATTTATGTTTGCTGATTTCTTAAGCTTTTGTAGGATAGCAAGACCATTAAAATGGGAATATAATTTACTACTACAAGATATTAAAACCAGTGACACCAACATTTCGCAGAATAATTAATTTTCAATCTCGGACTACATAAAGATTTAAGATAAGAATTTGCTCTTGAAAAGTTTTATTTTAATTGTAAATAAGTTGTTATTTTAAAATTGTAAATATTTTGGATTTAAATTTGATCTTGAGTCAATATTTCCTAACTAATTAATATTAAAACTATAGCATGTCATGATAGTCATAATATATGCAAGTTTAGTTTAGTTATTTTATATGCAACAGCCAAAAACCATTAAATACCTATGAGGAAACTTAGAAATTGGTTGCAAAATAAAGAATCTATTATCAATTTAGGTTACTAAGCTACACAAGAATGTAAAAGTATACTTTCACTAGTTCCGACTATATAGGCGTGCCAGAGCCTGCCAAAGGCACAAACAGTAAGATTAACTCTTTCCAATATTGCGTATCCTATAGTTGCGGGTAATTGACCCTAACTGCATGAGCTACAACTATATTTGTCAGTTTTTGTATACTATTCCATGGATCATTTTGGTTTCTTAATTATATAATTTCAGATATGTCTACCAAACTTTATTATATTAACAAATACTGAATTAAAATTTACTAAGATAAATTTTTGTGAAATTCACACTATCGTTCCCTATCATTTAATTCCTGATGGGTACCTATAGTATTTTTGTAGTCTGAAGTTTACAAAGTGTGGTAAATTCACAAAGTTTACAAAGTATGGCTTCAAGGCATGTGCAGCAGAATCTTGTACTATACCCAGATCATAAAGTTTTAGGACGCCATAATAGTCAAAAAAAAATTTTACTAGGTAGTTAGGTTTCCAAGTAACACTTGTCAAAGTTAGTTTATCAAATTATTTAGGTTCAGATAAAGGGTTTAGGCTATGTAAAGACCTGCAAGAAACTCACTCTCATTCTTAAATATCTAATTAAATATAATCTCTATTTTTAAAACTCACAATCCAAGAAACTGTTGAAGGCAATATATCTTTAATGTTGGACCTAAAACATATCTATACTAATATTATAAAGCTGAAGAGTTTGTTTGGTTGGTTGAACGCACTAATCTCAGAAACTACTGGTTAGATTTGAAAAATTCTTTTATGTTGGATAGCCTATTTACCTAGGCTACATAACGACGCTAGAACCAACGGGGGCGACGCAGTAATCATAAATGTAATCTAGTGTGAATACGTGGGTGTAATTAATTTCTTCGTACTACTTTGGAGATAAACGAGTGAGACAATGTATGTATGACAGCTCATTAGTTATACCGGGTGTTACAAGTGTGATGTTCGGATGAAGATCTTCAGTTATATACAACGGAATTCTACAATCACATACATATATGTATATGTTTTGATTACACAATTCCAAATTGGTTATTGATAGCATTTAATAGTATGAAGTTACATGCAACTGTTAAACTCAACAAGGTATAAACAAAAAAGCTAATAACAAAATTATTTCTATAATACAACTTTTAATATGACGCTGAAGCCATTAGGCAACGGAACCCCGGAATAAAAAATATATTATCATCCCAACCGTATTTGGAATTATCATGAGATGCACTATGGCCAAAATGATTTAAACGATATACCGTTTAAAACATTTTTCATGTAAGCCCGCATTTTCGAAAGTCCATTTTTGCGCTCTTCACAAGTCTCTTTTGAAATGGCCCTGGAGGTGGATTTCCTATTTTGAGAGAGGCGTTTCTACCTTTCTTCGTTTGTCTCATTATAGCAGCGCGTTTATTAGGTTCCCATATTCAGACACTAAAAACCAAGAGAAAAACGAAATTTTAACAAAAAAAACCGACTTTAATAAAGAACATTCTAAAATAATAAATACACTAAAAAGTAAAAAAATAAATGCGTATTCTTGTAAATAATTAAATTATTGTTATTTTTGGAGTCAGTGTCAGCCGCCCGCGCCACGCGCTGCGTCTATATGTGTAATTGTGCATACATCTCATGTTTAAGTAGTTACATACCGTTTTTTGTTTTATACGTGGGGGAATGCATGACGCATACCCCTCCGTGGGGGCGGGCGGAGGGGTTATGTCGGACTCACCGGGGTAAAAGAAAGAAGAAAGATAGAATAAGAATAATGTACCTCCCGGAATACCGACTAAACCTACCACAGTGTTCCTCGTCAAAACCACTATCGACGGGGCCGCGCGAATCACTTGCACATGAAGTCGTGACCCCGCCGAGAAGTAGTTACATACCTACATTGGCTGACACCAACTCCATTAATAACAATAATTTAATTATTTACAAGAATACGCAATTATTTTTGGCTTTCGAATATTTTTTTTAGAAGACGGCTTTTTCTGTTAAAATTTTGTTTATTAAAACAGTAGGTAGTATTATTACCCGCGATTTCATCAAACACGTAAACTACTCTCACTAATTACCCGAGATTTAAGTAGATCATAAAAATTTTTTTTTTTATAGTGCTGCAGTCCGAAAGAAGTAACCCAAAACAGTAACTTGTGCATGTAACTCACGCCAGCCGCATAATCCATATATATTGTAGATTGCAAGGATGGCACAGTGACTAAGCGGTCACCTCGCCACTGTGGTCACGCCAAATATTGTGATTTGATTCCCACACGAGCCAATTACTTATTTGTGTGATTCATAAATAAATGTTCTAAGTTTGCACGTAGTTCTATGTCCGTTAATTATATCTTTAGTCCCGCGACGCTTTTCTAGTACAAAAAATTTCTTTAATAATATATCTGTATATGTACAGTGACCTGTAAAAATGCATACCTATTTCAAAACTAAAATGGTATAAGCCGGTAATTGTTGCCATCTAACGGAATCGATACAAGAACTGTTGAGTAGTTTATTTATATCGTAATAGATGGCGGTGCATTACTATAAAATAAAAGAAGTAGTAATAACTCAATTTTAATAAGTTTACATTACATAAATTTATAAAATCTCTTTACAATACAATTTATTTAAAAAACAACTCTTTTTAGGGTAAAACAAGAAGCAAAGAATTATAAATGAATTTTATAAATGTATAGTGGATAATTTATTTTATAGATACTTTCGATGACTCGCTATTTTGTCCGTAGGCAAACATTATTCTGTCCCTGTGTTCAAGTGCCTTTTCGTTTGAGATTATAATTTCTTATAAATTTCACCTAATTGCTAAAATGAGTACGCGTTACAATATTTCTAAAACAACGCCATCTAGTTCATTCATTTTTATTTTTATTCGAGTGTTCATAGGATTTTGGACCATAAGATATCCATGCACTATTACAGGTACTGTACAAGCAACGTGAAACCCAAGTCGCGGCCTTCGCGGCCCAAAAACAAACCTTCCGTATTTAATCAAACATTAGCTGTAATTGTATTATTCTTGATTTATGGCACTTGGAGAGGCTCCAGTACCGTTGAAAAGTTAATCAACTAAAAGGCTTTTTTACTTCCTAGATTAAGAAACGAGTTAATTTATAGCGAGTTGAACAAGTTTTTTTTACCTTAATTAAGGTAGTCTGAGTTTTAATTGGATATTTTCGGGTTGTATTCAATTTACTGTTCTATCAAATGGAGTTATTGTAGAGGAAAAACCGTATTGCGGTAGTTTATTGGAGCGGTGGGGTAATGTGGCAACACTGACTAAATAGAGTTCAGTGTTACCACATTACTCCAGTAAGTTGTATATTATATAATTATTTTATTAATAAATTAACAGCAATTTTAAATAATTTGCTAGCTATTATTTAAGTTTCACTAATATAGGCTGAGTTTCTATTGCAATACACCGGTCATAATTGCCTGAAATCAAGCTCTGAACTCTTAATCTATAGATTAATAATAATAATAATATTCTACCACATACACACAACATCATCTAGCCCAAACTAAGCAGAGCTTGTACTATGGGTACTAGACAATGGATAAACATACATATATACTTTTTTTTTTGTAAATACATACATATTTATACATAGAAACACCCAGACCAAGACAAACATCCATGTTCATGCACACAAATGTTTGACTTGTGCGGGAATCGAACCCGCGACCTCAGGCGTGGCAGTCGGTTACACTAACCACTACGCCACCGAGGCTGACAAAGATTAGGAGTTCAGAGTTATTTCCTTGGCATCGCCTTGCTTATTATAGTAACTGCCTCCTTTTAACTGCCTCCGTGGCGCAGCGGTAGTGAATGCGACTGCTGTGCATGAGGTCTCGGGTTCGAATCCCGGGTCGGGCCAACAAAAAGCTATTGGGTTTTTCTGTCAAGAAATCTCAATAGCAGCCCGGAGTTAGGAAGTTGGCGGTGTTAGACACCCCTGTGCCTCGGAAAGCACGTAAAGCCGTTGGTCCTGCGCCTGATCTCTCTCCGGTCGTGTCGGATTGCCGTCCCATCGGATCATGAGAGTTAGGGAACAGAGAGTGCACTTGTGTTTGCGCACACACATGTGCACTATAATATCTCCTGCGCAGATGGCCAGTCTCTGTTAAGACTGGCCGCCGTGGCCGAAATTCGGTCTGGAGGACATTATTATTATTATAGTAAGGAAGGAATACCAAGGCAATAATAAATCCATGCTACTTATTATTAAAATCTTTAATTTGATCCTATTTTACGTTGACTTATGTTCCCATGCTGACATGTTCTACCAATCCTAACTAATATTATACATGCGGATGTAAGTTTATTTGTTAGGCTTCCACGCCTTAAGACTGCGCCGAGCGTAAGACAGATAATGACAGAGCTCGTGCGGCGCATATTCAAATCGGCGCGGGGCCGCCATAGCAAAATTGTATGGAGGATCTGAAGAGCTTTTTTGATAAATATGTATCTTTATTGTCAACCAATAAGTTAAATATTTGGGACGGACAAATTGTAATAAATCTAATGTTTTGTTTAAGCTGTAAAATAGGATAGATTTCTACTGTTATAATCTAAAAATCAAGTAACACGAGCTTACGTTTTTGCATTTTTCGTGCAAATTTACGTAATTCTGTAGGCGAAAATATTAATTATTTTAGGTTTTTTACACAGAGTAATTGTAAACATATTCATTGTTATGGTAAATGTATAATTTATATTTGTATTAAACAAAAAGTGTTGATTTTATTTACTTAATTGTGACCGCCTGTTTTGGCACATTTCACGGCTATATGCTCCATAACATCACGCGACGACCAATAGCAGCGGAGCATCAATAAAGATGTTGCAAAATTGGATAAAAATATCTTATGTGAAGCAGACAAAATTGCGCGGGTCAGCTAGTAATGCATAAATTGTTGAACTGCTTGAGTGAAACTTGGATTACAAATATATCGTGTCCTGAACACTTATAATACTTTTTATCCTGGCTCTTTATAAAGGCAGGCGAAGCCACGGGCAGAAGCCAGTCTTGTATACTTTTCTCCTTATCGGTGTAATCATCATAGTTTATCTAACAAGGGACTAAGGGTCCTTCTAAGTTTACTGGCAACGGGGATCCGCCGATAGCAGTGTAAGGGTGGGAGGGGATAAAGAGTGGATGACCTTACAGATATGAGCCGATTTTACCCTAAATTTCAATTGAATGGCGATGTATAAAGAATTGCTGTAACTGATTTATTATGTGGCCTTGGAAATATTATGTTTCAGTTTTGTTTAAAGAAACAGCTTCAGCACTAAATTTTTTTTTATTTTTTTATTTTTATTATGCATATTAACTGATTAAACACATATATTTACATAATAACTAACACAAAATTATTAACAAAACATAATAAGAATTATAGAATAAAATGACAACTGAAATAATATAAATATACAAATTGAGATCATGAATTAAGAATATAAAAATAACTTGTTAAATAAAATTTATAATTAATTAAAATTCTATTTTATTCAGCTGGACATTATTATTTCTGGCTGTAATTTTTTTAGGCTTTAAACGCTTGGATAAGCTCAAACAACGGACACAAAGTACATCCAGGCTCATAACAACTAATTTGTGGATCACACGAATGTTTGCTCCGTGAGGAATTCGAACCCACACCACTCGCCGCAGAGGCAGAGGCAATACGAACACTAATGCCACTATGCTTGCAACGCAGTTATCATCCTTTCATAACTCTTTGCTTTAACCTAAGAATTAGCAGCCCTACTTATAAACATATCGCTTACTTATATTAAGCTATCTCTGAACTTAAAAGTATATTATGGTCAATGAGTAACTTTGTTAGTGTAACTGACTGCCACGCCTGAGGTTGCAGGTTCAATTCCCGCACAAGTCAAACATTTGTGTGCGTGAACATGGATGTTTGTCTTGGTCGGGGTGTTTCTATGTATAATATGTATGAATTTACAAAAGAAAAAGTATATATGTATGTTTATCCATTGTCTAGTACCCATAGTACAAGCTCTGCTTAGTTTGGGCTAGATGGTGTTGTGTGTATGTGGTAGAATATTATATTATTATTATTAAACATCTTTATACGGATTTTATCGCTCCCCATGAACTTGGCTACTGAATATTAACCGAAACGTCGGGGAAAGTGTAAAAATGAAATCTAAATAGATTTTATAATTTAAATAGCTTTGATAGTAGTGAACAGTAACTAGTAAAAGTGTTTAACAATAGTAGTTTAAAGTTTTAAAATAATGTCATAAAAGTGTTTTTAAAAAAAATAAACGATAATATCTATACAAAGTTGTTTAATTTCAATGTATAATATTTGCGTAAACGTAAGATTTTATATTTGCATTTAAACTTTGTTTTTATATCACAATGTTATAAAATCAACTGAGAAAGTAATAAGTAAAAAGTAATAAATAATAAAACCTTAAACTATTTAATAATGTTTGGAATAAATATGAATTTTTTGATTCTCTATCTAGTACTAGAAATATTTTAAAATTAAACATTAATCATAACTTTGATGAAAATACTACAAACGAATAAACGTATTAAGAATATTAAACATTTATGAGTTATCTCGTTGGAATTCTTGGTCGGAGATCCACTATCTTATTTTTAAATTAAGACAAGTTTGAGCTACGAAATTATTTAATACAACGACTAGTATAGCGTTTCATTTCACAGTAATTTATTAAGAAA
Organism: Catocala fraxini; assembly: GCA_930367265.1. Taxonomy (NCBI): domain Eukaryota; kingdom Metazoa; phylum Arthropoda; class Insecta; order Lepidoptera; family Erebidae; genus Catocala; species Catocala fraxini. Next base: position 27,380,685 of record OV884028.1, on the reverse strand, counting down.
TATACGTATATAAGTTTAACTGAATTCTAAGTAGTTATGAATCAATTTTGATGAAAGGTTTGTGCGTTTTCATCTGTTTGATTTGTGAAGTAAGGGAAGGTACGTTACTTTAGGCAGAGGTGCTGCTACTTAGAATATCTTAACAGAAAACTCTACCAGACCCGAGTATCGAGCTCACATACAGCAGTTGTATTTATGGGGACTGCACTACAAAGGCATTTAATAAAATCATCTGCATAATTATTTATGTGAACACCCAATACTCTTGCACAAAGATTTAATAGTAACCTCAGATCAATTAAAGGCTTAAGTAGACATCTCTTTAGTTTGATATTTAAATTTAGATCTATAATGATATTAGGTTAGGTTATAACAATAGTATGGTAAGAATTATATTTTAATATTTTTTCAAAGCTCATTCCACTGTAGCGATCTTTCCCTGTGTCACAGGGACTTTACAAACAACAATTAACCTAGGTCGCAGTGACACACCGGCGGTCAGACACAATATGAAATGAAATTAAAAGATTTTTATTTTTGCACCGTCGTGACATGCGTCATCAATTATTATTAAAATTAAGGTACAACAAAAAGTAATTAAGTAAATATAAATATAAAGAATCTTTAAAAACAATTAAGCAGTTATTTATGTGCAGATGCACATCCCACCTGATGGCACAAAAATAACGGTGATGCGCTCAGCATAATGTTGTGGCACTTGTATTGCTGCAAGCACAACACAGCGCTGATTTTCAGCGAACAAATAGAATAGGTTTTAAATATGTCTGGCATTGCAAGACTTGATAGACCTTGATAGTCTGGGTATAAATTGTATGTCTTAGACACAATTTACACCTAGGATAAGGTTGGTTTCAGGCTCAGAACAATTAATTATTTGTGGATCACATTAATGACAGTCTCGTGTGGGATTCAAACAACACTCCTGACGACCGCTTGCCCTCTACGCCGTTCGTGTAGTCAACACAAGCAAAAATTACATATTACAAAACTAAATTGTGACTATTGCCTTTGCTCACGCACCGTATCGGTAACTAACCAAAGTTTATACAGCCTACTGGCAAATAATTAGAACCTGGCAACCTAGAAACTGGCATTTAATTTATTCTAAAACGACGATTGATTCAACTATATTGAACTTGTAAACTCTTTGGTAATTAAAATCATCTTTATCTAATAATTAAGGCTTAATAGTTTTACTAACGCGAATATTTACTTTTATTTTAATTTAGGTAGTGGATGTAGCAGTTTCAGAGATATTTACAGCCTCACTATACTTATGTAGGTACCTCTCAAATGCTTGATTAATAATTGTGTTTTGATGAGCAGCCAACCGCTAATCAACTCTTAATACTAAGTAACTTTTAAAGGAGAGTTTTCCTGATTAATTGTTAGTTATAATAGTTAATACTAAGCCACCTCTGTTTCTAAGTAAGTTAGAATATTAGATCTTTATTGCTTTAGAGCTAAAAGCAGACTTGCTCCTTCTAGCATCGGTGACCGACAATATGTTATTTTCGAAACTGGGTATAGCTCCAAAGCTTTGGCTAATAACCCATATAATCGGCAATATTTATTCAATAGTTTAATTCATACGTGGGCATCGATGCAGTATCGATTCCTTAACTCGCTATTGGGACACCGCGATCATTTGTAGAGGATAGCGAAAACACTGTGCTGTACCGGTGCAATCGCTAAAATTTACTATGAAAAGTCGCAGAACCGCGATGAAATTTCTATACATTTCTGATTAGCAGACTGCCAATCAGGATTCATCAGTCGCTTATATTAAAAATAGACTTGCTAGGACTTAAGATAAAGGACTTACCAGTTATCCAGCAGATGAAAACGAGTGCGAGGCTCACCAACGTCCCCATTTTGACCTACAGTCTCACACACTGACCAAACATTGCACAAATCACTTCTCAATAGTATGCTAGTACACTTCTTTTTAACATTAACACAACTCCATCGTAGAACGTTCTAGAATGTTCTAGCACGACCTGGAACAAGGAATACGGGTGTTAATACCTCATGACGTTGAAAGGCATTATTTATAATACTACACACTACTACACTCCGGATGATGGTAAGCATTCATGTAGTCCACGAGCAGAGCTTTTTACACCATGTCCTCATTACAACTGAAGTGGTGCCGAAGTAGAGACTTTCAGCACCAGAAGGCAAAAAAGAGACTGATGGTCTAAGTAGTAGCTGTTTTACGCTCTGATTGAAGGACCCAGGATGGAAAGAAGAAGGAATCACGTGTTTGGCAGAGAATTGAGTCACGCACGTATATAGGCACTAGATGAACGGAATTTTAGAGGGAATGAAAAACTTTATTGAATATATATTTATGTAAGGTTTACCGTAAGAGTAAAGAAGTAACTAACTAACCTAGCCATAGGCGATTAACGATAAACAAAATCGAATTTCGATTGTTTTCAAGTAAATTAAAATATTCAAAACATTGATAATATTCAAATGACAATTTGAAATTGATTGTGCAATTGCAAATGGTAATACCGTAATATAGTTACGCATGGTATGTAAAAATAGGGAAGAGATTCTAAACATAATTAAAAGTTGTACAATAGGCTGGCAGTAAATTTCTTTGCCTATAAAAAGATACATACGAGAAAGAAAGAAAGCAATATGATTTATTTTGGTACAAAAAAGGCCACACCCAAAACATGAAGAAAAGAAAAGAAAAGAAGCAAAATAATAATAAAAACTAGAAAAATAAAAACAACAGACTGTACATACATATTTTCATAGGCTGATATTTTGTCTGAACTAAATATAGATTCAGTTAATTTAGTAAACTCACTAACTCGAAACATTAACATTTATGAACGTTACTTTGTAACTTAACAGAATAAATGGGTTTCGAAATTGTTAATTATTAACGCTAGACAAAAAAAATTAAAGGTGTGAAAAAAGAAAGGAAAATTTTCCGTAAGATCTGAACACTTCCTCGGACAGGTTGACTCGTTCAAACCGTCACTAAATAATTAGCATCTTTCTCTTTGTTACATTAAAAAAACTAGCTTTTGCCTGCTCGCTCGTCAACACTATTTTTCTCGATGATTGGTACCCTACATCCTTTCCCTGACAACATGTATGCGAAATTTCATAGTGATCGTCCGAGTAGTTCGGGCGCAAAAGCGTAACAAACAAACTCACATTCGCATTTATAATATTAAAGTTAGGCTATTGAATCTAGAGCCTAAGTGCTTAACCTCTCTTTAATCATGATCAGTGGGAGTAAAATTAATTACGAGGAACGTCCGTAAATTATACGAAATATCTTCAAAAGGGCCGGCAGCACTTCGGATAAATATTTTAGGGCCGTAAAATGTTTGTATAAAATAGTTTATTAGTTATAAAAGGGGCACAGGGTGTTTATTTTATCCGGAAAGGGTTTGTTGGGATTCGTTTTAATGTTAAACATTCGTGTAAAATTAGCTGTCGTTATAACTAAGGTGAAAATGTTTCTTTCTATCACGGGTGTTACAGCTGTTGAGGTCGGCAGAAGTGTAATTGGTGTTTTATGATATGTCGTTGAGATGTATGAGCATTCGTTTAAGTATCGTGCTCAATGTAGAAATTATGTTACTTTAACCTTTGTACAGTAAATGTAAGCGCGATCTGACATTGCGACATGGATGAAGATTGAGCAGTCAGAGGTATATTATTTAAAATAGGAATAGATAAACATACTGCACCTTGTCTTTATACATTTTATGAATGTGCCGTTTTGTTAAAAGAAATCTAAATAAGCTTTTAAGATATGTATATACATATCTTATCTTATCTTGTTATGGGGTCAGTCAGTGTAGACCGGCGACACTTCGACCCAGTGAGATCTTTTGTGTCGGCCCCGAGATTTATCCCTTAGCTATCTCCCTATTAATGTACTGCATTAGTCGCAGCGTACACTTCAGAGGGAGAAGCCTGAAGTCTTCAGGGTTCGGATATGCCAATCCCATCAGACCCATCCTTAGTCCAGCCAACGCGTCACATTCACACAGTAGGTGTAATATGGACTCGCCCCGTTCACCACAGGCTCTGCAGATCAAATTGTTTGCCAAACTCAATCTGCACAGAAAGTCATTGGTGCCAAAGTGACCAGTAAACGCTCCTGTTAGCAGGCGTATTTGGCCTTTGTTGTACCCTATATATATACATATATGTATATATATATATATATACACATCACATACTAATTTTGGATACCTAGCTCACGTACTCAGTTACGTAGCTAAAGTATTTTCAGCATGGGCCCATAAATATATTATAATAAGAAACTCAAATAAATGATTAAAGACAAACATTAAACAATGCTTGAATTAATATTTAGTGGGGAATACTCAATATTCAATAGCAACCCTTTTAGTCAAAGAAATTTCCTTATTTTCATGGACATTAATACGGCTATGCCACTATTTATATTGAATAGCTAGCCTTTTCTAATATTTAAATTATTATGCAATGTCAATATGACTAATTTATACGCCTGACGCATGGCAGGACATACATAGACGATGAACCAACAACATACTTAAAATAACATCTGTTGCAACCGATGTTCTACAAGTAAAGATTTTTTTATGAGAAGTAAAGACTCGCTGATTTTAGCATGAATGGGCCGGCTCGACCGGGGAAGGACTACCCTCTCACAGAATATCGACGAGAAATAGCAATGTTCCTACTGTTGTGTTTCGTTCGGTGAGTGATAGTGCTGGAGGCCCAATCACCCTCTTTCCCCCTTCCCGCTCCTTCTCCTTCCCACTTCCTTTCCTAAAAGGTTGGCAACGCGCAAGTGATGCCGCTGGTGTTGCAGGCGTCCATAGGCTACGGTGACCACTTGCCATAAGGTGGGTATGCTTGTTTGCCAACTTAGTAGTATAAAAAAGAAAAAATTGAATGATTCTGCATCTGTATAAGCGTCCAGTGACTTTTGTCATACACGATGTCAAAATATATCTACAAAATAATAATAATAATAATAATATTCTACCACATACTCACAACACCATCTAGCCCAAACTAAGCAGAGCTTGTACTATGGGTTCTAGACAATGGATAAACATACATATATAAATATATCTCACATATTTTTGTAATTATAATATGGCTACTACCAGCGCAATTTTCTTTCCGTAATAACTATCTTCCTAATAGGTTGTTTTGTATTGTTATAATAACTTATAACTGATTAGATAATCTGGGTTATTAAAGATTTTCTTACGTTGAAGTAAGTAATAGTTTATATTGTATAGTTAACGAAAGGCAAAACTTTTGATTGACTTTTATGCATAAAATTACAAAGTATTATGCATAAAAACTAATTAAACTTTCATCTTTCATCTCAATTAGAAGTTTTATAACTTAGATTGTTTAAGAAAACTATTAACTTGTCAACATATTTTATATTTATTACAATACTGCTATAGCGACTGGTGTTCGAACCCCAGGCCGGGTAGAGTGTGATTGAGCTTTTCTATTAATAAATTTACTGTAGCAACAAAAACATTGAAGTTAATTACCTTAGCCCCAGTGTTAAGTAGGGCCTAAGATCACAGCTAGCGAAATGTGGCTGTAATACGCCTAGGCATGAGACTAGGTGTATAATAGCATAGTGTAATACATTGAGATTCCTAATATTATAAATGCGAATGTAAGTTTGTTTGTTACGCTTTCACGCCTTAATTACTCGACCGATCATCATGAAATTTCGCATACACGTTGTCAGGTGTGCAGAAAAAGACATACGTTACCTATCAAAATCCTAGAAAAAGTTCTGTTACTAATCTATTTTAACCTACTTTTACGAGAGCGAAGCCGCGGGCAAAATGTAGTATTTCTATATTTCAGTTGAAATATCTTCAGATGTACGCCATAACTCATTTCTCGTATAAAGGCAACGAATAATAATTGATTGATCACCTTTGTGGCGCGTAGGTGGTAAATAAAAGCCGACCAAGTGCGGACAGATTCGTACACCGAGGGTGCCGTACCAATACCCTATAGAGCAAGACCAATTCACACTTGGCTGGAAATGATTCTTTGTTGCTTCACTTAAGAGCTCTCAAATTTTTGTCCAAAGTGGGGATCGAACCCCCACTGGACAAAAATAAATATAAAATAAATTGTGTGATCCACGAATTGTTGTATAGTTGTTTCAAGTCTGGATGTTCTTTGCGTCCGTTATTTGAATGTTTGTGAAGTCCCCCGCGACACGGGAAATATTCGTAGTACCGGACATGTACGTTCTAAATATGAGACTTGCGTGTAACACTTTCTATTTTTGTTCAATCGTAAAATAGGTAATCTTACGATTGAACAAAAATAGAAAGTGTTAAAAAATATGTTTCTTGTACCACAACCTTTTTCTTACGATAAAGGTATTGGTTTGAAATGCCTAAATGATATAGAACCTTTAAAAGTCGATGTATAGCTAACAACAGTATGATTTAGCAATCCAAGAAAAAGCGTTTGCCCAGCAGTGATAATACGATTTTTGTATTTTTCTAATGGAAAGAAGATTCTCTGTTTGAATATATTAATAATAAGACACATTCTGTTGAGTTTTTACTTCAGAACTTACATTACACTCATTTTAATTTTAAAACTTCAGTATTACCGATTCTACGATCAAACATAAAAAAGGCCTTAAACAAAACATGTAACTTGTTTGATAAAAATAGTTACTAAACATTGAATGCAGTTCCCGTCGCTTTTAAAATTATATTTAATATTTTTATGATATCTACTAAAGACTGCTATATATATATAAATAAACCCATTTTGAGTCACGTCATTCATCTATGTTAGAATTTAACACTAATGATCGTCAACATTATGTAGAACTGAATTCATTTATTAATTTAATTTAATTTATTTTATTCTTATTTATTTCAATTATCTTTAATTAAATTATAATAATTATCATATTATGACATTATTTTTCAAGTTTTATAATAATTAATAATTAATAACTTACAGTCATATCAATTTCCTTTCTAGTATAATTTATATGTAAACCCTATTGTAAGGAAACTCCAGAATCAATTCTCAGACATTTATTTACTTTAATAATTGTAACATAATTAGAATTTATATTAATAATTTACATCTTATCTTATCTAATCTTATCTTGTTACGGGGGCCAGTCAGTGCAGACCGGCGACACTTCGACCCAGTGGGATCTTTTGTGTCGGCCCCGAGATCTATACCTTAGCTATCTCCCTATGAATGTACTGCATCAATCGCAGCGTACACTTCAGAGGGAGAAGCCTGAAGTCCTCAGGGCTCGGATATGCCAACCCCATCAGACCCATTCTTAGTCCAGCCAACGCGTCACATTCACACAGTAGGTGTAATATGGACTCGTCCCGCTCACCACAGGCTCTGCAGATCAAATTGTTTGTCAAACTCAATCTGCACAGGAAGTCATTGGTGCCAAAGTGACCATGATAATTTACATAGTATGCATACCTTATTTAATTCAATGCAGTATCTGCCACTTAATACATTCTTGATTCACAAACTTATCCGATCGCCACTCAATGCACGACTGCCCGTTATCGTCCCGCGCGTTAGTTTTTATACTATCAAGCGTAGTGAGGCAATCGAGCAAAATCAGTGTTGCCAACAGAAAATAACGGGTACTGTTAAACATATTCAAATATTGCTATCTATATATATACAATCACTACATTTTATTAAGTATTTCTATAAAAATGATTATATTCTACCTATAATTGCTAACACTATGCATGCAATTTGTAATGATTATTATTAGAGTCTTTTTTTATTTTAGTGCCGTTATTTGTTTGTATTTTGTTCAATGTAAGTAATGTCACTATAACCTAATTTCTTAAACGAGCATAAATATATATATTTTCGTATTGTTAATGCATGCCGTGGCAGCCTGTAAGTAAGGCAGCACTACGTAATGTACGCGTAATTATGTGTTATCACGTAATTAGTGTATGCTTTGTTGGTTGTCCATAAATAAATTAATTAATACACAGATGATTTAGACTTAGTAATAGAGTCTTTCTGGCACCATTTTGGTACAGAACCCTAAACTGTATCCACACGTAAAAAGGGGTATCTACGGCAAAGATATTGTAGGTAACCATCACGTATTAAAGGTTATCGATATCTGTTTATAGAAATATATATGTGCTTAAGGCAGTGACCTAACTAAACCACGATTCACGGCATAACGTACGGTAATCAAAGCAAATAAGGTTTATTTTAAGTACCTCGTCAATTTCTGATTGTGTAAGTTACGTTAAGCTTTAATATTATACATAGGTACAACCAATATTGAAGTGAGGCAACAAACATTGAAACACTTTAATTCAGATTTTATAACGGTTGATTTATAAAACACTTTTTTTGGATTTTCTACACTTTCTTTGTTTTGTGGAGTAGTATTTCTATAGCCACTAGAAATATATTATTGTTTCTTTGGGAATTAAGTAAAGACTTATATAATAACTAAAAATACAATATCTTGTTATTTATTTGGCTCACAAAACAAATCTAAATCAAAGAGAATAAGGTTATAGTGTATATAATATTAGAAGATGGTCAAATATTGTACGATAGGGTTTTCGAATGTCGATTCATACCTATCTGAGATTCGAACGACACGTCGGCTACCGCGAGACAACCGCTTGCCTGCTTTTATTGAAATAACACTCGAATCACAATTTCAATACAAGTTTATACTATTACCGTAGTATTGCACTAAAGATTACTTCACAAGCACGTGATCTGATTAAGCTACAAAACCCCATTCACATCACAACAATTTCGTACTTCAATAGTTCACACATACAAAGTACCAACACAATGAACATTCGATAACATTACATTGACATTTCTCAATAAAGATAATAACTACTGTAACACATTCTTCGAGCGAACGTAACATCTCTATACTAAACATAAAATCTATTGTTTACCTCACATAATCGATCTGTTAACGGGTAATAAAGGACAACCGGGTCTTTACGACCCACCCGAATATACATTCCATTAATAGGGATCTGTTCAACTATATACTACAGGGAACTCACTCCTACAACTGCACAAAGAATCCGACAGCGAGTCGATTTGCCGACGACAATAAAGTAACCGATATTGAGTCCACACAATGCCCGGGTCGGCATAAAAACCGGGTATAAACCGGTCATAATGCTCGGGAAAGTTAATTAAATAGGACGGTTAGCTGCCACGACATTTTTCAATCGCTTGTTGAGTGATGGGTGAATGTGGATCGCTTCTATACGAGGGGACACACGGTTTTCGTTAATTGGGTTGGGTTATTTGAGAGCTACTGTGCATGGTTCCTTTACGGGGTATGGGTGGATTAAATCTGACGACGATGTCTTGAGAATGTTGAAGTAAAATACTTGTTATATTTCGAGTAGGTAAATGGTAGTAAATTTGTATTGTATTGTGTACTTGTGATCGGTCAGCTATATTTAGGTTATAAAAAGGAAAAAGTACAACCGGGTAATATTGGAATTTAGATTAGTCGTTTTACTAACAAGCTGTGATTTATTATATATGGAAAAATTATATAACGGGTGCTTGATCAAGTTTAGTAATATTCCTCTATAAACATTTCGCCGTACAGTTCATAGGCATAAATAATTAAGTTATTAATAATGCAATTTCTGCAAATGTTTAATGTTTGTAGCTTTTCTAATTATATGATTTGGCATGTTTGTACTGTTTGAAATAAGTCATACGTGTTATCAAACTCAGCTTAAAATTGATGAAATAATTATTTATATTGATTCTTGTGTGACTACATATTTCCGGTAAGCTTTAGAAACCTTTCCCTGTAAGAGCTCAACAGAGGATTATTTTTATGCAATATATTGCAATAAAAGGGAGCAGATAATAATATTAATCATTTATTTGCACAGAAAGTAGGTACATGAAATATTGATGTTAAAAAATTGTTTGTTGTTCCTTGCACAATCTGCCTTACGTTAGGCATGCACACATTGAGGAGTAAAACTAAAATAAATATAAAAACCAAAACATACTACGGATAAATACAATTAAATAAATAATAAAAACATATATGAAAAAGAAAGAAATTGAATTATACATCGAAATCTATAAATAATGTCATTAAACTATTGTCAACAGTGTCAATTAAATATTATCATTTAAAAAGTCATCAATTGAATAATAGCATTTTGTAATTAATAGCCCTGTCAGTTTCTTTTTGAATAATTGAATAGTTTCATTTTTATATTATCAGTAATTTTATTATACATATATAACTGGGCCCATGCCAAGCACATTTTTCTTTAAGTAAGGCAGTAGTATAACTAACTGTATGCAACATATTTTTGTATTGGTTTTCTGATGCAGAACAAGGGCAGTATGATCATCTCTCATAGCGTAATTAGTGCCTACGCTAGAATGAGACGACGCGTTACAGAGTGTAAAACTTTGTCTCCCATTCACGTAAAAATCAAATAAACTACGTATATAAATATAATGAGAATTCGTGAATTATCGCGGTCATGCTAGGATAATATCTCGCATGACCGCGAAACATCCTGACGAAAACGAAAACGCGTCATTAAAAAAAAAATCCTTTACCTACCACAATCGCTTTTATTATCGTTTTAATTACATATATCGCGAAACATATAAGTAGAAATTTGATAAAATTAAACAGTCTGTCGCCATCCGCTGTTCGGCCATAGACCTCTCTGATTTTTGCCACAACATCCGAGCCACATTTTCAAATATTGCAATAAGTGATGCAGATTGTATTAGGATAACACTTGAAAATTACTTTCAAGAAAATATAACCATAAGTAGGTCTCCAATAAAGAAAGCACTCAATAAACGAACATTATAATTAAAATCAATTCGACAACTCCATTATTGCGCTCTCGGGTAGCCCGCGTCAGCCAATTCTGCTTGAAGTATGACTCCAATAATATTTTTTACCAGCAATCTTCAAGTTTATTGGGTAGATTAAAAGCTTTGGAGCAGACTCTGCTCTCGCTTGACCGAACTCGAACATCGCTGGAGTTTTAATAAGAGTATTAAGTTTTACCGCTCCTTAGATATGATTGTGACGGTACTGATATGAAACTTTCGAGATAGCTGGCGAGTGAAAATGTGATTATATTATTTTCGTATTCATTTATAAAGTTCTTGTCGCTACCTGCGTTTTTGGTTGCGTAGTATTTTTGCGTAAAGCTGAGTAGTAGAATAGAATAGGTAGGCAGTTTAATCGGTCTGATTTAATCTAGATAAAGACAGGTGTTTGTATCTAGATTCAGCCAGGGAAAATACTGTATTTATATCAACTGTTTCAAAATCGGTTCAGTGGTTTTAGTTATATAATGTAATAAATAGGCAGAAAGAGTTTTAACATTTATGATATAGCCATGGATTTTTTGTTTTGGATGAGGACTACAGTGTCTTATAATATAGCGTTATATCAGTTTTATTTGACGCTTACTCACTGAGTGCGTAAGTTTGAGTTTTGACAATATGAAAATATTTTCTTTTTTTTTATGGTTTAGGCGGCAAACGAGCAGACGCATTGCCTGATGGTAAGCGATTACCGCCGCCCATGGACACTCGCAACACCAGAGGAGTCATAAATGCGTTGCCGGCCTTTTAAATTTGTCCCCCCTCCCACTCCCCTAAAAGAGAGGGGAGGGGGTTGGGCCTCCGGTACCCTCACTCACTCGACGAAACACAACGCAAGCGCTATATCACACCGGTTTTCTGTGAGGCCGTGGTATCACTCCGGTCGAGCTGGCCCATTCGTGCCGAAGCGTGGCTCTCCCACGGCATAAAATGTAAATTTGAGATTGTATATCTATTTATTCCAATTTAAACTGCATCCTGATATTTCAGAACAGAAAACCCAATATATATTAGAAATACCCTAAATTAAATATAAATATAATATAAATATAATATAAATATAATATAAATATAATATAAATATAATATTTTCACATCACAAAAAGATTTCCTTCTAATTTGTTTGTGTTATTATTTTTGTAACTAGGCAGAAATAAGCTTTAAATACAAACATAACATCACACAACAAACTACTCACACTTCCAATTTTAAAGTTCTCCAAAAATCCCGAGTCTTTTTAACGCAAGATGCCTCAAAGCTTTGATGCAACTTCATTAAGAGGTACCTTAACTAGAGAAAATTGGTAGAGAGCGCTCTATGTTTTATAGAGTGAATAGAGACATGAATGTCGCCTCACCCTATTGACCAACTCTTTCTAACGTCTCATTATACCTCACGGCTTCTCTTTGATACTTTATAAAAGAGCTTTACAGTGTTATTTAATTGAAATGAATGGGTTTGAATGGAATAATAAGGTGCTTTTAATGATAAAATATTTTCATAATATTTTTCTTGGTCAAATTTTCTTTTTAGATTGCGTAAGATATATTTTGCATTTATAGAGCTTTTCAACTATCAGCTTTATATTTTGAGTTATGCTAGCCTAATGAAGAGATCGTTGTATTATCATACAAGGTTCTTAGGATCGAATCCATGCCATATTTATCCCATGCTTGGCATGCATGAATCCATGCCATATATCTCTGACTATTCAAAGACTACTTAATGTCAGTAAATAATATTTTCTTATAATACGTTCAAGCGAACGAAACATAAAGATTTCTTCATGATTTGGCTTGTCTTGCACACACAAGACAAATCATGAAGAAATCTTTGTGTTCATGTCAATAACTTCTAGAATATTTTTCAATCTATCAAGCCAAATTTGAATAGCGTAATAGACTTTGATGTCACCGTTTTAGAGGATAAGGTTGCCGTATAAGGCTGTACATTCAGCAGTCTATACAACAAGCTAATACAAAGCCATCCCGAATAAAAGACGATATTTTCTTTTTATAGTAAATGCTTTAATTAGTGCTTCTTTGCTGCCTTTTGCGCAGCCGATCGTCGCCCTAGATTCATTCCCAGAAAAGTGCTATTGAGATTTTATGATAGGAATTTCTCAGTAAGAGCACGTAGCGTGGCAATATGCTCGGTGTGTGGCAATAGAATTGTCTCCTATTATAGACTGAGATCCTAGAACCGCCAAACCTAGGCCATTCTAGCACAGGTGAATTATTTTCAGTAAATTTATGTTATATGATAGTAAATAACGTATACATATTCCCCAGTTTGTGTGTAAAGTGGAGATGAATTTTGTTTACATTCTTTACTTCACTTAAATTTGCTAGATTTTGCAAATGGATCTGTTTGCTTACAAATATGCTTAAAATAGTCATCCGCATTATCCTAACTAATATTATAAATGCGAATGTAAGTTTGTTTGTTTATTTGTTATGCTTTCACGCCTTAACAACTCAACCAATCATCATACAATTTTGCATGAAAAGAAAAGGACTGAAAGTACCTTTTGAAGAAAAGGACAAAAAGTACCTTTCGTCCGGCAAAAGTAGGTTGCGGTTGCCGGTTGCGGTTATGTCGAGGAACACCGTGGTAGGTTTAGTCGGTTATGTTGGTACCGGGGTATCTTTTTCCCGGTGAGTCCGACATAACCTCTCCGTCGCCCCGTGGAGAAATATAATTCAAAACATACCCAGGTTAAAAAAAAGGTAAAGTTTTTTTTGTGTACGTGAGTGAATGCTTTGACGCATAGTCGTTCCTTGACATAACCATAGACGACGAGGCCGCGCATATCGCTTTCACATGCAATCGCAACCCCGCCGAGGTTTCTGCCCGCCAGGCGTGTGAAACGGTAGGCCACTAGCTGTTACTGATCTAACCTAAAATAACCTACATTTAAGCAAGCGAAGCCGCGGACAAAATCTAGTAGCATATAAAATTCAGTATTACTGTAAGTTGTTAGTCTGCTGTGTGTGAACATGTGCAACAGGGGACCAACCACTACCTGAGATTTGACAAACCACAGATTCTCGCTAAAGAACACCGATTCCTACCAAGGATGCTTCGCGAGACTATTGAAATCAAAAAACATCCTAATTTTAATAGAGAAGATGGTTGGAATGTACCATCAGCTTGGGATCCAGTAATACAAATAGTCAAACCCAAGAAGAAGCAAACCACAGCTAGACTTCATGATACTTTGAGCTCATTCTGCGTAAATAGAAACACCAATGATTAAATTATGTTCGGGTACTTTGAAATAACTACACTGGAACATTGAGACAACTACCATCTTAGTCTCCCCGTGACCATGGCTGCTGAAAAGCAACCGAAACGTCGGGGAAAGTATAAACTTAAATATAAATACAGTTAATAATTTAATTAGCTTAAAAATTAGTAAAGTTTAATAGTAATAGTTTTTAAATTACGTAAAAAAGTGTCAGATAAACAACGCGGTGAAATCCGTATATAGTAGTTTAATTTCAATAAATTACTGTAAGTTATTTTTATCCAAAACCTTAACTTTATTTTTCTTAAAGTATAACTTAGCTGACTTTTAGTAGTAAGCTTAAATTTTATATTGGACGGCTCTTATTGATTTTGTGTGGGACTTAAAACGTCCGATAAATCTTGTACTGTTTTAAAAGACTTAGAGTATAATATAGATGATGATAAAGTGAGATATAAGTCTTTTGGAGTATACTAGTATATATGTACTTAAGAGCAGCGATAGCTCAGTGAGGAGACCAATAGACTGCAATGCAGAGGGTCTCGGGTTCGAACCCACGTCGCGCACCTCTGACTTTCGGAAGTTATATGACTTTCGAATTTATGTGCGTTTTGATTGACAATTATCGCCTGATCCGTGCCTCGGAGAGCACGTTAAGCCGTCGGTTCCAGCTGCCATAAACATCTATGGCAGTCGTTTTTGGGTGAGTGTCTACACAAAAGATCCCACTATGTCGAAGTGTCGCCGGTCTGCACTGACTGGCCCCCACATAAGATAAGATATACATATGTACTTTTAAACAAAAATATTTGTCCTATGCTTAGCAAGTTTCTTGGAACAGAAAGGACGATAACCTGAGCTCACTTTTCTGTGGCAAGTTCCAATATACCGGATTCAACTTCAAATTGAAATTCTTTTATTTTTGTGATCAAGTGAAGATGGCAGACGTGATTGTACTAAGAAGTTGGACATGCATATGTTCAACTTTTAGAATAAATAGTTTTGTTAGATTTTATCGTGGTCTTACTCAGAACTCACTCCGCAAACATTCACAATGGGAAGTTTACCCCTCAAAATACTGACTTATCAATACAAGCACACGTATGTACCGACATATATCCTCAAAGTGTGGAGCAGATATGTATAACACTGATATTGCACCAGACATGGTTTTAGACTCGACGTACTAGATGGCGATTCGATTATTAGAATAGACCAGATTTTTTTGCTAGATGAAGGTGGGTTTCCTTAAACCGGCGGGTATCTTTCATCCAGAAAAAGTACTGTTATGGCAAATAAAAGGACACCCTATTACGATCCCTTGATAACGTATTTACAAAATTTCGTGATGATCGGTCGAGTAGTTAAGGCGTGAAAGCGTTACAAACAGATAAACAAGCTCACATTAGTATATATAATATCCATATTATATATACATAGTCAGGTCATAAATTCTGTCACATGTTTAATATGAAATAATTGAGACATGTTTATTATTTATGTGAACATTTATATACCAAAATGAACTTAATAAAACACAGATTCTTATGATAATAAAGTTTACTCAAAATGACCCCCGCGATTTTGAATACAGGCATTCAACCTGCGCGGCCAGTCGTCTATCGCAGCACGAACGAGGTCCATGTCAATTTCGGCGGCTGCCTTAATCAAGAATGCCTTGAGTGATTCCAAAAAAAAAAATAATGACGCGTTGAGCAGGCCTTTTCCTCCAAGTATTGCCATATCTTGTAATCTAACGGACTTAAATCTGGACTGGAGGAGGGCCTCTTCGTGTCGGATGAAGTCAATTTTACGCGACGCCAGCCAGTCTTGAGTGCTTTTCGTTCTATAAGCTGGCGCAGAATCTTGTTGGAATACCCAGCGCCTGTTATTGAACATGGTATGAGAAACAGGTTCCACAAGGTTCGTAAGGACTGTATTTTGATACACAACTGCATTAGTTTTTACGCCTTTCTCACAAAAATGTCCCTCAGTTAACAGTCCCCAATAAGAGACTCCCAACCAAACCATGAGTGAGGATGGAAAATGCTTCGTTGGATACGCGGAACACGGTTGCTCGGTTCTTCACTGCTGTGTGCGTACATCTTATCATTTTGTTTGTTGTAGTTCTCTTCCACATTAAAAATTTGTTCGGATGATAAACCGAACAAAGAATTTCCCGATGTTTGTTTCCCGCGTACCGCTTCAACAAAGCCCGACATCTCTTCAACCTCAGGTCCAAACGATTTCCTGTTTTTCTTTGATATGCCCGAAGCCCTAAGTCTCCATTTAACACCCTTTTCACCGTAGTTATGCTTAAACCCATCTGAAGGGCCAAAAGTTTTTGCTTACGTATGGGATTTCTTTGAATTCGCGCCTTCACAGCTTTTATCACTGCTGGAGTCCTAACAGAGCGAGGGCGACCACTTCTTGACCTGTCATCTACACTAGAGTCTTCATTGTATCGTTTGATGGTACGATGAACGAATTTTTTGGTTATATTCAAATTTTTCAATATGTCACAAATCTGAATTGGCGCGTAACCGCAACGATGCAACGCAATAACCGCAACACGGGCTTCTTTAAGTGTCCACTCCATATTTAAAAATGAGTAAAATTCTAAAAAGTACCCTTTTTTATATTCATGAAAAATTCGAAATTTTAATACAATTAACTTTTTGTGGCCTGCATTTTAAATTCAAAAAGTGTGAGTGTGTGGGAAAAGCTCGAGATTTCCTAACGTTGACAATGGCGATACTCCATAAAATTCACTATGAGTACATGCATTAATAGACTTACGCTTAAATTCTCGAAGGGGTAAGTAGATGAGTATTACACTGACATTCAGTAATCAGAAACGACCCTATTGCCGTTATTGAACAGTTCCACACGCTGTGCTACTACTAAAAAGGTTTGGAAGAATTAACCAATAATCTATATCCGACCCATGAATATGTGGCTACCGCTTAGAGATCTCAAATTCACAAATTTAACCATATTCACAAGTGTAACCTGAACCTTTTGCACAGCAGTCGCAGTAACCGCTGTGCTCATCATCATTCTCTTGCCCTGATCCCAATTTATTTGGGGTCGGCGCAGTATATCCTTAACTTACAAACTTCTCTGTCACCCGTCATCTGATCATTTACCCCTTTTCCTTTCATATCCAATCCTCACACAGTCCATCCATCTTTTCCAGTAACCGCTGTGCTATGGAGCCAAAAACTAGTTAAAAGTAAAAAATCATCTATAGACCCGGCCTACAAGTAAAACGTGACATTTTTAAACTACTTCCGGATCGGAACTTCAGCTCGACTAAATAGATCCGCCGGACGCAACTCAGTTGGCTCTCATTTTTTAAGTGCCATAGTTTTACAACGGATCCTTATAATGTTGTCATGTCCGTCTGTCTATCCCTCTGACCATCAGCAAGTCCGGTTTATACCACTCTTTAATGTTGCCATTACGATAAATGGAAGTGATATCGCAGTTTAAAATTTGAAATTGGAATAGAATTACATTCAAGGAATTTTTGAAGCTAGAACAACTCAACTATAGTTGAGTATCTATGGTTCATAGAAGATCTTTATGAATGTAATTATCGTTTTTAATGTTACATTGCTTTTATCGCAAATGATAATGTTACATTGCATAAAAGTAAATCATCTCTGCCAAACTATGCAAGAAAACGAATAAATGTTTTAATAGACTGCACAATAGGCGTCATTGATTAAGTAGTCACTGGTGCACCGGTAATAGTGGGTTCGACATTACTTTTTAATTTCTATAATCCACAAATAGTTGAACCAAATTTGGAGTGTTCTTTGCGTCCATTGTTGAAAGGTTTGTTAAGTCTTTTACGATAGTATAAAAAGCCTAGTAGTGTTGATTTTTCATTGAAAACGGACGGACTGCCAAAGTTGCACCATACAGGTATCGTTATTACATATATTCTTATTACTTTGGGACGGTATAAAACTAGAAGAAAGCTGCTTAAAAAACGGCTGTGACAGGCTAGCAGATGGATGTCCATCCATCTGCTAGCCTGTTACAGCCGTTTTTTTATTGCATTACAAAAGTTACTGTCATTACCATTTTAGTACACAACCCTAAAAAGAAAAGTTACGATTGCACGCAAGTCACTTAATGCACATCATGCACTAGAATGTTCGAAAGTTACTATATTTTTTAATAAAAACTTGTAATACGTATTTTATTCGGTAGTAAAATTCGTGTAACGTCGTAATCAACAAAGTAATGGGTGACACTCTATACGATATCGCAGGACACACCACATTGTAGAGCCATAGAGGTTTTATTTTTACGAAC
Organism: Catocala fraxini; assembly: GCA_930367265.1. Taxonomy (NCBI): domain Eukaryota; kingdom Metazoa; phylum Arthropoda; class Insecta; order Lepidoptera; family Erebidae; genus Catocala; species Catocala fraxini. The sequence continues at coordinate 27,362,147 of OV884028.1, read as the reverse complement.
TAACATCAAATGTGGATTGCACGGCCACTTGAACATTTTACTACTGTAGGTTGTTAAACGATTCAATGTTTTCAGTTTCCTATCTTTCTATAACTTTATGTACTGAAATTGATTTTTATATACTAATAATAATAGTAGTAATCATCATCAATCAATTATTTATTACTCATGATAATGATGCTATACGGCATATGCAATAATAAATATAATTGTAATAAATTATCAAAGAGGCTATGTGGTGCGAACGTCGATTGTAGAGTTCTACACGGAAAAGTGTAGAACTAATGCTGGAGAGCGTGCGCCTCTTCGCCGATTATTGTTAACGTACAACACACATTTTATGAAATCAGACATAAGCGGTCTCACACAGACTAAATAAAAAAAAATTGCTTCTGAATTTCTACCTAATAAATAATTATACTTTTTTAATCATCTTGTTACAATGTAACTTTCCTTTTTTTGCATAATACACGTCCGTTATCTTTTCAACTCCACTTGTAATTTTGTGGACATTAGGTTATACGTTTTTAATATTTAAATGCAAAATTATTTGTTTTTGTCCCAAATAAATAAAATAAAATATACCATCCCATCAAATACCCATCTCTATTGCCCAGATTTAGTAGGTTCCATATGTAGGAAGAGTCGCCTACACCTGCCGCGGCTGTGTTTCGGTAAGTGTTCCATCTCACTCCAAACTAAAACTCTCGAAGGGCCTCTGCATGTTGGACCCATGTCCCCGTGTAAACCTTCCAAAGGAACGGGATTTCCCTAACGCATTAGGAAAATTTCAGTGAAAGAGAAACAAATAGTAATAAATGTACGGAGATTCCTCTCTCAGGAACTCTAACCCACTGTACCTGAATTCGTATACCCGATACCAGAGGTTTGTCATGTTTATATATTTATAAACATATTTTTAATTAAATCATTACATAATAACAAATGCAAAAAAATCATGTTTAATTTTATAAAGGCGATAATACCTACTTTTATGCAGAACTTTTGTATTAAGGTGGCACTTTTCTGTGAGCCATATTTTTTTATCATCACCGTATTATTGGCACGGGCGTCCACGCGGTAAGGATAAACTTTCTAAAATTATATAAGTTTGCATTATTGCCTGAAGTTGAAATCCAATACATCTGCATGCTTAAATATTTGATCAATTTACGAGAAATGTAAAGTAATTTTTTTATATTTTAACCTTAACATGACCACTAAAAAGGCTTCCAAATGCTATCACCATATCTTATCCAACAAACAATATCGGCCGACGGAAGCATATTGTAACTTTTACGCGTAAAATACACAAGCATTTTAGTTCCTATTCAACACTTTTTCGCAATTTCTACAGAATTTTCTCTTTATATAATTTGGTATCTCCGCGGGCAAGGCCAAAGGTCCTTCGCGTTACATAAAACTACGCACATCGGTAATAGTATTTGGTGTTTCTTATATTTATATGTGATAGCGGACGTGACAGACCTTCGAATGATATTATAAGTACAATAACGCTATTTCACCCCGCGTATCCTAGAAATAAAAGACTACAGAATAAATAGCACCCCAGAAAAGTACTTTTTGGTAGTTTAATCGGAGCTCCCGAGAGGCTGACTCTCAAACAAGTTCTTATCTCAACCGTCGATAATCTAGAACGATTCAGACTCTACAATATTACGCAACAATATAACTTTAGTAAGCGAAACGCGATTGCACACTACACTTCATTACAAAAGAACAATGTACATGTACAAAAATAAAACACAACGAAAATTGTTCCCAGACGTCAGCGCGGACAATCGGACGAGGCGTTATCGCGGCGAAATTCGCACAAAATTCTCGCCTCAATTCGCTGTTTTCAGCTTTCTATGTGTATAATTTGGTGTGCACCTGCTAGCTGAACGCTCCAGGCGACGCGATTGCCAGTGACACTATCATCTACCTGTGTTCACTTTAAATGCACCAGCCCGAATTGTTCTTGATGCTTTTGTATATATTTTTATTTTGTGTGACGTTAATATGGCCGTAAGTGTACAGCTTTGGTGTTCTATTTTTATAATAGATGTGTGCTGATCTTTTTGCTTGGGTATGAGTATGCACACCTAGTTTGCCAAGTAGGTTAGTGTGTTTAAGACGCGGAGTTCGCAAGTTGTCGGTGCATATGCACGATTTATGAGCATCTTTAACTTAATTCATTACTGTAGTAACACTTGTGTTGCGATCCGTAGACTTACGAAATAGCCAGGGATACGGGCGTGGCGCACCGAGGTATTCACATCAACTAAAAGAAATATATTATTATTTATCATATATGCTTTTAGTTTTAGTTTCAGCGATAGCTCAGTGGGGAGACCAACAGACTGCAATGCAGAGGGTCTCGGGTTCGAACCCACGTCGTGCACCTCTGACTTTCGGAAGTTATACAACTTTTCGAAATGATGTGCGTATTGATTGACAATTATCGCCTGCTCCGTGCCTCGGAGAGCACGTTAAGCCGTCGGTCCTGGCTGCCATGAACATCTATGGCAGTCATTATTGGGAAAGTCAGTACCCTCTAATATCCTGACACTGGTCTAACCTTAGGGTATCGTTAGCCTTCGGGTTGCGGAGGTCAGGTGGCAGCCGCTCCGTGTAAAAACTGATATCCAGTCAAATCCGGTTAGACCAGAAAAGCCGACCCCAAGTGACTTGGGAATAATAAAGGCTAAGAGAGAAGAAGATATGCTTTTAGTTTTAATGTGAACATAAAAGCTTTTCTTTTATTTCTTATATTATTATTGATGTAACACAGTTTTACTAGCGTAATTGCTAGGGAGTCCTGTAACGAAATTGTACCTACTTTATATCAATAAAGATTATTATTATTATTTTACACGAATTGAATTTAGTTTGCAACAAAAATATAGGATATTATAATGTGTAAAGAGCCTTATCGCCAAAACAATATCTTTGGATAAAGAAGAAATAAATTAGTCATAAATAATAAGCAGTTCTGGCTTTTAAAATGTGCGACAAAAGAGAGACAATAAAACCTTGTAACCTGGTAACTGAAGTAATACAGAGTAATGAACTACCACGAAAAATAGGCCTTTAAAATTATACAGAAGCATATAATACTGAGGTTGCACTTATAGTGGTTGCGACAGCTAGTTATAGCCGACAGCTACATTTTTAATAATCAATATTGCGTTGAGATTTGGGGCATGGACGCAATAGAGACAGATTGATTTCTTATTTTAATTAAACGCCGTGGTATGTCTTAGCAGTAGCGAGCAATTAATTATTTAGAATACTGAATGCTTACTTAACTTTTACTCTTTGAAATGTCTTTTTAGAGCGTTTACTGTCAGGCTGATCACATGGATCGCCTGCTGGAAAACGGTCACCGTTGCCTCTCGACGCTAAATTATACACTTATTTCCATTTTTACTTTATATCAGAACGATAACTTCATATGCAATCTGATTAAAAGAGTATGGAAGATCATTTTTTACATAATCATACAGACCAAGATGATCGTAACGAGGGTAAACGTGGCCCGGATAAAACTACATATTATACTGTCTCTAACTGGACCATCTTTGCCCTTACTGCGATCCTATAGGACTCTTTTCTTAATCTGTAAGAATGCATCTACGTCAACTCTAAATCGACGAGTATGCTTTGTGGTCCGGCTAAAAGACAATGTACATCTTATAGCTAGACCACAATTTCTCCATGCTGTGATCTTGCTTTTAGCCACAATCCGGAAACCCGCATCTTCATCGATGCCACGCATATTTGTATACGCCTCTCTTTAACATTAAAATGATTTTGTCACAAAACGATTGCAGTTATCTACACCTAGCTGTACTTTTGCCTATACGACATATTCGTCATAATAGCCATCCTACAACACGGATGATATCATAGAACTATAATAGCATTACGTGCATACAGTCCTACCTAATCCAATAAGCCAGTGGTACAGTTACAGTGCCAATAAACAAGGTAACAAACGCGACACGACCTCCACGATCCATTTCTTCTCCTTCGCTGTTCTTACGAACTTATCTTTACGCGAATGTCAGACCAATTTTACCCATTCATGAATTTACGACGGAGAAACAAATCAAAACACTGTAGAAACAATGCTCTATAAATCTTTGCGGCAATTTCAGATGGGATCTTGAAAATCGGAGCAGGTACAATGTTATCGCGAACAAGTGACGTGTTATTTGTTTCAAATGCCCCTCTAATAAAATAGGTGGGTAGTTGTGATTTATTGCGATGTTCAAATTATGTACACTGTATATGTCATTGTGTGTTCTTCTGATTTATAGAGTTGAGGTTTTTTATTTGAATGAATGGCAATGTAAGACGTGTCTGTAGAATTTTTGCTTGATGTTTAACTACAATTACAGTCAATCAGTACTATTTTCACGAAAGGATTTCTTGCCGCTAATGTAGTAAAATGTTACTAATTTGGCTTCGTCGTAAAGCCAAGTCGAGTAGAATTGATTTTCGTAAAGAAATAATGTATGTAGCAGTGGTCAATAGTGACTTGGTTATAAGCGGCTATTACAAGGCCATATACTACCACTCCAAAAAAGCAGCTGGTACAATTTGAAGGCCAGAAAAGTTATTGCTGCTTGGTTTGGCTTTACTTTTGTGACATTGATTGTAATATTGTCTTCTGTTTACGCGAATGTTATTCATTGATGTTAAACTACTATATACGGATTTTATCGCGTTATTTATTTTACACTTTATTACAAAATTTTGAAACTGTCACACTACTATTAGATACAATTGAACTTTACTAATTTTTAAGCTAATTAATTTATTAAAACTATTAAAACTATTTATATTTAAGTTTACACTTTCACCAACGTTTCGGTTGCTTTTCAGCAGCCATGGTCACGGGGAGACTAAGATGGTAGTTGTCTCAATGTTCCAGTGTCGTTATTTCAAAGTACCCGAACATAATTTAATCATTAGTGTTTCTATTTACGCAGAATGAGCTCAGAGTATCATGAAGTCTAGCTGTGGTTTGCTTCTTCTTGCGTTTGACTATTTGAATGACTGGATCTCAAGCTGGTTGTACATTCCAACCATCTTCTCTATTGAAATTAGGATGTTTTTTGATTTCAATAGCCTTGCGAAGCATCCTTGGTAGGAATCTGTGTTCTTTAGCGAGAATCTGTGGTTTGACAAATCTCAGGTAGTGGTTGGTCCCCTGTTGCACATGTTTACACACAGCAGACTTCAACGAGCGTTGGTGTTTAATATCAGCTATGTGTTCTTTCATGCGGGTGCCTATGCTTCTCTTGGTTTGACCAATGTATGAGAGTCAACAGTCACAATATATTTTATAGACCCCTACATCTTGTAAAGGTAGTTGGCACTTGACGGATGGTAAAAATTTACTGATCTTCGATGGCGGCTTGAAGTATGTGTTGATTGAAGCTCGCTTCAAGATGTAGCCATTGATTGTGTTTTGCCAAAGCCACACGCATCTATGTTCCTTGACTGTTAGTTACTATTCACTATGGTGGCTGTTTCGCCAAGGTCAAAAACATCTTGCACAAAAGTGTTTGTGTAAATGCGGTTTAAAAGCTATTCCATTTGACGAGATATAGGCAGATATATATGAAACTAACCACCAACTTGCAGTAATTTAATGAAATATAAAGAAGACCGTCAAAATATATGAAATAGGACAACATCGCCATTATAATTCAAAGATGGTTAACGTCACGATCACAGACAACATCCAACAAACCGAACACATAACTTTTTATTGGCAAGATCGACAATTTCATTTCGCTGTTCAAACAGTCTCTAAGTTCACCACTTAAAGTCAATTGTGTCTGAACTAAAACTAACCAGCTTAACTAGCCGAATTATAATGTTTATTATTTTCTTGTGGAAGAAAACATTTTCAATTTAGATACAAACGGCTCAGTAAGTGGTTTTAATGTGTTCTTAATGCTTCAACTGTCTATTCGTTCGATAAAGATTATTGTCTTCTAGAAGTTTCTTAAGGTTGGTGAATCTTGTGACAGTTTTTTTTTATTTTATAAGTAAGGCTCCTTAATGGACCGGCTTTAAATTCACGCACTAGTCATAATTCCTGTGTCGCTGTGGAAACAAAGAATATCTAGACGCGGAACAACTATTGGTGGATCACACAAATTTTTTTCCCGTGTGGGGATCGAACCGATAACACTCGGCGCGGCGATATACTATGAGGTTGGTATCAGTTAGAATTCAGAGTTACAAATTATCATGAGGTACATATGTATGTAGTTACTCAGAGCTATTTGCCGTCTTGCATTTTGCTTTGATGTAGCCTATCATTTTTTTTAAATTGCAAACGGTCTTCTGGACTCTTTCCTCACGATAACTTTTGTAGGCTAGAGTCGCGTATAGTACAATTATAGGTATGTCGATTGTATGTGCCTTAAGTCCCCGCGAAAGCGAGACCCTAGAATAGTATTTAGGGTCTATTTCACAGGGACTTAATGCAGATACAAGACTACTTCTGCAGTTGTTTCAGACTACCGAAACAAATGCAGAACCAGACTTATAATTTTAAAAAATACATGTTATGGAGAAGGAAATATATCGCCGCAGACTTAATTGCTGAATCATTCAAATTGGTCTAGTCTAGATCTGATATATGTACCAGCAAGGCTTTCAAGTTTAGTAAGTAACAAGATTTAGTTCACCTTTGCTAACCCTTCGAGATATTATATAAACGTGAAACTATGTTCATCTGCTTAAAGAATCTAATATTATTATGTTCCCAAGGCATTATAATGACCATATTAGTTATATTTATGATGACATAGGGACTATGAATGTTATTCACATATAAAAGGGAATGTTAATGGAGGATGTCTCTGAGCAATTCATTGGGATTATTGTCCCTTTGCCTTCATGTCTACTGTGACGTATTATAATATGGCGGGCTTGTGGGTGATCGTTCAAACTGTGATTGTTTTAATAATAAAATTATTCTTTCTTTGAAATTAAACTACTGTATACGGATTTTATCGCGTTGTTAATTTGACACTTTATTACATAATTTTGAAAATTGTTACCCTACTACTACTATTAAGCTTTACTAATTTTTAAGCTAATTAAATTATTATTAGCCATTATGTCGGCCTCGATGGCGTAGTGGTTAGTGTAACCGACTGCCACGCCCGAGGTCGCGGGTTCGATTCCCGCACAAGTCAAACATTTGTGTGCATGAACATGGATGTTTGTCTTGGTCTGGGTGTTTCTATGTATAATATGTACGTATTTACAAAAAAAAGTATATATGTATGTTTATCCATTGTCTAGAACCCATAGTACAAGCTCTGCTTAGTTTGGGCTAGATGGTGTTGTGTGTATGTAGTAGAATATTATTATTATTATTATTAAAACTATTTAGATTTAATTTAATTTTACACTTTCCCTGACGTTTCGGTTGCTTTTCAACAGCCATGGTCACGGGGAGACTAAGATGGTAGTTGTCTCAATGTTCCAGTGTAGTTATTTCAAAGTACCCGAACATAATTTAATCATTGGTGTTTCTATTTACGCAGAATGAGCTCAAAGTATCATGAAGTCTAGCTGTGGTTTGCTTCTTCTTGGGTTTAACTATTTGTATTACTGGATCCCAAGCTGGTGGTACATTCCAACCATCTTCTCTATTAAAATTAGGATGATTTTTGATTTCAATAGCCTCGCGAAGTATCCTTGGTAGGAATCGGTGTTCTTTAGCGAGAATCTCTGGTTTGTCAAATCTCAGGTAGTGGTTGGTCCCCTGTTGCACATGTTCACACATATATAGCGATAAAATCCGTATACAGTAGTTTAATTTCAATGAATAATATTCGCGTAAACAGAAGACAATATAATACTCTTTCTTTCTTTAAAAATAACACGACTTCTGCAATAGGAGAGATTCCTGATCTTTAAAAATATTCATACATCGAACATCAAGAACACTCGGGCTCGGAACAACTATTTGTGGTTGACATGAATTTTCGGCTCGTCTGTAGATTGAACCCATAGATATGGACCACTTAAGCCACCGCACCATCTTGAGATGCCATTTATGCACTCAAGTGTATTATGTTACTAGTTTAAAGTTTCATTTTATTTGAGAAGATGCCTCTTATTGAAAACATTGTCTGTGTTGAAGAAAATTTTAAAAACATTGGACTTAAAGAATACCCAGAACTAAAACCAAATTATCGCCCAATGTGACGCTGAAATCCACAATACTTGATAGGGCAGAGTGAAAGCCACTCTGCCTTCTGAATAGTTGTAAGAGTTGATGAGCAGCAAATCATCATCAGACGTGGTAATGTACTACATAGATTAACAAAGCTTATTGTCGTCTAACAGCCACATTGACATACTTTGTAATATTCGTATTTACTAATAGAAAATACAAATATTCTGAAATCGCACCCGGTAACTTAGGGTTGTCAAACTTATGCCACGGGACCAAACAGAGAATAGACTTTTTTTAAAAGATTGCTCCCAAGATCTATAATTATGAAAAACATATATCTAAAATAATAAGCAGCGATAGCTCAGTGAGGAGACCAACAGACTGCAATGCAGAGGGTCTCGGGTTCGAATCTACGTCACGCACCTCTGACTTTCGGAAGTTATACAGACAATTATCGCCTGCTCCGTGCCTCGGAGAGCAAGTTAAGCCGTCGGTCCCGGCTGCCATGAACATCTATGGCAGTCATTATTGGGAAAGTCAGTAGCCTCTAAAATCCTGACACTGGTCTAGCCTTAGGGTATCGTTAGCCTTCGGGTTGCGGAGGTCAGGTGGCAGTTGCTCCGTGTAAAAACTGATATCCAGTCAAATCCGGTTAGACTAGAAATGCCGACCCCAAGGGACTTGGGAATAATAAAGGCTAAGAGAAAACAAAGATATATCTAAAATAATACGCTAACTGTGTTTAAAATCCCATTAAAATATGTGCAGCAATTTTGCATTAAATGCGCATTCAGACAAAGATATAAATAACGTTGCTGTTTTGGCGTGTTTTTAAACAGCTATTTGATATTAAAACTTTATCCTGTTACAATTTTATTAAACGTATAGATTACGTCACAGCTATTAATTAGAGCAGACTATAAACATCTTGATACTTGAATATGAAAATGTCAAAAGCGTGAGGCGCCAACATACTTGAGAGAAAATAACGTTAAAGATGGATTCGCAGCAAATTTCGTAAATTATTACTACTTCCATACCCATGTTTTTCCTTTTGTTACATTGTTTAATGGATGGAACTTAATGCAAGTGTTTATTGTAAAGTGTCAGATGTTATTGTCGTGGGTGGAATGTTTATGAAATGGCAACTGATTTTGATACTTTGTGAGACATCTCGGTTATTCGTTTTTGCTCTCTAATCCCCTTTTTTTGCTATGCCGTATGTGTATCAATTTCATAATACACTAGATTTTGCTTATAGCTTTGCTCGCGCTAATATACATTTTATTAATAAATCCCTCGAGAACATTACTTATTTTTGGATGAAAGTTAGTCCTTTTCTGTTCCCTTGACTACGTGTATGCGAAATTTCATGATGATCGGTCGAGTAGTTAAGGTGTGAAAGCGCAACAAACAAACTCACATTCGTATTTATAATATTAGTTAGGATTCAATATTTCGACTCTATTTCTCTGTTCTGTGATTTTTTAATTATTTCGGTGACGCAGCGGTAGTCAACGCAACTGTTTTGGGTGAGATCGCAGGTTCGATTAACAGGTATTTTAAATTATACAATAATACAGGTAATTTAGATTAAAGCGTAACGCTTCGCAAGGAATTTTAAAAAGCAGCACGGGGCGTTTAGAACTGTGCTCGGTAGACGAAAATAGAATCACCCTCTATTACGTGTTACTTCAAATGATAGCTGACGATATAAATACAACTCTGATTACTACCTAACTTTTTTGGATATAGAGACGTGAGACTAACGATATAACTTTTGTCATCCCATATTATTTATACAATTGAAAACAGGTATTAACCCAACCATATTCGATATGTACCACGGCCGATGCAACCTGGCCGATCCGTCGCCCAAAGGTATATAAATATCAAGCATGATCGCATCATACTCGTTTCAGTTAATAAAACGTTTTTCAAACTAAAGGATTTTAACCGTATGTCCGGTGTGTCATAATCGATACTCAAATCGATGCTCGTCGTATGCAGAATGGAACAACATTGAACGTTCTGGTATTGACACTGGAGCACCGCAGCCCGCTGATGTGTGAATCGATACTTAATCAAACTTAATCGAGTGCATAAATAACTATAATAATGTCAAATGGACGCAATAACCTTTAATGGGTGTATATTTTAATATTCGATACATTAGCATGTCGGCTTTTGGGCGAATTTGTGGTCAATAAAAAAATTTACTCAGTCTCTTTTATTCATGAAGGGGAAAGGAGGACTATATAAAAAAATTGTGGTAAAATGCCAGTTATGGTTTTCGGTCCTACGTAAGAGAGCGTTAGCCATCTGCCGAACTTAGTTCCAAAACCTGCTGTTATTGAAAATTACAATATTTTGTATTTGTTGTAAGGCAATTGCCACATTTGGGATTATCCCAGCGTCGTGGAGGACCTAACAAATCTTACAACAACGAGAGAAAGAACATCTAAACTCGGAAGAATTATTTGGATATCACACAAATTGTAGTAAATCATCAATCAATCAATGGTATCACACAAATTGTGTAAAGGCACCGTTGTTTTACCACTGTGTCACCCATACATCGTGACAAAAATGTCAAAAACACTTTGTCCAAGAATCGAACCCACTATCAATTTCAATCGAGAGCATTTCTCACATTTGCTACCGGTAAGGAAGGAAGATTTAAATAAAGTTAAAATTCTAGCACGTAGTGGTATTTGTGCTAAACATTATTTATAACATTGAACATATTATGATATACGTATCACTGTCTATAGATAAAACGGACTTAAGAAATTATTCCTCCATAATAGACACGGGTAAGGTTAATGAAATATCCGCGTTTGTCCGGATCTGTCAACGTAAACACAAGAGGGGCAGGGGGAGAAGGAGGGGAGACAGTATCACAAAAAGACTTAAATATAATCCTGCCTTCAACCTTAAACAGTACATATAAGCCTGAAACTTTGTCTTACCTTCCTAGAATAAGTTATTATATTCAATCTAGTACTGGCATTTCGTAGATTTGTACATCAAAGCACACTTGGTGATTTCATACACGATATTCAAGTGACTTCTGTATAGACGTTACTTGTAATATAGATGTATATGTATACATACGTCTATATTACAAAGCTGAAGAGTTTGTCTATATTTTTGCTTAAACGCGATTTTCTCTAGAACTACTAGTCGGATTTAAAATTATTTTTGCATTTTATAGCTATATTCTTGCGAAAGGTTTACGCTAAAAGCTTATACAATATCACGCGATGAACCACGGGAGCGGCGCAGTAATCATTAATGGATAAAATCGCAAATATATGTATTATATCACTTCATTTACTGATGAAATGAACTAAAAATAACATACATATGCATACGGCTGCAACTCCAAAAGTGTATGTATAAATGTATTAGGTACACCAACATCCATTTAATTATATTATTAAGGTCTACGTAATAAAGAACCAATAACCGTTTATAGATAGGTCTGTATGTAAAATCCGTGTTGCAATTAAGTGATTCTTACCAGAAAAGTCCAATAACACTTCGCCGGACAGTCGGTAATCGTATTTTAGTAATCGAATCCGAAACCTCATCGCCTGCACCGTTTATTTGTAAAATGTATGTACCTACTACATATTATTGATTTTCCAAAAGACTGCCATTTAAGACCTGTTAAAAGTCTGACTCTAGTTTATATAAAAAAGGTTTATTATTAAACATTTATACAAGCGTACAGAATGTATCAAACTGCCACAATCTAAAGTATAAAGTTCATTATCGTCTGCATACGTAACTAACCACTTCGTGACAATAAAACAAAAAACAAAAAAGTCATTAGCAAGCATCTAATTAAATTACAATCCAATTATAAAAGTAAAAACACAAACAAATCATAACAGCTAACACAAAATATAACATTAAAAGTTTATCGAAGCGAAAACCGTACGGCGATAAATTAAATTGTCGCTAAGTACCAAATAGCAATTGTCGAAATTCGCTAATAAATTAGCTAAAAGCGTTGTTTGTTAGTTGCAATCGCTATAATTTCTAATTAGGTAGCGACGGCGACAATTACCCGCCGGTTTGGCGCTTCGCTTTATTTATCGCAATGGCCGACGACAATTCACGTACCCCACCTCGCTTCGATCTCTTAGATTTATTTGGCTGGAGAAGATTTTTAGTTATATTTCGTGTTTTGAATTTAAAGATTCGTTGCAAAAACGGTTAATAACATTGTACAATACGATACCTTTCTTTTACATAATCGGTCCGTTAATAGAACGTACCATGTGGCCGGTTGATGGTAAGTGGTCACGCTTAGGATCAAGTGGGCCGAATTCTTGTTACCTTACCTTAGTAAAAACAATATTGGTTGTAATATCTTTGGTCAGATGTCTCAAGCAATCTATCTGATCTTTGTTATATGGTCGGACTGATTATGTAGCAGTTGTGCAAAATCATTCTTAATATCGTTATATAATATTGTCTTCTGTTTACGCGAATATTATTCATTGAAATTAAACTACTATATACGGATTTTATCGCGTTATTTATTTGACACTTTATTACATAATTTTGAAAACTGTTTCACTACTATGTACTATTAAACTTTACTAATTTTTAAGCTAATTGAATTATTATTAAAACAATTAAAACTATTTAAATTTAATTTAATTTTACATTTTCCCCGACGTTTCGGTTGCTTTTCAGCAGCCATGGTCACGGGGAGACTAAGATGGTAGTTGTCTCAATGTTCCGGTGTAGTTATTTCAAAGTACCCGAACATAATTTAATCATTGGTGTTTCTATTTACACACACATATGCCCGGCAATATTGCTGAACTGGCCTCCTATTTTTGTACGGACGACGGGCGTGTACATTTATTATTAAGTAGTATAGTTTAATTATTTTTTTTTCCTACTTTGTTTATATCATGTCCTTCGTCTGTTATGAAATAAACGTCTTTATTATTATTATTATTATTATTTACGCAGAATGAGCTCAAACTATCATGAAGTCTAGCTGTGGTTTGCTTCTTCTTGAGTTTGACTATTTTTATTGCTGGATCCCAAGCTGTTGTTATATATGTTAAAATCTTGTGCTAATACCGAGGGTATTCGTGTGCTGTCAACACTAGGGAAAAGATTCTACATGATAGGAATGGAAAAGGCGATGTGTAAGAGATTCAGAGGTATAAATACGTACCGTAATGAAGCCTCTTAATCTCTTACTCATCGGTATAGAGATAAGAAATGTTGTAAAGGATTGGTACTTTCGCGGGCAATTTGACTCATTCATACTGTCACCATATTATAAAGGGCATGATAACTAAAAAAAATATTTAGTTCATCTTTTAGATTAGCAAAGGATATTATTGGCCACATATTTTGTTTTGTCTCACATACTAATAAAAACGAAGATACAACGCAATTGTATTACGTCACTTGTCGGTACAAATTTTATAAGACAGTGACGTCCCCAACCTTAATGCGTTATATCTTAGTAATTTTTTATTATTTATTTTAAATAAAAAACAGTAGTCCAATATTTTTTGGTAATCTAATAGTTAGACTTATTAGAATCACTTATTTTTAACCCTGTCATCATGCCCATTAGCACCGGTGGGCACTGCCATATTATACACAACACTACTCTGTGACATAAAAAAAAGATGTTACTTCCTTTAATGTAAATAGAGTTTCAATCAACGTGAAAACGTTTATATTAATTATCATACTAAACCATAAAAATATAATGTTTCATTCATTATAGAGAATCATGTAATTAATGGGTCATCATTCACCACTACGACCACATGTCCGCAAAATAATTATCATAATTACATCTAAATGATTGATGATCAATTATGTTACTTACAGGTAAATATGAACTGAGCAGCGATAGCTCAGTGGGGAGACCAACAGACTGCAATGCAGAGGGTCTCGGAATCGAACCCACGTCGCGCACCTCTGACTTTCGGAAGTTATATAACTTTTCGAAATTATCGCCTGCTCCGTGCCTCGGAGAGCACGTTAAGCCGTCGGTCCCGGCTGCCATGAACATTTATGGCAGTCGTTATTGGGAGAGTGTCGACACAAAAGATCCCACTGGGTCGAAGTGTCGCCGGTCTGTACTGACTGGCCCCCACATAAGATACATACATACAGGTAAATATGCACATTAAAGGGGAATGCCCATTTTTGGCTCACGTGGAATTTTTATCCGCCCAAGATTACAAGTATGATAAAAAAAAAATTAACAATTTTTCGTACTATTCATTTACCGAAAGAAACTAGCAAAATCTATATAATAAAAAAGGTATCGTAACGAAAATAAGCCTTCTTATAATCAACAGTGTTGCCACGTTATAATTTCAACGTAAAAAGAAACTAATATTATTGAAAAAAAATATAAGAAGTGATAAAAAATTGCATAGTGGTATTATTATATGTTAATAATCCACAAATAATAAAGAAAATATATCATTTTATGTTATTATGCCAGTATAAGCAAAATAACAATATCGATTAGATATTGATCTATGATTTTTTGTTTTTAACTTGCAACACCGAAATCAACTGTCATAACACAAATCGGCTTCCTTGCCTACTCGGTTTGCGTGATTGTGTTTCTTTCGTTGTGATTTTGTTATTTTATTTACAAACAAGCTTGATAATGCATGCTTTTTAGACAATCTTTTAATTGTGTATGATAATAATGATGATGTGTGACGAAAGTGTGTGTGAAAAACATTTATTTAAAAAATTGTCATGGGTATAAATAAAAATATTTTATCTCAATATCTCCTACTTTTATTTAATTAAATTCCTTGATTAATCATTTAATGACATTGCAATTCTTTAATTTTTACATATTGGTGAGATTAAGTGAGGAAATTACATTCCTTAAGCATCCCAACTATCTTAACTTATAATATTATAAATGCGAATGTAAGTTTGTTTGTTACGCTTTCACGCCTTAACTATGTACCTACTTGACCGATCATAATGAAATTTCGCATATTCGTTGTCAAGGGAACAGAAAAGAATATAGGGTACCTTTCATCCAGGAAAAATACTGTTCCCAAAGAAATGAAAATTTATTGACAGAATCTACATAAACAAACATATTACAATATTTGAACATTATGCAAAAATATTAAAAATAAAGATCTTAAAAGTAAAAGAAAAAAAAGTTATAGATGTCAAAAGATTGTGCAAGAAAATATAAGACAAGTCTAAAGAGACTTAGGTTTTTTTTTATTATTGGATAGGAGGCAAACGTACAGACAGATTGCCTGATGGTACCGATTACCGCCATCCATAGACACCCAACACCAAAGGAGTCACAAGTGCGTCGCCGGCCTTTTAAAATAGAGTACACTCTTTTCTCGAAGGTTTGAAAGTCGTATTGGTACGGCAATACCGTAGCTTTGATGTGCAAGTCCTAACAATTCCTGGTGCACGTTCTCTGGCCAGAATATAATCACTCTAAAGAAAGGTTAAGATAAAAATGAATAAGACAAGTAGACCTTTCGACGATACAACGTCAGCAGCCACCACCAGCAAAGGTTTTTATTTGTACCATGAAGGTGGTACCAGGCCCACCTGATGGACAATTATTATAGCCTATAACCGGTTGCGATACTGTACCACCATTGTGACGAGCAATCAAAGACGGTATAATATAAAAATTAATAGATAGAGTGTGAGCCACGGCGTTCTTATCTAGCGAAAGGTTCTAGGTAGGTATTGGTATTGTTAGAAAACAGTTCCACTACTTAAAGCCAATTTTCTGTAAGAATATTTTTTCTGGACGGGCCAGATCATTTGAATAGTCACACAATAATTAGCAACAGCAGGCAATTCAATTTCCAATATTCCATTCCCATATACGAGTATATACAATAAATTAAATTAAATTATATCTTGAAATAAAGTACAGACTGTACAATTCTAGCAGAATTGCGGATACCCTTGCGTATAAACATTTACAAACATGTTTGTAAATAAATACCTTAGTTACCCTATATTTCTCTCTATGTCCTCAAGGAGAGGTCACGGAGGTCACATCCACAGCATCCGCCCGGGCTATTTATCTGCACATTTGTAGTATATTATCAATAAGACTTCACTTGACCTCCAGCTATGTCAACGAAACAATCGTATTTTCTTTATCCCCGTATTAAGATTCCGATCGCCCCAATAACCAATTGTCACAACTGACTCTTAGGCAGGGGCGTGCTCACGATACGAAAATACATAGATCGGTGTTATCGGCAAGGTAAAAAACAGAAATATAGGTCTTAACTGTGATTTGTAAAAAAAATATGATACACAAAGAACCTACGCAGAGAAAATAATTATTTTTTAGATGGATGTCTAACTGCAGGTCGAAGAAGTTTTGTCTATAGTATAAGATGAAGAATTTACTTAGTTCCGAGGGTGAAGAATTTTCTACCACTTGAAGGTCTGCCCTTAAACGGCTTACAATAATTATGGCACATGGCCTTCATGATGTGATGCATTGACTTGCAATCTAAGAAGTTCTTTCTGTACCACAAGTACTATCGACAAGAATCCACCCTGAACACAATGCCTGTTAACGAGTAAAATTAAATTTCATTATAAATTGCTAGCAAATGCAAAAAAGAAATTATTCAAATAAAAACTAAATCTTCATTTAAATCTACCAGGAGCTATTAAACCTAAAAATATATTTTTCTAAGCCAGAAATGTAAATAAATTAAAGTAAATATACAGCGTTTTACTCTTTTAGAATGTCTGAAGCGGCGATAAGAAAATATTTGAACGGATGATAAGATGAATGAATGAAACGCGAGTAATTTACGCACGATTACGCGTTACTCATTTACATTCTTCATTTTGTTCCGTGAACATGCTTTGCTTGAAGTAGGTATTCGTTCAATTCTGCCAAGCACCATTACGGGTAGAAGAAAATTATTTTGAACATCGTCATGCTTTCATTCATTTACTAAAGCAAGGAGATGAATAAAAGCACGAAAATGTTTGAAATAATTTGTGCGTTGGCTGTTGATATTTTCTCAAAATATCAGCTCTATTTTCATCAACATGTATTATCTAGTCTAGTCTCTATTATTGAGCTTGACACGAAGAAGAAGAAGATTGAGCTTCTAATTTAAGGAACTCTTATTAACAGCTACGAATTTGGAAATATATATAGTTAACTGCACTAGGGTCCTAAATACCACTCCTGAACCTTTGTCATTCGGGGATGTACAGAAAATAAAATGTGGGTGTACCGAGTTATATCTACAACACTTCTAGATAATGCAGGCGCAACGTAGTGCATGTAATTAAAACTAAAATACTACAAAAAATTATTACTTTTAGCAAAGGCTTTGTGGAATTGCTACGCTGCTCTCGTTAGAAAACTTTACAAAACAACAAGTGACAGTTTAACATGCTCTTTGAAATAAAAACCTATCAACGGGTATACGGAGAAATAATAAAATTCGATATACAAAGGCACAAAAATGTGCAGAAAGTCCAGGAAAACATATTCTATTGCATAAGTACAAAACTCGTACACGTAGTCATACTCCATTCACAGCACAAAGTATAACTTCTGTTATAAACATTTATTTTGACACCGTTGACCTAAAACTCCACTATCCAAAGTTATCTGCGATGTAAACGATGCAAAGGAACCATCTTGTTACAACAAAGCCAAAGTGAACTTTAACCTTTTGATTTAAGGTTTATTTTCGTGCTGCGACGTCGTAATAGTATACTCAGGGTTGCTACTCGAGGCCGATATCTGTGATACGATCGGGGCTAGGTTGTTTTGTTTCCTTATTTCATGCAATACCTATATAAAGGATGACTGACACTTCACTGGATTCATTTAATGTTAGGATCTCATAGAATACGATCCGCTGGTCCGAGATTTTTAGATTGCACAATCAACGTTAATCTGTGTTATGTGAATCCTGAGCTAAACTAACAGACTTACAATATCTGGCAACAATTGGGTCTAGATTTCTAGGATGGTCAAGGAAAGAAATAAGTAGGAGACGGTAAATAAGGCGCCTAGACGACACGTGAAACAGCCTAGTGGAAAGGCGGTATAAGGAAGACAAATCCCACATTACATGATCATAAGAATTCTGTTAAATCTCACTACCAAAGTCACTTTAGAGTTAGTTAGAGTTCACCATAGCAAAGGAGAAGGAATGTCGGCCCGCTTCCAAATGGGCGGTCAAAATTGTAAAGATCGTGGTCCAAGCCCAGATGAACTCTGCACATGAGCACGAAAAGTGAGAAAATCATATAGAGGTCTATTAACAGTTGTGGATAAGGTCAGGCTGTAAATAATAATGATCCATGACAATAATAGACCAACTATGGTTACTACTGCAGTATTAATAGAGTTACTTGTTAATCGTTTTATGGAAACGCGGCAGAAGACAAAATGAAAAAGAGGAGAACTAAAAGGTAGATTTTAAAAATAGAAACCTTGTGTAAAGCCAATAAAAGTGAAAGCAAAGAATTTTATTTAACCAATACATATAATTTAGGTTTTCTCGATACAGGCTTGCCTAGTGAGAAAACTAAAGGCGGCTTAGGCTTTGAAATTAAGCTCACTGCAAAATGTATGCAGTAACATAGGGAACATATTAGTACGGTATATTATGGTATAAATATGTATTCTGTGGCACTAGAAGTATTATAAGTTTTTATGTACATACATACATACATAGATTCACGCCTGTTTCCCAAAGGGGGAGGTAGAGACTACGGATTTCCATTTGCTACGATCCTGACACACTTCTCTGGCTTCATTCACTTTCATCACATTCCTCATACACGCCCGTCGGTTCACGGTGCACTTAACCTGGCCTTTGTTCAGAACGCCTTCGATCTGATCAAAAAACGTTCGCCTAGGTCTTCCTCTTGCGACTGTTCCATTCACACTAGCCTTATAAACTTTCTTAGTCAGTCTTTCCTCGTCCATTCTTTCTACATGCCCAAACCAGCTTAACATACCGTTTTCTATTCTTGTCACTATATCCACTTTCATGCCGCATCTCTCTCTAATCACACTATTCCTTATTCTATCTTTCAGAGTATTTATGTTTTCCTTTTATAATGTTCCACCTCTATATCTTTTTGCAGTAACAAACCATTTGCTACTATATTTTACTGAATTGTTTCTATTAGCTCAGTTTCATTATGATATCATCAGCATGTGAAACGGAGAAATTCACTAGTCCAACTCAGACTTGCTTTATTTAAAACTCAACGCCTAGCACTGGGAAGTTTCGTTTGTTCCTTGACACTGTTAGTAAGTTTTACAGCACATCATATTTCGTGCTCTAAGTTAAGGCGTGTAATGTAATAATCTTTTATTTTCTACTAGCTGTTACCCTCGACTTAATCCAAGCGGAATTTGACAAAAAGGTTATTTTTCTCGGGAAACCCAATTTGTTTTCTAAACTAAATGTTGCCTAAGTTACTCCTTGTAACATCTGTCACTGAAAGTCCTATTAATATAATTGGTGTTATTTTGACATTACAAACAGACTTCAATTTTATTTATTTGTAGAGATTTCTTGTTTAAACTATATAAAGCACATTTGCTGAATATAGCACAGCGTAGCACACTTAACGTTAGTCAGTCACAATTAACACATATGTTTCTCTTTATTTGCCGGGTATTTCTCTAGGACGTTAGGGAAATACTCGGCCTGAAGGGCTACTTACACTGGGACAGGAGGAGGGGTTTTAATTTAGATTGGAATGACACACCTACCGAGATTCTAGCCACGGCAGATGTAGGAGACTATTGCTTTTGTTTGATGGACGGGTATAATGGAAACTATGGATAACTGTAGTACTTATTATTATTATTTTTAGGGATATATTATTAAATACTTGATTTGCCCACAGCTTCGCTTATGTTTGTGTAGATTTTGCCAATAAATTTCTATTCCTCGGAAATATTATATTTTCTAAATGAAACCCTTTCCATCTCTATGCCCCTGGACGACACAAATACAAAATTTCATGATCACTGGTCGAGTAGTTAATGCGTGAAAGCGTAACAGATAAACAAACTCACATTCGTATTTATAATATAAGTTAGAATTCACCGCGATATATTTTTTTTCCTTGCACATTTAGCTGTCTTTAGCATAGCATAGCTAAATGCAGCTTCATTTCGCTCTTTGCTAAGTTTTAGTATAATTATGTACCTCGGTGGAGTTATTTAGTAGGTTGGTATTGATTGTGCTTCTCGTTAGGAATCGTTACAAAGACAATACGTTGTCCGATTGTATTGTCTTGAATATTTTAACTCGTGTTGACGAGGGTGGTCCTTTGTACCGCTTGTTTAGGAGTGTAGTACATCGTTATTTAACCTTTTAAGAGTATTTCTTTAGAATATATAACAAGAAATAATAGCAATGATTATACGCTCTATTGAATAGTCTTTTAATAAAGTTTGTTCTATAGCGTCTCAAGTAGATATACATTTCCTTGAAAGTTGATGATCACGAAAGTGAAAGCGTTTAGCTATTTTATATTGTAATTGTAACATAGAGCTATATAGATTTCCTTTAAAGTTGATGATCACGAAAATGAAGGTGTTCAGCAAATTTATATAATAATTGTAACGATCTGTTTCATGGAGAATAATACACGAAGAAAAATCCGAACAAATATTATAAATGCGAATGTGAGTTTGTTCGTTTGTTACGCTTTCACGCCTTAACTGCTCGACTGATCATCAGGAATTTTCGCATACCAGACACAGTGTGTAGCACAGAAAAGGATATAGGGTAGCTTTTATCCAGAAAAATATACGGTTACAAATTTTTTTTTTTAGGTGGGGTAGTGCTTTGACGCGTATTCCTCCACGGGGGCGGGCGAAGGGGTTATGACGGACTCACCGGGGTAAAAGAAAGAAGTTGAAATGATAAAGGACCTCCCGGAATACCGACTAAACCTACCACGGTGTTCCTCGACAAAACCGCTATCGACGGGGCCGCGCGAATCACTTGCACATGCGGTCGCGACCCCGCCGTGGTTTCGGCCCGCCGTATGAAACGGCAGGCCACTACACGAGAGACCTACCCTAGGCACTTCTCAATTTAAACCCTACTGTCTAGAGGGAAGACGGACTCGACATAGAGGCGCGCGTGGGAACACGCACGCCGTCTCTCGGACCTGGTGCTAAACGGATAGCGGGCAGGCCCACAAAGCCCACCACCCCCAGGTCAATACTGTTACTAATCTAACCCAACCTACATTTACGCGAACAAAGCCGCAGGAAATATCAAGCAATTTATATAACTATACGATGGATGACGTATAGCATCGCCCTAAATGGAAAGCTGAGGCAAATTTAAATCTCTGACGTAGGGCCATGAATAGCTTAGTTGGCAAAACGATGAGACTGTTTGTCAAGGTTGCAGGTTCGTGTCCTGTTTTATGAATTGTCTTTTTCCTCGTTTATAATTTATAACAATAAAATCATCAAGAATAATACATATAATTATCTATCTTATTTATCGATCAAGTGACTGTCTCGGTTACACAGTGGTATTGAATGCAACTGCTGCTGTGAGGCTGGATGCGTGGTTCCTGTAAAATGTTATGGCGATTTTCTGTCATTAAATTCTCATTAAGACCAACAGACTGCAATGCACAGAGGGTCTCGGATTTGAACCCACGTCGCGCACCTTTGACTTTCGGAAGTTATATAACTTTTCGAAATTATGTGCGTATTGATTGACAATTATCGCCTGCTCCGTGCCTCAGAGAGCACGTTAAGCCGTCAGTCCCGGCTGCCATGAACATCTATGGCTGTCGTTATTCGGAAGTCAGTGCCCTATAATATCCTGACACTAGTCTAGCCTTAGGGTATCGTTAGCCTTCGGATTGCGAAGGTCAGGTGGCAGCCGTTCCGTGTAAAAACTGATATCCAGTCAAATCCGGTTAGACTAGAAAAGCCGACCCCAAGTGACTTGGGAATAATAAAGGCTAGGGAGAAGAAATTCTCATTAAGAACTCGAAATCTAGTACTGAACCCGATAGATGGCAAAAAGCTGAATCTATAAGTGGAATCGAAAACGAAGAAACTCTGACGCAATATACATCTCCTACTCATTCGGAGATGTAAAAGTGAGATTATGTGAGTGTGTGTGTGTGAGTTTTAATTAATGATATATATATAAATAATAAATTTAATTTTAATAATGTTTTTTTGTTTTTGCAATCTGCTCTATGTACTAATGACTTGGGCGACGGATGACCACTCCTAAAGTTAAAATCGCATAGCAGGCCAACACTAGGTTGGGCAGAGGGCGGAGTCACTTAAAGTCAGCATGTGCAAGCGAATTTTTTTCTGAAATGGTCAACAGTCGCTCAAGTCGATAGTACATTTGTGTGCACTACTTTAAGATTACTGTCCGGTTGATATATTATGTTCATTATTACTACTTACTATGTTAAGACTGTAATCTGTTTGTGTACCTATTATAAATAAATAAATATATACACCCATAATCTCATGCCTAAATTGAAAATATATAAAGAAGAAATATTCAGGTGATAACCCGCTAAACAATAATTAATAATTATTCGCTCGGTTATTATGAGCCTTCAACACCCCTAGTTTTAAAATTACGCAATGCCATCTGCGAAATGAAACCCACCCTAATAATATATGCCAGTATGTACACAAAATACTGAAATTTTAACCCAAAATCGGTAACTGCTCCAACATTCAAACCAATCACAAAAGAAGTCAATTGAATACTATAAAATTCATACTCTCCATCATATATCACCCCCTACTATTAAGCCACGCGTATTTTATCTCATAGCTACAATCGAGCGCTGTGTGATTTGCATCGACGATTCAAGGGTAATCAGCTTAACTTGGCTCCGATGAAAAAAGGTAATGGACTGTAAAAACGGGCTTGTACCGTGACCCGGTGAATTTTTGATTCGGGAAAGAATATTTGTATGGAATACGGAACTATAGCTTTTAGCTGATATAGGGAAAACCGAGTTTCATAATAGGTAATAAGATGTGACTTGTTTTTATAAAAATATGCTCCTTTGTAAGGGAGGCCTTATTGGATTTCTTACTTTATTAGATTATTTACGTATGAGCTTTGTAGTTGGAGGAATATTAGAGCGACTGTATTAGAAAGAAAGAAAAGGTATTTATTTTAGCGCAAAAATAACACGACAACGAAAATACACGGTACTAAAAATAGTATCGCCTCAAGCTTCGACTGCTTATTGAAGCGACAAAATTATTTTTCTTAGCCCAACCCAGAATTGGAACTTGAGACAGACGTCACGATCAGCCACAAATATCTAACAAACAACGAAACCCTCTCGTTGTTTGACAATTATAGAAAACACAGTATTTTTGTTACTGTAAATATTAGTTTAAGAATATTTCTAGATACTTTTACTTCATTTGATATTCTCGAAAAACCATTAAGGTTGCTTCAAAACAAAACAATATTCGAATTGAAAGGAAGATACACAAAACAGGTTAATAAACATTTTAACGTGTTTATAAATAGTAACTCTATACAGACCTCAATTATTACGAATTGTGTCTGTTGTTAGGCAAACTTATACACGTACGACGATACGTTTAAACTGTATCAATGAATCTAACTCCTTTATACCTTTTATAAGTAAGTAAAAATAAAAATACACGTAAACCGAAATAAAACTGCTACGTACGGACTTTATCGCTGCTTATTTTAATAGTAGTATAAACTGTCTCATTGCTGGGCCCACCCTCTTATCTGTATGAAAAGGTTGAGGCCATAGACACAGACATACCACGCTGGACCAGTGCAGGTTGGCAGATCATCATACATCACACATCTCCGGGAACACTATGGAGAGCAGACATGCAGGTCGCCACACGATCTATTCCTTTGATATTTTCCATTAGCTGGTTAAAGTCTGAGATGCAAGCTTTGGGATCGAACTCAAAACCTATGCGAGGAAGTCCAATGGTCTCCCATTAGGATGATGGGACTGTCGAACTGCCCCGCAAAGGTCTCGAGTTCGATATCATATCTGTCTATTCGAATATATAAGCGTATTAAAAAAAACATGAGTTTCAGCGGCGAAAGAAACATCGCGAAAAATCCTGCATATCTGATAATTCTCTATAAAGGCACGATTCCATTAGGCAACTCTTGCATGCAAGTATGACGTCACATTTGCGTACAAGCTGCTAGCATTGGAAACGTATTTTCGAGAGTGTGCAAATTGCATGCAGGTTTCACTTGTATACAAGTTGAGATGTTCAACAATTGAGTAGGCCATCATGGATAGAAGACGTGCTTCTCAATAATAATGATTATTAAGTGATACGAGAAAAAAATCATAATCCGCTCGTCTTGGAGGTACTCCAGCTGTGCGTCCCGATCGAGTACGTAGGGCGGCGGCGGAGGACGGATCTGCTGGCCATGCCGCGTGCGCGCACATGCTTGCTGCAGCGCGCACCGCTCACGCGTGCGCTGCGTGCGCTCAACACATTGGCTCACAGAATGGATATCTTTTCGTGTACACTGAACGAATTCACACGGTCCGCTTATTGTGTAATTTGTTTAGTTTAGTTTATTATTGAGTTACCATTTTGTTTCTTTTTTTATATTTATGTACATACGCTATTGCATTAGATAGTAAGTATCTGTAATAATGGTATTATGTGCATGCGTGTGAAATAAAAAAATCAAAACTCTCGCGCCTACCTAACAGACAATATGTTTCGGTAATTTATACAGCAATAGATATCATGTGCGTACACGTCACTTGTTCGAAATTCAAAACGTGCAACTAACGTTTGCGCGTTCAATTTGCAGGTCACTTGAACCAGAGTCACAAGATATACTTTGATAGAGCCATTCTAACTGATAAAACCGTACATAATAATAGACCCGACATTACATTCATAGATAAATTAAATAAACATACATACTTAATTGATATAGCTGTTCCTAACACGCACAATTTACAAAAAACTATTACTGAAAAAATACATAAATATACAGAGTTAAAGAAAGAAATATTAAGAATCTGGAAAATGAACAAAGTATATATTGTCCCTCTGGTCCTCTCCAGTACCGGGATCATACCTAAACACCTTCACCACTATCTACAACAACTGCAAATGCCACCTAATCTATACATGACTATGCAAAAAGCCGCTATACTGAACACTTGCCGACTCGTGCGGAAATTTTTGCAAGATGTAGCACCTGAACAGTCACCCACAAATGAACTCCACTTGGTCTGAGCCCGTGGTTTTCATTCATTGACCGAAATTTTTATGAATTTCGAGAATATAAAACTGTACATAATAATAATAATAATAATCATTTATTCAACTTAAATTGGTACAAATTGATACAGAGCTTAGGTTACATTGTAAAGGTAATATATAAGGGGTGCCTGTACTAGGGTAAACCTGTGCCACAGGCATTAAGGGCACATACTATCTAATATTGATATAAATTCTAAAACAATACTTATAAAACATTATTCTTTGTATATAAAAACTTACGAATTATATTATAAACTAAGTGAAAACTATGACGACTTAGAGAGTTATTTTATTGCGTAACACTTATTGAACAACAGTCATCAAATTTTCTGTTTTATCGTAGTTCAAGGTTTGTAAATATTGTTGAACTAATTGCTTAGTGTTAGCATAATTTTTGTCATAAATCGCAGTTATTTTGTTTATATTATTATAAAGAAAAGAACCTAAAAATGCGAAAAACCTATTGGTAAAAATATACTTAGATTGGGACTGAGTAGTACAAACGATATCTTTCCGTCGTTTAGTGTTAGTAAGTTCCGGGTTATAATCAAGAGTAGTATGTTGTTTGAGTACAGTGTGCATTATAAAAAGCTGCCGGACTGTTAGTACTTTAGAATTTTGATACAAAAGGCATGTGGGGTAGCGAAAAGGTCGATGTGTAGCTACTTTTAGGAGTGCTCTTTGTGCTCTTTCAATTGGAAGAATAACCGATTTTGCGATGCCTCCCCATGAGGTAATACAGTATTGAATAATGGATTGGCACAGTGCCTTATAGATCTGTATAATAAAAATCTAATAATTATCTGTTTTTTATCTGTAAACAAAAATATCTCTATATAAAGATATGTACCAGTTCAAACTACCCAATACAAGTAGAAACTTGTATACAGGTTTGTACAATTTGTATGCAATTTGCAACTTGGATGCAAGTAACTCGCCTAATGGAATCGCACCTTTATGTTCAGAAAAATGTGTAAACTCTGCCAATCTACACTGGACCAGCGCGGTAGATTATGGCCAGGCCCCTTCTCACATTGAGAAGAGGGCCATGGCCCGCAGTGAGACAGTTTATATTTAGGGCTAATATTATCATAGACTTATATTTGTAACATATATATGACAATGAGCTACAATATAACTTGTAGTAAGTATTAAATGAAATACGATTGTCCCGTTGACAACCCGGCTAGAGGTCAAATGGCCTTTATTGATAATATCCTACAGAGATGTCAGGACGCGGGCCCGATACATTTGTGATGTACGGCCATTTATAAGAGATCGCCCTGATTTACGCGTTAAAGAACTTTACTTACTAACCGGGGTATTTTATGATAGGGATCACCTTTTGAATCTTTAGCTATGCTATTACTAACCATCGTCTATCCTCGAGAATTAACGATTTCTTTTTTGCTTTTATACTAGGTCTTGAATCGAATTTCGCTTATTCGAATAATTCATACGCTAACTAATTCGAATGTATTCGAATTGTCGATAGTTATTATAATGCATTATTTGTTATTAATTAAGTGTTAACAATACGTAAACGAATATAGAAAACAGCATATTAATTATTTGCATGAAAAAGTAAGTAGGCACAAATGTATACCCACATTATATCTTTAATCCTCCAAAAATCCAAGTTTTAGATCTCACGTAATCTATACTAATATTATAAAGCTGAAGAATTTGGTTGTTTGTTTGTTTGAACCCGCTAATCTCAGGAACTACTAGTTCGAATTCAAAAAATATATTAGTGTTTGATAGCCTATTTATTGAGGAAGGCTATAGGCTATATAACATCACGCTACGACCTACGGGGACGGCGCAGTAACGATAAACGCGGGTGAAACCGAGGGAACATCTAGTATTAAGCCGGCTCCAGACGGGTGTAACGCGTAATGTATGATTACGTGTAATTTAGGTTCAACAGTGTGGACGACAAATGAACTCAATGCAAAGCATGTAAGGCGAATCTTGTTCAAAAGCTGATCCACTCAGTTGCTACAAGCATGCCAACTAGAAACGTCGTGGTAGCTGGTGTTGCTTTACATACAAATAGTATGTATGTATTTATTTACTGAAGACCGGAAAAACGTTTGGCGCGTCGATGGATAGAAGTATGCACGGACAAAATGATAGTAAACTTATCAATTTGTTTTTAGATACTTCCACATCTCTTCTCGGTGCAAGAGTATTATCATTACGAGAATCGTTTTCAGATTTTTTATAGTAATTCGGGTGTCTTGGCTAGAAAATTTTTCTTGATACAAACTGATAAGTTCAAGCGATTGTTCGTCGCTCCACATTATGAACGTTCAATCGACATAACCGTCATGAACGCCGTCCAAACGAGCACAGCGAGCGCCTTTGTGTTCGCGCTAAAAACCGACAACCGTTGGCTCGTGGCGAGTGCCGGTGCGAACGTTACATGTAACGCTCATAGTGCCGTCCATACGCAGAATTCATGTTTCAATACACGATAGATACATTACGCGTTACACTTGCCTGGATCTGGCTTTAGATAAGTCTATCGATGTCTACCGAGTATATTTCCTGACGCCGGGATACTACTAACACTTTGCTTGTAAGTTAACCTAAAATCTCATAATCGCATGCAATCTCATGCCATGGGAGCCCGCTGGATAGCATGCGGCGCCCATTGTTATTCAGCCTTTTGAACAGGTAACAAAAGGCGCTTTAACGCCATTTTATAGGAATAAAATCTAACTGTGGACGGTGGTGGGAGCATCTCTATACCCTAACCGATAGTTTGTCTGTCCCCCCTCTACTCTATGTTCATTTCCATAATATTTATTTTTTCTGTTACCATTACGTAATTTATTCAACAACTTATATATTAACTCGAAATAAAGTAGCAATGAACACAACGAAGTTGAAACAGGAGGCGCGCAAGGATTTGCAACGCCTGCAAGTTTTGACAAAAGTCGACGCTCATCAACATAATTGCGTCAACGTAACAATATTAACTGCACTGTTTAATATAACTTTGAGTTGGCAGTACACTAGATTGTAGTGCTTAGTTCTCGCTTGTAAGCGTCAAGCACTCAAATATATAATGAACGTATGTAATCTATACTAATATTATAAAGCTGAAGAGTTTGTTTGTTTGTTTGGTTGAACGCGCATATCTCAGAAACTTCTGGTTTGAATTAAAAATTATTTTAGTGTTGGATAGCCCATTTATCGAGGAAGGCTATAAGTTATATAACATCACGCTACGACCAATAGGAGCTGAACATCAATGACAAATGTTGCAAAAACGGGGAAATTCTCTTATGTGACGCAGACGAAGTTGCGCGGGTCAGCTAGTATAATATATAAGGTCCCGTTCTATTACAATATGTGAGAAGAGAGCAAGAGCCCGCTTGATGTCAAGCAGTTACTGAAACCTATGATCGTTTGCCACACAAGTGATATAGTTCGCACTGTTACACCCCTATTTTCCATAGTAAAATGCTAAATTGCAGTTTTACCAATTGACGTCAATACATTATTGAAAATCAGCAATAATTGCATTATAAATACCCGAACTTTTTATATACCAGTTCAGTTGGTTATTTTCTAGTAAAACTGCTTTCCAGCTACGGACCCGGTTCTTGCCTGCCGGCTGGTTTTCAGTAGAACTAGAACTTAGCAATAACTCCGGGTCTACTCTGCCCTTTACTAGGGTTGTCGCGCTATCCAAGTTATTATAATAGACTATAATCCAAGTAAAGTCGAATCTAGTATATAAGTGAAAGCTTTGTCTATTTGTGGTGTGTAAATATTCAGAAAATAAACAGTCGTGAATATTCAGCATTGTGTTTTTTTTATAAGTGCTGTCTAAGACGATTTAGCAGCACGTTGATAACAGGGAAAGTAGAATTAAATTAGGAATGAAAACTTTTTATTTGTCGAACGAAATGCAGTAACATAGTAGCTATAATACTTGAACGCCAGTTACATGTACTTTTCAGGTCGAGCCAGAGCGTTATATTTGTTTTTATTTTGATCAGAATTTCTTAAACACTCACACCGGGTTTTTAAAAGGCTTTAGGCTGCGAAATTCGGTCAGTCTATCATAACAATTAACACGCGTTTCTTCTTCTGTGTTTTGTGTTGATTTGTATTTCAGAAAATGTTACAGATGTAAGTATGGTTTTATGTATGCTAGTAAGACTATAACGTGAACAATATTCTCACTGAAAGCTTGTATAAACTCTGCTACTGAACTGTATTAAAATACATATTATTTCGGGGTATAATCCATGGTCACATTGACACAAATCCCGGCTAACTAAATATGTACTCACGTAGTTATCAAGTTCCCGGGACAGCGCCCGAAGGCACCACAACTTAGGTTTGAACCTTATTGAATTTCATCAAGTTCAGCTTAAGTATTGATACTCTGAGCATTGAGTGTACATTTGTTGTAAATAATTAAGAGCTCTTCGTTGGATGGTTCAACGAAATAGTTTGTAATCGGTAATAGTTGCACGTTTTAGGAAATATCTTAGCATGTGTCTGATTAAATAATATCAGGATGTAGGAATAATATGTTTCTTATGCGGAATTCCTGCCGCTTTGCAGTCTCATTACATTTGATAGAATATTAGTTTTATCACAGACCTACCTTCATTGGTACAAAGGTATAAGGATATATTCTGATGAAGCCAAATCTCAAGATTATTTAAGCGTACTGTCTCACCACATCGGCTATCAGAACGTACTTACCTTTACAAGTAATATTATTATATTAGCCATATTTATCATTAGTAAACCTTGATCTTGACCTTGAAAGGAAGATTGGTAGACTTTAAGCGACTTTATAGATACCATCTGCTAAAATTTAAAGAAATTAGTTGACTTAGTCAAAATAATAATTTTGTAGAGAGGAGCCCATCACACACTCCTGGATTGCTCACCCTAACTGTTGCAATAGAAAAATATTGACAATACCGAACTCGTCTGATGATGGACAACCGGGAATACGACTGTATTCTAATTTTTATATATAGTATTTATTACCTATACAAATAAATAAATTTCTGTTTGTAATGTCAAATTAATAGCTTTTTACTAAATGCATATGAAAGTATATCTTATCTTATCTTATGTGGGGGCCAGTCAGTGCAGACCGGCGACACTTCGACCCAGTGGGATCTTTTGTGTCGACACTCCCAATAAAGACTGCCATAAATGTTCATAGCGGCCGGGACCGACGGCTTAACGTGCTCTCCGAGGCACGAAAGTATATACTTACGGTAAAATTGTCTGTCTGTTTGTTGCGGCTAATCTCTGAAACGGCTGGACCGATTTTGGCGGGATTTTCACTGGCAGATAGCTGATGTTATAAGCAATGACTAAAGCTACTTTAATTTTTAAAAAATAAGGCTAGAATGGAAATAAAATCCACGCGTACGAAGTCGCGGATCGCGTAACAGCCAGTCTATTCTATTATTATAAAGAGAAAATATTTGTTTGTAATTGATAAATTACTTAACCGATTTTAATAAGGCTTTCACCTATAAAAAGCTACTTTATCCAGAAGAAACATAGGCAATATAACATCATGCTACGAGCCACAGGAGAGAAGCAGTAATCATATTATTTTTTTATATTATACCGCTAAGGTGGCAAACAAGCGTACAGCCCACCTAATGGTAAGTGGTCACCTTAGCCTATGGACGCCTAAAGACCCTTTAGGAAAAAAAGGAAGTGGAAAGGAGAAAGGGCGATAAGGGGGGAAGAGGGTGATTGGGGCTCCGGCACTCTCACTAACCGAACGAAACACAACAGTAGGAATACTGCTATTTCACGTCGATATTCTGTGAGAGGGTAGTCCTTCCTCAGTCGAGCCGGCCCATTCATTCTGAAATCAGCGAAGCTCTACTACTCTAAGTAATAAGCGTGGAACAGCTAATACTAATTATAATAATTATATGCTGCGAATTGGAATACGCCCGAAACGCGTGACACGATTGACAATTTAATACTAATAATCCGCAAAGCGTGATAGATTCCTCGCTTTGCAATAATTATTTTACAAAGTATGAATGTCCTTTAAAAATTTAATTTCATCTACTCATTACTTAGTGAAGACTAAGTAATGCGTAATTCAAATTAAATGTATAAGGTGCCTTGTTCTTATTTACGTTAAACACGTTAGTTAAAAACGAAACAATCTGGTAACCAATCAGTCACTCAGGGAATATTGTAGTGCTCAACAACGGAATGAAACTTTTGGCGCACATATGGAGTATGTTGTTTTATTGCCTCGGGAGTAAAATTGTACGCGGGGCCTTCGTAACCAATCCTGTGGAAACTAGAATATATTCAATATTTCAATAATAAAATTGTTGAAAAATGGGTATTGAAATTTGAAGTGAAAGACATTAGATCTGTATGTTTTATCAGCAGTCTGTGGATTTAGTTTATAGCAGATTTTGCATGCGGTTTTGCTCGCGTAAATGTAGGTAAGGTTAGATTAGTCTTCTCCTCTCTAGCCTTTATTATTATTCTCAAGTCACTTGAGGCCGGCTTTTCTGGTCTAACCGGCTTTAACTGGATATCAGTTTTTACACGGAGCGGCTGCCACCTGACCTCCGCAACCCGCAGGCTAATGATACCCTAAGGCTAGATCAGTCTCAGGATATTATAGGGCACTTTCACAATAACGACTGCCATAGATGTTCATGGCAACCGGGACCGACGGCTTAACTTGCTCTCCGAGGCACGGAGCAGGTGATAATTGTCAATAAATACGCACATAATTTCATAAAGTCATATAATTCCGAAAGTCAGAGGTGCGCGACGTGGGTTCGAACCCGAGGCCCTCCGCATTGCAGTCTGTTGGTCTCCCCACTGAGCTATCTCTGCTTAAGGGTAGATTAGTAACAGTACTTTTTCTGGATGAAAGATAACCCACGTCATTTTTTAATCCCCTGACAACGTGTGAGCGAAATTTCTTGATGATAGGTCGAGCAGTTAAGAAAACAATCAAACAAGCAAATTTAGATTCGCATTTATAATATCAATCAATTTAGTATTGTTAAAAATTGATAATTGAATGCATAAAAAATATACATTTTAATTTAATTATAAAAATTTAACGGACTCGTAAACTGGATTTTGTTTGTCTGTCCGTTAATGGGCATTAATCTGTACATACATAGGTTGAACGAATTTTAATATGGTCAGTTATATCATTATATTGAAATAAGCGTGATTTACCATTTACTGTGTGTTTAATTTAAATCAGTTTAAAAATAAAGATATCTTTATATTTTAAAGTTAGATACGAAGTGAATGAGATTTTTTATTTCGGGTCTAGAGGTCTCAGGTTTGATCCTAAGGCACGCATCTCTGACTTTTCGATGTTATTAGCTTTAACGATGAAGGAAAATATCATAAAGAAACCTGCATGTCTGAGAGACCCCAAAATTTTTTCGAAGATAGAATATCTCTACCGTCCTTACTCTTCTCACACTGAGAAAATTTAAATCATTAATATTTTAGATTTAGCTAAATTATAATACAATCTAGTCATATACTTTAGTCAACTTCTCGATTTGCACACAAAAAACCTAACAAATATTTTAAATGAAAAGTGAGTTTGTTTGTTACGCTTTCACTCCTTAACTACTCGACCGATTATCATGTAATTTCGCATACACATTGACAGGGGTACAGAACATAGGGTACATGTTATCTAGAATAAAGTTCTGTTACTAACCTTACATAATCTACATTTAAGCGAGGGAAGCCGCGGGCGAAATCTGGTA
The DNA here is from genome assembly GCA_930367265.1 of Catocala fraxini. Lineage (NCBI taxonomy): Eukaryota > Metazoa > Arthropoda > Insecta > Lepidoptera > Erebidae > Catocala > Catocala fraxini. The sequence goes on along the minus strand of OV884028.1, from coordinate 27,328,786 downwards.
ATCTCTAAATTGGCTTTTAAAATTGAGTTGTTGAAGTGAATAAAAACAATTATTCCCTGGTTCAATTCCACCTCTATGCTATATTTCACAGCATTGTTCCCGACCAGTCCATTTTTCATGTAATTGCACAGCAACATTATAAACGAGTCAACTTTTGTGAACGCTGACAATTTATTTGATGTCCCTCTTTTAAATGTTTCAAGTGAAACATTATGTATAAAAAATGCTTTAATAGCCACCATTCGACTGTTCCTATTGCATTTTTTATTGCATACTAACTGATTCGCGCAACTTCGTCTGCGTCACATGAAAGAATATGTATATATGTTTTTGCGTCATTTTTCATTGATGCTCCGCTCCTATTGGTCGTAGCGTGATGTTATATAGCTTATAAACTTCCTCGATAAATGGGCTATCTAACACAAAAAGAATTTTTGTATTCGTTCACGTAGTTCCTGAGATTAGCGCGTCGCGTTCTACCAAACAAGACTCATCAGATTATAATATTAGTATAGAAATATAGATTATAATCGCATTATTCATTTGTGCGTTGTGTAAAATCAAATCAAAAATATGTTTATTCATATAAGTAACAAAGTAACACTTATGAACATAAAAGTTATACTTATTTATGTAAATCTACATTTAGCTTTTGTAAAGCAAGGGCATAGAACCAATAATAATAATAATATAATAATATTCTACCACATACACACAACACCATCCAGCCCAAACTAAGCAGAGCTTGTACTATGGGTACTAGACAATAGATAAACATACATATATACTTTTTTTAAGTACATTCATATTATACGTAGAAACACCCAGACCAAGACAAATATCCATGTTCATGCACACAAATGTTTGACTTGTGCGGGAATCCAACCCGTGACTTCAGGCGTGGCAGTCAGTTACACTAACCACTACGCCATCGAGGCCGGCCAATGAGAAGAACTAACAAGAAACTCACGGCAACTCTTTTTAAACGTCAAATTTACAATATTGTTTATTTTACAAATCTTTTCTATAAGGGGCAGCAACTATTAGACCACTTATGTGAAACACTTGAGCAATCCTAACTTATATTATAAATGCGGATGTGAGTTTGTTTATTTGTTATGCTTTCACGCCTTAACTACTTGACCGATCATCATTAAATGACGCATACACGTTGTCTGGGGTACAGAAAAGGATGTAGAGTATCTTTCAGCCCGGAAAAGTAATGTGAACAAAACTAAAAAGGGATACAAATTTATTGACAATCTACATAAACGCGAGCAAAGCTGCGGACAAAAGCTAGTCACTTACGAGTAAATGTCGGGATACAATATGTAAGCTTGTAGTCATGTTCAAAGAGATTGTCTCTTAAGCCGTCCACTGCGTTAAGCGGGTGCACGGAGCGGGCGCCCGCGCGGCGTGCTGTTTTCTATTATCATCCTTAGAGCAGTGCTGCGTGAGGCGGATCTCTCGTTGCACGCGGCGTGGCGGAGCACGCGAGCGGAGCTGTTTCTAGGAAATCAGTGAGCGCTGCTTCGTTACTGCCGGCGCTGCGAGAGGCGGGAGACCGTCGCGGGCGCCCGCGATATGTTAATTTGTCCGTTACGGAGCACGGCGCGGGTCCCCGCGGTGGGTGCCCGCTCCGTGCACCCGCTTAACGCAGCGGACGGCCTTAAATCCTGTTTGCGCTTATATTTGCAGGTGATTGTGATTGATTATTCCTAGAACGGAGTAAAGAGTATAGTGTGCTCCAGGTACAGGTGATTCTCAGTAGCAGAAGAGAGTGAATAAATATTTACTGTAGTCGGGTATAAGATTACTTCCTGTTAAGTGAAACAATAAATCACACAAGTCAAACATTTGTGTGCTGAACATGGATGTTTGTCTTGGTCTGGGTGTTTCTATGTATAATATGCATATATTTACAAAAGAAAAGTATATATTTATGTTTATCCATTGTCTAGTACCCATAGTACAAGCTCTGCTTAGTTTGGGCTAAATGGTGTTGTGTTCATGCGATAGAATATATTATTCGTTTCTCATTCACGAGTATTTTCCTAATACGTTAGAGAAAACCCGGCCCTTTGGGAGGCTTAGGTATACGGGGACATGGGTCCAACATGCAGAGGCCCTTCGAGAGTTTTAATTTAAAATGAGATGGGACACTTACCGAGACACTAACCGCGGCAAGTGTAGGAGACTATTGCTACACATGGAACTTATTACACCTGGGCTATAGGGATGGGTGTTTGATGGGCTGGTATAATGAAAACTATGGATAAAAAAACGGCGTCTGCCTGATATACTGTTTCAGTACAAAGTCGGCATGGCATTATTATTATTATTAAATGTAACTTCGCAAGTTATATTTTATGTTGAGTCGAAGTACACTGCCGCCAACCTCTTTTCACTAGGGTCAGCAAGGCTTGACTGATACCCCAAGTATTGCCAGTAATCATAAATTACGTCCAACAATAACTAACTAGTGGATCGCAAGGTTATTCGCTATCTATAAATATATGTATTATAAAGGGGAAAGATTTGATTTTGGTTTGTTTGTAAGAATTTAATTCAAAAGTGAACAATAGATATAAAAAATTAAAATTTTTCACCATTAGAAAGCTACATTATCATAAAGTACTATAGGCTATATTTTTTATTTATATCAAATAGTACTGTGAAGTAAAGCGAAGCCTCGGGCAGATGCTAGTCTTCGTATAAAAAGAAACAAATTTACCACCTGGTACCATCTTCCATTATATCTATTGATTCTTGCTCTCTTGCATCACTCTTAACGCACTCATCAATTTAAAGCTTTCCTAGCCATACCATTATCCAGAAATTCCGTCAAAACAGTTAATCATTAATTCTAAAAACACACACACACACACACACACACACACACACACACACACACACACACACACACACACACACTCACACAAACAAAGCTCTGTACAAACACATACACACTCTATCCCCTAATAACACGAAGTATTCCAAACGATTACCGCAACATTACCGTATTACCGCAGTCAACTGAAACGGTAATGAACAAACGAATATTAAACTGAAGATTGCAGCCCAAGATCTGACGCTAAAACCGTTTTACAGGGAACTTGCAGGTCGGTTACGGGATTGGAAAGGGGTCATTACGACCCTGTATGTGTACAGTTTGTGATGCTGAATGGAGAACCAATTTAAGTTTGTTACTGATGATATTAATCTATTTTGACCTATAGATTGGCGAATAAAATTCGAAATATTTGAATGTTTCAGTAAATCAATATATTCTAAGCTGTGTCAAATATTCGAATGAATTAATATTTTTATTGATTGATGCTTTGATAATAGTACTAGCCCTTCATCAACACGAATGCCTTTCGATTCACGTGGTATATAAAAGAAAAGTTCATCGTCTGTCAGAAGCCATATTATAAGGTCGATCACCAGGGTTTAACGACCGCGATCTATCTATTTTGCCAAGATCGAATCAAGTTTCGAATACTCGATTATTATTTGAATTATATTCAATGACAACCAATTGATCAATATTCGAATGCGAGGTGCGATTATTCGAATATTCGAATTTCTTTCACTCACTAGCACACTAATATTATAAATGGGTAAATATTTGTTTGATCTATCTCTGCATGGAATTAAAGTGCTTTTATTATTGGCAGTAAATGAACACTACGCTGCGTCATTGCTCCCATAGCAAAGGTTGAAGCCTGATCAGTTATGACATTAGATTTCCAGGTGAAATTGAGTCTATGATTCGTATTTCTAATCCTACAGAACAGAAAATTAATGACCTTGATTCGGCGGTTTACAGATAAAATCCTAAAATAGAAGTGCTCAGGTCAAATTACGACATTGCCTACTTTTATGATTATTTTTGCTCTTTTCAGTAATTTAATACACGATTCTTAAGCAAACTGACTTTACTACTACTTGACGTAAAACAACTTTGTGTGGTGTGTGTGTGCTAAAAAATGCAATCAGTAATCTATGTTTCTTGCGGTGAACGCACAGCGACACCATTTTAAGTCATCCATTTGCGATACCTATGATTGCTAGCCGAGCTTATCAAAAAATGGGTGTGCTTATCTTAAACGCCAATATCTGCTCGGGGGTAGCCCAATTCATAAGGCATTGGACTTGCAATCGCGGGTTCGTATCCCATGAATGCACTATCGACGTAAACCTGCTCCTAACACAAACATTCTAGCTTACCTGGAGAAGTTAACGAAAATACTAGTAATTTGAAACACAAAGAGCAAATAATTAAAAAAAAATTACATACAAGTCTTACTAATACTATAAATACGAAAGTATGATTACTAGTTTGTTCACCTCACACAAGTGAGCAATTGGATGACGTAATTTTTCTATAGCTAAGATAATTTATATTGACAGCGATAGACATCCTACTAGGATAAGAAATGTAAAGTTTTGTGTTTGTTTGGATATTTGCTTATCAATCGGGTGTTATGAAACTTGGCACACAAATGTATGCCATCATAAACCATATTCTTTGAAACATTGGATATTACGGTTAACATCCACGGACTAATAATATGAATATTTGTTTGCTGAAAACATGCACGGTTTCTTTGAGTACCAAAGAATCTGTGCATGTTTTCAGCAGATATTTTAAAGTTATAACTCACTCAACAACGCTTAATCAATAGAAATTTGTAGACATCACCCTCTTTTTATGACGTAAGAGAGATTGTACCAAAACTCTTGGAATATTTTCTAAACGAAGAGAGAAATAACTTGACTTTTAGAGCTGAAATACGAGGAAAATTAAATTACCGATGCTAATTTGCAAACGACAAAAAATAGTCTCTACGTCATCCACGCAACTTGTTAAAGATAATTGGGAAAAAGATACCACCGAGATACAGGTGTGACAATTATAATTAAATCATAAAAATAAGGCATCTCTTTGAAATTCCAAGGAAACTTGTAGGTACTCGCGCTAAAGCTGTTTCTTTTAAAACAAAAATGTTTTAAAATGTCACATTGACACGTTTGTATTGTTTTAATGAGACCAGAATGTCGGTATACATTTTGTTTATTAGATAATTTTACAAAGCAAGCGTCAACCAAGCATGCGTTAGATGGTATGTTGTCACCGAACCCTAAGTTCACTTACGATAAAGAATTAGTAATACTCTCGTGTCACCGACTCTAAAGAAAAAGAAATTAAAGAACAGGTGAGGCAAGAGGTAGTTATGTGAGTAACCGGGACACTTACTCCCCGGATGAAACACAGTTACAATATTAATGTAGGGCTCATAATCACCAGGCCAAACGCAGTATTACTGTTACTACCCTACGGGTTTTCGTATTAGTTGGTAGTACATTCCCAGGTGAACCAGCTCATTAATATTATCACTAAATAATTAGCAAACTCATATCCTTCCCACGTGGTAGTACCATATGAGTCAAGAATTATTTTAAGGCATTTCCTAAGGTAGGTTGTAAATTATAAGCGAGAAGAAATACTATCCATGAAGCAAGACTTGAATCTGCGATCTCGACAAGCTTTATTGTCCCGTAGTCAACTAAGATATTCATGGTCCTACCAGGGATTGAAATTTGCCGCTGTATTTCATATTTAACGATCGTGCCCAAAAAGGCACCTATCTATAGGTTTCTCTACTTGAGATACATATTTGACATAAGCTCTATGCAAATTATGACAAAATCTTATCGCTAGTAAAAACACCACAGATAAATACTTAGTATATTAGGAACCACCATTAGCCTACGTTATGTATCATATATCGTTATAGTTATAGAGCATTTTATCCTTAGCAGAAGGTAGAACGTACTTGCTGATCGTATGTTCATGATCTCAAGAATCGATTTAAAGAAATAGTCTTACTTACTGTTGCGTCGCAATATATATTTGCTAACATTATGTTTTTAAACATAATATTCACTTATATAATAAATGATATACATTACGTAAACACAAGAAATAAATATAAGTTAGTGGATGGGCCACTAACTTATATTTCATCATTTCATTTCATATCATCGTTTACATAAAGTTCACAATACATTTGCGGGACCCGGTATACGTTTTTTTAATAAACTGTCTATTAATATAATTAATTTACCATTGCTCAAATTTAAAAGTGCCGTTAAAGTACAACTTATTCGGAAGGTTTATTATTCAGACAACGACTATTTAAATGACAAAAACTCATGGAACTAGTTGCTTGTTGCATACAGGATTCAAAGATCTGTATTACTTATAAGTCAATTTAGTAATGTAATTTAGTAGTCACAAAGTGTAAGTGTATGCGCCATCATGCCATCCTACTGTCTATTTTAGATTTATATTAAAAAAATATACCTTAGCTCAAATAATTTCATCTATAGTTATTGTTATTATCTTTAGTTTTTTTAAAGTCAGTCGTCTATGGCATAAGGGCTGCAACACCTTGTTAATCTGAGTTTTAAAATACTGAAATTATATTTAATTGGCAATTTAAAAGAGTGGTCGTGAGTTTCTAGCAGGTTTCTTCTCATAGGCTCAACCCTTTGCCTGAACCTAGCAACTAATCTAAATGTAGCTTCAGTAACTTAGTAAACTAACTAACCCATATATTTTGACGTTCATAAGTTAACACTTAGTAACCTAAGTAACCTAAGTAACACAAATTAACCTTTGTGACCTAAATTAATGAATGATTTTTGACTTTGACTTCGACATGTAGTTTAAGTTATCCCAATATCATATTGTAACAGAATTTATTCTTCTCTTTGTATTTGATGGAGTAACACTTTTGTTGCTAACGACTTGGAGGTAAGTTAAACCTAAACAAACATAATTAAATTTAGTTATTATATTATATGTTACTTAATTGGGCGCGTGTTTGCCGAAATTAGGCCCTGTTTTACAATTCCCAAGTAACACTTATCTATAGAATAAGTCTTGAATATCGCTTTTTGACCTAAAAAGAGAATGACGACATGCCGCATATGAAACTGGGCACTAGCTTTGCTATTAGACAAATATGATCTTACTAGGCAGACATGATCGAATACCAACTCTGCCCAGTAAGACAGTAGGCGGCCAATTCCGCAAAGTAATTTTTTGCAGAAATCTTTTCATAGGTGCAACCTGAACCTTGCAACTAACCTTAATGTTAATTTAGTAACTAAACTTACTAACTGAGCAGCGATAGCTCAGTGGGGAGGCCAACAGACTGCAATGCAGAGGGTCTCGGGTTCGAACCCACGTCGCGCACCTCTGACTTTCGGAAGTTATATGACTTTTCGAAATTATGTGCGTATTGATTGACAATTATCGCCTGCTCCGTGCCTCGGAGAGCACCTTAAGCCGTTGCAGTCGTTATTGGGAGAGTGTCGACACAAAAGATCCCACTGGGTCGAAGTGTCGCCAGTCTGCACTGACTGGCCCACATAAGGTACATACATACATACATACTAACTGGTAAACTTTAATTTTCATAAGTGTAATTTGTGACCTAAATGAATAAATGATTAATGACTTTGACTTCATCATTGTTCAAAATATAGGGCCGTTGTTTGCTTACGCTATACCGTGTAAGAACACTTGCACCGGTGTCGCCTCAGACTCCACACAACCCCTGAATAAGTCTCTGAATCGCTGTTGGTGATACTAATGTGGAAGTATTGTTTGTCAAACAAGCATTGGCTTGCTGATATGCTTAATATATGCTTTTGTACGTTTATATAGGCCTTTTCTTCTTTGCTGCAACGCGGCGTTTAGGCTACCCTATTTGCGTCATAGCATAATAATTGTATGATGCAGTGTCAATAAAAATTTTCAGGTCTCGCATGACGAGGGCTATCCCTATATAACCATTTATTTCTGTTAAACGGTACCGGTGTGTTTATCACATGGTAGCCTATTACCGACAATAGGCTTCCAGGTAACCACACCTTAAAAACATTTAATGTGGGTGTAATACTTCTCTGCTTACCCCTTTGTAAATCTACAGGCGTGGGTAAATGCTTATAATTATTCCCTATTTACTTGTAAAACATCGTCATCCCTGAAGGCGTACTAAAAAACAAAGGGACGACTAATTAGAGCTAGTGATCACTAATAAGGCCCTACAGGCCAATACATTAATTTTACTGGGGCTGTACTCGTAAAGATAATCCGTGAAACCCAGACATTTACCTGAAACAACTTACTTACTGACTAGCTTTTTCTTCCATATCCGTCTGCTTTTAGTAGTAATGTCCTTGTCATTCATCGGGTAAAAATATTCATACAATAAAATATAACATAAATAAATAATTAAAAATGACAATTGTATGAATAAAATTGAAAAACATTATAAATGCGAATGTGAGTATATTTGTTACGCTTCCACGCCGTACCTACTCGACCGACTATGCAAGTTGACAGGCAAACAGAAAAGGACAAGGGATACCTTTCATCCAAAAAAAAATATTTTACTAATCTAAACTACATTTACACGAGCTAAGCCGCAGATATGATATGATGTGATCGCTAAAGAACACCGATTCCTACCAAGGATGCTACGCGAGGCTATTGAAATCAAAAAACATCCTAATTTTAATAGAAAGGTTGTAATGTACCACCAGCTTGGGATCCAGTAATAAAAATAGTCAAACCCAAGAAGAAGCAAACCACAGCTAGACTTCATGATACTTTGAGCTCATTCTGCGTAAATAGAAACACCAATGATTAAATTATGTTCGGGTACTTTGAAAATAACTACACTGGAACATTGAGACAACTGCCATCTTAGTCTCCCCGTGACCATGGCTGCTGAAAAGCAACCGAAACGTCGGGGAAAGTGTAAAAATAAATTAAATCTAAATAGTTTAATAATAATTTAATTAGCTTAAAAATTAGTAAAGTTTAATAGTAGTAGTAGTGTAACAATTTTCAAAATTTTGTAATAAAGTGTCAAATAAACAACGCGATAAAATCCGTATATAGCAGTTTAATTTCAATGAATAATATTCGCGTAAACAGAAGACAATATTATGTCTTCAGTGTTATTGTAATTTAGTGTTAGAAGGTATTCCTTTGTTAATTGCTTGCACTTATAATAATTCAAGTTGTGTAGGTCTTTTTCTTTGAGTGGGCCTGACATCTGATGGTCGGGGTAGGGTTTTATGCGTACGCATAATTAAGCGTAAGATAAAGAGCTGTCTAACCGTCAACACTCCGTAGTAGTACAGTTCCCGGATTGGGTACCGGAAAGGCTTGCTAAGGAGAACCTTAATCACAGCACGCTGTGCACGTTCTAATTCTATTATTGATGTTTTAGCGGTGCCACCCCAAGCGGTGATACAGTAGCTAAGGATCGATTCACAAAGCTCGTTGTATACTATGATAAAAATCTTCTTTTTCCTTTCTTTTTCTTTTCGTGTGGTAAGTGGCCAGCCTGTTGTCAAAAGTCGTTCAAGCCGCCCGTAGGCCTCTGACATGGCTTAACGACTGCTGTAAATTTGACAACAACCGGGACCGACTTATTAAGTGCCCTTCGAAGCACGGAGACGCTCAGATGAAATACCACTACGCGGTCACCCATCTATAGACTGACCGCACCCAACGTTGCTTAACCTCGATAATTGTTTACCGATTAGTGAGTGCAACTGGCTATGAGCGCCTCGATAAAAATCTTAATGTTTGCCGATACCCGTAATTTTTTGAACACAATAATGAGTTACCTGATTCTCGCGGACATCGATTGTAAGTGCTTCTTCCAGGTTAAGCTTGCATCTAATTGCAGTCCAAGATATTTTATGACTTCAGCTTTGCTCACGGTAGGAGAAATACAATTTGGTCTTTGAGAGTCACAACTGTGGATTTGGATTATGAATGAGGACTTCGGTGGCAGTGTAGCAAGTCGCGGGCCAAGATAAAATCTATTATTACATAAAATTTAATTCATATACAGCATGAAAAAGTACACACACTAGAAGAGTGAGCCCACACATTACATTAAATGATAGAGAACGTTAGTTAGTGAGCGTGTTAACACTATATTTGTAATACAGATGTCATGTTGGCATTATGGGACAGATGACAACTTAACAACAAAGACCATATTTGAACGTAGTACGGAGGCTAACCTGAATCCCAATTACAGTGCAATAAACATAGTTAAGAAAATAGGAAAGTATTCACCGCGCGATCCTATATCATCTATACTAATATAAAAACCTTAAGAGTAAGTTTGTGTGTTTGGTTGAACGCGCTTATCTCTGGAACTACTGGTTCGAATCGAAAAATGATTTTTTTGTTGGATGGCTTATTTATAGAGGAAGGCTATAGGCTATATAACATCACGCTACGACTCACGTTGGCGGCGCAGTAATCATTAACACGGGTGAAACTGCGGGCACACCTAGTGTTAAATATATGTAGCTTTCAAAATGTTTATATATTGATATGAACATTTCGAGGAAATACTTATATAGTAAAACAGGACTCAAACCCGAGCTCTCAGCAAACTGTACCGTACCAATTAAGTTATTCATCATCCTATCTCCTAAGCAGTAATTAAAGAAGCATATTAGGTTCTAATTTATACTTAGTCTTCCATAGCATTAAATGATTGAATATTTCTAATATATTAGTTTTTATAACTATCATCGAAGTTAAGGACACGTATCTAGAACTAAAGATCAATCATATATTCCAATGATGGACCAGCAGTAATATGCACTTACTATGTATTAAATTTAATTTGTCGAAAACAAACATTCACAAAGCTATTCAACGAGATCATTCTGAAGATATAAATAAAGAAGATGTCCATCTACACCCACTTCATATTGCAATAAATACGAAACACAAAGTTCGTGGCATCTTTGTAAAAAGTAAAGGGGCCCAATTAAATGGTAGTAGGTGCTAATTACGCCCATCGGGGCAAGACATTAATTTTATTTCATTGTTGCAAAGCTCGGCGGTGGAACACGGCCTTTTGAGCGTAACCTCGCATTTTTTCCGCTAAATGGGCCCACTTGTGATTGCAGTGGAATTTCCCGGTTGCAAAAAGGCCAATTAGACGGTAAAGCATTTGTTTTTCTGAAAGTTTTAGAGCAACAATCATGCTGTGTTCTGAGGGAGTTATTTCAGTACTGTTTATTTTTGTTGTATGAATATTTATGTTTGGACGTTTTAATCAGGATTTTAGGATATCTGGCGGTGTGGCATGGATTTTATGTACAAATATGACTATCATAGAGGTGTTTTAGCTATATTTTTGATACAACAGACTATTTACAAAGGCTTAACGTTTTTTTTTAATTAGGCATAAGTCAAGTCAGTATTATTATCTGGAGAGGTAGGCAGAGACTACGGATGTCCAGTTGTTGCACTTCTGGCATATCTCCCTCGTGTCATTTACTCTTATTGCAATTTTCATGCAGAGCGTACATGATGTTTCGATGTAAGTTAATGCTAACCTGCCATATCAAAAGTGTCATCAAACTGTCTTATTCACGTGCATATCTATATCTATCTTATTTAGTATTTTTTTGTTGTTTATTATTTCTATATAGAATTAACTAACCAAAAGCTTGAAAAGATTTTAAGCTGTCTAGATTGCAAGATTGACAGTTAAAAAGTACGCAATACACAATTCATACCAAGAATGACAAGAATACGCTTTGTCTTTACTCATAACTGGATCGCAATAGGTAGCATATATTGAGCTAAATTTCGGGAAAGCAAAATACCTAGAGTAGTAATACCTCCCTTTGTATTCTGGAGCGATAATTATGACGTATTTATCCCGGTATGTTAGATATGATGTACAACTAATCACGTATATACATAAATAAATTAATGTTTTTGAATAGAAACAAGAATTAACAACTAAACGGTCCTAGCCGTGATTGCACCAGAGTTTCTGCAAAAAGGCAATTAGGTGGTGAATTATATGTCTTCGTGAACTTCTGTCGTAAGAATAAACTTATTTGTTGGTAAAACTGCAGAACGTTTGTGTTTGTTTGTATATTTGGAATTGTTACTGCTGTTTTTGTAACGTATCATTTCGGGTGAAGGAAAATTTTCTTATATCTTCTTCTTCCTTTTTGTGCGGTTTGTGTTTCAAAGTTTTCAGCCTGAACTTGGCTTGACAGCATCATGCTTAAGCTTCCCTGAAGATGTTATGCTATACTAAGAGTTATAGAACTGCTTAGGTGGCGCAAAATACCTTCACTGCTACTGCGCCGAGTGTTATGGGATCGAATCCTAAACGGGACATAAATTTTTATGATCCACAAATGGTTGTTTTGAGTTTGGATGTTCTTTGTGTTCGTTGTTTGAATGTTTGTAATGTCCCCGCGGTACAGGAATTTCTCCTTGTGCGGAAGTAGTGTTTCGTAAAAAAAGGCTTTCATGTAGATCTTATAACTATAACTAGGGAAAGCTACTGACTGTTTTCCAGTTCTATATGTGGATCTTGAACTGGATAACAGTGTGTAGATTTCTCGGGGTAAGGTAGCTTTGCCTACCGTTTTGGAGATACAGCCGTGAGACGGTCAGTGATAAATAAATAATATAATATAATAATAATAATATCAGCCCTGTATCAAATTGTTCCACTGCAGGACACTATCAGTTATCAATGCTGGATAAATAATAAAATTACAAAACCAGCACTGATATAATTTAAGATAAACAATGCAGCATACCATCAAACAGCACAATAGACGAAACGATAGACTACGTTTGGACAAAGGCGAATCAAGTCCATATATAAAATACAATTAATCAATCCAAACTCAATCAAAGTTAAATTGCAATATAATCTGCAGCCGCAATCCAAACTGCATTCAGTTGTAAGTTTTAAACCGTGCTTAGAACGTGCTTAGAATTAAATTAAGCACTCCTTGCCTAAGTTGGGGCTGTAATCTTGAATTTAACTTAGTTCACTTACTGTAAGTTTGTATTCATGCAGAATTATAACTGGTTTAGCGGTCAGTCCAGTTTCAGGTGCTGTTGAATCGTTTATATGGTAGTATATCATGCAATTTAGTGTGTGCGGTTTCGGGTTACTGTATTCTAGAGATATGTTATTAGGAGAACTTTGAATGAAGTTACTATAGACTAGGTTATGCCTGCGAAACTTGCATCGAAATTCGTCTATTAGTTTTACAGTGATGCTCGAACAAACGATTAACCATGAAGAAATAATAAATATTTGGTATCTGAAACCCTTATTTGGCTGAATTTAGTGTAGATTGCTTCCTGAATAGCCAATTTATAACTGGTAGATATCACTGGATAAACTGGTTCATTATGGATTTCATCCAACGTCTAAGTAATACTCCTAATACTGCCAGGAATTATAAGCTGCGGTAACCACTTACTATCAAATAATCCACACGAGAGCACATACGCTCTTCTGCTTATAATGGTGCAAAAAGCCTTCCTAAGATACCTGTACAAGCGTGTCTATGAATATTATCCATACATGTATCCCACAATGTTTCTTATGGGTTGTCTAGGAACTCAGACGAGAGATGCACCAACTTATAGCCATGTGCTAAATTCTGAGGGGAAAGATTGATGCACCGGACCTTCATGACGAGCTGTGTCGATTTTTTGTTCCTAATAACTACCGTCGCAACCGAAGGCACATGTTGTTTGCCGTGCCATCATGTCGCACCGTAGCGCGCGCTAAGTCACCCATACCGCGCTCGCTTTCTGCTCTCAACGCCTCCTCTCCTGTACGCCAATCCTGACTGTGACTTGTTTGCGGATGGATGGCCAAATATATTGTAAGTGTGTCAGCGATTTTGTGAGAGGAAGGAATGATTGTTTGTTTTGGTATCCATATAATAGTTTATTTGTTTTTTATCTTTGTTTTAATTTTGAATTTGTTTCATCCTATCTTTAGTTATTGAAATTGGTGTACAACCGTTATAATTAAATAAATAAATAAGATGTTTGCCACTGTAGTAATATGGACCACTACATGGACGGCACACTGCCATTGCACCAAGAGCTGAGGGTTCGATTTTTAAAATGTATGTGATAGCCAAATAGTTTGTCTGTGTACGGGTGCTACAAAAGTAATGTCTATAGTAGTATTTTCATACTCAAGCCAAAACTGGTTACGTTCAGTGTTACAGTGGTGGGAATACGGATGGTTCATCTTCCTTATTCCGTATTTTACAACGTAGCTCACGAGTAAGTATTTCAAACGGACTATTCAACGTTGATCGTCTCTCTACAATCTACCCAAAACTCAAAACTTTAACTAAACAAGTCATTACATAGTAGGATACCAGCGGATTCAAGCAAATCCGTACTAAAAACACACGAAGATCCCGTACTTTTGCAACAAGCAACTTTGTTGAAAACCCCTCGACTGTGACTAACAAAATCTCAATAAAATGAAACCCCCTTTCATTTCCATTCTGATGTGAAATAAATGTAAATGTATGTATACAATGTATGTTTAGCCACCTTGTACGAGACAAGTGCAGGGAATTCCGGGCAAAACATTTCGGGAGTCAATTGAAAGGAGTTGGTAGTCTCGGTTAACGAAAAGACTGGCTTCTTTAAATTCACTGGCTTTAGGGACGCGCTTGTCTGGAGGAAAATGTACGAATTGTTTTAGAAAATGTAGTACAAATATGATTGTCAATTCATACACAATGCAATATGGCGGTGCTAATACTGCCAAGTCAACGATCACGATCGCAACGCGAGGATTGATCTAAAATTGTTGAGTACGAAACTTGAAAACTAGAATCATTGATTACACTAATAATCAATATCAAACACTAATTAAATTGATCTATAGCACTCAGTCTGACACTAAATAGTAGTTCTACGAACCGTAAATAACAAATGCACTCGTTCCCGTGCCCATTATACAGAACTCTTAAACAAATTCAATGTCAAAACTTTAGAATCCAGACGCTTGCTACTTGATGTCATGACGCTGCATGGTTTTTGCAATAATAGGTTTGATTGTAATGAAATCACTAGTCAATTATGTCTCATAGTACCTCGTACTGTCTACCGGCGGGGAGTTCGAGTTCCCAAACTGTTCCATACAGGTACTTGCAGGACTAACGCTGGCATAAACGCACCCCTTCGCCGCATTGTGGACAGTTACAACAAACATTTTGCTACTATCGATATATTTGCTCTTTCTAACTGCCAATTTAAAAAACAGGCCATTGAACTTCTTCGTTCAATGAATCCTTAAAATTGATTTAGTTTGTCTGCATTTGGTACCGTATTTTAATTGATTTTTATAGTTTTTATTATTTCAATTCTTTTGTCAACGTTTTCGGAGTAGCATGACATATTATTTTTTTTTGTTAATCAGTGAACAATGATGTGGGTTACATGTTAAGATATTTGGTGTATGATTTGTATTTAGTTATAATCCAACATGTAACTGTTTTTTGTTCTGATAAATAAAATAACAAAATAAATAAAAATCAAAAATACTGAAGTAAAAACCAAGTCACATGTATTTTTGTCTGATCTATCAAGTAGCACTATCGCTTAGCATCAGGTGAAATATCGAACAAACGCAAGCCTACAGAGCCGAGTTTTGTCTTGTTGGTAGTTAATATTAGTTTGAAACGAATGGAATCAAATCAAATTGTATCTTAATGTACTTATTTTAAAGTATTGCGATATTGTTGCTTGTATATAAATCTAGAAAGCTATTTTAAAAATATCACAAATAAAAATTTAATTGACAGTGGACCCAAAGCAGTACCTTGATGAACTCCATATTTTATTTACTCGTGATAATATGCCGTATTATGATTATGAACATTGTATTATTCAGTTAGTACTGAAACGTAACGTAACGTAAGTCTAGTGACTTACTATGAATTTGGTTAGGCAGTGGAAGGCTTTCTTCTAGTAAGTCTAGCAGCAAGTGTGAACATTACCTTGACCACGTTTTGTGACTCTTATAGAATAACACAAAATTTGAGGTTAGTTACCTCAAATTTGGGTTCTTCAGTCGCTGATCTGTGGAACAAGGGGGTTTACCAATGGACAATAAAACGGGCCCGAAATACAGTCAAAGGTTTACCCAACCATTAAGACAGGACAGCAGCAGCAGGCGGCGACAGCTCACCCACGGACACCACGTGTTTCACAAAAGTTTTTTTCACTAATGTTTCTAGTTCTCAACAACACAATGTTATGCGTATAATGCTTTCACCCGATACACAATAGGTTTACAGCGAGGAGTCAATCAGCTCGCGAACCAACAGATAGTCTTTCCCACACAAAGACGCGACCACCCGTGCGGGAATTATTGTCGAATTCAGCAATATTTCAATATTCACTACGATAGAGGCGTAATAATGTTATGATTATTCCGATAATGGCCTGGTGATCACGACAATTAAATTAGATTTTTACCAATTACAATTACAAAGCGCTCAAACAGTTCCCCAACGGAAGTACAGATAACAAGATTATGATATTATATTTACAAGTGACATTTGACATTTACACTTGACGTTCCGTTCAACAATTCTTTATCTATGGGCAAAAGTTGCCAGTAGCAATTACTTCTGGACGGAACAAACATATTATGTATCTTGGTGTTGTAATCAGTTCTCTATTGTGTTACCTAACTATTTTATCCATAATCTAAAGTGCCATAATTTTTTTTGTCCTCACCATAATTTATCCGAATGATAACTTGCCCAAATTTATTGTCATATAATATCACATGTCATAAAATTAAAATACCTAAACACAATATGCCCTAAATTTATTTGTCATAAATATTACAATCAATAATATACAACATTTAAAACCGTTTTCAATAAAAGTTGTAAGTCCTAAATTCAAATTATTTAATGTTTGTCTATCCTTATAATATTTTTGAAACTAATTCGTATTACAAAGCTTGGCTTTTGTCACGGCACCGGCGCTGCAAGTCTACATTTTGCGGATTTACAGCGATTCGTTTCTATCACTACAACCTACTTTTTAGGAAATGTTTTAAGACTAACAATTTTATTATAAATGATCATTCGGAATAATACACATTATATTATACAATACTTAGGACGTATGACTTTATTTCATGCAAAATTAGGAGATTCAATTATTAAAGTACCCAATATTATGACAGAATAAAATAATAAACGTGTTATCGATAATGATTTTCGGACAAACAATTTTAGGAGAAGAAAGGGATTACCGTTGTAATCGTTTCTTATTTAACTATTACATTCAATCCGCTTGATTATATTTGATTAATGCCACAAAATTGTACACATTTGAAATTACTTGCAGGTCTTACAACCAAATGCCTCAGTAATCTCGTTTTAATTTTAAAGCAATCTTATAAATAAACTTTTATGTTGACTTAAGGGTATATCTTTCATTATAAAAATAAGCCCACGCAATAAAATTGGTAATGATGATATTTTTAGAATATTTATAAATACTTAACAAATTATTTACTTATATCGATGTCTGTGTGTGTCTTTATTAACATTTAGGAAATTAGTTTAAAAAGCTGAATAAAAAAGAAGCGTCTCGTTTTAACGACAAAATAAAATTAACTTTACGAGGATAGGAGAAGAGAATAGCGACAAAATACAACAAATTAATACAATAAACTTCGTCCAATAGTGCTAAATTTCAATCCAAAGGCACGAGGATGCAAAAGCGAGAGAGATAACTGAAACTCAAATAATGCTTACATTGTTTGCGAACAAAACTGTTGTTTCCTGAATCTGTTTTATAGATAAAGTAAATATTTCTAATCTAGCAGAAGACAAAACCTAATCATGTAATTAACACAATCTGTTCCATTTTAATATTTTGTTCTGATAATGTTCGACATAAGTTATTAAGTCTTTTTTCGTCTCAGTAAGAACAGACTCTAGTATACGAATAAAGATAAAATCGAACAAGTCACTCAGACATTGACACAATATTATAACGTTTACACAAAGTCATAATCATACAATAAAGACAATAGCACATAAAGAATATTTTATTAGTGGTAAACGAAATCGACTTACTTCGTAACAAATTATTTAGACGGAACAGTAAATACAATTCAGATTGACAAGACGTATAGTATCAATACTGATAAAAAGTAAAATGAACGGAGAAAAATCCCACATAATATTATTTCTAATGTAGAACATACAGTATTGTACCCAATTTATCTATTGGCCTCGATAAAAGTTACTTGTAGCGAGACTAAAACCTCTAGATGTGCTCCACGAAAGGACTGACAAAGCTGGCGCTGTGTAGAAAAACTGCCAATTTTCTCAGTATTTATTGAGCCACGAGCCAGTATTTAAAGGACGCAGTCATATGTATTACTGTTTTGTAAGGCCTTTTATGTGATAGTGTATTACTTAGAGACTGATTAATAATCGTAGCTTAGTTTTTATGATATAATAGCACAAATATCCTGTTTATACAATAAGTTTTAAGCTGAGAATAAGTTGTTATAGATACCTCTAAGACTGCGTAAATAGTTTTTCAGCATAGTCGGATGAGATTTTATTTTGAACCAACAAATAAAGTAACTAATTACCACGTTTTTTACTGGTAGAAGTAAAACTAAAAAGAGGCGCATACTCATAAAAATATAGATAAATTATATCAACTGACGCTGACGCAAATCTATGCGAAAATAACCTTTAAAGGCGAAACCGTTTTGGTAAAACTTAGGACGGAATAACATAAACCTTGTATTTTAATAGAAAGCCCATAGGCGCATTTTTAGCCCGGCAATAAAAAATTAAGGCGCAATAAAATATTATAATTTTCTACAAAAAAGTTTGTAGCAAACTAATTCTCATAAGCCTTGTATAATAAATAAGCTTATTCTATTATTTTTCTCCCAATAATAATAATTATAAACAAATACAACTTTCTATTGGAGTAGTAAACTTTATTCATTTTGACTCATAACTGTTTATCAAATAAAAACAAAACTGTCAAACATTAATTTATGTTTCTTTGTCGTGATATTTGTACACCAAACTTATTAAAATAAATGAATTAACTTTGGGCTAATATTTGACTACAGAGATGATTTTAACTATTTTACTATTTTTAAATACTAGCAAGTCATTATACCGATTTTGTGTTTTATTTGTGTTTATTGCTTCACAGCTTGTAGGATTAACACGATACGGGGATTATCCCTTGTACCAGAATAGACAGCCAACCGAAAATAATAGATAACAAAGGAATAAGTAGAAGCTTTATCACCGAAAACCGATATTATAATCGCTATTAAAATTTTAAACACAACATTCCAACTAATACTGATAAACTTATAAAATTTGATACATCATTTACGTTCATTGATAGTATTTTGTTACGTAGTATAAAAATCCCAATCACGTAAATCGTTTGACAAACGCCAAAGTTACGCTAGAACGCACCTCCAAATCGGATCAATTTACTTACTGGGCTTTGACAATCAACTATCAAACGCATTGAGCCAAAAACGAATTGAAAGAAGCTTCGGTGGGTACACAACTTTTTGTTCTCAGCCCCGCCCACATTAACTTCACAGACACGATTGTCAATCGACATTGTACAGTCTATGTCAGAAGTGACACTAGCTTATTCTATTTAATAACAATGGTTCAGAGGGCACAAAAGACGAAGTTCCCCAACAAAACCATTTGCGACGTCGCTTTGTGCTCACTTTATGAATTGTCTCCAGAACTTTTCCTGGCGAATGAAAATTTTAAACAGTATCCGGATTAATGGAGAACCATTGTGGGCGCTGATATTGGGTTGGGTGCTTGTTGCTTCATAGTACAATGTAATTGCAATGGTAATTTTCTTAATCTCAGCGATGTCTGGCTTCAGTGTGTCGAGCTAATGCTCCTCGCGTTTGCAGTTTGCCTCAGGCGGGGCTAATTATCGAATTAAGTTATATACCTACGTACAATGTTCGTTAGTGAAATCACGTTAGATCGTCTATTTAAGGAAAAGGTGTTGTTGTATATGTGTGATGTATATTAAACGAGGTCAGACTGTACCAGGCTGAACGATGATGATGACGATATGACATTTTTTTATTTGGAAATCATTTCAATAATAGCTTATCTGTGAGCGGTATAGCCGACGCCATTTGTGTTTGTTGTCACCTAGTCGTCGATACGACGTCACCGTCATCGTACCAGAGTGGCTTTAATTCACGCTGGTTACAATTTTGGATTCTCCCTGGAATTAGTATACGATTCAGGGCCCGCAATTGTAACCAACGTGAAATAGTATAAGTAGTATATTACTACTGTTACTAGTATAGTACTACTATACTAGTAACATATTATTACTATTATTAATGATTTAGTAGTGATAGTACCTACCACTAATATTATAAATGCAAAAGTAAGTTTTGGCTTTTCCTTCGTTCAAGTAGCAACAAAGCAACGGATCGCCATGATTTTTTGGAACGTGTGTTTGTTGTTGTCTGTGGCATTATTTTTTATCTCGAGAAAATGCATCGTTCTTGTGAGATAGTTATTTTTCCTTATAACCGCAGGAACAAAGCTATAAGTATAGCCAGAGGAATAAAACTCTTTTCGAGCTACAGAGTGTTGTTCTGAATCTGGGTGTTTTTATGCCCCTCGCATGTCATGTTTATACACAACAAAAACTTCAGCACTGCGTCCTAGCTCTGGGTACTTTTTGCGTCCGTAGTTAAAATGTTCATAAATTTCCTCTTGGTGCCGAATTTGTCTCTACTTACTATAGAATATTTTAGCTATCATTAATCCCGCATAGTGTTACTAAGTAACAATTTAAGCATTCTATACTATAGATCTACGTACTAATGGAAACTCAAAGCTTTAGGAACCTTTATGAATTGAATATCTGAAAATCCTTTCTTGGGTAGCATTATGTAATCAAGAGAAAAGTCCGCACCAGACTTATAATTTGGCTTTAGAGATTAGTTATTAATGTAAAACTCTGTTGTTTACAACAGACGTTAATAAATGTGTTTCAAACAATAAATAAGTGTTATTTTAGACGTGTTATATGTCTTTATATGTTTACTAGATTTTGCCCGTGTCTTCACTTGCGTAAATATAGGTTAGGTTAGAAACAGTAATTTTTTTAGTACCCTATATCCGTTTCCGTACTCCGGACAACGAGTATACAAAATTTCATGATGATTGTTCAAGTAGTTAAGTCGTGAAAGCGTAACAAACAAATAAACTAGCATTTGCATTCATAATCACAAACATTGTACACATTTTTGGTAACGAAATAAATATTTTGTATTTGTAATATTAGTTAGGAATGTTCGTAGTTAAGCAATAGTCCCGATGTGTCTGACTGTATTTTGGGAACAGCAGGATTATCGTAGCAGAAGAATAAGAAGAAGAACAGCAGGAGGAGCCAAGTTCGCATATCGCATCAAATGGTGTTTTGTATGATTGGGTTTTCAGGTTCCTTAAACATGCGTTGTGATGATAACAAGAAACCAATGAGCTTTTGCCAACCTTGGTTTCCAAAGAGAAGCCTCTCAATGTTATGCGCTTATACCAATGCGATTAATGATCATGTTGCTCTCGTATTGACAGCGCTGTGAGAGTTCCGAAAACGACGGACACTGGCCGACCAGGTACTTTTAACTGGTATTATAACGGGTGATTTTTTAAGAGGTATAGGATTTGATTTTCAAAAAAAACACAAAAAATTTGAAAAATTTGATGAAATCTTTATTGGAATCGATAGAACGATCAATATAATTTAATGTTTGAAGATGATTTCATGCAAATGCTGGCCGCGGCTCCGGTTTAGATGGCCCATTCGCAAGGCCCAATTTCGGCACACTCTCTCCAACATATCAGCCGGTATATCACGAATAAATGCTTTAATATTGGCTTCCAGTGCGTCAATCGTTGCTGGTTTATCCCTGTAGACATGAGCCTTAACATGGCCCCACAAGAAATAGTCCAAAGGCGTTAGATCACACGATCTAGGCGGCCAATTGACGGGCCCAAAACGTGAGATAAACTGTTCACCGAAGGCGGCTCTCAATTGGGCCATTGTTTCGCGTGCCGTGTGGCATGTGGCACCGTCTTGTTGAAACCACATGTCAGGCATGTCCAATTCTTCCATATTGGGCAAAAAAAAATCGCCAATCATCACACGGTAGCGCTCGCCATTCACAGTAACGTTACGGCCATTGTCGTCTTTGAAAAAGTATGGCCCGATGATGCCACCGGCCCATAATCCACACCAAACAGTACATTTTTCGGGATGCAGTGGTAGCTCTTGCAATGCTTCTGGCTGGTCTTCACTCCAAATGCGGCAATTATGCTTATTGACATATCCATTCAACCAGAAATGAGCTTCGTCGCTGAACACAATTTTTCGATAAAAAAGTGGATCTTCCTCCAACTTTGCCAATGCCCATTCACCAAATGTTAGACGTTGTGGGAGGTCGTGTGGCTTCAATTCTTGCACCAGCTGTATCTTGTAAGGTTTTACACCCAAATCCTTTCGCAAAATTTTCCACGTAGTGGAGTAACAGAGGCCCAATTGCTGCGAACGGCGGCGAATCGACATTTCACGGTCATCACTAACACTGGCGGATACAGCCGCAATATTTTCTTCGGTCCTCACTCTACGTATGCGTGTTCGTGGTTTAATGTCCAATAATGTAAACTGGGTTCGAAATTTAGTCACAAGCTTCCGAATAGCTGCCTCAGTAGGCCGACCAAACTGCCCATAAATTGGAAGAAGTGCGCGATGCACTCTCTTAACCGAGCATGCATTTTGATAGTAAAATTCAATAATTTGCAAGCGTTGTTCGTTCGTAAGTCGATTCATGGTTAAATTATAGACCAAACTGAACAAGTTTGACATTGACACAAGACACGATTCACGCGTGATCTGTCAAAAACAGTGTTGCCAAAAAGATACCAGCAAAAAAATCACCCTTTAGAAGATATGCAATGTGGAACAACACATACGAAGACAGAGGTAATATGTCCATTGGTGCCGGAACTATACCTGCAGGCGGACGACATGACAGATAGAACAGGTATTTTCTGTCCGTTTGAAAAGATCGCGATTAGAGCAAAATGTTACTTATGGAGTTACTTAAACAATCCATTGACCATCAGGAATAACATCATTCAAACCCTTCTTACTTGCTGCCTATGTGGTGTAGCGGTAGTGAATGCGACTGCTGTGCGTGAGGTCTCGGGTTCAAATCCCGGGTCGGGCCCACGGAAAGTTTTTCTCTTTTCTTAACAGAAAATCGCAATAGCAGCCCGGACTTAGGAAGTTGGCGGTGTTAGTCACCCCCGTGCCTCAGAAAGCACGAAAAGCCGTTGGTCCTGCGCCTGATCTCTCTCCGGTCGTGTCGGATTACCGTCTCATCGGATCTTGAGAGTTAGAGAACAGAGAGTGCACTTGTGTTTGCGCACACGCTTGTGCACTATAATAATAATAATAATATCTCCTGCGCAGATGGCCAGTCTCCGTTAAGATTGGCCACCTTGACCGTAATTCGGTCTGGAGGACATTATTATATTATTATTACTTGCTAATATTACCTTGCTTCAAAAAGGACTGTTGAAGTAAGACGGTCCCATAAAAGTAAGTTAATATTAGAAGAAGCTTGCCACAAAATTTACTGTCTATTTTTATTGAAGGTTTTTGAATACGCGCCTATTACGGTACTATTTATTCTCGCCTCGAGCCTCACTAAGACCGGCACTTTATTTTAGTGAATTTGATCGAAACAGCTATCTAAATACAATACCGAGTCCTGCATCGATTTAAATCGTTACTTTATAGTCACTGGTAGTTTTAATGACCATTTTATTTTCTTAAAGTACAATAAAACAATGGATACTGTTATGGACGAAATTATGTTTTGTCTAAGCGTTTGTTTTACTTACTTTTTGTACTAAATTTTCAGGTCAATATTTCTTAGTTCTTTCATTAGTTTTGTATTTAGATGTGTGCTTAATAATAGTTAATATAAAATGGAGAAGATTTTTCTTAAGTTGAAATTCAATAATATCGCGGTGTACAGAAATAGAGGTTACGCTTGTCTAGTGTAGGTATATAATAGTGTACATATGGGTTGTAAGTGGATTCTAAAGATCCTTATAAAAGTCAGTCATACTAGATATATTTCCAATATCGCAATGAACTTTACAAATATTTGACCAGCGGACACAAAGAGCACGCAGACTTAAAACAGAATATATGGAGCACACATAAACTGACTGCCACGATGGCGCGGCTGTAGTGAAAATGAATGCTGCGCATAAAGTGTCAGGTTCAATTCCCGGATAAGGTATGTATGTATGTATGTATGTATCTTATGTGGGGGCCAGACAGTGCAGACCGGCGACACTTCGTCCAGTGGAATCTTTTGTGTCGACACTCCCAATAACGACTGCCATAGATGTTCATGGCAGTCGGGACCGACGGCTTAACGTGCTCTCCGAGGCACGGAGGTAAATTGTGGTGGTGGTGGTGGAGCTGTTATACGGTTTTTCTTTTGGTAAGTTCGCACGTTGTCTGAAGCTATCTCTCGTAGACGACAATAGATTCACGCGTGTGTCATAGAAACCTTATCGGAAAATATTACGATGTTAAACCTTTGCCTACCCTTTCAAGGATTTAGAGTATGTCTGTATATAAATGTAGGACCGTATCCATCCTGCTTAAATATCACCCAAAAACTCATCCACCCAATTGTTTATAATTTGCCGAACTACAGAGTAGACTACTGCGCGACGCGTTTCTACTGAGACTAAAGTAGGTAGTAATAATATTCGTGCTGAGTATTACAAATCCTCAAAGTGTAGTATGCATATCGCGTGTGTAGTTGTCACACGCTTGAATTGTATACAATAGGATAAGCCAGGCATCTCTAGTAAGAAGCTGTATGTCGAACTATAAGAACAGCGTTGGTACATTATCTTGTTAGTAACAAGAGTTATGACACCTAAATATTGTCTTATATAGAGAGATGGTGTACTGGCTTAAGTGATCGCCTCCCCGCTGAGAGATGTGGGTTCGAATCCCACACGGTACAAAAAATAGTATGACCCACAAATAGTTCTCTGAGTCTGTCTCTGTTCTTTGGGTTCGTTGTTTCAATGTTTGTAAAGTCCCCCGCAACACAGGAATATCTTCAGGGTGCGGGAATCGTCTTAAAAAATATACTTATAACCGTTTACCCGTATCTTCTTTACATCAACTTTTATACATACAGAGCCTCATGCCCACATACCCAAAAGGCAGGCAGAAGTGTATGTTACTGTGACCAGCAGTGCAGTGGCAAAGTTAGTCGGCCTCGATGGCGTAGTGGTTGGTGTAACCGACTGCCACGCATGAGGTCGCGGGTTCGATTCTCACACAAGTCAAACATTTGTGTGCATGAACTTGGATGTTTGTCTTGGTCTGGGTGTTTCTAAGTATGAATTTACAAAAAAATAAAGTATATATGTATGTTTATCCATTGTCTAGTACCCATAGTACAAGCTCTGCTTAGTTTGGGCTAGATGGTGTTGTGTGTATGTGATAGAATATTATTATAACATAAACATAAAACTATTTTCGCAGAAATTAAGAAATGATTTTTTAAATATAATAAATTAAATTAAATTGGACACAAATTGGAACACCATCGTGCGCTGTTCCCAGCTCGCTAATGGTCATGGGTTTCAAGAGATCGTCTTTGACAACTCGCTAAGAAATTCCCGGACCCGAATACAATACGACGGTTTTTTTAATATCGCTGCTTAAGGTCTTTGACACTTAAGTATTTTATCTCTGCATTACGTGATGTTCAAAAATTTCTTAATTAAGAAAACCACAAAAATGTCCTGTGGCTAAACTACTGAATACATTTGGTTCATAATTTGTAAATCGTCAAATAATACCATGTATGGTATCAATTAATGTGGTAACATTTACGCCACTATGTATACAAGTCGGCCTCGATGACGTAGTGGTTAGTGTAACCGACTGCCACGCCTGAGGTCGCGGGTTCGATTCCCGCTCAAGTCAAACATTTGTGTGCATGAACATGGATGTTTGACTTGGTCTGAGTGTTTCTATGTATAATATGTATATATTTACAAAAAAAAAAGTATATATGTATGTTTATCCATTGTCTAGAACCCATAGTACAAGCTCTGCTTAATTTGGGCTAGATGGTGTTGTGTGTATGTGGTAGAATATTATTATTATTATTATTAATTAAGTTAGGATTATTAGCAGACATCGTTTCATTTGAAGTATATTATAATTAAATAAATCCCAGTACTTATACTAACAAGCTTGAATTAAAACTGTTTTTAGTCTGCTCCAATGACGTCTTTTTCTCCCTTAGCCTTTATTATTCCCAAGTCACTTGGGGTCGGCTTTTCTAGTCTAACCGGCTTTGACTGGATATCAGTTTTTACACAAAGCGGCTGCCACCTGACCTCCGCAACCCAAAGGCTAACGATACCCTAAGGCTAGACCAGTGTCAGGATATTAGAGGGTACTGACTTTCCCAATAACGACTGCCATAGATGTTCATGGCAGGCGGGACCGACGGCTTAACGTGCTCTCCGAGGCACGGAGCAGGCGATAATTGTCAATCAATACGCACATAATTTCGAAAAGTCATATAACTTCCGAAAGTCAGAGGTGCGCGACGTGGGTTCGAACACGAGACCCTCTGCATTGCAGTCTGTTGGTCTCCCCACTGAGCTCTGCTCCAATGACGTAATGGTTTAAATTGTGGGTAGTGGTGTTCTGAGTCTGGATGGTATTTTTGTCCGTTGTTAGAATGTTTGTCAATGCCCCGTGACACAGTGGAATCTTCTAGTGCATGAGTTGTCTTTAAAAAAACACAAATATAAGAAGCAGGCATATATATTACAAATTACCATTGCCCTTATGCCGTTTATAAATTTTACATACAAACGTACTTTTGAGTTATGAATCCAAAACGGAAGAGTAATTACACAGCATCCGCTATTACGTCACAACAAAAGTATAAATTTTAAAGGTAGGTACTTACCGCAAATGAGTTTATAAGTGTTAGCACATCAGCTCCATTTAGGATGTAAATTTTTTATATTACTGGCAGTTTGGTGTTCGTATGAGCCCTTCTAGCTTAATTAGTATGCTTGTATTTTTGGATTCACGTCGGTAGTAATGTTGGTGGGATTTGAAACTCTTGTTCTAGACCTCTCTAGTGAATGTGACAGTTGTGCTTGAGGTTACGGGTTCGGCTTTCGAGTCGAGCAAACTGTTATTGACTTTTCTTTCAAGAGCTTATCCACTCAATAAGTTAAATAAAATCTGAATATACACCCTACAAAACCGTACTTAAGCAGAAATAGAAATACCTCTAACACTTAACCCTATAAAGACCGTGCATATTTATAAAAAATATGTACTGCACCATAAATATAAGTACCTCTAATACTTAACCTTAAAAAACCGAACATATTTATAATAAATACCGTAGGCACACACGGCTACATATCAAGTTATACACTCTATATACGCATAACTACGCTACATACAAAATAGAGAATTGTCGGAAAGGGACAGTGCATAGTGGTGTAGAGCCATCACGGTGCACTAGCGCGTGCGGCGACGCCCGCGACCTTTACAAAATTATAACGTTCTCTCGCACGATTCGTAGCGTTCAACTTATAATAGTTCAAAGTCCAAACAGTCTAGGTTGATTAGTCACTGTGTGTACTTAAACATAAATATAAATACCGCTTACAATTGACACTAAAACATCCAAGTATATTTATAAAAATAACTTACTGAAACAGAAACATAAGTACCACAATAATTTAACCCTAAAAAAATAGAAAATTTATAAAAAAACTTAAACAATAATATAAGCGATTACACTTAACCCTTAAAACCGCGCATAATTATAAAAAAATCGTGCTCAAAATAGAAATATAACACTACACAGTGAGAACAAAACACACAATTAACCCAACAAAACGCACAACACGTCATTTGTCGTGTATTGACTGCACAAAGACTGTCGGCACCTTTGAGACCCGCGCTGAGAGAGCGCTTTTATCAACGCCCCACGCTTTGTACTATTGCATTGTGCACGAGCTTATGCATGTAATGACAAATGTAAACTGAATGTTGTTGAAGTTTTGAGTAATATTGACTTTGTACGTGGTTCTTAGGGAGAACGGCTATTTTATAGGAACTGCGTTTTTCATCGGAATTTATAACCTTGTCGGAGAAAAAACTCTCATTTATATAATTCTGAGTAGCATGCAATCTAGTAACATGTCAAGAATATAGCAAAGAATTTCTAAAATCAAAATTATTTATTTTTGCCGACTAAATGTACAGTGAGCTGCAAAAGTGCATACCCATTTCAAAACTAAAATGGTATAAGCCGGTAATTGACGCCATCTAACGGAAATCGATACAAGAACTGTTAAATAGTAATTTATATCGTAAAAGACGGCGGTGCACTACTAAAAAATAAAAAGAAGTCGATTTCTTAATGACTCAATTTTGATAAATTTTATTTTAAATAATGAAATTAAACTACTATATACGGATTTTATCGCGTTATTTATATTACATTTTTTAACAAAATTTTGAAACTGTTACACTACTACTAGATACTATTAAACTTTACTAATTTAAAAGCTAATTAAATTATTAAAAATATTTATAATTAAGTTTACACTTTCCCCTACGTTTCGGTTGCTTTTCATCAGCCATGGTCACGGAGAGACTAAGATGGTAGTTGTCTCAATGTTCCAGTGTCGTTATTTCATAGTACCCGAACATAATTTAATCATTGGTGTTTCTATTTACGCAGAATGAGCTCAGAGTATCATGAAGTCAAGCTGTGGTTTGCTTCTTCTTGGGTTTGACTATTTGAATGACTGGATCCCAAGCTGGTGGTACATTCCAACCATCTTCTCTACTGAAATTAGGTAAAATAAATAACGCGATAAAATCCGTATATAGTAAATTAATTTCAATTAATAACATTCGCGTAAACAGACGACAATATTATTTTAAACAATTTTAATCTCCATTCACAATAGTTTATTTTAAAAAGAATACATTTTAAGATAAAACAAGAAGCATTGAATTACAAATGAATTTATAAATTGATAC
The DNA here is from genome assembly GCA_930367265.1 of Catocala fraxini. Classification (NCBI taxonomy): domain Eukaryota; kingdom Metazoa; phylum Arthropoda; class Insecta; order Lepidoptera; family Erebidae; genus Catocala; species Catocala fraxini. Next base: position 27,299,628 of record OV884028.1, on the reverse strand, counting down.
TGGGTAGTTGATTTTATAGATACTTTCGATGATTCGCTATTCTGTTCGTACGCAACCATTATTTTGTCCCTGTGTTCGAGTCTCTTTTCGGGTGAGATTTTAATTTCTTATAAATGTTATATATTTGCTAAAATGAGTAAGCTTTGCAATATTTATAAAACAACGCCATCTAGTTCATTCATATTTATTCTAATTCGAGTGTTCACAGGATTTTGGACCTTAAGGTATCCATGCACTATTACAGGTGATTGTACATACGGACAGTAACTAGTAATAACAGCAGCGATAGCCTAGGCAACTGTTGGACTGCCACGCAGAGGTCTCGAGATCGATCCCAAGGCGCGCATCTCTGACTTTTTGAAGTTATATGCGTATTAAATAGTTAACTATCGCTCGCTGTAATGGTGAAGGAAAACATCATGAGGAATCCTGCATTTCTGAGAGTTCTCCATAATGTTCTTGAAAATATGTGAAGTCTGCCAACCCGCACTGGGCCAGCGAGGTGGACTATGGCCTAACTCTCACAGTGAGAAGAGGCCCGTGCCCAGCAGTGGGACAGTTTATAAATTTATAGATATTATTATAAATTACATATACATAGATTTTATATTGTTACAATTAGTGTCAGCTTTTTCCTTATAGGCATGGCATAAAATTGATCGTCGGATATAATAAATGTTGAACAATACGAATCTAAATTAGTAAAACATCATGTCAAAAAAAAGGTATTAAATTGACTGAGTATATAAAAATCAAAGTATAGAACAATAATTTTAACATTTCGCATGCTAAAGTCTTACGTAATTTTTTCTCGTTTATAATTTATTAGATGTGCCCGCAGTTTCAACCGCGTTTATAGTTACTGCGCCGCTCCCGTGGGTCGTAGCGTGATATTATATAGCCTTTCTCAATAAATAGGCTATCCAACACTAAAACAATTTTCCAATTCGAACCAGTAGTTCCTGAGATTAGCGCGTTCAAACAAACAAACTCTTCAGCGTTATAATATTAGTATAGATACATACCTAATAGACAGATACAGACGCACCTATTATCTGATACCTTTAACATAACCAAAAAAAATGTATGTGTAAAAAAACTCTGCTTACCCTCAAACTCAAACATTCAAAAACAAACCACACTTCACACCCAAACGTGTGTCCAAAAACAGCGGTATGTTAGAGACCAGTCCTAATTATTTTGAACAGAGAACCTTCCACTTGACTCAGTTCCCTCGGTAACGAGTGCGCGTCTCGGCTGAATGGCTCTCGAGTTAAAAATGCATGCAAACGAGCCGTAACATGTCGTAACGTCCGCCCTTTAGCACGCCCGGTGTGGCCACCCTATCTTTGAACTTCACATGTATTTCATTGGTTTTTGATGACTTATTTTCTGTGTAGGTAGCTGTTTGTGATTTGAGATGTGTGTCAATTCTTGTAGTAAGTGAGTTTATGTTATAAATGTTATTATTTGTGAAGCTGTTTAGAGATTGGATTGTTTGTAACTTAATCAGATGGACAGATAGATGTTATCCTGGGTTAACGTATAGGCTACTTCTGCGTTCCCGTGCGATTGACCCGGGATACGCCATGGGCAGCAAGTAGTAATATTATACAATTACAGGCTTATGCCTATAATGAAGAAGTGGGTAGAGGAGTATTACATTTAGAATTTTGACTGCCTCCGTGGCGCAGCGATAGTGAATGCGACTGCTGTGCATGGTTTCGGGTTCAAATCCCGGGTCAGGCTAACACACAATTATTGAGTTTTTCAGTTAAAAATCTAAATAGCAGCCCGGAGTTAGGAAGTTGGCGGTGTTAGACACCCCGTGCCTCTGAAAGCATGTAAAGCCGTTGGTCCTGCGCCTGATCTCTCTCCGATCGTGCCGGATTACCGTCCCATCGGATCATGAGAGTTAGGGAACAGAGAGTGCACTTGTGTTTGCGCATATACTTGTGCAATATAATATATCTTGTGTAGTTGGCCAGCTCCGTTAAGACTCATTCATGTCAGCTAGAATGAGTCTTCTTTAAATCTTTATTGTTTCAGATAATACAAACATGTTACACCTTACAATTTGAGTCAGTTTGAACATTGTTGTTGTATTTTAGTAAAATGTACTGATACTGCTCCCCCAAACTAGGCGAGTGTATTTTGGGGGTCAGTGTTCAGCCCTAGAAGTGATGCAGTGTAATACAAACTTGTTTCACTTTGCATAATATATGATGACATTTCTCTAATTTTAGTATAAGTCTTAACGGAGACTGGCCAACTACACAGGAGAGGCTCTACTACACATAAATGCATGCACGTATGTTTAAAAATAACTATATAGTTTTCTCTCGCCCTCCATTCACTCCATTTTGTAAAGTAGAACGTATTTAAAAACATCTAATGTTTACTTCAGCATCTTTAAATCACGTTTATAAACAAACAGAACAATAACATAATATACTTATATTGCTTTGTAGAAGCATCCCTCTTACATCTCTTGATTCGAGAGGGTACAAAGGGAATGATGTGTTGCGGAAACAATGGACCGAAGATGGTTGATAAGACACACGGTTCTGGTATCGAACATCTTTAATATTAGTTATGGAGCGCTCTTTAGAGTACGCAGACGTATTGAAAAATGGACTGGTATTTTGTTACTCCTCTTGCTTTAAAATTGTATTTTATTTCTATTATCACAACGTATTACAAAACAAAGGACCCCGCTGCGTCTAAATCGCGTCATAAACTCAAAACTACTGATTGGATTTTCTTGCGGTTTTCACCAATAGACAGAGTGATTCATGATTAAGGTTTAGGTGTAGGTATAATTTGTTAAGCTTTTGTACTATCTACTAAATAACTAGTAGTCCCTGTGACACGAGGGACTTTACAAATATTCAAACAACGGATACAAAGAATACCGAAAGAATCGAAACAACTATTTGTGGAATAGACAATATATATACTTAAAGCGTGCAGTCAGAAAAATATATTGAGTTCCATTTTATATTTACAGATTTTTGGCTTTGAACATTACTTGATTTAATTAATCATTCCGTGCTTTAAGTAAATAGTGCCAGTCATCGCTGACACACATCTGAACTAGTATTATAAATGCGAATTGTGAGTTTGTTTGTTACGCTTTCACGTCTTTACTACTCGACAGATCATCATAAAAAATTTGCAAACACGTTGTCAGGGGAACAGAAAACGGCATAGAGTTCCTTCCATCCAGAAAAAATATTGTTGCTAACCTAAATTATATTTACGCGGCCGAAGCCGCGGGCAAAACCTAGTATTTTAATAATTGTTTGTGTTTTTCCTAATTAGTACTCTAGTTAAGCATAAATGCTTGGGTTAGGAGCGGGTTCAAATCGGTAGTATAATATGATATGCGTAACCATAACTTTTAATCACTTATCTACGCTTTATTAATATTAACATTCAAAGTTGCAGTTTCCTATAAACAACAAAGAAACTCAGTAATATTTACCCCTAAAAGAACAAACCGACAAACAGATAGCCTTGTAAAGTAAAACTTTACTTACTGCCCCGGCAGCAGGAAATTCTTTTTGAACATTGTTTCAGGAACTACACAATTTCAGGAGCTGCATAATACTGGGAAGAAACAACATCATCGACTTCAAAGGACATGAAAGAAACCAACGTACTTTGCGCTCTATAATATCAGTTTAGTATTGAACTTCACATACACATACATACATACGTGTATATACAGATACACTTAGCCGATAACATGCACACATAAGTCTACGATTGTGTGTGTGCGCTATCTACGTATCTGTGTGTGTTCCCCTCTCAATAAATGGAAGTAGGCGATCTTATCAAAGCCCGATGTTGTCTGATTTATTTATTTGGTATTAGATACCTAAATACTTCTCTTATCAGCGGTTAGTTGGGAAACAAAATTAACTGAGGGTCTTGATGCAATAATAATATATCTACTGTTTTTGCGATGCAATAGCCTATCTACAGGGGATCTACACAAGATCTAATTTCTAGACGCCAACAGCAAAATATATGAACAGTTTAAAATTAAGACAAAGCCTACCTTAGTCTCTCTTTGACCTAATATTATTCTTAGCATGAAAGTTGTAAATACCACTTTAGTCTCCCAGGTCACAACCTGAAATTATTCTTAGTATGAGAATTGTTTCAAAACCGCTTTAGTCTCCCTATGACCTAGATTTATTCTTAGTGTAAGAATTATTAAGACTACATTTCATTTCCATGCGGCCTAAAATTATTCATAGTGCAAGCGTTCTTAACACCACATTAGTCTACCTATTACCTAGAATTATTGTTAATGCAAGAGTTATTTAGACCATTTTGTCTCCCTGTGACCTACAATTATTCTTAGTGCAAGAATTATTAATCTTGCTTTAGTCTCCCTGAAACCTGAATTTATTCTAAGTGCAAGAGTTCTTAAAACCACATTAGTCCACCTCTGGCCTAGAATTATTCTTAGTGCAAGAATTAGTAAGACCACTCTTGTCTCGCTGTGACCTGGAACTATTCTTAGAACAAGAGTTTATTTTTAAGGCTTATACTAACTATATTGCCAAGTCTCTTATGTAATATTTGCAATATAATTATAACATAACCATTATTGAAATAATTTCTGTGTTTAATTACTGTCGTCATCAAAGCTCTGTACTTGACCCGGTTTTGTCGAGAGTTCATCTTTAGTCTTCGAAAGTAAATAACTCGTTGTAATTGGATGACTTTAACTGTGATCAATAATGTTATGTAATATAAAAGAGAAGGTACATTTTAGAGTAATATGATACATAATTATGATTAACTATTATTTATCATACCTGTAAAGGAGTATTTAGAAGTATAATATTACTCCCACAATTTGCCAGCTAGGTTTTACCACGTTTCCACTGAGAAATTGCTAACAGAAAATTCTAATACGACTTAGCACGCTCTTGGAATCAAACCCGGAAGGTAATTGCACTTAAACATATGCAAAAACGTATACTAATCATCGAGCAAGCATTCAGAGAAATCTAAAAGATAATTGTATACTCCGTAAGTTCCCTTTAAAAATATGTTGTTATCTATATATTAAAACGTGAAGCAAAAACTTTGTAAAATTACTGATTTTACATTTATTCGTCTGCACGGATGCAGATGGCGTATATCGTTTTAGGCTCAACTCAAACTGGCGCAGAATCGAAGCGCCGCGTTGCGTCCAGTTTTCAAATACGACGTGTGGTGACGCGCGTCCTCGCGCGACAACGCTAGGCTTCGTCTGGTGTTATCGGCGTGTGACGCGTCACTGCGCGCATGTAACGCGCGACGACGCGCGAAACCGTTCGGCCTTAACCAAGCGTAGACGCGCAAAGGCGTGCGTCGTCGCGCGTCGACTCGCTAATAATTCCACATTAGCATAACACAAATTTGTACATCAATAATTGAAAAATAAACACGAATATGCTTTAGACGAAAAACATGACGCGTCGCGACGCTTCGAAACTGCGCCAGTGTGAGTTGAGCCTTAGTGATTGCCTAGCGACGCTTCCACAGCGCCGAGAATTGTGGGTTCGATCGTTGTCCATACACGGAAAAAAAATTTGTGTAATCTATAAATACTTGTTTTGAGTCTGGGTGTTCTTTGTGTCTGTTATTTAAATGTTTGTAAAATCCCCCGTGACACAGGTATTATTGCTAGAGCCGGAATTGTTAAAAAAAACCATTTAGGTTACATACACATCTGCCCATTCATTCGAGGATATAGACATAAGACTTAGTCATATACTGGCTCGATTCCCTTTTGAACGTTGCTATAAAATCACCTTTAATCAACAACCAAATTTTCTATATAACATCATCTACATATATTTATAATTTTTGTAACACTGTCTAAAAGTTTAATCCGCTACTCATCGCAGACGAAGTTGGAGCGAGTTTCGCCATGAAAAGATTTCGGTCGTTTCTTAAGGCCAGTATGGCTGGTATCTCTTTGATATGGAAGTAAGTTTGTATAAGCTTATCTGGAGGTATCAGCTGTTTCTCGTTGCGTTTAGATTGAGCTCTGTAGGTATACCGCAAGTTTTGTTCAAGCCCACTAGCAAGAAATATATATTTGAACGAGATATTATCTGGTATTTTTTCGCATTGGTACATACTAGCTGTCCTGGGTCCTGGCGTAATGTTAACAATATAATATTCTAATATTCTATCACATACACACAACACCGTCTAGCCCCAACTAAGCAGAGCTTGTACTATGGGTAGGCACTAGACAATGGATAAACATACATATATACAATTTATTTTTGTAAATACCTACATATTATACATAGAAATACCCAAAGCAAGTCAAACATGTTAATGCACATAAATGTTTGACTTGTGCGAGAATCGAACGCAATAAATGCAGTTTCTGTGTAATAACAATTTTTCTTAGAATCGTGGGAGCAAAGCCACGTATAAAAGCTCTTTATGAATAGTTGTGATAAAGTGTAAGGTGAATAAAATGTATCATTTTTCATAATTTAAGTACCATTTATGACAGAGATGTATTGAACAGCACCTTATTTGTTAAAAGTGGTTGAAAGGTTCGTGGAAAATTATTTTTGAAAGTGAATTATGAGCGCAGCGTTATTTTTGTTTAACATTAAAATAAAACTAAAATTTCGTAATGCTTGTGTCGCGTCTAACGTTAAAACAATAATCACAAAAAAAGGTATCACTATTTGTATCTCAATCAAATCGCTGTCCTGTGTGGGGTAGAACCATTCGACTTAACGGTTCCATCCTTGCATATATGACAAAAAAGTAACGTGAATGGCTACTGAACAACATCAAATATACTAATCTATTTCTTATTTCAGAAAAGCATAATTCAAAATGAACATGAATATAAATATTGATGACTCTGCGTAGCTTTTAAATCGCATTTTCTTATTATCTTCCAGACAAGCCACGAGAGGTACCCCGTTTTATATACCACATTACACTTAATCAAAGTTTTTTCTTGAGCTAGTATGCGCTTAGCAATTTAAAACTAATTTATTCAAATACTTTACAATGTAATTCGCTTTTTCTCACTACCCACAGTAATCAGTTCATAACCACCTTCATTTCTTTTTCAAGAGCTTAGAAAATTTAAAATGGATTTATTTAAGTGCTGTAGGTACAATGTTCGCTTAAAAGATCGCAGCTAATAAACCTTGTGTTGTATTCTTGCGGTGATTAAGGTTTCTGGAGCATCTTGGAGACGCTGCTTTGTCAGTAGGGGTCCAATGGACTACCTCTTGTGTTGTCAACTAGCGATGTACCATTGGTATGGTATTTGAAATTCAAATACTCGAAAATTATATGATCTCGCTATTGAGTGTTGGTCAATTCGTTATCATTGAGTCATAAAAATACTACACGGGATTTACATCAGGGAGTTCGGTAGTACCCGGGCAGTTCTTTTTTGCCCCGAGTGAGTCCGAGATAACCTCTTCCCGCGGAGAGGTATGCGTGAATGCATTCCCCCCCGTTAAAAAGGTGAACCGTAGGTGTCTTAAGTTCTATTAATATTAAGAAAGATAATATCTTTAGATGTTTGTTACTCTATTGCGCGGCAAGTGTTGAAGAAATTTGAATGAAACAATGAAACTCTGCACATCTTCTCTCTTAGCCTTTATTATTTCCAAGTCACTTGGGGTCGGCTTTTCTGGTCTAACCGGATTTGACTGGATATCAGTTTTTACACGGAGCGGCTGCCACATGACCTCCGCAACCCGAAGGCTAACGATACCCTAAGGCTAGACCAGTGTCAGGATATTAGAGGGTACTGACTTTCATAATAACGACTGCCATAGATGTTCATGGCAGCCGGGACCAACGGCTTAACGTGCTCTCCGAGGCACGGAGCAGGCGATAATTGTCAATCAATACGCACATAATTTCGAAAAGTCATATATCTTCTGAAAGTCAGAGGTGCGCGACGTGGGTTCGAACCCGAGACCCTCTGCATTGCAGTCTGTTGGTTTCCCCACTGAGCTATCGCTGCACATATGTATATAAAAATAGTTCTGAATTAATAAAACTTTAAAAAATAATAAAAATAATCCTGTATCACTTATCAATGATTTTGAGGCGCTCATAGCCAGTTGCACTCACTGATCGGTAAACGATTAGCGAGGTTAAGCAACGTTGGATGCGGTCAGTCCATAGATGGATGACCGCTTAGTGGTATCTCATCTGAGCGTCTCCGTGCTTCGGAGGGCACGTAAAACGTCGGTCCCGGTTGTTGTCAAATTGACAGCAGTCGTTAAGCCATGTCAGAGGCCTACGGACGGCTTGAACAACTCTTGACAACAGGTTGGCCACTAACCATAGGAAAATAAGAAGAAGACTTATCAATGTATTCACTGCTGAATGTCAAATTTTATGTTTTTGCTTACTAATGTAATTAGAATTCATTATTCGAAGTAACATAATGTTAGTGTAATTCAATTACTATTGACTTGTAATTTTCAATTTATTTAACTAACCTTGGTCACAAATGGTTTAATTTAATATTGGTGTTAATTTAATGCATAATTTTTTTGCCATTTTTATCTCATCACATATAAATCCTAACTAATATTATAAATACGAATGTGAGTTTGTTTGTTATGTTTTCAAGCCTTAATTACTTCACCGATTATCATTCAATTTCGGAAACACGTTGCCGTGGGAACAAAAAAGGGCATAGCGTACCTTTCATTCAGGCGAAAGCAAAATTTATTAACCTAACCTACATTTAAGTAAGTGAAGTCGCAAACTAGTAGTTATATGATTGGTAAAGACTCAACATGTTTCTCACATTTGCATGATGTGGTATTTATTTACACTTGGTAAATCTATATATTAATACGCGAAGAGAAAACTTTGTACCGCATATTGCGCCCATTGAAGAGTGGTATTTGCCATCGTTAAAGTTTATATGGAAAAATTTTGCACACAGCAATCATTTTCTTATTGAACTATTATAGAATTGACTACTAGCTGACCACTAGTAATAAATTATTTAATTAATTAACACCTTTCCAATTACTAGCGGTAGTGGGTTAATTTAATAAAATAATGTATTTTATCACCACACGTTTACTCAGGCTTAGGCCGACGACCAGTTTTGAGCTGAACAGACTCAATATAAGTCCATAATTTGCTATCAGCACCCCTATCCAAAGCCTCGAGAAACATGTAAATGATCTTAAGTCCGCGTCAATGGTTAAACAAGATAATAAACTATAGTAGTATTTATAGGCAACCCTGTACTGCCTTGTTATTAAAAAAATAACGAAAAAATTCTCTGGTTGACATGGCAATCACGCAGATGTCTCACTATAATGCTTTATAATGCAACACATCATCATAATCATCTCAGCCGAAAGACGTCTACTTCTGGAGATAGGCCTCCTCCAATGCTTTCCTTACAGACCGGTCTTGGGCCACTCGCACCCAACCACTTCCAATAGTGCAACACAGAGAAAAGAAAACTATACAATGACCTACCCTTTTCTCATTACCATGCACAATCAGTTCATTACCATCCGTTCTCACCTGACACAGGTATCGTTTGCTCAGGCCTTAGGACGACACGGGTGATTAATTAACGAACACATTTACTAAGGATTACTTTGGAAAATAGCTCGCATCAATCATCGAGTGATGTTTAACACTTTGTTAGTTGTTATGTTTGTAAAGGTTGTTGGGTTGTACACACCTTGCTGTAAGTGTTTGATTAGATAGGTGAGTGCTAAATATGTTACTCTATTGATAAGCAGCGATAGCGGGTGTCCGTTGGACTACCAGGTAGAGGTCTCGATTTTAATTATTGTAACCACTGACTTTTCAAAGTTACGTGGGTTGTAAATAATTTACTATCGCTCGTTTTAACGGTAAAGGAAAACATCGTAAGTAAAACCTACATATCTGTGAGTTCTCCTTAATGTTTTTGAAGATATGTGAAGTCTACCAAATGCACTAGGCCTGCGTCGTGGACTATTGCCTAATCTATGTCACACTGAGAAGCGACACATGCCCAGCAGTGAATACGTTTATATGTGTTACTCTCTACTTCCTTCTCTCTTAGCCTTTATTATTCCCAAGTCACTTGGGGTCGGCTTTTCTGGTCTAACCGGATTTGATTGGATATCAGTTTTTACACGGAGCGGCTGCCACCTGACCTCCGCAACCCGAAGGCTAACGATACCCTAAGGCTAGACCAGTGTCAGGATATTAGAGGGTACTGGGACTTTCCCAATAACGACTGCCAAAGATGTTCATGGCAGCCGGGACCGACGGCTTAACGTGCTCTCCAAGGCACGGAGCAGGCGATAATTGTCAATCAATACGCACATAATTTCGAAAAGTCATATAACTTCCGAAAGTCAGAGGTGCGCGACGTGGGTCCGAACCCGAGACCCTCTGCATTACAGTCTGTTGGTTTCCCCACTGAACTATCGCTGCTATATGTTACTCTCTACTAATGGATTTTGAAATATGATGCCTCAAATATTTTCCTTTTATTATCTGCATATGTGTTGACAATTTCAACTAATATAACATATGGAGAGCGTGAAAGACGTAGCTATCATTCGAACAAATACGCTTTAAATGTTTTTCAAAGGACTTTTTAATGAACCGTGTTCATTCTGAGACACATAGAAAACGCCTCGATTGCCTCGATTTTGGAATATTCACTTTGCATGCGTTAGTACAAATTGGCTTGTTTTGTATGTATAATATGATTGGTCGGGTGTTATAACAATACCGCTCGTGTTGAGATGTGTTCTAACACCACATTAATTTAGCTTATGATCCAAATATGCATCCAATTATATTTTACTTTCTTGACAGAAAGAAGTTGTGTTTTAGAATATCAACTATTAGCCGTATAAACAATACTAGCGGTCGCCTAGTGCTCGAAATTCGACCAAGTTTGCCTGTAAGATATTGCTGAAATATGTCATTATATATTGATATATGTAACCATAGTTACGCGCGTCGACTGCGTGTGTCAAATACATGGTTGAGTGCGTGTAGTGATTTTTCATTAATTTAATGTATTTCTAATGCATATTTTATATAAATATTAGGATTCGCCCCTCCTTCTCCATATACAATTTAACTGTGGCAAATTTCATACTCCTCTGTGCGCGTAATTTTCGTAAAAAGGGGTACAAAGTTTTTGCTTCACGTATTAATTGATATAAAATATCAACTATATTTTCTCACAGATCTTATAAGCTCATAAATGGACTGAAAACCGACGTCTGGCTGTCCATTTGTGAGCTTAAATCTCGAAAATCGCTGACCCGTTGTATATGTAAGAGAAGTAGGGCACGGAGATACCCTGTTGAAAGCTGGAACCGCCTATATTTTATCCTTATGAAATACAATGTTCTTGTGGATTAAATAGTCTTCCTTAGAAGCACAAAGCATAGTCATCAGTCAGTAAGAAAATAAACATTCGTACCAATAAAGAGCGATAGAAAACAATCAATCTTGCTAGCTGTATTATGCTAGCTAACGATTGACCTGTTTTAAATTAACTATTAAAATCATAGTAATAGAGGTGTGATTGAATATCTATTTTTATACTACCACACTTCGACAAAGGTGGCAAACAAGCGTATGGCCTATCTGATGGTAAACGGTCACCGTAGCCTATGCAAATATATTCTTACGCCTATATAGGCGATATCCATAGGCTACGGTGACCACTTACCATCATCTTTAATTACTACGTAATAAAGGCCATCATCATAGAAGGCAAAAGTTGCGGGTATAGTTCTAAACTCCGTGCTAATTATGAATACTACGTTGTAATATTTTGTCAGTATTAAACGTAGTATGTTATAATACTACATTGTCGGCCTCGATGGCGTAGTGGTTGGTGTAACCGACTGCAACGCCTGAGGTTGCGGGTTCGATTCCCGCACAAGTCAAACATTTGTGTGCATGAACATGGATGTTTGTCTTGGTCTGGGTGTTACTATGTATGTATAATATGTATGTATTTACAAAGCAAAAGTATATATGTATGTTTATCCATTGTCTAGTACCCATAGTACAAGCTCTGCTTAGTTTGGGCTAGATGGTGTTGTGTGTATGTGGTAGAATATTATTATTATTACTATTATTATTTTATTTTGATAAACTATAATTTTCTATTGCTTATTTATTCTTTTATTTACATGTACGAAAGCAACAATCATAACATACAACTTAACTGATATTAACAAATCTAACAACTATGTACTTATAAATAAAATAAGAAGGAATGGAAAAAAAAAAATGATTGTATAGTAACACTAGTTTAGGACTTTTTTATAATCGCGAGCCATTAGTATTTTCTAAAATTAAAAGTATCCTAATTTACTCCTTATAACAACTATTACAACAGCTATCTGCCAGTGAAAGTCCCGTCAGAGTCGGTGCAACCGTCTTAGAGATTATCCGGAACGAACAGACAGACAGATTTTTTTTAAATTGTTTTTTTATGGAAGTGCTGTATATACTTTTATACGCATTTAGTTAAAAGCTGTTATTTTGACATTACTAACAGAAACTTCAATTTTATTTATTTGTATAGAATTGTTAAGTTAATAAATAAAATTAATCAAGTTTCCACCTACTTAAGTTACTCAATAATAAAGGTGCTTATTTTACAGTGCTTGGTACCTTTTTGTCCAGTAGCTTAAGCGCTAAAGTAAATGTCGATCGCGGTTTTGATTCTCTGATTTAACAAAACAGCTAAACTTACTAAGCCATAAGCTTTGACGTTCATAAATGTAACTTTGTGGCCTAAATGAATAAATGATTGAAATTAAACACTTTATACGGATTTTATCGCGTTGTTTATTTTACTTTTAAATACTATTATTATTGAAGTTTACACTTCAGAACATTGAGACAACTACCCGTGAAAATGGCTGCTGTGAAGCAACCGAAACGTCGGGGCAAAGTGTAAACTTAAATATATAAAGTTTTAATTCAATTAAACAGTTTAAATAGTAGTCAATTTTAATAATTTCAGTGTATAACATTCGCGTAAATATCAAACAATATTATAAATAAATAATTTTGGGGTTTGACTTTGAGAAACAATGAATAACTACCGCAAGCCTCAAATGACGAAGTTTTATTTTATTAGATAGATATTATAAAAAGACTTTAAATGGCAATATTCTGTATTAAAACGTCAGTGTTAAAATCAAAGTTATGAAGATTTCCAAATTAATGTTAGTTCTGAACATCTATGATTGATTACAGTTATGACTTGTCCTACATTTGACTCTCATCTCAGACAATGTACTCATCTATAACGTAGCTTCACGGTAACACAAAGGGTAGGCCGAATTGTGATACACCTACATTTTGATCGACATACTTAGTCAGCTTGTGACCACAGCCGGTGTAAAAAAGGTAAACATTATGCATGATCGCGATAATACCCGTTACGTATTATATAATATGTATATCGGTGCAAACTATTTAATATAATTGATGTATGAATTGTTATAATGTATTAGAGATTGTTTATTTGCCGTTGGTTCTCGCACTAAAAAGTTCCTAATCGATTATTTATGAAAATTGTATTATGGAGCGGGTCACCCCGGATGGAGTTGGAGGACAGTTGTGTTAAGTATGGACAGCCGAATGAGGCGTATGCTTTCAAACCCATCGGCTTCTAATCTCTTTATATCTTGCATTTTATGGTAATCTAAATTTTATAAATAGTGTGTATTATAAATTGAGTAAAATAGATTTCTTTGATAGTATTATTTTGCATACCTGTTATCATCAACGCCCACAATGAATGAACACGGTAAAGAGATAAATCAATTAATTTTAATAATCCGCTCGGTGCTCCGATATATATATATATTGAGGCACTCATAGCCAATTGCAATCACTAACCGGTAAACGATTAGCGAGGTTAAGCAACGTTGGGTGCGGTCAGTCTATAGATGGGTGACCGCTTAGTGGTATTTCATCTGAGCGTCTCTGTGCTTCGGAGGGCACGTAAAAAGTCGGTCTCGGTTGTTGTCAAACAGCAGTCGTTAAGCCATGTCAGAGGCCTACGGGCGGCTTGAACAACTCTTGACAACAAGTTGGCCACTAACCTCACGAAAAGAAGAAAAGAGGAAGAATATATATATATCATGCAACGCGAAAGTTTAAAAGTTATTACTTAGACTCTCATCTCTATCCATGAAGATTTGGGCATATAGGTATTACGCCCAATTAACGCCGGCTATGCTTTCAGGTCCTACGTAATAAGGAGCGTGTCTATTACCAATCACTAGACACAGTTTCAGATTCCATGGTGCTACTGAGAATTTCAAGACAGAATATCCCGGCTCGGGAATCTTGTGACCCTGTAACCTCATGCACAGCTGTCTTAATCAATACCGCTGCGCTACCAAAGCAGTCAGGCAATTACAGAAATAAATAATTACTAGTTTTTGCCCGTGCCTTCGCTCGCGTAAATGTTAAGGTAATATTATCACATTTATGAATGCCTTGGTAACAGTACTTTTTAGAGTTCGAAAAACTCTTATACAACAGCTTTGTCCGTCCGTCCGTCCCTCTGTTATACAACTTTCATCTCAAGAACCGTAAGAGCTAGAGACTCGCGGTCAACGCCATTCGACTCAGCATAGTCGATATACCCCGAAATGACTATAACCTTTGACCCCTGACTCCAAGGTCACATGATACCATTTTTTCAAACTCTAAGATTTACGGCAATTCATGGCCGTTTCTCACTTGGTTATTGATAAAAGGTACTCGCCTTTTCTGTTCCCCTGATAACGTGTAAACATCATGAAATTTCGCATAAATTTCATGATGTTTCATCGAGTACATAGATTAGGGCTTTCACTAAATAATACAGAATGCAGTGTAACATTGACCCCAAACTAGGCAAGCTTGTATCTTAAGAATCAATATAATATTCTATCACATACACACAACGCCATCTAGCCCAAACTAAGCAGAGCTTGTACTAAGGATACTAGACAATGGATAAACATACATATATACCTTTATTTGTAAATACATACATATTATACATAGAAACTCCCAGAACAAGACAAACGTCCATGTCTAAGCACACAAATGTTTATATAAGATGGTTTTCCGTTACACAATTTGGTTACTTTGTTAGCCCCGTTAGCGCTTAGATACGTTAGCTGGTGATAGTAATGAGCTAATCTTGAGTTCTCAGGTGCGATTCCTAGTTAGGCGCAAGTACTAATAGAATTCTTCATATAGCGATATTCAACAGCAAAACAGTCTGGCAATAGCACGAATGACATTAGTTCGCCAGGTGTTAGTTCGAACCTCACACGATACAAAATCTAATACAAATATCATCATAATCTCATACAAAACCTCGCGTGAATTTAAATATTGGGTATGTAATTGTACGTATTATGATAAAATCAACCTTAAATTAAAAATTTACAAACACAACAATGTCTTAAACATAATAAATGCGAAAATGCGAGGGTCTTGGTGTCTGTCACACAATTTATACTAATTCAGACACCATTACACTCTATCCTTAAATTGTAAATTAAATACGTAAATTTTAATTTGATTAAGATAGATTAACTATTTACATAATATTGTCTTCTGTTTACGCGAATGTTATTCATTGAAATTAAACTACTATATACGGATTTTATCGCTGGAACATTGACACAACTACCATCTTAGTCTCCCCGTGACCATGGCTGCTGAAAAGCAACCGAAACGTCGGGGAAAGTGTAAACATAAATATAAATAGTTTTAATAGTTTTAATAATTTAATTAGCTTAAAAATAGTAAAGTTTAATAGTATCTAGTAGTAGTGTAACAGTTTCAAAATTTTGTAATAAATTGTAAAATAAATAACGCAATAAAATCTGTATATATATATATATATATATATATATATATTATATACATATATATAATTATATATGTATATATATATATTATATATTATATACATATATATAATTATATATCTATATATAAATAAAGGTTTTATTATTATATTAAATGGTTCTTATGAGTACGCACTTATAAGAACCATAAGAACACGCGTTCTTAGTGTCTTTTTTTGGGTCTGAAACTGGAAACACCGAGTTTTGACACTCGTGAAGTCTCGAAGAAAGCTGGACTGTCTTGGAACCCGCAACGAATTTAATCAGAAGTATATAGGAAGAGACGGAAATAAGAAATCCAACTTCCCTGCTTATCAAAGCGGGTGACAAAATCCTTATCCTAACTAATATTATAAATGTGAATGTGAGTTTGTTTGTAACGCTTTCACACCTTAATTACTCGTCCGATCTTCAAGAAATTTCGTATACACATTGTCACGGGTACATAAAAGAACATAGGTTAGAAATTTACTGACATAATCTACATTAACGCCAGCAAAGCCACGGTCAAAAGCTAGTAATGTTTATAAATACCAGAAAAGATAAAAACCATAGACACGAACATTAAAGAGCCTAATGTTTTAAGTGTCTGTTGTTTGAATGTTTGTAAAGTTACCCGCGATACAAAATTTATTCTTGGTACAGGAGTTGTAATTCTAAAAGAAAATATAACTACGCGGTAGATAGGACTGGATATGAGCCTACATGAGACTTATAAGTGTAAGAATGTGAGACCTATTCCTTGAGAGATTTTCAGATGTGACACTATCTATGCTAATATTATAAAGCTGAAGAGTTTATTTCTTTGTTTGGTTGAACGCGCTAATCTCAGGAACTACTGGATCGAATTGAAAATTCTTTCATTGTTGGATAGCTTATTTATGGAGGAAGGTTATAGGGTATATAACATTACGCTACGACCCACGGGGGCGACGCAGTAATCATAAACGCGGGTAGAACCGCGGGCACATCTAGTATTATATATTATGATTAACTAAAAGGCTTATCATATCCTACCAATATTATAAATGTGATAGTTTGTGAGGATGGAATGATGTTTGTTACCATTTCACTCAAAAACTACTGAATGTATTTTGATAAAACTTTAGAGTATTGTTGTTTATACATCAGAATAACGGATAGTACTAAGAAATCTATCTGTACATAAATTTACAGTAACGCAAGCGAAGCTGCGGGAAAAACCTAGTATTAGAAATATCGCAACACATGATTATAATATAACCAGAAAATCGACCTATATCAGTGGTTTTTTAATGTTTGTCTATGGATAAACCTCGGTGGCGCACCGGTAGTGAACGCGAATGCAGTGCATGAGGTCTTGAGTTCAATTCCCGAGTCGGGCAAAATGTTCGTAGATGGTATATTACGTGGGACGTAAAACCTTATCTGGTGAAATATGGATTTGATGTATGGTCGGATTCAATTACTTATCAATTGAAAGACCGTATTGTAAAAAGTTTAAAAGCAGAATTTGAAGTTTGTAAATCAAAGTAAAATCTTTACCTTTCATTTCTTTTTTTTTAAGATATCTGGAGGCGCTCATAGCCAGTTGCGCTCACTGATCGGTAAACGATTAGCGAGCTTAAGCAAAGTTGGGTGAGGTCAGTCTATAGATGGGTGACCGCTTAGTGGTATTTCATCTGAGCCTCTCCGTGCTTCGGAGGGTACGTAAAAACAGTCGGTCCCGGTTGTTGTCAAATTGACAGCAGTCGTTAAGCCGTGTCAGAGGCCTATAGGCTTGAACAACTCTTGACAACAGGTTGGCCACTAACCACACGAAAAGAAGAAAGAAGAAGAAGACATCTACAGCACTAAGTATAATGCCTGTATCGCGGGGGACTTTACAAACATTCAAACAACGGACACAAAGAACATACAGACTTAGAACAACTTCTATTTGTGGATCACACAATTTTTTGTCCCGTGTGGGATTCGAACCCACAATAGTCGGGGCAGTGGCAGCGGCGAGACGACCATTTAAAACACTACGCCATCCGTCGAATGTATTAATTAGCTCAGGATTTATTACTTAATTTTCTTGCGGAGGAATTTTATGACGCCTATTAATAATATTAATTTAATATAATTCATAAATTGTATAATTCTTGATATAATTACCATTAAGACTGCGCCGAGCGAAATGTGCCAAAACAGGCGGTCACAGTTAAATGAATAAAAGCAATACTCTTTGTTTAATACAAATATAAAATATACATTTACCATAACAATGAATGTGTAAATTACTCCGTGTAAAAAACTTAAAATAATAAATATTTCCGCCTATAAAATTACGTAAATTTGAACAAACAATGCAAAAACGTAAGCTCGTGTTACGTGATTTTTAGATTATAACAATAGAAATCTATCCTACTTTACAGCTTAAACGAAACATAAATAGTTATATTACAATTTTTCCGTCCCAAATATTTAAGTTATTGGTTGACGATAAAGATACATATTTATCAAAAAAGCACTTCAAATTCGCTATACAATTTTACTATGGTGGCCGCGCGCCGATTTGAATATGCGCCGTACGAGCTCTGTCATTATCTGTCGCTCGTCTTACGCTCGGCACCGTCTTAAAAATAATTACTTTAATGAAGGCAATGATAGATGGTTTAATATAAGTCTCAAAATACCTTTTTTTAAATTGATTCCTCTATGTTAACAAGCGACCTAGTTTATATTTTGCTATAAGTATATATGCTTGTATATCTAAGTGCTCTTAAAACTTCAAGAAATGAATCGTAATTATCCTCCTGATTATATTTCATAACGCTTAGATTCACTTATATACCGTACAATAAAAAATATCTTGACTGTTATTTCTAATTATAAGATCAACCAGGTTAAAAGCACTTATTTACCTATTAATATTTTTTAAATAATATTACCACAGAAATTCCTGTGCCTTAGTAAAATTAAATACTAAACTTCGGAATAATGGGTTTCAATAAAATGCAGCATATGTTATAGAGCTGTTAGTAACAAAAAAATGTATGATCGCATATGCGCCCGATGCTATTACAAGTTCATTCAAATTCATTGAAATTAAATTACTATAAAAAATTTCAGCCTCACGCCTAATTAAATTGAACTTAACTATAAAAATCTAAAACTCAAGCCAATAATATTTTCATAATTTATAGCTAAACTAGCTGTCCCGACAGACGTTGTCCTGTACACATGAAAAAAAAACCCAAATCTAAACAATCCTCAAATCCACATGAACACACAAAAAATGTTATCAAAATCGGTCCAGCCGTTTAGGGGGAATTCAGTAACATACACACGTACAGTAGAATTATATATATAAAGATTAACAGATCAAATGGAAATCTTCTGATTCTGAGAAAAGGAGATCACAACGCCCACATAAGCTTAAAACTAGCTCCCAATTGTAAATTAGACTGCTAACACTTAATCTGTAACTTCCAAATCAAATTTTATTTCTTAGATTCGTTACTTGAATTGAATTCGTAATAAGAGATTACATTTTCATATGAAATCATTAATACCAAAAAATGAGAAGGTTTTTGAGCTCGGTTTAAAATTCTATGTGAAATGAGACCTAAATATATCTTTTTTTTTATCTTTATTTATATGGAGGCTTTTATTACAGAATAATATGTAAGGCCCATCGTGGCTTTAAATATATCTGTAATTAGTCAAAGTAACCTCTACTTAAGGCTTTTAAAGATATACAAACGTGCAGCTATGTCTATATAATATTAGAAATTAAATCCAATTGCTTTTAAATTTGAATTTATTTATATGTTTGTTCTCTAGAGAAAAATTAAACTATATCTACTATAGAAGAATCTCTGAAGCGCGAGAAAAGTCACAAAACTGGTTAAGTCTACTACTCATATTTCGATCTAACGTTTTTTAATAATTTTTTCACGATTTCACCACTACACATATACTTTAATTAATTACTTAATATAATATATTTCTTACTAACATAATAATAGTATATGTATTGTAATTTTATTTACCAACCAATGTCAAGGTAATAATAGAATAAAACCAACAATTTTCAACAATCTTTCCATTAACATCACGATTTTATTATTCTAACCCCACGGTTGGGATGTACTGTGATCCCACTGGGATTTCGCGGGATTTAATAAAGGAAGGCATGTAATTTGCTTCTTATTTGCGTCTTAGTAAAAATATATTTGTCGTATTTGTGTAAAAAAACATATTGTAACAATATGTTTATGTAACCCAATATTATAAAAATATTTATCAAATCAAGTATATTTTTCATAATTACTGAAATCAAAGGAAATTATTGCTCATTGAAATTAACTTACAGAAATATATTCAATGTTACGCTCAAGGGTGACATTTATTTCCACGAAAAAGTTCTAGATTTTAACACATTCATCTTCACGAACCATCCATCAATGACAGGATAAATATATTCGACGCGTTTCATAATTTATAACACTACATATTTCATTTCTATTTTCTTATAAAATATCATCCACATTAATACGTAGATTCAATATTTCATTTCTTAAATTCTGATCAAAAAGACCTAAAAGCGGCTAATATAAAAATATCATAATTAGACACAAAAAAATGCTTATTTAATTTTATGATAAAAAGATTGTGTCAAGACTTACCTCGAATAAACTCACAGACACAATCACACTTCACTATCACTGTATCACTAAATAATCTCCACTATTCATACGAAGGTTCCTCAATACGTAAAACGTAGCAAATCGCGGCGCACGTAACAACGTAGCGGTAATCTCGACCGGCGCGGTAACACTGAGCTCGTAGCACTCGTAGATGTGGCTACGGGCTACGGCGCGCGCATCGGTCTACGAAAACGCTAATTCAAACACATTTATCAAGCTAATTCTGCAAATTGGACTAAATAATGACGTTACAGGCTGTGTTCCTTCCCCAGTAACTGTTTGTTGAGCCACTCAATGGCGTTCATAATAACGTCTTCGGTGTTAATAAATTAGTTTAAAGTTGATTCACCGAGGTTGTTTGGTAATTCAGTGATTTATAGTTGAACCGCGAGCTCGGCGTATTCAATTTGTGATGGCTTTAGAGTCATCCAGGATGTGTGAAAACCGAAATGTCACATAAACATGTATGTTCTCTTAACGGGTTATGGCTCGAAACGAGCGGGGCGATGCTTTCGTTGTTCTGTGTACGCCCATATTTCTGCAATACATTTGACGGTACAACATTCGAAATTTATATGCACTGTATTTTGTATGATACAACGATCTTTGCATTGTTTCCTGTGCATTAAGCGTTGTACATAACTTACTAGTTTGAATTATATGCGTACATCCTATGATAAAATTTACGCTGTAATTGTTAGCATAAGTTTTGTATGTTTATATAGAGCGACGCTCATTGCATGGAGTTGTAAGTAGACTGAGTTTACGTTTCCTCTCCTTAATACCTTATTTGTTATAATTTTCATTTAATTTATTCCTTTCTAGCTTTATTCACTAACAGTACTTCTTTTCCGGATGAAAGGTACGGTATGTCCTTTTTTATACCCCTGACAAACGTGTATGTGAAATTTCATATGATCAGTCGAGTTGTTAAGGCGAGGATGGTGTGGAGACCACTGCTCTTAGACCACACGACTGCTTACCATCAGGCGGAGTGTGGTCATTATGACTGTTTTATAAAAATAAAAATAGCAAAAAATCTCATATTCGCATTTATAATGTTAGTTGGGACCTTAAGATCACCGCACGTAGACTGGCAACAAAAGTTTATTCTTATTACGATTTGCCATATTTTACGGTAATTTGGGTATAGGATTTAAACTTTTGCCGCACACAAAGTCTGTCCTTATGGCTCTTTTTAACGTTCTAACCAAATGGGTAAAATGTTAATACAGCTATAGGAACAGACTCCGAACGCAGTTATAGGAGAGAGGAAATCGTCTCTCCTATAACTGCGTTCTGTATTAATTGAGATTTATGCTTTCAATTAAATGCAGATTTAAGAAAATAGTAGTTCAAATGCAATTTAGAATAAGTAATTGTAAGAGTTTTTCACCTGCCGTCAAAGAAAAGCAGAAATTATAAAGCCTTTTTTATTTAACATGGAATAAATACAAATATGAAACCTCCTGGTGATAAGCAGTTACGATAGTCTACGATGATTTACATTTCTGTGATGAACTTTCACGAGTTGCTAATCCTAGGCAAAAGGCATTAAAGATGGGATAGGTAAGGATAGGCAAGGTTACTTATCTTCGGCGCAGACGGGCGGGAGCGTGAAGTAGGCGATTTGCCCACCTTCTCGCTCCTGTATAGTGGGGTCACTGGTACAGAGTCGGGGGACTCTCTACCGGCTCGCACGGCCCCACACGTCTGGGGGATGGCCTTGGTGAGCAAGGCCTTCCCTCCACAGGTGCTGAGGCCCGGTCACCATCAGCCGGGCCAACCGCCGGGGCGGGATGGTGATTGCTAACGCGAACCCATCCCGCCCCACTCCGTCGGGTAAAAAAAAAAAAAGTTTACTTATCTTGCTTCTCCTTACCCATCCTATCTTTGTGAGTGAGCAGCCTCCTCCAGCAGCTTATTTCCGGGCAAAACATAACATTCAAATCTTTGCCCAATTTTGATAACGAATTTGTGACGTCACGTTCTGCAGTGTTTTGGAGTAACACAACAACAATTGTTTACATTAAAATACTTAAAGATCTAAACTAGTTTAAAATACAAGCGACAATGCAACAATTATGTACTTATAGGTAAATACCACTTGAACACTCAAGAAAGTATTGTTCTTCTATTTTAACATTATAAATACCATCAACAAGCTTCTAGGTAAGAGGTTTCCTTCGGCATGAGGAGCTGGCCAAAACTTAAATTTTATTTCATTACTGCCTCTGTAGAACAATGGTAGTGAATGCAAGCGCTGTGCGATCTGGAGTACGAATTCCTGTTGAGACGAAGATTTTTTTAAATTCTTGTCAATAGATGTATAAATTTGTGCTCGGTAGACTGCAATAGGCTCATCTTTTACTACATGGGATCTTAAACCCGATACGTACGCCTTCGGGGATAATATTAGCGTGCGACTATTTAAACTTCTATATATTAATACGTGAAGCAAAAATGTTGTACCCCTTTTTACGAAAATTGCGCAATCAGAAGAGTATATAATTTGGCACAGTTAAAGTTTATATGGAGAAGGAGGGGCGAATACTCATATTTTCATAAAATATGCATTACAAATACATTAAATTGATGAAAAAGCACTACTCGCACACAACCATGCATTTGACACACGCAGTCGAATCGTGTTCGTAGTATTTCGACATTGTTCGTCTGACGTCGTACAAATCTTTGTAACTATGGTTACCTATACCTTATTTATATGTAATAAAGATAAACAGAAAACAAAGTATCAAGCTTAGGAATTTTGGTCAAATTTTGCTAACTAGGCGACCGCTAGTTGAATTCATTACTTCAAAATTGAAAAATTAATTTCCTTGCATGTTAGTAAAATGCTATATCAACCGTTAAGAAATGATAATACAATGACGCTTAGCTAAATTTTGAACCTAGAAGTTTTCTCACGATAATTTCTTTTGACAAAAAAACAATATATGATTTAAACAGCAATGGTTTATCTTATTTAATTACAAACACCCCACAGTATATATTTTCTGAATATTACACTAAGGCTTATAAATAACTTAGAATAACTTTGGTAAAAGTAATAAATTAAAATCAACGCGGTGTGAACTCAAGGTAAAAAATTAAAAAGAAAGAAAAAGAAAAGTTTGGAAGAAAAATACATAATAGCATCACGCTTGTATATCTCCGAAAGGTTACGCAGATGCGCATTACTCTTATATTTTATCAGTCGTAGAGTACTGCGTAAGGGGCGAGCTTTTTGTTGATTGTCCAAATAAACTACAGCTACTGTATAGACATAGCGTTACAAAAGGATTCTTAGGTATTAAAAACGTATGTAATGTGCATTGCATCCACACGACGCGAGCGCAGCATTTAGCAGGCACTCGATGTGAGTGCGCGCATCTCTGGCGAATTGTCCGAAAAACACGCACGCTCAACAATGCCAGTGGGATGGAGTCCCTAGGCATACAGATATCTAACATAGGATGTGTGTTAACCAAAGTTAGGTTTTTATTATTTATTCTATACGCACACGCATGTCAAACGCCTGTGGGATCGTGCCCTAAAAGTAAAAACACGCATTACTTATTCTAATATTACAAATTTAAAAATTTGTGAAGATATTGATCACGTAATCATACATACCCTATTAAAAAGATTTGGACGGACAGGACATCAGGCATTCTGGTCTAAAAAATAAAAAATGCGCGGCCAGACCTAGGAATATTTCTTATGGCTAGCTCATATACACCTTTAACTACTACTATGGATTTAACCCTGTAACTACGTTTTCTGACTAGTAAAAAAAATACAAAATGAAGGGATTATGAGCCCATTCCCAGTATGACCCCGTTCGTAGTACGACACCATTCCCAGCACGACCCCATTTCCAGTACGACCTCCTTCCCAGTACGACCCTATTCCCAACCCGACCCCATTCCCTGTACCACCCCATTCCCAGTACGACCCTATTCTCAACACGACCCCATTCCCTGTACGACCCCATAGTTTTCGTATTCGTATTAGTATTTTTTTAATGCATTAAGACATTTTTTAAATCAAATTTCTTTTTTTCTACACTGAATAACTTCTCTGAAAATGCAGTTATAGGGTTAAGTTCATATATTTTTTTGTAGGTCTTAATATGAACTGGCTATTGAAAATAATCCTAGGCCTGGATTTTTTTAGACCAACCTTGTAGATTGCCTGATGTCCTTTACACACAAATAGACCATTTCCCTTTTATTATCGTGAGGCAATGGCATTTACACATCCCTCTTCGCAGGATAAGGGGAGTGGAGAAGGTATGTTGGGCTAACCTAATGAAAGATGGAAAGTCCTATGTACTACTGACTAAGCCCAACACGATGTGCCAACTTGCTACCTTAAATGGTGTGTTGGTCACTGGAAGTGGAACTACCTTATTATCCTGAATTAACATATAAGATACTATGTATCCCGGTATGCGTACCTGTGCGTTCAAACTAAAATAATATTACGGAATATAAAAGTTAATAAAGACGTTAGTATATGTGTTACGCATAAACAGTTTAACTGTTTTGAGAGAAACTTCTCACACAAATATGTAGACCACGTCTTGCATCTTGTATTAGTACGTAAAATAGTATAATAATTATATAAAACCGCGGTTATTAACTAGGAGTTACACTACCCAACCGA
Source organism: Catocala fraxini (assembly GCA_930367265.1). NCBI lineage: Eukaryota > Metazoa > Arthropoda > Insecta > Lepidoptera > Erebidae > Catocala > Catocala fraxini. The sequence continues at coordinate 27,274,328 of OV884028.1, read as the reverse complement.
ATTATACGATTATACTGAAAAAGAGTATTAATACTATCACTCTAGATCATACCTACCCAGGAACATACCTTCGTAAATTAATTGGATTTTATTCACCAGAAGTTTTAGATAGACATTTTCATAGACCTAAAGATATGGAGGATATGGATGGATATGGTAGGAATCAACAAACTGTTAGTTTCGGTACCTGTCAGCAACAAGCGGTGGTATGAGCACTCAGCTTCATTCCCCGGAGTGTACCAAGCAAGTTATGACAATTGCCCCCAGTGGCGATATTAGTGGGGAGCGGGGAACGCTCTGCGTAAAATTGTCGATGGCGATTAACACTTGCATGTGGCCCTTGGGCAAATGAAACGTAATATTTTGTGTGTACGTACATATGTCATGTTTTTGTTCAGTATTACAATTGTTTTTTAACTTAAATATCATGCAGTGGAGCTATGTTAACTGTGTGTTTACTGGTAGGTATTGAAATTCGATCGAAGCTCTGTAAGTATTTATAAAAACGATGTCTATTACCGTTTTATTTTAGATGGGATCCTAATGGGAGAACGTCTGACTGCCATGCAGAGGTTTCCAGTTCGATTCCAAGGCACGCACCTCTGAACTTTTAAAGTTATGTGCGTATTTATTAGTTAATTATTGCTTGCTTTAACTGTGAAAGAAAACATCATGAGGAAACCTGCATATCTGAGAGTACTCCATAGAGTTCTCGAAGATACGTGATGTCTGCCATCTTGCATTGTGACAGCGTGGTGAAATATATCTGAGAGTTCACCATAATGTTCTCAAAGATATGTGAAGTCTAGCAATGCGCCAGCGTGGTGGACTATGGCCTAACACTTTCACACACTATGAAGAGGTCCGTGCCCAGCAGTGGGACAATTTATACACAGGGCTGATATTATTTTATTATAAACATCTTTGCCAACACATTCAGAATTGACATCAGCTATATGAATAGCTCATACAAGCGGGTTGGTCTGCAGTTATATCTGTCGTGTACGTTTGATCCCTACTAATTAATGTCGTGTTCGTTATATTCATCGTGTTATTTTCTTTTCAAAGATGTATTTAATAAGCTATTTTGCTCACCAGTTTTGTCGATTGTTTTAGGTTAGGTGGGCGTTTCTTAACAAAAATGAATAAAAAGGGTCCGAATGAAATCGTAAAATACAACACTCATTCTGGCAATCCGTGTAACCTAAAATTTAAAGTACCCTGCAATTATTTAATATATTTCTAGGATTATATTATATATTATATTATACTGTTTACGCAGCATGAGCTCAAAAACAGTTGGTAAGATAAGATAAGTTAGTAGTGTGTATAAGTTGATACGAACGATTACGAGTACTATCCTCTATCTGTAAATATTATACCAATGCAAAGTTTTTGTCGACCTCGATGGCGTAGTGGTTAGTGTAACCGACTGCCACGCCTGAGATCGCGGGTTCGATTCTCGCACAAGTCAAACATTTGTGTGCATGAACATGGATGTTTGTCTTGGTCTGGGTGTTTCTATGTATAATACCTATGTAAGTATTTATAAAAAAAGTATATATGTATGTTTATTCATTGTTTAGTACCATAGTACAAGCTCTGCTTAGTTTGGGCTAGATGGTGTTGTGTGTATGTGGTAGAATATTATATTATTATTATTATTATTAATTTGATTTTTATAGTTAAAAAATTAAAGAACTTGATCTTTCTTCAGTCGTGTCGATTTGCTGTCCGGATCAGATCGGGATCCGGATCGCATCGTGAGAGTAAGAGAATAAGTGTATACTTGTGTTTACGCACACACTTGTGGACAATAATATCTCATCGGCAGGTAATCTAGCAGTATCCATCAGGGTTGCCGGCATAGCCGAAATTTGCTATCAATTACGTTATTATTATCATTTCAACAAAAAAATAAGTATATTTTCTCACCGACTAAAAGCACAAAAGTGATATAAAGTCTAATAAATAGAATCAAATCAATCAATATTGGCAATAGATCTCAAGCGAATTACATACTCTGACAATTATTTTCAACTTTAATGAAGCTAAGTATTAATCCTATCAAGCCAAAGGCCGAAGGCGATCGGGTAAGTAAACGTCCGAAAAAGTTTTGTACTCCAACTTACCTTATTACCTTTGGCCATATCACAATATAACCAAATCTAGAAACAATAAAATTGATATTATGATTTTGAACCTTGATTTAAATGTCGATATAGCGAATTATTGGAACAAAAGTAAAAGATTACTATAAAAAAAATGATTTCTTTGCTGGTTTTGAATAAAAGAGCTGCTCAGAGTAGGCGGTCAAACCTGAAGTAGCATAACTGTGGAAGTGTCTTCACTCTACAGAAAAGCAACGAACAAATTAGTGTTACGTTCTTGCAGTTAATATCCAGGATTCCTTAGGAAAACGGTCTGCTGTCAGCAAGGGGACTAAATCTAAGTCCCTTACAGCGATTCCCTTCAACAGAGTGCACAATACGAGGGAACTTCTAGAGTCGCAAGTATCCATAAAACAGCACGGTAACAGCTTGCTGTTTAGCCAGCTTCATTATATCAGTAACCTATCAATTCAAATTTCAGACATAATTAAAAACCTGTTGTATCTGGCCGCCGGTGTGCCACTGCAATCCAATAGGGTGAAGAAATAAAAACTTGATAAAAATAAATTATATTAAAGGTGTAGCAGATTAAGCAGTCCAAAACTACAATTTCAAAGAAAACGAAGTCTTATACTAAAACAAAAGAAGGAAGTGCTCTTTTAATTTCAAAAAATCTCCGTAAGAATTATGAGAAGCGCTTGATAAGCCTCTTTCTCTTCTTACCGACTACAAGGGAAGTACGCTTGAAGAGTTGCGTGGAAAAAACAGCTTTTCGCCGTAAACAAATGTACTACAGAACATTTGCAAAGCCGTAAACGCTATCCGGAAATGTTTGATGCAACAGATCTAGCGGTGGGCCACAAAAACGGCGGCTGCACAGCTAAAGCTGGTTGAAAAGACCGTTCGGTAAAAAATCATGTTTTTCTGTAGGCTTACCTAAAATAAATCCGGAATAAAATTGAACATATTTTTTATAAAAATTCACGCCGTGCGCAATGTTAGTTACGTTAGGTTTTTGTACATTGTGTAACCGAAGAATCTGGTTATATTTACAGGTAGAAACTAAACCTGGTTTTTTGAAAACGCATTGTTAAGGGTCAATTTTAAAGAACGAATTTCGTATGAAGGATTTATAAAAAAATATATACATATACGTGTCAAAAATAATTCGGTACTTGTACTCCGATATCCAAGCGTATACTAAAATACAATAATACTAACCAAAAATGTTCTTAGAACCAAAATTAAGAACCAATGTTAGAATATTCGTATGAATGTGACACGTTGGCTGAATTGAGGATGGGTCTGATGGGACTGGCATATCCAAACCCTGAGGACTTCAGGCTTCGCCCTCTGAAGTGTACGCTGCAGCTGATGTAGTACATTCATAAGGAGATAGCTAAGGGATAAATCTTGGGGCCGACACAAAAGAAGTGGGATCTTTTGTGTCGGCCCCAAGATTTATCGATCGAAGTATCGCCGGTCTGTACTGACTGGCCCCTACACAAGATAAGATAAGATAGAATATTTGAATCCATGAATATTTCAAGGTATACTACTACTGTATCACCTGCCACAGATGTACGCGTGACCCGAAACCAACGACTGTTTCAGTAAACCAAAACCGGCAGATGATTTTGATATGGTCATCCATCTGTGATAAAACAATAGTAATATTGGGTACCCTATATCATACGTGTATCAGCCCTACTAATAAACTGTAATATATCTCTCATCAGTGTGAGAAGGATAAGGCCATAGTCCAACAAGGAAATACTCAGACATGCACGTTTTCTCATGCTATTTTCGTTCATCTTTACATCAAGTGATAATTAACTATTTATTACGCACTTATCAAAAGCTAGAAGCGATTAGGGGTAGGCTTTGGTACCAAACATGAGACCTCTGCATATTAGTCCAGGGGCTCCCAAATAGGCTATCACTGCTTTGTCTATACCTATATATATACCACTATTCTTAGTCTTCTTCTCTCTTAGCCTTTATTATTCCCAAGTCACATGGGGTCGGCTTTTCTGGTTTAACCGGATTTGTCTGGATATCAGTTTTAACACGGAGCGGCTGCCACCTGACCTCCGCAACCCGAAGGCTAACGATACCCTAAGGCTAGACCAGTGTCAGGATATTAGAGGGTACTGACTTTCCCAATAACGACTGCCATAGACGTTCATGGCAGCCGGGACCAACGGCTTAACGTGCTCTCCGAGGCACGGAGCAGGCGATAATTGTCAATCAATACGCACATCATTTCGAAAAGTCATATAACTTCCGAAAGTCAGAGGTGCGCGACGTGGGTTTGAACCCGAGACCCTCTGCATTGCAGTCTGTTGGTCTCCCCACTGAGCTATCGCTGCTCTACTATTCTTAGTATGTTTTAAATAAAAAGAAAATAGAAGGATCTCCAAAAACAAAGGGGACTATTAAGTCCATTTTTCACTGCACTTGGCCTCTTCATAACAAAGCCGTTCAACCAATAAGTTACTACAGCAAAAGGTTTATATATCATGCCTTATATTACTCTCTGTAAGATTTAATGCAATGCACCCTTGTCAAAGCAAGATGGTGCTGTGGTCACCCGCAAAGGAGACAAAGGGTAAAAAGGACAGAATAAATAATGATTAGTACGCGCTCAGGATCGATTAGAGCAGCGATAATTAAAGGTCTTTATCCTGTGCCACGATGACACAGGGTAATGGAAACCACAGTGTAAAATGCCAGTGTAAATCAACATTCAGTTAATTCAATTGTGTTGGTTTGGTTGACATGGTATCGGTACAATTCGGGATGTATAAATTAAGAATGAAAGTTTTAGAATGTTTAACCAGCTAAGATCTAAGTTGGCAATAATTTGATGTTAATTGTAAAGAACTGAGCAGCGATAGCCTAGTAAAAGATCGTTGGACTGCCATGCAGAGGTCTCGGGTTTGATCCCAAGGCTGCACCTCTAATTTCTCGAAGTTATATGTGTATTAATTATTAGTTGACGCTTGCTTTAACAGATAAAGAAACCATCGTGAGGAAATCTGCATGTCTTAGAGTTCTAAATAATGTTTTTGAACATATGTGAAATTTGCTAACCCGCACTGTGCCAGCGTGTTGGACTTTGGCCTAACCCTTCTCACATTAAAAAGAGGCCTGTTCCCTGCAGTGCGAGGGTTTATATATAGGGTTGAGGCGACCCGACTGGGAAAGTGACACCTTTTTACAAGATCATAAGAGTAGTTGGTAAAAGAAGTAAGTAAGAATGCAGAAGTCTCACAGTCTTGCCCATTCTTTTTCTTTCATCTCATCTTAAAGTTCTTTTCTTTAAGGTTAGCAAAGCGCGAGTAATATTCCTGGTATTGTGATCAATAATACCAGCAACCACTTACCGTCAGATAGGCGGGATACTTGTTTGACATCTTGGTAATATAAAAACAAGATGAACCGGTAATAAAGAGCCTGAAACAGTACCCAATTGATGGCATTCAACTCCATATTACATATGTACCTAGCTGATGGCACTGATAACTATAGTTTATACAATGACCTCTTTAATTGTTAGGAGTTCGAAAATGACATTTCTTCTTTGTAAGAATTATTTTTAACATTTTGCATACTAAGGCAGAATTTTAATTATTAACGTGCGATCTCGAGTACTCGTATCGTCGCTCAACAAAATAAGTTTATAAAGGTTTTACACCAGGAATTAAAATTTGTCGCTGTATATCTAATGTGATGTTAAGCGTCATCTATCGCAACGTTACAGAACTATGCTTCTAGCAAGTTTATATTTAATGTCCAATTCATTAAATATATACAAGATCAAGGAAGACCACTGGACTGCCACGCAGAGGTCTCGAATTCGATCATACGCGGTATGGTGGACTATGACTTACACTGAGAGAAGACCGTGCCCAGCTGTGAGACAGTTTAGTACAGGACAGTGATATTATTATTATACAACTAAACTAATACTAATAATGTTATAACTAACATATACCTAATATAACACAAACAAATTATTAATATCAACTCATTGAACGCCACATCGGTCATAAATGACCGCAACAATACATTTTCTATTGTCTCTGCTACATGGCATTCAATGTGTTAAAAAATAGGAGTAAATCGAAAAAATAAAACCTTCTAATAGGCGTCATAGAATTTCTCCGCATCATAGTCAACGGTAGTGTGTCCAGAAGACTGAGAGCATTGTCACGTCTAATACCAATACTTATTCTTTCCCTTTTTTGCTATTTCCCTATATAGCGCACGAGCACTGGAACCCCATGACCCTAGCGTTTCGAGTAATCCTCTACCATGTATAAACCTGATAGAGGAATAAATGTGCTTTTACTGGCAAACCAGCAACTATAATTTGCATATCACAATCATCGCTGTTCTCATGGCCGGACGTTAAGATATGGTCGCCTTCACCACAAAGACGATAAAAGCGTGCACGCTGACTGTGGGATAGCTTCGTAGGTATAGTAAAATAAATCCGGCCACTTGGTATTCAAAGTGTGAGCGACACAGGCCCCAGGCTACGCAATATAGTGGCAACATTGATCAATCTGTTGGTGTTTGTCGGGTGTCGGGTGGATGTCAGAAACCTACATTCGAAGTGGATGAGCCATCTTGTCACCTCAGCGTGATTTAGTTGATGGAAACTGGATAGACTGGTCAGCTCGATTTAGGTTGGTTGAATCGCGTCCCAAAATTTGTGGAGTAATTATTTTTAATGGTGTTGAAAGCAATTGGAAGGTGCGTGGTAGGTTCTTCTTCTTGCAATTATAAGATAGTCTAATATAATGACTCTTGAGATATTAGGCATCATTCAACCAATCAAATTTCAGTCTATCCAGATTTAATCAAAATTAAGAGGTGTTTTAATTTCAATAGCTACGCGAAGGATCCTTGTTTGGATATTCAGTATTATGCACATCACTTCACAAAATGTGTAAGTTTAGGTATAACCGTAAACATATTTTGCAGTTGGAAACCACATATTGAGAATTATCTATAAACTAGACCACTTGTTTTTGTTCTTAAGAAAATCAGAATAACAGTAAATCCTGATGCTGCACAGACTGCTTCCTATGCTTATGTATCCTCTGTTATCAGATTTGGTCTTATAGTTTGGAGAAATTCCGTAGGTGATAATAAAGTTTTCAAGTCACAAACAAAATGGGTGTGTGCCATTTGTGGAGCTGACATTTATGAGAGGTATAAGCCCCTATTTGGGAAGCTTAAAATTTTCCCATCACCTTGCTTTTTTATCGTAGAGGTACAATACCGTATATTTCTTTGGCAAAAAATACATAATATATCTGTTTAAGAGTAAAAAAGCGTTTTTTGTATGGCCCCGGTAATTTATAATAAAATACCTGAAAGCTGGCATGAGTTACCTGTCGATACATTTAAGAAAAAAATAAAATTATTCTTGGCTGAGAAAGCGTATTATAATGTCACCGATTTTCTACAGGATTCTTTATAACTAGTCTACTTTATAAAATATGACAAGACATTTTCATTATGTATAATAATTATATGTATTTTAATTCAAATAATAAAAAAGAATAGCATTTGAGTAGTTAGTTAACATTTTTATTACTACTTAATTTAAACAACACATTTCATTTTTCTTTTTTTTCTTTTTTAAACTTTATATTATTTTGACATTGTATTGATTATTTTTTGACATATTTGTAATTCGATTAATGTCCTTATTAAGATTTTAAGACATGTTTAACTATATTTTACTTTATTATTATATTAATTCTGTCACTGATTAATTACTATAAAATTAAACAACATTTGTACGCCACGGTGTGGCAAACATGTAAGAACAATAAGTACCTATCTTGTAACATCCTACATGCCTGAAATTGTATGTATACACATGTTTATGCAAATAAATATTATCTTATCTTATCTTATCTTAAGAAGATTAGTGATAAAGAGGGGAGCTAGACACCGTTTGAAGAAAAATTATGGCTTCCATCAATTAGACTAAAATTACTAAAAAAAAGGCTTATTATAATTAATAATAATAATAAAATAGTTTATTACAGTAAAAAGTTTCACAAATTTCTCTTAAGCTAGGTACACAAAAATAAAACCATAAACAATTTATACATCGATAAGAGGTCATCGTTGATGACCGTACTAGTATGAACTGTATCACAGTCGCCAGCGTCTTCCATCCAGAACGATTTATACACAACAAGTATTGCTCGGTTTTGCAAGTTACTTTTTAGTTATTAAAGGTATCTTTAAACATATGTATAATCTAAACTTTAATATATAAAAATTAATTTATTATTATTATTATATTTAAAAATCAAGACCTACACTACCAATAAGTGAATGTGCGTGTGTGCGTGCGTGTGTGTTTGTGCGTGTGTGTTTGTGTGTGTGGGGTGCAAATGTGTATGTGGTTTTGTGTAGTTGTCAGCACGCTATACGAGTAATTTTTTCACTTTCAGCATAACTTATTATTTGTAGCAAAATATATTATATTTAACACCTAACCAATAATATTAATCATTAAAATTTATCTTTGGTATTATTTAGAAAGTAACTAATACAACAATCAAACAACTAAAATTATCACAATGTTACTTAAATGATAATTTATAAAATAATATATTCAACAAAAAATTTATTGCATACCGATAGAATTAAACACATGACTGAATATGTATTACCATATATATATATATATATTGTTAGACCTAATGTACAATTGTACACTACCATATTCGAGCAAATAAAATATTTGATTCGAGGGATCGGTGTAGAATTAGTTAGTGCCCTGTTGCAGGTTTTCACACACAACAAATTTTATGGATTCCTCATATTTTCCGTTCATTTATATGTTTACCTATACTTATGTATGCAGTTTTATAAATAGTATATTCTGCGGTATTATAAGACTAGCTAAAATATATTTCTTAATTTTTTCATAACTTCGACATCCAGTAGTTATTACATTAATTCTTATTTTAGCCATAAAATACTAATACTAGCAGTTACTCCGTGGGGAGACCAACAGACTGCAATGCAGAGGCTCTCGGGTTCGAACCCACGTCGCGCACCTCTGACTTTCGGAAGTTATATGACTTTTCCAAATTATGTGCGTATTGATTGACAATTATCGCCTGCTCCGTGCCTCGGAGAGCACGTTAAGCCGTTGGTCTCGGCTGCCATGAACATCTATGGCAGTCGTTATTGGGAAAGTCAGTACCCTCTAATATCCTGACACTGGTCTAGCCTTAGGATGTCGTTAGCCTTCGGGTTGCGGAGGTCAGGTGGCAGCCGCTCCGTGTAAAAACTGATATCCAGTCAAATCCGGTTAGACCAGAAAAGCCGACCCCAAGTGGCTTGGGAATAATAAAGGCTAAGAGAGAAGAAGAAGCAGTTAATGTATAACTTTTTGAAAACTGAATCAATAAAAACTTAATACAATTTGCTTATTTTTACATATAGCGTTATGTTATCGAAATATTTTATGTCAAGTATTTAAGACGTGATTGAGGAACAAACATTTACATCCGTACTATTCTCACTTGTATTGTTTTTATGTAATGAATGTAAAATTTATTCAGTAGATAAAATTAAATGTTATGCAGTTTCCTCTCTTACACTGTGTATATGGGCCATAACTATTTTCTACATGGTTGGTAGTTGGATACTCTAAATATACATACATAACGCCTCTACGTCCCTGGTGGGAAGGCAGAGGTATAAAACCTATATTTTGCAAACTATATTTAAAGTTATAATAACTGTTTGTAGCCTGAAGAATTACAGGGTAACCCTATTTTCGTCTACTGATTTTTTCATTGTTAATGAATAATCATACATTTGTGTCTAAACAACGATATAGATAACATAATTAATGACACAACTATATCACCACAGGGATAAGCAGAGGTGTATTAAACCCACATTTCGTTTATTATGTTTTGAAAGCAATGTAATAAAAGGCTGGCTTATTAACGTTCAGCCAACATAATTCAAGAATCCATGATGCCACTAAAAATTTCTAGATCTCAAAACTCAATAAGACTTTGGCCGATCTAGAAATCGAACTCGAGACTTCATGCACAAGCTACACCACTAAGACATCAAAAACATTTGATACGTATTTTAATCAATTAATTATATCCATACGTTAAAATAGAAACGTAATAATGTAATCATCCATGGTGTTGTATGAATCATAAAATGTACAATATTTTAAAATTTATTCATATATATATTCCAGGCAATCATAATAGTAAGTTTTGATGTATGTATATCGAGTGGAGCCAATTAATACAGCATAATTTTCACGTGGTATGGCATATTTATAGCATGTGAAATGGTACCGTCCTTACTCTCTGCAGACTTCATTAAAGAAACTGAAAGCAGCTTAGGTAGGTAGAGAAACTTATGTTTTGGTTTTCAGAATACCTCTACCACATATTACGTTATCTAGAGGACTCACAATATAACACATCTAGATAGCAGGTACATTAGTTCGAACTCTCAATAATTTGTTTTTCACAGTGGAGTATTAAGTCTGCGCCGAGCGAAATGTGCCAAAACAGGCGGTCACAGTTAAGTTAATAAAATCAACAATTTTTGTTTAATACAAATATAAAATATACATTTACCATAATAATGAATGTGTTTACAATTACTGCGTGTAAAAAACTTAAAATAATTAATGTTTTCGCCTACAAAATTACGTAAATTTGCACGAAAAATGCAAAAACGTAAGCTCGTGTTACGTGATTTTTAGATTATAACAGTAGAAATCTATCCTATTTTACAGCTTAAACGAAACATAAATAGTTATATTACAATTTGTCCGTCTCAAATATTAAAGTTATTGGTTGACAATAAAGATACATATTAATCAAAAAAGCCCTCCAAATCCTCCATACAATTTTACTATTGCGGCCGCGCGCTTATCAGAATATGCGCCGAACGAGCTCTGTCATTATCTGTCTTACGCTCAGCGCAGTCTTAATTATGCTAACTATAAAATAGAAAGTGTAGATATTATTAAACTGACATAACAAACCACAGGATACATAAACGTGCGTGTCGACTGCGTCGATTAGAATAAGATTTTTAAATTAAGATCAACGCTCAATTGTTGTCAATTCAGTATGCTCGCCGACGATAATTTGTGCAATTTAAAAATAAAGTTTATACAACTATAACCCGACTACGTAAAAAAGGGGTCTAATAGGACAAAACAAGAAAATCATTCAGATAGAAATCGAGAAATGCAAAAATAAAAAATGGTGCATGTAGAGCCGTGGTCGCACCCATGTTTCCTGGCACCCACATAATCATAGTAGGTAGGTATACAGATTTTCCCTTTCTTACGTAGTCGGATTATAGATTTTAAAATTTTATTGTTTATTTAATACTTTTTCGTAAAAGTATTAAATAAACAATAAATTTCCTATGTCACCTGCGTCATTATTATGAATCTATTGACACCTCATTCATTAAAATCGGTTTAGTAGTTTAGGCGCTACAGTGGAACATACAAGCATACATACACAGACTGCCAAAATAATTGCCCTTCCTTTTGGCTTCGCCGTAGTCGTGTAAAAATAGTAATTAAATATTATAAATGCGAATGTGAGTTTGTTTGTTTGTTACGCCTTAACTACTTAATCGATCATCATTAAATTTCGCATACACGTTGTCAGGGCAACAGAAAAGGATATAGGGTACGTTTCATCCAGAAAAAAGTACTGTTCCTAACCTGACCATGCAAAATCTCGTTCAGTATAATTTAATCATCTATTTAAACGCAGCACCTACAAAGTTAATTCAATACTAAAGTAACAAAATATCGGTTTCTGGGATCACTAAATGAAAGTGTAAACGTTGTTTACAAAGCTAAAAACGAGTCCACAGTTCAATTAAAACGACGTGGATCTAATTATTGTACCGCCACGATTTCCCTTCGGTGTTGGCTCTGCCTTTGAGTACATTTCTAGTTTGACGGCTAAGCCTCCGTCCTATACAAACAGACAAACAGACGCAGTAAATTACAAATGATGAAATATTTTAAGACGCAAACGTTTGGCCAAGTATATTTTAAAGGTCGGTGAGGTTTATGACGGGGAAATAGAAGATTGAGATACGAGGATGGCCTGGGGGTAGGATGTGGTGTGACTTGGATTGGAATTTAGACTAGTAATCGTTCTACTAATATTAGTGACCCCGTTTTTGCGTTTTAACCACGTTTATAATTTCTGTTCCGATCCCGTAGCTTGTAGCGTGATGTTATATAGCCTATAGCAGCGATAGCTCAGTGGGGAGACCAACAGATTGCAATGCAAAGGTTCTCGGGTTCGAACCCACGTCGCGCACCTCTGACTTTCGGAAGTTATATGACTTTTCCAAATTATGTGCGTATTGATTGACAATTATCGCCTGCTCCGTGCCTCGGAGAGCACGTTAAGCCGTCGGTCCCGGCTGCCATGAACATCTATGGCAGTCGTTATTGGGAGAGTGTCGACACAAAATATCCCACTGGGTCGAAGTGTCGCCGGCACTGACTGGCCCCCACATAAGATACATACATACATACATATAGCCTATATATAATAATCCTTAAAAATTAGGATATTAATGCAAAGAGTATATAATCCTTACTATCCTTACTAATATTTTAAATTCGAAATTAACTCTGTCTGTCTATCTGTCTGTTACCTCTTCACAGCTAAACCACACAACCGATACGGATGAAATTTGGTATAGAGATAGTTTAAAACCTAGTGAAGAACATAGGCAACTTTTTATTAATGTAGGTACCACGCGGGCGGAGCCGCGTTAATTTTAAAGCAAATTTATTATAATCTAGTTTTGTCTACGGCTTCGTTTGCATAAATGTTATGTTAACGTAAGGCTACGTCAATTTAAAACCCCTTAAAAAAAACTCTTTTCTAGATGAAAGGTCCTATGTTCTTTTCTGTACCCTTGACAACGTGTTTTCAAAATGTAATGATATTATTATCGGTCCAGGCCGGCCATGACTAAGGCGTGAAAGCGTAACTAACAAAATTACATTCGACTTATATTTAAATTAATCTTTCTCAAAAATTTTGCTATTAATGCAAAAATGATTTTTATATCCAACTGGTAGTTTCAGAGCTTACCGGCTTAAACAGTTCAGCTTATTATATTAGAGTATAGAATATATTACATACATACATTATTTTACTCACACCGCTAACTTTTTGAAGTTACGTCCATATTAAATAGTTAATTCGCTCGCTTTAAAGCTAAATGAAAAATGTTGTAAGGAAATCTGTATATCTGAGAGTTCTCTGTAATGTTCTCGAGGATATGTGAAATCTGCCAACCAGCACTGGGCAGGCGTGGTTGGACTATAGCGAGACCCTTCTGACACTTAGAAAACGCCCGTGTTCATTCAGCAGTGGCACACTGTATACAGGTCTGATATACTTTTATTATTATAAAACCTCAATTACACTTTGCTCGACCCGAGAATCAAACCAGTCACATTTCATGTGCAGCAGTCGCATACGACCGCTGCGCCAACGAGTATTATTATTTTATGAACTATTATGTAAATCGAGCTTTTGAAATTCAAAATTTAAGACATGGGCGTCCATTTTAAACTTAGAACAAATATATTGTATAATTTACAGTCCTGTATCTTGTGCCATTTCATTTTGTTCTACTTATAATTGGTTAAATTTGTTAATATTTGTTAAGTTGTATATTATGATTGTTGCTTTTGTTAAATAATAGAAAATAAATATTTATTCTTCAAAATAAAATACTTGCTTAAGACTGCGCCGAGCGTAAGACAGATAATGACAGAGCTTGTACGGCGCATATTCAAGTCGACGCGCAGCCGCCATAGTAAAATTGTATGGAGGATTTCAGGTGCTTTTTTGATAAATATGTATCTTTATTGTCAACCAATAACTTAAATATTTGGGACGGACAAATTGTAATATAACTATTTATGTGTCGTTTAAGCTGTAAAATAGCATAGATTTCTACTGTTATAATCTAAAATTCACGTAACACCAGCTTACGTTTTTTGCAAGTTTACGTAATTTTGTAAGCAAAAATAATAATTATTTAAACATAGTTATATTATTTTAAGTTTTTTAAACGGAGTAGTTCTAAACACATTCATTATTAAGGTAAATGTATATTTTATATTTGTATTAAACAAAAAGTGTTAATTTTATTCACTTAACTGTGACCGCCTGTTTTGGCACGTTTCGCTCGGCGCAGTCTTAACCAAATTTAAAAACCTATGAAGGTCATGTAAATTGAATGAGGTAAAACAAATTCGTGATTATGGTGTTTACCGCCAGCCATAATGCATCCCGTGATAATAGCCATAAGCTTTCCCCTCTCCCATGGGAACTGTTCAAATATTATAACTTTATAAGCAACCTCATTATCCCGAAGTGGGGAGAATTTGAGCTGCGTAGTTAAAAATGCAGAGGGATACCCCGTTGCAAATTATTTGCGAATTAATGCTACAAGGATGGCGTATTGGTTTAAACGGTCGCTTTCTCACTGTCACTGCGCCGAATGCTATGGTTTCGAATCCCACACGGGACAAAACTTTGTGTAATACGCAAGTGATTGTTCCAAGTCTGCGTATTATTTTTGTCTGTTGTTTGAATATTGTCAGTGATCATATCAGCGATAGCTCAGTGGGGAGACCAACAGACTGCAATGCAGAGAGTCTCGGGTTCGAACCCACGTCGCGCACCTCTGACTTTCGGAAGTTATATGACTTTTCGAAATTATGTACGTATTGATTGACAATTATCGCCTGCTCCGTGCCTCGGAGAGTACGTTAAGCCGTCGGTCCCGGCTGCCATGAACATCTGTGATAGTCGTTATTGGGAGAGTCAGTACCCTCTAATATCCTGACACTGGTCTAGCTTTAGGGTATCGTTAGCCTTCGGGTTGCGGAGGTCAGATGGCAGCCGCTCCGTGTAAAAACTGATATCCAGTCAAATCCGGTTAGACTAGAAACGCCGACCCCAAGTGAATTGGAAATAATAAAGGCTAAGGGAGAAGAAGAAGAAGAAAATTATTCCTTTTCCCAAAAAACAGCAATGCAGGAATGGTACTTCTAATTTTACAAGCAATCATCATCACTGCTCACCATCAGGCAGGCCATAAGCTTGCAGCACCTTAGTGGCACAAAAGAAAACATTTACAGCTCAACTAAGGCCTTCACAGTTTTACATATACCTTTGGATAAGACATACCTTTAAAGAAAGTAGTGTAGTAAAAGGCAGCGATAAACTCGTAATATATTTGTAGAGGTTTGTTTACATGGCTGTGTAAGCAAGAGTTTGGAGTCTTTCAGCGGGAGGCAATGAAGTGAGCTTCTTGAAGACAGTTCTGTCTACACTAGCCGTCGCGTTGTTTCGAAATACGGGTCGCTTGTGTGCCTTTAAATGCTCTGAGACGTAGAAGGCTTTTTGAGTTTAAAAATATTATGAATCTATAATATTGTTTTATTATAGATTCGTAATTCTTAGTAACATTAATTTATAATATTAGTGAGAATTACGAATCGTTATCTTATCTTATCTTATGTGGGAGCCAGTCAGTGCAGACCGGCGACACTTCGACCCAGTGGGATCTTTTGTGTCGACACTCTCCCAATAGCGACTGATATAGATGTTCATGGCAGCCGAGACCGACGGCTTAACGTGCTCTCCGAGGCACGGAGCAGGCGATAATTGTCAATCAATACGCATATAATTTCGAAAAGTCATGTAACTTCCGAAAGTCAGAGGTGCGCGACGTGGGTTCAAACCCAAGACCCTCAGCATTGCAGTCTGTTGGTCTCCCCTCTGAGCTATCGCTGCTATATATAACACAAATAGCAAGTACACGCTTAAAAATTATTACTTTCTCAGGCGAGCTGCACCTCCTCCACCTTCTTCGACATATGTACCTTATATAATATTTGTACAAGCAAGTTGCACAGTATATCATATACCACGCGCGTCCCTATGACGTAGTGTAAGTTGACCTGCGGTATTACGTATACTTTGCATTTTACAAGACACATTTGTAACAATTTCTTTAGTACAATTAAATCCTTCTATCAAATCAGTTGTGTATTTTGCATACCAACCAGCAATTTGTACTCGTAGCATATATCAATCAATGATGGTGAACAAACCAACAATAATAATAATAAGGTGATTCCCTCTGCTGCTGGCTTGTATGCCTATCGTGGCTATTCAGGAGGCCCATCTAGTGAGTTGGCGAGTCACTGTCTGCTCATTGCATTGATGCTATTAGAGTATTCAGGGCAGACGCCGTTTTTTCATCCATAGTTAGCAATATTCCAGTCCACCAAACACCCATACCTATAGCCCATATATTAGAATCCATACGTAGCAATAGTCCTACGCCTGCTGCGGCTAGTGCCGCTGTAGGTGTTCCATCTCACCTGTGATTAAAACTCTCGAAGGGCCTCTGCACGTTGGATCCATGTCTCCGTGTAAGCCTCCCAAAGGGCCAGGTACTTTTCTAATACAAAATGTTAGAAAATACCTGTGATAAGAGAGACATAATAATAATATTCTATCACATACACACAACACCATCTAGCCCAAACTAAGCAGAGCTTGTACTATGGGTACTATATGGGTACTAGACAATGCATAAACATACATACTTGTTATTTTTTTGTAAATCCATACATATTAAGCATAAAAACGTTCCACGTTGCTCACTGTGCACGGGGTACCTCGCCATAAAAGAACCGGATTGCATGAACCCGACATCCGTCTATTACTGATTTTTTAAGGTGTATATGGGTAGAAAAAGCAGGGATGCTATAATATCATTAACTAATGTTGGATCAGATATAATAGTGGTAGAAGTACTCAGACTTTTAGATTGTAATTTTTTTTTCTAATAGTGAACTACCTAGAGGGCCCGATCGTCCACCCAGCCTTGAGGAGGATGGGTATTATTCCTACTGGTTAGAAAATGTTACAAACTTCAAGAACACACAATCATTTTGCCTGATTTTTAATTAAGTTCTACTTACGCTGAGTTAAGACTGCGCCGAGCGAAATGTGCCAAAACAGACGGTCACAGTTAAGTGAATAAAATCAACACTTTTTGTTTAATACAAATATAAAATATACATTTACCATAACAATTAATGTGCTTACCATTACTCTGTATAAAAAACTTAAAATAATTAATATTTTCGCCTACAAAATAACGTGCACGAAAAATGCAAAAACGTAAGCTCGTGTTACGTGATTTTTAGATTATAAGTATTATAACAGAAGAAATCTATCCTATTTTACAGATTAAACGAAACATAAATAGTTATATTACAATGTGTGCGTCCCAAATATTTAAGTTATTGGTGGACAATAAAGATACATATTTATCAAAAAATCACTTCAAATCCTCCATACAATTTTACTATGGCGGCCGCGCGCCGATTTGTATATGCGCCGCACGAGCTCTGTCATTATCAGTCTTACGCTAGGCGCAGTCTTAATGTTATAACGTTTAATATACAGATAATGTTTTCTAAACTGTTTAATCTAGCATCCGTCAGCGGCCTTACCTGTGAAGTCCACGGGAACATGCACCGGGATAAAAGTATCCTATGTGTTATATAACATATATTATTGAAATTAAACTACTTTATAAACAAATATGTTCACGGGAAGACTACCCGTGAAAATGGCTGCTGTAAAGCAATCGAAACGTCGGGGAAATCCAGGAAAAAGAAAGTATAAGTTCCTGTTTAAGTAATTTATTGACAAAATAAGCGGGTAAAATCTATTTTATAATATTATGCTTATTTAAGATAATAAGACTACACCACAAACTCCAAAAAGCAAACCAACATCCAATAAAGCTCTTATCCAAATCTAATTCCTCCTTGATTTCAGCCACAAATACCTGCCTACCAATACGTAACCGAAGTCAGAGCGTGTCAGCATTGGGCCACAGTCGTTCAGTACGGTGGCATCCGGTTTTGGTCGGTTTATCGCACTGTTTTAGCACCTGCCGCCCGGATGGGACTCGCCTATGCCGATCCTCTTGCTAGCGAAACTAGAGGAAACTTTAACGGCTGTTCGTATTTATTTTTCGTGTCTTAGATAAGGTATGTTTAGTATGTTTTTAAAAGGCCATGCGATGTAACGTGTGTGAACGATATCGCATTGCCTTTTAAGACGTATACTCTGAACAAACGATGGAAAAAATCTTTGACGATGAACGTGATCTTATGTCATAGATTTGCTATTGCCATCATTGTATGAAAAATTAGATAGAATTTTTCACGCTGCTTGTAGACTTCTGACTGCAAATTTAATGACAGCATATTTCGGAATTACTGAATCTGCATATCACTATGACTCTGACAAGTAAAATTTTTGGTTTCACATACTTTACGAGAACAAGTGGTTGTGCCAGATTTCATGCTGTTGAGAATTTTCTGACAGGAAAAATGCAATCTGGGAACCGAGCCTTTACTATTGATTGTACATGAATGATATCTTAGGTTCGATTTTCAAGTGTCTTTCAGTTCTTTTTTGGCAAGAAAGTCAGAAGCAGAAAGGAGTTTCGAACTATGCCAGATGGATGACAAGAAGCTTGCTTTCTCGGTAGCTAAAATGTAATACACCTCTGCCTACCAATATGGCGATATAAGTGTGAGACTATGTATGTGCATCCCTATAAGACAGACAATAATTTTATGGCTAATTAGTCAACGAATGGACCAACAGATTTATGACTTGTGCGGGATATCAAGTTGACCCCAAATTTTCCACTGATGCACAAAGGTCACATAATAACTAATAGCAGTAATAAACTAATTCAGTGGCTTGATTTAATTAACAAGGCTGCTATTTACTTTATTAAAGCCTTATTCTGACCTCTATTGACTCGTTTGATATTGTATTTTTCTTATTATAAAGGTGACAAAACAGCGCACATATTGGATTTGCACTTGATTGAACGGATAGCGTAGCAGCTATAGAAGACAAAACAATTATATTTAGAATATTTGTCTGTCTGTTTGTACGCGCAATATGCAGAAACTACTGCACAAAATTAAAAGCGATTTTCTGAGTCATATTGCTAATGGTCTGACTGAAAATTTAATGTATATTTCATCTTGATACGCTGCAAATAAATCTTGTATTAATAATCAGAAATGTTTGATACGGCAACATGAGCTTAACTTTCTTCACATCAAACAATTATTGCAGAGGCAGAAATAGAAACAAGATATTTTTACCTCATTATGTACTTAGATCAGCTTCTTCTAACATGAAAAGAAAGAAAATATATGTACGACAAGTACGTACATATTTTTAAATACACGCAGGCAAAAGCTAATGGTATAGTAAAAATAATATTGATTGTAGAATTAATAAAGTATATTGCTCTAGTGTACACATTTCCATAACTATACAGTCATGGCATATCGCACACTATCAATCCCTTTAGGAATTCCCGTTTGACAGCTATATTATTTCACACGCTTTCAAAATATATTCCCAATTTACATATTCAAATATTACAATAGCTTATAATAAAAATACTTTATCCATAACAAAATACGAATAACGTGTTCTCATATTTCACAGTTGTTTTGAAATAATTTCATTTGAGACCTTTGAAACAAAATAAAATGTTATAATGTTCGCACGTAGCAAAATATAAAATGCGATTTTGCAATAAGTTAAAGATCAAAATTCTCAAACTACGTTTCTTTAGATTTAAATCCTTAATTTATTAATTTATAACTACTGAAAATATATTTTAATATTTATCATATATTCCTTCTTTAATCTAAAATTCTGTTTTGCATAAGTATTTTATTTGAAAGCGAAAAAATATTTAAATAAATTTACGTTTCAATGTAATATTATTGTCACTTGGAATGCTAACGAATTTTATTTGAAATTTTAATTTAAATTCTAGTTTAAATGCAATTGCGGTATTTTCTATTCAATATACATAAGATAATCACATTACGATGATCAATGCAGTATGGATTCTGTAAAATAAGTACTTACTTTTTGTATGCGACGCAAGAATTAGCGCTTAGAGTTTAAATCAAGGCGTCCTTCATGTGTGCTAAGAAAAGGACATCTTGATTTAATCTGTTGACCGACACTCGGAGCCTAGGATCCAGATACATGATACAATAGTGTTGTTACAATGGCCGCTAATTGACTTGATTTATTGACTCATCACTACATATTATCAGTGCTTGACTGAAGATATGATAAGGAGCTGCAACCATTACACATTTAACAGCAAAATAGTGGCCATGCGCTTCTCACCAGCGTGAGCGTTAGTATCGTACACTCAACGTTCTAGCTTTGCTTGCACCATCTTACTTAACTTGCTGTACTGATCTCAAGGAAAAGAACATAAAAGATAAAATATATGGCAAGGAAAATCGAGTATTGGCTCGAAGGCTCCAAACTCTTACCCACCGGTCGTAACGCAGTAACTGTGTTACTATTTTTACTGCGTTTCTGTAATTATGTGCTACTTCGCTGAATGGCTTGACTAATTCCTACTATCACCAAATAATAAACATCGGTGGCCCCTTCAACGAATATTTTATTTATTCTTTTACATACTAGTAGCCAATCAGTGTTCGATATTAGCCGGTATTTTTTATTTCACTTTTTACGCTCCTTATTATCCATACAATCTTTGATTGTCAAATCTTACAATCTTCAGTTTTCATCAATTATTTACTCTACTATGCGCGCTTTACGCTTATAAAGAGGTAAAAAGCTTCACGTTTTTAATGAAAATTTCAGTTTAAATAATACAATATGATTACTTGGGCACAGCTCAAATATTTCAGTTACTTCCATAGGATTTATGCAGTTACGGTGTGTGTGGAAAATACGGCGCACACACGGCCTGAGGCAAACACATCAATAAAGTCTATGTACGCTCCGGCTACATCGCACGTCATTGTACAATGCCACCATTTTAAGTCTTTGTTTACTCACCAGAATTAATAAAATAGCCACCGAAATTGGTGCCAATTTGGTCTGCTGGCTTAAGCTTCTACTTATGTATGTAATTAGCTTCGATTCTGGTGAGAGGAAAGTGCTTCTGGGTTTTCTGGTAGCAGTTGCCATTAGTAGCATGTTAAAAAAGCAGAAAGCAATAGTATACTAATATTTTAGATTCCTGTGCGACAAACGAAGCACACTAAGCATAATATCTTAGAATCATCACTGTCAGCACAGATACTGCCAAAGAAAGAGTATGAATTTGGTTTTAGTTAGTACAAGCCTGTTATACCTCTTTGCTCCATCCAGAGGGAGGGCATCATTTAATGATTTCCCAATCTAATAGAAACAGTATTAGCCCAAGTCTGTCATAGCTCATTGGAAAGATTTTTCTTTAGATTGAAAAATCTTTGAATGCTCCCACCATTTTGACTATTGGCCTAATCTCTCATACACCAGTAGTGTCCTGTGCCAGTGGCTTCCAATAAGACACTGAATTCACGGAACTCTTTGTCGGACAAGCATGCAATTATATAAAGCCAAAATTATATCTACCTTGGCCACAACCCCGGCCACGTGAATCTCACGGGCACGCATACTGCGGTAAATGTCTTTGTGTGAATCCAGGAGATGGCCTAATATTGTAATAATAAATTATATGAATCCTGTATATAAACTGTCCCAGTGCTGCGCACGGGCCTCTTCTCAACATGACTATAGTCCACCACGCTAGCCCAGTGGGCCACTTCACTTTCATATTTATAATATTAGTCGAATTGAATATCAATCCATCCTTCTACGTCCAAACCAAGCAATAAAAAACTGCCAACCTCAAGATTTTTTATCACCACTCAGTGATATGTCACCGTAAATGTGCCCCCAATATCTTATCCCCGTTACTCAATACAGCAGATAAATAAACAATGCGATGGTCATCGGGTGCACGCAAGACCCCGGCCGCGACGACCGGCCTCATCTACTAAAAGCTTTCGACGATTGAAACGGTTACCGGGTGACAGTTCAACTGTACCGCTGATTCTTGTGTTCTTTAGACAACTGCAAATGTATATGACAGACAGATTTCTTTATAACACTAATGGGTCTACACGACGCAGGTTACATGCAAGTTTGATTGTGTTCGACTGCACGGTTAATATTTTACAATCATCACTGTCAGCACAAATACTGTTAAAGAAAGAGTATGGGTTTGGTTTTATTTAGTACTATTCTGTCATACCTCTTTGCTCCACCCAGAGCGAGAGCCTACAATTTGCACGCCTATTGTATGGCAAAGTATGTGAAACACAAACCATGTATCGGTCAACTTTAAAACCTTGTTTTATGCAAATAAAGATTTATTATTATTATTATTCTCTTTATTACTATTTTTTTCTAATTATTACATTTTTAAATATAAATGTAAAAATATACATATTTAAAAATATAAAAACTGAAAAGACCTACCGACATCGGGAACAGGGTCCAAGCTGCCGGTGGTTAGGGCCCAGAGAGAGGAATCTCCTCACAATACGCGCCGTGTCGTAGTACTGCCTTTTGCATCAAGGACTTGATCCAGCCATCTAACGCGAGCCTGTGCAGGTGGCGGTCATTATTATTATTATTTAATATTATTAACGTTGTAGTTGAAGTAGTTGTCGCGCTACTGCCACTGCTCCGAGTGTGAACCACAAATAGTAATAGACAAAAGATATCTTTCATCCAGAAAAAAATACGGTTACTAGTTTTACCTAACCTACATTTTTAACACAAGCGAAGCTGCAGGCAAAATCTGGTATGAAAATATATCCTGTTTAGTCAAATTCATAGCACGAACTAAGTAAGTCTTCAAGTCTATTACAACAAAATAAATCGGATTAAAATAACTGGCTGGTCGAACTACAGTTTTAAAAGCGGTTTGTTTTCAACCATTTTTTTTTTGTTGTACCTTTGTTCGGGTGGGCAAATGGGTGGTAGAATGGGTAGAATTCAATTCACCCTGGCCATTGAAAAGCTCGGCGGTTAGCGATCGATCCACCCCCAATAAAAGCGTTAGATAATATATACCTTTTTTAGGGGCTGCCTTTTGTATGAATTTTGAATATTTTGGAGGTTGTTGTGTTGATAAGAATTAATTGGGTTGGAAGAATGGTTCTGTGGTCTGTTACTGAATGGAAAGTACGACAGTGTTTTGGATTCAAACGTTGTTACAACTTTATTATGTCATTCGACTTTTATCTGTACCTTCGCTAGCTTTAATCTAGCTTTTGTCAATAATTTTTTATCCTCAGAAACAGTACTTTTATGGTGAAAGATACGCTATATCCTATTCTGTTCCCCTGATAACGTATATGCAATATTTCATGAAGATCGGTCAAGTAGTTAGGGCAGCGTAAGAGTAACAAATAAACAAATTCACATTCACATTTATGATATTAGTTAGGATTAGAATTGCTCCCGCTCTATGTATAATCTCCGTTGTTGCGGTGGACTTTACAAAGATTAAAAAAACGGACACAAAGAACAACTAGACATTTTTTTTTACTTGTTCGAATGCATTGACGCATACCCCTCCGCGGGGGCGGGCGGAGGGGTTATGTAGGACTCACCGGGGTAAAAGAAAGATGTTGAAAAGATAAAGGACCTCCCGGAATACCGACTAAACCTACCACGGTGTTTTTCGACAAAACCACTATTGACGGGGCCGTGCGAATCACTTGCACATGCGGTCGCGACCCCGCCGAGGTTTCGGGGTAGAGGTCTTCGCCACTACACGAAGAGGCCTACCTTTTAGGCAAAACTTCCCCCAAAACCTACTGTCCCCTCCCCCTAGAAGGAAGACGGACTCGACACAGAGGCGCGCGTGGGAACACGCACGCCGCCTCTCGGACCTGGTGCTGAACGGATGGCGGGCAGGCCTACAAAGCCCAACAACAAATTGGAACAATTGTATGTGTATCACACTCAGTTTATACCGTATTGGGATCGGACTCACAACTCTCGACCGCTTAAAACATTTCACCATCTGTGCAGCACCCCAGCATAGCGATTACCTTAGACTAACAGGGTGTCCTGCGTGAGCGACGAACGCGACGCGATGCTACACGCGACAAATGTCTACGTGATTTTGGTCATTACTTGTCGAATCATGGAAAAGTGCAGTGAAATTTTGCTTGAAAGTTTATACTTAGAAGAGACTTTTAAAAAATAAAGTAATATACACAGTAAGAAAACAAATATAATATTTATACAAAAAAAAAATTAATATCCAAAATTAAGAAACGATTATAAAATGTTTAAACAATATTATGGCGTGTTACCGTCTACTCTCGATTACATTATTGCTGCTATTAAGTCTGAATTTGAGAATCAACTATTTCGTAGTTTGTGGTGTCGCGTCTGGTCGTCCACAAAACAGGTACGCGTTACGTCGCGTCTCGCCGCAGACTGCCATATAGGCCGCAAGATGGGTAGGCTGTCGTTTTAATCGCGTTCGTCACGTTCGCAGCGTCGCGTCGCGTCGTATTCGTCGCTCACGCAGGACTCCCCGTAAGATATGTACCAAGATGGTAAAAGATGCGATGAAAGAATTACGGATGCTCATCTACTTACCAAAGTATATAAGCATCTGGACACTTATTCATCAAGTGAAACGAAGTAGCAGTATTACTACGCATGCGCTAGTGCCTTGAAACTTGTGGTACTTCTTTAGGCAAGCCGCATTATTAGTACCATCACCAAATATTTGGCAATGATAATGCAAATACTTCATAAAAAAAGGGATAGATATATTACAACGATATGTTCTCAATTTCTTTGGCCGCGCATTCTGATGATAAATAATCCAACATTGTTTCGTAGTTATCGAATAGACAAGTTAGTAACTGCATTAAGGGGATATCTAAGTAACTTCGGAGATAAGTTAATTTTAAAGCACCCCACAGCAAGAATGCTGATGTAAACGGCTATACAGGGCTACGTCTAGAAACTAAAGAAATGGATAGAGATAAGTCTTGTTAACAGGATTTCTTAAAGCGAGTATAGCGCTATATTTATCTTACTTGGGGGAATAATATAAGGATAGCATAACGTTTTATTATTTTTACATATTATAAAACAAAGTCCCCCGCCGCGTCTGTTCACGATAAACTCAAAAACTACTGAACGGATTTTCATGCGGTTTTCACCAAAAGACAAAGTGATTCATGAGGAAGGTTTAGATGTATAATTTGTTACGGTTTTGCACTACCCGTGCGAAGCCAGGGCGATTGATAGTGATTTATAAAATTTACAAAATGGCGTTTCAAAATCATAGTTGCCTATATCTTATTCTGCGCATGATTTAATACGCATCAACAAATTGAAATAAAAATGAACCTATTTGACAAAACAGCATCTAAATTGGTTGCAAAATCAGGAAGCAATTTTTTAGCTTTAAAAAGTAGTTTCTGTCGCCATCACTTTCACAAGCACTTAAGACTGCGCCGAGCGTAAGACAGATAATGACAGAGCTCGTGCGGCGCATATTTAAATCGGCGCGCGGCCGCCATAGTCAAATTGTATGGAGGATTTGAAGTGCTTTTTTGATAACTAGGCTGCGTAGGTATATATAGCGTGCACAATTTAATGAAATTATAATATGATATTATAGAATTATAATTAGGCTGACTTACGTCCGTGCGACATCTAAAGGTCCGCACTGAAAATCAGCGCTCTATTGTGGATCCCCTATGGACCACAATATAGCAACAATGCTGAGTGCGTACCAATCTGTCCACAGATTGCACGTTTCTAATAATTAATGTTAAGTTATATTGTAAGTATGTATTTCCTTTTTGAACTGTATCTGTGGCAAATAAACGGTTTTTCTTTCTTTCTTTCTTTCTTTCATAAATATGTATCTTTATTGTCAACTAATAACTTAAATATTTGGGACGGACAAATTGTAATATGATGTTTCGTTTAAGCTGTAAAATAGGATAGATTTCTACTCTTATAATCTAAAAATCACGTAACACAAGCTTACGTTTTTGCAAATTTACGTAATTTTGTAGGCGAAAATATTATATTATTTTAAGTTTTTACACTGAGTAATTGTAAATACATTCCTTGTTGTGGTAAATGTATAATTTATATTTGTATTAAACAAAAAGTGTTGATTTTATTAACTTAACTGTGATCGCCTGTTTTGGCACATTTCGCTCGGTGCAGTCTTAAATAGGGGTAGCATCCCAGTTTGCATCGCGCATCCTTTATTTTCGTTTAGCAACTATCAAATTTAATAACATTTTGATTCAGTGACACTATCTCATTAGTGCCATTGCTTATCTATACTAATATTATAAAGCTGAAAAGTTTGTTTGTTTATTTGTTTAGTTGAACGTGCTAATCTCAGGAAGTTCGGGTTCGAATTAAAAAATATTTTAGTGTTTGATAGCCTATGTATCGAGGAAGGCTATAGGCTATATAAAATCACGCTACGACCCACGTGGGCGGCACAGTAACTATAAAAGCGGGTGTAACCACGGGCACAGCTAGTTAAATTATAAAAGTAGTTTTAACTGTATAAATAATATAAAATAATAAAATATAAAAAGAAATAAAGGAGCTTAACACATTGAATGACATGTCGGCGGTCATTTATAAGCATGGCGATCAATGTGCGAATTTTAATGTAATTTTAATATTTAAGCAGCTTTATAATGACCTCTGAAATATATCGTAATATTCGAATTTTAATACTTAATGTAAATACTCATTCAATAAATATTCTATAGAGATACATATTTACAATATTTCCACAAATAATAACTTCGGAATACATTATGATTCATAGTAGCAATAATTATGCGAACATACGGGCATAATATCAGTATGTTTTATGGTAGGCTTTCAGTACTAGTGACAGTTCAATATCACATTACAGATTCCCACCAACATCGTTACTCGTAGCTGTTAATATGATCACTGGTCGAATTATAAGTAACGAGAACTGGTTATATTGCTCCACTTAGTTGGACTCATACATACATACATATTACAAAATTAAACAAGGAATCGTAATCCCCTTGGTGAGTATTTGAAGTTTTAAATATTATTATTTAAAGTTATATATATTTAAAGCTATAAATATTATATTATTAATATTATTATATTATTATTCTTTAATTTATTTATTTTCCTCCAAAACCCAGATAAAAATGTAGGTGCTGAGACCGCTATGCTGAAGTGGAACTGGACCGGACATGTCTGCCGCATGAAGTCCGATAGGTCCGATATCTACCGAGTGGATCCCAGATGGTGGCCGTAGGCGACGAGGCAGACCACGAAGGAGATGGCAGGACGACATAGAAAAGTTTATGGAGAGGTGGCGATACGTTGATCAGGAGCGAGAGCAGTGGAGATTGAGAGGGGAGGCCTTTGCCCAGCAGTGGGACACAAAAGCAGGTTAAGAAAAAAAAATTTTTTTGCTAACTTTTTCCTTCGGCTTCACTCGAGAACAATACTTTTTCTGGATGTAAGGTACCTTGTGTTATTTCCTGTATCTCTGACAAGATGTATGCGAAATTTCATGATAATCGGTCGAGTAGTTAAGGCGTGAAAGTGTAACAAACAAAGAAACTCACATACGCATTTATAATATTAGTTAGGATACCATTCCTTAAGGTATAATTACCAATCAATTTACATTTTTTTACAGTTGATATTATATTTTTCAACTAATGATGTAGACACTTCCGAAATATCCATAATCCAAATACACAAGCTTTTGTAGATTTCTGACGTTGTACAGACGTACAACGTCAGAAATCTACAAAAGCTTGTGTAGTTTTAAAGAGTGTCTCGGTCGCACAGCTATCGTCTATGCGACTGCTGTGCATGCAATTCCCTCACTAAAATAATTCCTGCATCACGCTAGACTTAAAAACATTCAACCGACTCAAAGTACACCCAGACTAACAAATATTTGCGAATCACACAATGTTTGTCCCGTGTGGGAATCAAATCCACAACTCCGCATGCCACAACAACACTGTATCAGCCATTAATCCACATATCCCAGCTGCTAATGAGCCAGATTATAACAAAAGGCCATTGAGCCGGTAAACGAGACGATCATTGAGTTAACGCGATGGTAATTGGCGGTTATTACCCGCATTATAATTGTCTTACGAGCTGTTCCTCTTAATGAGTCATTCATTACCACCGCTGTGTAACATATTACGCAGTCATTTACCACAACTACAAATAAAATCGGCAATCTAATGTTGGAGTGACGGTTTTATTTGTAGTGGACTCACTTTATTTGGTTTTACGTGACAATAAAGTGTTTCGTGTATCCGTGGCGGTGTAAACTACTGTACAAGAGGTGACGTTCGATACTCGGGTTAAATAAATAATTATTGGGTTTTTCTATTACGAAATTATTTTTATCCATACGGCGTCTGGTAGTGTGTAAAAAAGGCTGGATTCCTAATGTTTCATTAAGTTTAGTAGTTTTTAGTAGCAGTTTCATATATAGCAGCGATAGCTCAGAGACCAACAGACTGCAATGCAGAGGGTCTCGGGTTCGAACCCACGTCGCGCACCTCTGACTTTCGGAAGTTATATGACTTTTCGAAATTATGTGCGTATTGTTTGACAATTATCGCCTGCTCCGTGCCTCGGAAAGCACGTTAAGCCGTTGGTCCCGGCTGCCATGAACATCTATGGCGGTCGTTATTGGGAAAGTCAGTACCCTCTAATATCCTGACACTGGTATCGTTAGGGTATCGTTAGCCTTCGGGTTGCGGAGATCAGGTGGCAGCCGCTCCGTGTAAAAACTGATATCTAGTCAAATCCGGTTAGACCAGAAAAGCCGACCCCAAGTGACTTGGGAATAATAAAGGCTAAGAGAGAAGAAGTTTTCAGTAGCAGTTTCACTGAATCTGAAACTGTGCTTGGTGGACCATAGGACCATAGGTATAAAATATTGATGTAATATAGATATACTAAATCCTCCGAACAAACAAAAAGTTATTGGGTTTTCTATTAGGAAATCTCAATAGCAGCCCGGAGTTAGGAAGTTGGCGGTGTTAGTCACCCCCATGCCTCGCACGTAAAGCCATTGGTACTGCGCCTGATCTCTCTCCGGTCGTGTCGGATTACCGTCCCATCAGACCTTGAGAGTTAGGGAACAGAGAGTACACTTGTGTTTGCGCACACCCTTGTGCACTATAATATCGTATCAGTATCCCTTAAGATTGGCCGCCGTGACCGAAATACGGTCTGGAGGACAATAATAAATTAAAATTGTAGATAGTGGTCTGTCTAGTGTCTGTTAAGCTGAATCCCTAATTATGTATGTATCTTATGTAGGGGCCAGTAATTGCAGACCGGCGACACTTCGACCTAGTGGGATCTTTTGTGTCGACACTCTCCCAATAACGATAGAAGTTCATGGCAGCCGGGATCGACGGCTTAACGTGCTCTCCGAGGCACGGAGCAGGCGATAGTTGTCAATCAATACGCACATAATTTGGAAAAGTCATATAACTTCCGAAAGTCAGAGGTGCGCGACGTGGGTTCGAACTCGAGACACTCTGCATTGCAATCTATTGGTCTCCCCACTGAGCTATCGCTGCTCTTAATCCCTAATTAAGTCTACCGAAAGACAAACGGTGAAGGAAGACTTTCTGTGGAAGGAGTTCTACATGATATTTACAATGATGTAAGATGTGTGAAGTCTGCTAACCCGCACTAATCAAGCAATGTGGACTATGAATTAATTTTTCTCAAACTGAGAAGATGATTGTGTACAGCAGTGGAACAGTTTATATACAGGACTGACAATATTATTACAGGTTACGTATCCTTAAAAAAGCAATCGTGTTGCCAAAGCGAGTAACAAATTTTACCATTATACCGGATTTATAAGAGATTTCACCTACATTAAGAGCTTTAGAAACCCTACTTACCGCAGAAATACAACACTATAATCTTCTGTAAGGCAGCCACTTCTCAAGTCAGGTCAGTCTCGAACAGACTTTAGACGTTCCTTGCGCTTACCTCACACAAAGCTTTAAAATAAAACCGAAGCATGTCAAAACTTTGTACAAAATCAATTAATAACTTAGTACACTTTAATATGCGTTAAACATTGAAATGTTCGCCACATGAAGTTAGCTATTAAACAAGCCAGCGAAAGATTTCGCAACTGTGCTCTGATACTTGTTCCTGTGGTTATACTATCAGTTTCGGTGACGTAACTATTGTAGTTCGGAGTATTTCGGCGGTGGAGCTATAGTTGACTTTATTGATAATACATAGAACTCGTATTTGCCATGCAAGGTTACAACATTGTACACTACTGTATTCAAGTATCATTTGGATGCAACATTCCAATGCAATAAAAGATTTCGGAAGAAGACGGTAGTTATTAGAACAGATTATACACGACTACGTGACCGTGCTACGAATAATTTTCTGTACCTCGCATGATACTTAAACTCACAACAGCTACATACATATATATTATTTGGATCACACAAAGGGGAACGCCCATCTGAGGCTACGAGTGGACAAGAAGCTAGACAAAAAATTCTTTCCATTTAATTTTGTCGTAAAACAATGTATTTACTTTGATTTAAACTGACGCCACTACAATAAACAAAAAATAGTTAATAAGAGTAAGTCTATTGAAAAAATGATAAAGTAAGTCAATTGAAAAACGAGAAGTTGTTGCAAAATATTGCCAGCTTCAAAAACATATTTTTAATAAAATGCAATTATTATACAATTACAACAATATTATTGAAATTGTCTAATAAGAAAACGCACGGTAGGTTGTTGTGCACATACTATGACTGTGCTTTGGTATATAGGTTGGGCAAGATATGAGTCCAATTTATGCCCTTCTGCGCCTTTTCTAGATGATTTGTTAATAGAATATGACAATGAAGAGAATATAGACGTTTAAAATAACAAATGTGTTTTTTTTCATATCATTTTAAGTAAAACTGGATAAAAATATATTACAAACACACCTCCTATCATAATTAAATAATAGAGCATTGAGAAAAGAGATAATATAATATAATAATATAATATAATATTCTATCACATACACACAACACCATCTAGCCCAAACTAAGCAGAGCTTGTACTATGGGTACTAGACAATGGATAAACATACTTATATACTTTTTTCTTTGTAAATACATACATATTATACATAGAAACACCCAGACCAAGACAAACATCCATGTTCATGCACACAAATGTTTGACTTGTGCGGGAATCGAACCCGCGACCTCAGGCGTGGCAGTCGGTTACACTAACCACTACGCCATGGAGGTCGTCACTTTTGACTTATCTCACAGCCAGACACATTTTCGTATAGAAAAATAACCTCAATACATTTGGTTCTTTATAGGTATTTCTAAAATAGTAGCGTCAAATTGAACATATTTTTTAGACATGTAATACTGTTAAGATTTTAAAACACTAAATTTTTGTTGTAATTTTTGATGACCCTCTGTGGCCCGAGATATTATGGAGAATAGGCATTCCCCTTTAAGTGGATATGGAGCTCGGTATATTCCGCGTGGCGTAGTGGCAAGGTGCCACACTTTGCCAGCTATTTTTTTAGATGCTATCTCATAGCTTATTACCATCTCCCAACCATCGACTCCAATGTCGCACAATTGTCATGCACCGGATATATTTCTAGACTCTGTTTCACTATAAAGCATTTATTGTTCTCTTAGCCTGATAATAATTCAATTGTATTGGGTGCAGTAGGTACCTACATACATTTTGTATTAAATACCAAAATTTATATCTTTTTATCCATTTATGAGTGTTACATTTATATAAATGTATGAGTATTTTCCAGAACACTGCCTTAACAACACTAATACCTTTAATTTTTTTAGCACTAATATTACTTTTAAACTCTCCATGTTCTTTTACTAAGGTTTACCTAAGAAAAATGCCTAAAATACACTTCTTGACTTGAAAATTGGACCTAGTCCTCCCTGTTCTGCTAGATAATAATAATGTCCTCCAGACCGAATTTCGGCCACGGCGGCCAGTCTTAACAAAGACTGGCCATCTGCGCAGGAGATATTATAGTGCACAAGTGTGTGTGCAAATACAAGTCCACTCTCTGTTCCTTAACGCTCATGATCCGATGGGACGGCAATCCGACACGAACGGAGAGAGATCAGGCGCAGGACCAACGGCATTACGTGCTTTCCGAGGCACGGGGGTGTCTAACACCGCCAACTTCCTAACTCCGGGTTGCTATTGAGATTTCTTTACAGAAAAACCCAATTACTTTTTATTGGCCCGACCCGGGATTCGAACCCGTGACCACATGCACAGCAGTCGCATTCACTACCGCTGCGCCACGGCGGCAGTTAGTTGCCATGCTAGTTTATACCAAGGGATCAATTAGACAGTCTACGAATTATACGGACCAATAGTAGTATCTCTATTTTCTATTACATCGATTTTGATGCACAGTAAATTGCAGCGCGTGCAACGCTAATTAAATACTAACCGTGCCCGTGGTTTTATATGTACTCCGAGTTTCAACGGGGAATTTTAAAATTTCTCACTACATTTTCTAAGTTCGTTTGAAAGACGTAATAGCTAATGGCAAAAAAATAACTTTACGCTATAAATTTCTGGACGGTGAGGCAGAGGCTTCTTATACCAAATAGGTACTAAGTTATATTATAAATACAGATGTGAGTTTGTTTGTCTGATTGTTACGCTTTCACACCTTAACTACTTGACCGATCATCACGAAGTTTCGCATACATATTGTCAAAGATACAGAAAAGGACGTGGGCAAAAGTGTTATGGCCAGTTTCACAAATAACAAATAAAAGTAAACCGCAAGATAAATCGCAGGCTGTCTCATTCTTCTTAGGTTAAGGAATGGAGTTAGTGATACTTTTATCTTATAGGTAAATGCAATTTGGAGGTCGTGGGACAGGCCCTTAACCTTTTCAACTAAGCTAGATTCTTGTCTTCTGGGTGGGTTCACGTTGTTAGTGCAATGGAATAACGATTCGATCACAATTCCAGCCTTATTTATTCGTCTACCACCGCTTACTCTAATTGATAAGTCAAGCTTAACAGACATACATCCTAACTATTTAAATCACTGTGCATTCCGATTCAATATACAAACGTAGCCATTATAAAACCCCCAAAGAACATTCAGTTCGTAAACCAATTTCACAAATACTTTAATCCATTTCAAGTTTCAAACAATATATCTAGGAAGCGAAGTGAATTGTTTTAAAAAAGATGTGGTTTAGAACGGCACGGGCGCGGCTGCAGTTCAACCAATTTGCTTGAACGCCTGTGGTTTCATGAGAGCATTGTACATGCAAATAAACTATTAAACTCTGCTTCGAACATTTTATATGTATCTTATGTGGGAGCCAGTCAGTGCAGACCGGCGACACTTCGACCCAGTGGGATCTTTTGTGTCGACACTCTCCCAATAACAACTGCCATAGATGTTCATGGCAGCCGGGACCGACGACTTAACGTGCTCTCCGAGGCACGGAGCAGGCGATAATTGTTAATCAATACGCACATAATTTCGAAAAGTCATACAACTTCCGAAAGTCGGAGGTGCGCGACGTGGGGTCAAACCCGAGACCCTCTGCATTGCAGTCTGTTGGTCTCCCCACTGAGCTATCATTACTCTTAATCTCTAATTAAGTCTACCGAAACACAAACGGTGAAGGAAGACTTTCTGTGGAAGGAGTTCTACATGATATTTACAATGATGTAAGATGTGTGAAGTCTGCTAACCCGCACTAATCAAGCATGGTGGACTATGAATAAATTTTTCTTAAACTGAGAAGATGATTGTGTCCAGCAGTGGAACACGGAAGTTATATGACTGTCTGAAAGTCAGAGGTGCGCATATATACTAATACATCATTATATACTAATTTATTATCTTATGATTATTTTTAACTCCTTTCCATATTGATGAAAAAAGCCTTCCACAAAGATGAAATTGTATATAAACTCTTAATTACTATAAAATCGTTTTAATAAGTTCGCTTGTGATTGAGTGATGTACAACCAAAAGAATCTGATGTTAACAACCCAACTACTAGGTACGGCCCTGTTTTTGGTATGAAGGATTAGGGCACGGTCAAGACACTCTTCAAATGTGAGTTGGAAGCATTAGCCTATCATCTTTAACACTGGAGATATCGCACGCGCAATTTGACCATACAGAATTCCTTATACATATGTGGTTTACAACTCTGTATACTCAACCATGTGCAGTTCTTCAAGAGGAGCTTTATTTAACCTTTAGTTTCAAATGCGTTTAAAGACTAGCGATGCACAGTTTACTTTAACCGCAAAGAATATTGAATAATCTCTAAATTAAACGAACACCGATTTATTTTTAGAATGACCGAATATTCGAATCACAATTAGCTAAAAAAAATGTAATTTCATTCGAATAACAACAACCAATAACATGAATACATTAACATCATTTAAACCCTCGAGAGATTCGAATGATTCATTGACTATCGCATATCGCTAAAAATAACCTCAAAGATTGACTACTTCACTTACTAAAAACATTAATCTTATGTTCATATTGATAAGTCATATACTTATTTCATTACGAATTTTATTCAAAATAACTACCACTAAAAGTACTCGAACAATATTTAACATCGAGGTTAAACAAATATAGATACAGGATATTAAAAATGTGTGAGCGGGATGAAGCAGCGGGCCGCAGAGATGGCCTCAGGCGAGCCGCAACGTTGCCACTGTCGGCCGCATCGTGCGACGACGCACCCGGCACGCGAAATGAAGACACCGACATTTTACTTTATAGCTTTAATAGACAGTCTTGCTTGTTGTGTAAATGTGCGTTTGTGTATGCAGCCAATCATAAGGTACTGTGTTTGAAAGCCAAATCCGATAGCCGGTTATTTCTAAAAAAATATATTTATACTAGCTGACCCGCGCAACTTTGTCTGCTTCACATAAGAGAATTTTCCCCGTTTTTGCAACAATTTTCATTGCTGCTCCTCTCCTATTAGTCGTAGCGTGATTTTATATAGCCTATAGCCTTCCTCGATAAATGGGCTAACCAAAACTAAAAAGATTATTCAATTCGGACCAGTAGTTTCTGAGATTAGCGCGTTCAAGCAAACAAACAAAAAAACTCTTCAGCTTTATAATATTAGTATAGATTACGATAGTACCGAAACACTACTAAAATATTTATTTAACAGAATAAAACATAGTTAATTATCTACCCTAATAATAATACTTTTCCACATTTTTATCCATCGACATACTCACAATTTATTTATTTATTTATTTATTTATTAAAGGTTATCCCACAGCATATACATATATACATATATTAGGTAATTATATCAATACACAGTCCTATGCATATGCCAATTACGGGCTAACACAGCTTACACAAAAAGAATACAACAACATTGAAGAGTTTAACATAAGCTAAATTGACAATTCAAATAAAATACAAAAAACAAAAACAAAAATTACACAATAAAAATAAGAAGCACATTATCAAAACAATAAATATTGCTTAAAATTACTTAAAAAACTATGATGTAGTGGTTATCCCTAGCGACTCCAGGTACCTATTTCTAAATTTATTTTCGGTGTCATGAAATATGTCAGCATCGAAAGCACTTTTTGTGTGAGCATTTAAATCACTACACATTCTATTTATAGGTGAATTAAGTCCAATATTAGTTCTAGACCTAGAAGATGAAAGGATATTTGTGAGAGCATATCGCGGTAACCTGCTAGGGACGTTAAAAGATATTTTAGATAACAAATTGATACAATCCATTTCATTTCTTAAGATTTTTCTTATAAACAACAAGCCATGCATCGTCCTTCTATCACGCAACGAGTACATATTATAATGCTCGAGTCTTGCTGTATATGGGCAGCCTGAAGAAATACTGCGTGATGTAAAGGCAAGGTGCCTAGTGAATGCGCGCTGTACGCTTTCCACACGCTGGGAGTGATTAGCGTAATAAGGGTTCCAGACTACACTCGCATATTCCAGACGACTGCGAACCAACGAATTATATAACAAAATTTTGGTCTTATGCAACTTAAAACCTTTTGTGGCACGTTTTAAAAAACCTAACATTTGCGCTGATTTCTTAACAACGGCATCAATGTGTAGACCAAAATTCAACCGCTCATCCATCATGACACCAAGATCCCGAACTGCATTTTGCTTAACGACAATGTTGTCACTTATACTATAGGTAGTCATTGTAGAATTATTTTTCCTACTGAACTTTATGTGGTAACATTTTTTAACATTAAGTGACATGCCATTATTATTACACCAATCCTGAACATTATTAAGATCTTGTTGAATTAGACAATTATCATCATTAGTAATTAGCGTTCTGTAAATTTTTAGATCATCAGCAAACAATAAATATTTACTGTGATTAATTTGAGCTGTAATGTCATTTATAAAGCAAAGAATATTGAATAATCTCTAAATTAAACGAACACCGATTTATTTTTAGAATGATCGAATATTCAAATCAAAATTAACTAAAAAAAAATTTTATTCGAATAACAACAACCAATAACATGAATACATTAACATCATTTAAACCCTCGAGAGATTCGAATGATTCATTGATTATCGCATATTGCTAAAAATAACCTCAAAGATCGACTACTTGACTTACTAAAAACATTAATCTTATGTTCATATTGATAAGTCATGTACTTATTTCATTACGAATTTTATTCAAAATAACTACCACTAAAAGTACTCGAACAATATTTAACATCGAGGTTAAACAAATATAGATACAGGATATTAAAAATGTGTGAGCGGGATGAAGCAGCGGGCCGCAGAGATGGCCTCAGGCGAGCCGCAACGTTGCCACTGTCGGCCGCATCGTGCGACGACGCACCCGGCACGCGAAATGAAGACACCGACATTTTACTTTATAGCTTTAATAGACAGTCTTGCTGGTTGTGTAAATGTGCGTTTGTGTATGCAGCCAATCATAAGGTACTGCGTTTGAAAGCCAAATCCGATAGCCGGTTATTTCTAAAAAAATATATTTATACTAGCTGACCCGCGCAACTTTGTCTGCTTCACATAAGAGAATTTTCCCCGTTTTTGCAACAATTTTCATTGCTGCTCCTCTCCTATTAGTCGTAGCGTGATTTTATATAGCTTATAGCCTTCCTCGATAAATGGGCTAACCAAAACTAAAAAGATTATTCAATTCGGACCAGTAGTTTCTGAGATTAGCGCGTTCAAGCAAACAAACAAAAAAACTCTTCAGCTTTATAATATTAATATAGATTACGATAGTACCGAAACACTACTAAAATATTTATTTAACAGAATAAAACATAGTTAATTATCTACCCTAATAATAATACTTTTCCACATTTTTATCCATCGACATACTCACAACACAAACACATCTACAATCACTCAATTATCTTAAATTACATTCACATTCTTATCCATTCACATACTCATGCACTTCCTTACACATCCGCATACTCACGACACACTCAAACACGTCTACAATCCCTCACTTACACATGTTACACATTTCAATAAATATATAAAGAACAATGGCAGGTCTCCATACTAAAAATGTCTAGGATCAAATGGCAACGTCCTGTAATGAAAAATATGTCAAAAGATTCATCGTTAGTTCCAGACTCTATAAGTGAAACTATTTTCACTTCGGAAAGCCGAAAAAATTAGATATTGCGGTTTGAATTGTTTAGGTTACGAACTGTGTACGAATATAACAATTGTCGTTATTACGATGGTAAAAAACGTTTGTTTGATTATTATCAAACAAACGTTTTTTACCATCAATTCAATTAAAAATAGAAGAATTACAGTGCATATTAATAAAGATTCAAATAAAGTCAATTAATCCATATCGATCATTCGTTTAATTTAATCGATACAGATAACTATAGAATACTACATGTACTTACACCCCTATTTGTATGGTTGACATTTTGAAGGTAATTCGTAAATTGATTGATAAATCTTAGTAAATTAATTTAATTTCTTTGCTATAAATGATACATACAGACGTCAAAAAA
This sequence comes from Catocala fraxini, assembly GCA_930367265.1. NCBI lineage: Eukaryota > Metazoa > Arthropoda > Insecta > Lepidoptera > Erebidae > Catocala > Catocala fraxini. The sequence goes on along the minus strand of OV884028.1, from coordinate 27,235,996 downwards.
CACTAGACAAAATTCTGCCATTGTTCTTTAGTATGTAATAATATGTGTATGTAATGTTTTGGCTGAGCGCTGTCTCCTAAATAACACGTTATAGCCTAGTTTGAGAATCAGTTTTAGTTAGTACTGAGCTAATTCGAAGTCATAGAATAAGGTTCAACTAATGTACACACGGCTACACACCAAGTTAAACACCCTATATACGCATAACTACGCTACATACAAAATAGAGAATTGTCGGAAAGGGACAGTGCATATTGGTGTCGATGTAATGGTAAAGATAGAGTGTAACAATAATACAACACATTCTCTCGCACGATTCGCAGCGTTCAACTTCTAATAGTTCAAAGTCCAAACAGTCTAGGTTGATGTGTCGCTGTGTGTACTACATTTCTCTGTAATAAACATTATTATATTAATATTATTTCTTACACCCAAAGTCTCATGAGAGCCTATTACCGGGCACAAGACTCTTCTGGACTCTTTCTGCAACTGAAAATTTCTTGGCAGAAACCCCAATAACATTTTCACCAACCCAGAAAAAAAATCGAGAATGATCGAGTGGTAAGCGACTATAAGTTACCGTAATTCCTTATCATTTGGTAAGCCATACGTCTGGCCACCATTTTAGTATATCTCTGAATCTTAATCTTGAGCCCCAAGACTAAGAGCTGCTTTTAGTAAAACCAGATAATCCTTAACGGAAGAATAAATATGGGGTTCGACAGGATTTGTATAGCGCACAAGTTAAAATTATATTTATACTTAGATTATATAGAGAAAGATTTAATTTATGGTTTGTTTGTTTATAATGATTTAACTCAAAAACTACTAAACCGATTTAAACATTCTTTCACCATTAGAAAGCTATATTATCACCGAGTAGCATAGGCTATGTTTTATTTTAAAGAAACATACTGTAACACGTAACCTACTTTTACGCAAGCAAAGACGCGGCCAAAAACTAGTCTTAGATAAACTTACTAACAATAAATGGCTCCTAATTTAATGTTATAGAGGTAGACACCTACTCTTACGAAATAACATTACAAATTAAGGATGTTAGACACGGTCAAAAATTATGATTATTCAATAAGAGTGAGACGTGAAAAGGGCTAAATAGGTTTAGCATTTGTTACGATAGAATGTAATGATAAAATTGAATTAGGATTGCGAGCCGGTGCGAATACGTAATAGGCACAAATAAATAAAGGTCGGAGCTGAAATATTTATGATTAAAAGATTTGACAGATAAATGAGGAATGGCAAGTATATAAAGTGGAGATTAAATTTAGATAATAATCTATACTAATATTATAAAGCTGAAGAGTTTGTTTGTTTGTTTGTTTGCTTGAACGCGCTAATCTCAGAAACTACTGGTCCGAATTGAAAAATCTCTTTAGTGTTGGATAGGCCATTTATCGAGGCAGGCTATAGGCTATATAACATTACGCTACGACCAATAGGAGCTGAGCAGCAATGAAAAATGTTGCAAAAACGGGGAATATTCTCTTATGTGAAGCAGACAAAGTTGCGCGGGTCAGCTAGTATTATTATATATCTAAAACTAAATTTTCACAAAAATATATAACATTTGTACGTCTAAACATTACTATCGAATAATAATACATTTTCTTAAAAAACTTAGTTTTGTTCTGGAATTAAGTTGAAGGAATATATTTTAACGCATTCAGCGCGCAGAAACGATGGCCATTGGGGCAGAAAGGTTCTGATGTAGCGGCTAAGCCCCGGAAGACGCAGCAGAGGTAAACCCCCAAGGTGGACCGACGACCTGGTAAGGGTCGCAGGAAGTGTTTGGATGCGGGTGGCCCAAGCACGGTCTGCGTCGAAATCCTTGGGGAAGGCCTAGGTCCAGCAGTGGACCTCTTTCGGCTGAGATTCATGACAGGTAATTTTTCTATATGAATACTGATAATATTAGCCCTGTTCATAAGCTGTCTCACTGCTGGGCCTCTTTTAAATGGAAAAAAGATTAGGTACGAATTAGATTATAAACTGCCTGGTATTTCAGACATACAGAGATATGTACGTCTCAAATTTATCTGGAAGTCTGTAAGTGAGTGAAGGTGAGACGAAAGTAATTGACAATAAACTTGTAATAGCTATATAACTTCACACTATACAGGCTGTCCCAGAATATGTGGATCAAATTGTAACGGGAGATTCCTTAGGTAAGGACCTTTAAAAAGTGCTATATTTTTTATTTAGCACATTTGAATGGTCCTCACTTAAGGAATCTTCTGTTACAATTTGATTCACATATTCTGGGACAGCCTATATGTACTTGTAGCGTGTTATAAAAGTATCACCTTATTTTATATTGGGCAAACAATGATATTGATTATCGCTTATTTCTTAATCAGTCAGTTTACAGTAGCAAAACAAAATTTGTCAAATTATACGTGGATCCTAAACATCCATAACAGCCAAAATTGTGCGACATATACAATAAAATTACTTAATTTACATCAAATTTGCCTAAAATTTGTTCCTCGCATTCGGTACCGAGTAACATGAAGTGAAGGAATTTGGTGATTACACAAGAAATGTTCGGATATTACAATAACAACCGCCTGACTGCCCAGGACGAGTTTCTCCACTGTTTCTCTAACTTCTTCATATTTAAAACTTCATGTTTCAACCCCTATCGACTGATATTTGAATTTTAACCAGTTATCCGAATTTGATGATAGTTTATTTTGCTATGGCAGTACCGTACAGTGAAGGTATTACTAGCGCCATAGCAGATGAAATCAGAACCAATAAAGACATTATTAACAGATGTATAACAGAAATTTGTATATTCTACGAATTAATTTATATATGTACGTGTAACAAAAAATTTGGTCGTAGAATCCATCTTTCTCTATAATAATACCAAAATTTATGGTATATCGTCGTCTCTAGTCCCAACCGCAATGTTTTCTTTATTAGGAGAACGTGAAAGCAGCTTTCAAAGTTCTACTTAGCGCACATGAGATTAATTAGCTACAAATTTCGGTAAAGTGTTGCCAAACTGGAACTAGAATATTTCTATTCCCAAAAGCGCATCTATAAGATAAGGTATCATAGTACAAATACAATGATTATTGCAAGGTCAGCAATGTGTGATAATAAAAGTGTTGTAGTGTCACAAAGGCGGTAACTGCTAACCAACATGCCGGTTATCATATCGACACCAGGAATAGGATAGTATTATCTATGGATATATAACTACATACAGCAGCTTACATAAGAAAATAATATTAAATTAAATTAAACAGAGAGGCCATGAGTTTCTTGCCAGCTTCTTCTCATGAAAGCTACTCTTCGAACAGGCTTTCTTCAATGCAATTTTATTTATTTTGTTTTCATGGTTATTATTATAATATATCAGTTAATTGACGTGTCCAAGAATTGTGTATACATTTTTATAAAAATAAAGATTCTTGACTATGACTTTTGACTTTGACATCGTTTCAAAAAGACAGTCTCGGATTATACAAATATTTTAATGAATTTTGATGGCATGTATAGACGTCACTCATGTACGTCACGGCTATCCTGGGTAACTAGAAATTTATTACTCCCGCACTTTGTCAGATACATAATATGTCACAGGTCTATTACCTGTGTGTTGGGCGAACCTATTACTGTCTACCAGGCACTGTTTTTTAATATTCATTTGGATCCGAGGTGTATAGTCTCATATCTCGGAGCAGTAGTCGCATTAATTATAATGACAGTCCGTTAACAACGAACAATAAAATTGAATTGGCGTAGTATTTGTATACGCTTTTTCCCAACAAAAATTTGAGTTGGTGTAGTCTACAATCCACCCTGAGGTTTGACCTGGGGGTGGTGGGCTGCGTGAGCCTGCTCGCCACCCGATCAGCACCAGGTCTGAGAGGCGGCGTGTGTGTTCCCACGCACGCCTCTGAATCGTGTTTTTGTCCCCCCACAAGGGGACAGTAGGGGGTCTTTTTTATGTTGTGGCCTGCCGTTTCACACGGTGGGCTGAAACCTCGGCGGGGTCGCGATTGCATGTGAAAGCAAATCGCGCGGCCCCGCCGTCTATGCTTATGTCGAGGAACACCGTGGTAGTTTTAGTCGGTATTACCGGGGTATCTTGCCCCCGGTGAGCCCGACATAACCTCTCCGTCGCTCCGCGGAGAGGTATGCGTCAAAGCATTCCCCCACGTCTACAATACGCTTATTCCTAATGAGTATAAAAAATAAAGCTACCTACACATCACTGTGTAGGCGTTAACACCGTTACTTTAATCAAAAACCGTACAAAAATATATAACTGTAATAGCTATCAAAACAAACTGTAAAAATATGATATAAATAATGTAGAAAAACCGTAACATAAGTGTTTAACCTAACAATATACTCGAAAAACATTATCACTATACACTTCCCACATGCTCCCCGCCTTGTAATATTAATATCGAGTAAAATACCGACCTCTAAATAAACAAAAATATACCTTAACTTAATACGAATAAAGTTCAAATAAGTATGTAGTTTATAATGTGTGGTGCATGTTATAAGTGCTTGAGAATTATACGGGTCAAATAATACAATTGGATTTTATAAGTGGGTCAAGTTATTGTTATGTATTGCAAAGTTCTTGTCGGAAAGTAAAATTGGATTATTTTATGTTTGCAGCATATAGGGTTAATTATCAACATATTATGATAATTTCTGTATATATAAAAATCTCGTGTCACGATGTTTGTGGTCGCATTCCTTCGAAACGGCTCGACCGATTTTTATGAAATTGTTTATGTATATTTGGTAAGTAAATCACCTAGCAGTATGAAGTAAAAGTATATTTCATACCGCTAAGGTGATTAGAGTGTCCTTATCCAGAATTTAATATTAAATTTTTCTGACAAAAAATATTTTTACATTCACTAGCATTAATTTATTTGGCAGAACAGCGTTTGCCTGGTCAGCTAGTAGAACTCTAAAATTTTCTAAAATTTTTTTCTGTTTTGATTACTTCGCTTCGCTTTTAGAGTAATATGACTCTCATATTTATCCTATTGATCCCGTTCTGTAAAATTACTGCTTCAATAATTTAGATAAAGAATATGTAAGCGCTTGATGCAATGAACGTATTGCGATTGCCGCATAAAATTTTATGTATAAGTACGACTACATATAATAACATTGTGACTGGTCGCGTTCTGTATACAGGAGATAATTATATCCTAACTAATATTGTAAAGCTGAATGTGAGTATGTTTATAATAATAATATTCTACCACATACACACAACACCATCTAGCCCAAACTAAGCAGAGCTTGTACTATGGGTACTAGACAATGGATAAACATACATATATACTTTGTTTTTTGTAAATACATACATATTATACATAGAAACACCCAGACCAAGACAAACATCCATGTTCATGCACAAAAATGTTTGACTTGTGCGGGAATCGAACCCGCGACCTCGGGCGTGGCAGTCGGTTACACTAACCACTACGCCATCGAGACCGACTCTTAACTAATAATACAAATGCGAATGTGAGTTTGTTTGTTTGTTACGCTTTCACGTCTTAAGTACTCGACCGATCGTCATGAAATTTCGTATACAAGGTGTTAGGGGTACAGAAAAGGATATAAAGTACCTTTCATCCAGGAAAAATAATGTTACTAACCTAACCTAATCTACATCTACGCTGCACAGGCAAATTTTTGTTAAGAAAATTTATTGCGAGGGATCCTCATAAGATATATAAAAGCCAGCAGTCTGTATGTACGTTAATACGTGTGGATGCATCATGCGGCAAAAACTACTCCGCAACATTGAATGCAGTCGACGACTCGATGGCGTAGTGGTTAGTGTAACCGACTGCCACGCCTAAGGTCGCGGGTTCGATTCCCGCACAAGTCAAACATTTGTGTGCGTGAACATGGATGTTTGTCTTGGTCTGGGTGTTTCTATGTATAATATGTATGTATTTACAAAAAAAAAAAAAAAAGTATATACATATGTATGTTTATCCATTGTTTAGTACCCATAGTACAAGCTCTGCTTAGTTTGGGCTAGATGGTGTTGTGTGTATGTGATAGAATATTATATATATTATTATTATCTAAGAACGAAATCGGTGCAACTTAGTTAATATGTAGTATTACTGGAGATCTAACTTAAAATCTGATACATGTTTCATCTTCATACAAGAAATAGTTGGAGGGTTGGAGAGTGAAACTTTTTTTTTTTTTTTTTTTTTTTTTTTTATTATGTGTTTCCTTATTATGTGAGTAGTCTTTGTGATCAGCTAGCTATATATATTTTAAATAATACCATAAATGCGAATATAAATTTGTTTGTTTGAACGCCACGACTGATCATCATAAAATTTCGCATACACTATGACAGGGCTACAGAAAACGATATAGGATACGTTTCATCCAGAAAAAACTCCGATACTGATCTAACCTATTAAGAATAAAGAAAACCAATATTTTCATTAAGAAGTTAAAATTCTTCCTACCACAAAAACTACTACACTATAAAAGAATACATGAAAGAGAAATAACAATTTATAAAAATAACTATTTATAAAAAGGTATTTGCGTTGCACGCAACGTGAGACTCGTCTCATCTTGAGCGACGAAGACGCGGCAAAGCACGTATTTTACGTTCGTCTTACGCACCGTGTGACGCGTAAACAAACATAATGCTTAAATCACTTACCCAATAAATATGAATAATAATATAGAGAAAATAGCATCCACACGTTCTCTTCGTGTCGATGATGAAGAAAAATCCATTAACCTCTAGTATTCTCAAACACAGACGCAAGTTGGCGCAATGCATACTTATTTGTGTCTGTGATTATATCCTCGTAGGACCTGATGGAGGTTCTATAACGCCTACAATTTGCCAGGAATGTTTTACGTCATAAGAAGCGACATGATTGCCGTCTACTTGGCAAAGGCCAGACACTGAGTTTGAAGCTGCCACTGAGATTTCTTAACAGGCCAACCCAAAAACCCTGCCTCATCCGGTTATCAAACTTGAAACCTTAAGCACAGCAGTCGCATACTTGCTTATCGAATCAAATATACATTTTAAGGCCGCTAGCCTTTTATGCTTTACACCATCACCGGTAAGGTGGTATTCGTCGTTGCCAACAGGATCGGTGTAGAGTTTCCTGCCAGCTCCTAACGGGATGCGGCGCAGTGATACATCGGTAATGCTCACGTGAGCCTCGTATATGTAGCTAAGTTCGTGTATTATTATCTACACGACGAGCCTTCACTGTCCGGTTATAATAACTGACATTTGTGTTAAATTAATGGAACGACATGGCACAAGCAATATAACTCGATGTATACGTACGAGATTTTGACTTGTACTACATTGAAATTAAGTTTAATTTAAGAAAATATAAATCGCTTTAAAATCCGTATGCTTATCTTATGCGGGGGCCAGTCAGTGCAGACCGGCGACACTTCAACCCAGTGGGATCTTTTGTGTTTCCAAAGTGGATGTCCCCGGACAGGTAATAGAACAGCTCAAAATCTCTTAAGACTGGATGTCTTAAAACACATGAATATGCATACGGCGAGTTCCGACATCCAGTAACTATACCGTGGCATTTTGTCGGGGCATGTTAGGTTAATGATTAAGTTATAAGAACACGTTTTTATTTTATTATGGTACGTAATTAAGATGTTATTAATATCAAACCCATTGGGTATAGAAGAAAGACCATCTCAGGCTTGCTCGCCCGGATATATTACAATATTACTATTACATTAAGTATATTCACCGAGCAATGAAAGAGATAGGTGTGTATGTTGTATGTATCTTAAGTGGGGGCCCAGTCAGTGCACACCGGTGACACTTCGACCCAGTGGGATCTTTTGTGTCGACACTCTCCTAATAACGACTGCCATAGACGTTCATGGCAGCCGGGACCGACGGCTTAACGTGCTCTCCGAGGCACGGAGCAGGCGATAATTGTCAATCAATACGCATATAATTTCGAAAAGTCATATAACTTCCGAAAGTCAGAGGTGCGCGATGTGGGTTCGAACCCGAGACCCTCTACATTACAGTCTGTTGGTCTCCCCACTGAGCTATCGCTGCTCTGGATAGGTGTGTAAGTCGCCAGAATACAAGTTCTTCTACTCGCGGCCTTATTATTTTTGTCGAAAATCGGATAACAGGCGATTAAATGTTAATGTAGCTAATTACCCTTGGCGAGCCGTATGCTTCTCTGCCAGCTTAGTGGTATCAAATAAAAGATGATGTGAAGTGAAAATGTAGAGCTCAAGATTATTTGTCTGCGTTCTTCTTTATTTTAGACACACTCTCACAAGTCTAGCTTTCAATGGGTATGAATCAAATCTCAAGTTTAGGGGAATACTTCTATAATGTCCTAATTATTATTATAAATACGAAAGTGGGCTTGTTTATTATTTAGTTTTTTTTTTATCTGCTTCCGTGGTGCAGGGGTAATGAATGCGACTGCTGTGCATGAGGCTCCGGTTCGGATCCCGGATCGGGCCAATAAAAAGTTATTGGGATTTTCTGTTAAGAAATCTCAATAGCAGCCCGGAGTTGGCGGTGTTCGTCACTCCCGTGCCTCGGAAAGCACGTAAAGCCGTTGGTCCTGCGCCTGATCTTTCTGCGGTCGTGTCAGATTACCGTCCCATCGGATCTTAAGAGTTAGGCAACAGAGAGTGCACTTGTGTTTGCGCACACGTCTGTGCACTATAATATCTCTTGCGCAGATGGCCAGTCTCCGTTAAGGCTGGCCACCGTGACCGAAATTCGGTCTGGAGGACATTATTATTATTAGTTTTTACGCTTTCACAGCGTCTTTTATCAGGGGTACAGAAAAAGACAAATGGTACCTTTCAACCAGAATAAAAGACTGTTGCCGAGGGACAAAAATTTATTGACATCTCTAGATTAACGCGAGCGAACCTGCGGGCGGAATGTATTACTTTATACCAGGGATGTTGCGAATATTTGCTGCCGCATCCGCAATTGCGGAGTTTCCGCATCGATTTGGACATCTGCATCTGCATCCGCAATAATCAACGCGGATGTTAATGCGAATCCAGATATAGCGTAAGTTACGAAAAGAAAGAAAGAAATCAGTTGTTCAGTAGTACGTTTTTAATTTATGAACCTTTGCAAAACAGGCTTGAACCTGCGAAGGCGGTGATATTAGATACTTTTTATTAAATAAGATGAACAATTTTAATCAACATCCGCATCCGCGATTGCAGAGCTTCCGCATCGATTTGGACATCCGTATCCGCATCCGCGGATGTGTCTTCAAATATCCGTATCCGCATCCGCATCCGCGAATGTCAAAAAATCTGCATCCGCAACGTCTCTACTTTATACAAACCAAGCAAAGCCACGAGCAAAATCACTACATAAACTAATGCGCGTTCCGTGCGTTCTAGAAATAGAGGTCATCGTTTGATATTTCGTACGTATTAATAATTCGAAGCAGATATATCAGTCTTCAATGGCATTATGATATACTTTTACATATGATAGTAAGAACGAGTTCATGCATAACAGCTACCCATTAATCGTGTATTTATACCGGAAGAATATATAAAATAAAATTAATGGAAAGAAAGGAACCCGCCACGCACCCTCGGATTGCCTACCCCAACTATTGCAATAGAATAAAGTTGACAATTCCAAACTTCTCTGAATAGGGACAGCCATGACGAGGGACCCGGACATACTCCAACTTGCAATAATCCGCTTCGAACACAAAATATACGATGACACGTGTTTCGCCTCAGCGCGAGGCATTTTCAGGACCGTTTGGCAACGAATGACCGATGAGTAGCGTTCGATTCAAAGTATATAAAAACTATACATATTTTCTATATAGACACCAATCTGCATATTCTTAAGGGGGTTATCAGAGATGTTTAAGATCGCTCGTAATAAGGGACGAGCAAACTGCTGAATACCCAATTTGGTGCTTCTACTATGAATTTTCTAGCAGAAAGACCTCATAAACTTCGCCCGATATGGATCCAACCCAACTCTCAAGTTGTCATGATCGTGCATAAACAATAAGTGCAAACTTTTTCCACGGGATAAAAGATAATAATGTCAGACCTGAATCATTAATGAGCCCGGGTCTTTTCTTAGAATAGGGCCACCAGAGTTCAATGCGGATTGACCGACGTCCTATATCTTGAAGAATATTATAGAGAACTCTCAAATATCCAGAATATGTCTGAGAGTTCTCCTTAATATTCGGCGACCTTCCAAAGTTTAAGGAATATTATGGAGAACTCACAGACATATTCTGCATGTCTGAGAGTTCTCCATAATATCGGTGACGTACCATATCTTTAAGAATGCTATAAAGAAGTCTGACACATATCTGCATGTCTGAGATTTCTCCATAATAAGCTGACGATGGCTATCTTCACACATCAGCTAAGCTAAGAAGTCATATGCCATACCATAGAGTTTTCAGATCGCTGCCAGATTGCCTCATTTTGCATTATTCACCCTATGAATGATGAAATGCTCTAAGTCCTGCTTTTCTTTTCTGGTGAATTCACCCATCCAAAATATAAATAAAATTGTCTTCATTAAAGTCAAACGCGACGATAATCAATTAATCTATATAACTTCACATTCCACGTTATAATTTACGCACCTGATTATTTTAATCATGCAAAATTTCTACTTAATAATTAATACTGTCGGTAAAAAGGTCTGTTAGCGTTATATAAAATGTATATTGAAATTTTACGCCTACGATGAATTTGAAAGATGTAGCTACTGTAGTGTAGAACGTTTACCGATAAAATATCGCTTCAAGTAAAATAACATCTAATTCGAATCAATCAATCAATCAATCAGCCCACCGCAGTCCACTGCTGGACATAGGCCTCTCCCATTTTACGCCACAACAATGTATGTATTTTAATTCGAATGTATTGATAAAATCAAAATATCTTTAACCGTTTGGGTAACAAAGTAATACTTATATACATATATCAAGGTTACACTAACCAAACTATAATATGATTTACGTTTGCCTGTTGCCACGTTCAGCAAAGCAACAGCGTAGAATAGTATACAAATAGTATCAAAAAAAGGCCGCGTTCATTTGGAAAAGCTGAGATATTTTTTCTAGTGTCAAAATATAAATAATGAATAAATAATAATACATAGTTAATAATTTTAATAAACTTTAAAATAGATAATAGTGATTTTGACAGTTTATGGTTCATAAAGTTTATAACATTAATGAGTGCATTATTTATTGCTTTATCATGTAAAAACACATAATTTTAATATGAAAATTTTTTTTTTTTTTTTTAAAGTTGCTTTTATTTACAAATTTAATACAAAATGACTCCTGGGCATGCTGTAGATCAAATTGTCCAATAGTTCTTGTGGTGCAGCTTCCTTGATCTCTGACAGAGTTCTTGGAGGTGGCTGACGACTCCAAACAGCTTGCTTGAGAGCGTCCCATGCGTGCTCGATTGGGTTTAAGTCTGGAGAGCCGGCAAGCCAGTCTAACCGCGTGATTTCGTACTCCCGGAGAGCAGCGCTCACTCGTTGAGCTCGATGTGCCGGCGCATTATCATCGACCAACACGAATTGGTTACTATAATTTATCCTGAATGGTCTGATGATGCCATAAACAACAGCTGTCTTGTACAAATTAGCTGTCTCTATGAAGCCGCCTTGGTACGGGATCAAAGGCGTTCCAGCTCTAATCATTATGCCGCCCAAAAAGACACCGATTTGCCCCCTTGCTGAATGGTTCCAATAGCAGTTCTTTGACTTTCGGAATGCCCAGGCCGTTCCCAAACGTCGGTTATCAGGGTGCGTACTAATTCGTGTTTCGTTAACGAAAAGACAATTAAGCCAGACATCTTCTTCTTCGTCTTTATCGTTTTGACGCTGCCTGGCCACTGCAATCTGCATCGCTGTCGTTCCCGTATAATCAAAGGTGCTCGCCAGGATCTCCTTGATCGTAATCTAAAGTGATGTAAACAATTACGAATAGTCTGAGTGTTAATATCCAGTCCAGTAGCAGCTCGCAGCTCTAATCTCAGTTTGGTAGCGTTAATTATTGGATCACTGGTAGCAAGAAGTTTGATGTAGCGCTTCTGAACATCACTAAGGACAGCCAGGCGGCAACTGCGAGGTCGATTAGTCAGGTTGTCCATGCTCCAGTACCTCTGCAGAGTAGTAACGACGCAGGTTTGAGAAACGGAAACTCCGGCTGCAATTTGCATTGTAGAATATCCTTCTTCACGCAATAACACTATTCTCGCTTGCAAGACTTCAGACAGTCCAAATGGCTTTCAAAAGAAAAAATAAAAAAAAATGGATTAAAGCAGCTTTCAGGCAGAAACAGGAATGAGGGTCATTTATCATTGACCTCGTTTTTAGATAAAAAAAAAAACAAAAGAAGATTTTATGTTTTCTTCATTTAAATGATGTTATTTTAAATTAAGAACACAAACGTAATAATTTATTTTTAAATATTTTAAGCGATTAAGAAAGATTAGACCTTTTTTCATGAGCGCAGACTTTTGTGTGTACATATTAGGTGTGCACTTTACATACTAGACATTTATATGTCTAATATACAGACAGTCTATACTTCACGGATGGCGTAGTGGTTTAAGTAATCGCCTCTCTACTGACGAAGTCTAAGACTCAAAAAACTATATATAGATCACACAAGTTTTCGTCCAATGTTGGGATCGAACTGACAATACTTTTGTGTGTGCTGTGTTCGCGACACAAAAAATATACATAGTGCGAGAGATAACATCTAAAAAAAGAAGTTGAAAATATTACTTCATATCAAATTGCATTTATGATTCACATTGAAGGCAAAAGTCGGAGTCAGCGACATTTAAGGGATACCTGTGATATTGCAAGCGATCTTGTTATGGCTACTCCTTACCATCAGACGTGTATTTTTGTAATTTCATACCGAATGCTGTCTTTTTGTCATTCTGACAAAAGACAATGATGTGCTTACAATCAATGTGGATGTGGGACGAGCCCCAATCCCACCATACTTAATACCTTTGTATTTAGATTTTGTCACTCGTAAAGTCCTGGGTAAGGTAGTAAACAGTCTTAGGATACGCAATGAATTTATCATAATATCTCAAGTATATTCCTAAAGCTAACCAAGCAAGCTAAATAAATGTATGCACGGTTTTTGTTATTTCCCAAACGATACTACAGTCGATAGCAACTTACACTGTAAGTTGCTATCGACTGTAGTATCGTTGTGAACGTGTGACTGCCGTATCATGGTAGGAGGTACTTATTAATTTTACACCACGTTTAATTTATCCGTTGTTATTAAATAACTTCGTATGCTATTTACTAAAGCCGGAATAACAAATATTATCAAATATCAACGTGATACGAATGAAACAATTCATTTAATCAACTTACCAGTTATTATATCATGAATAGCTCTTCCTCAAATATAGCGACGTGAACGTTGAATAGGCCGGCGTATATAAACATTATCACTGATTAACATTCATATCTTATTTTTATACTATTGAGGTGCCAATGTAAATGCCGGTTGGTCCTATAGTTAGCGATTGTGTTCGCAGCCGAACAAGAGGTACCGGTTTCGATTCTTAAGTCGAGCAAAATTTTGAATAGCATTTTCGGGCAACGTAATCAGTAAATGTCAAAAGGCTGCTTCCTATTTTATAATAATTTATTTATTTATTTTAGTATAAATTCTCAGTTTTACAATTGCATCTTAACAATTACATAAAGTGCACTTATAGATATTTGCCCGATAAGATAAGATAAGATAAGATAAGATTATTTATTTATTTACTCAAACACATGTGTACATACAATTAACAATCGCATGCAAGATATAAAGTAGAAGAAAGTTCTAGACATGTTTGCCATACAATGGCGTGCAAATATCATTCTAATTAATTAATAATAAATAGTAACAGCAACATACATACAGTAGCAATAGTTAACATTACCCGAACTAGGTTAAGCCTGTGTTTCGAGCGACAAAGTGCTCACATACTATTATCAGTACAAATGAATTTACATTATAATAACTTTTATACTAAACTAAAGGTAAAAGTGAAAACAATTAAAATAAGTTTATTATTCTACTTTAAAACTAAATTAGCAATATCAGAATACAGATTGCAAGTAACTGATCGGTTTGGTTATATGACAGAGTTTGAATATAAGTAGAAATTAAGTTTTTACAGCTAAAATGAGTTAATTTATAAATGCTTAATTCTCTATTTAGTCTATTGTACAAAAATGGCCCTAGAAATGCAAAATACTATTTTTAAAAATATGGTTTGAGCTTGATTGTGTGGTGCAGACTATATCTTGACGTCGCTTGTTAGTTATGTCAGTGTTATAGGTAAGCATCGCATGTTGTTTTAGTATTGTGTGCATAATGAAGATCTGATGGACAGTCATTACTTTGCAGGATATATATAATAAGCTTGTTGGAAATAGGAAAGGACGGAAGGTGGCTTCCTTTAAAATTGCTCTCAGAGCTCGTTCAAGAGGCAGCATATTAGTTTTTACTGCTACACCCCAAGAAGTAATGCAATATTGGATATTGATTGACATAGAGCTAAATAAACTTGAGTAATCAATTTAATACCTGCTACTGTTCGGAGTTTTTTAAATACATATGTATATTAATTAACGAATTCTATTTACTAAACTATCAATATATTGTTTAAAGGATAATGACTATGATCCCAAGATATTTTATGCTCCTAGTTTGCAGGATAGGAAGACAATTACACATGTTTGTTGTGGGTTTACAAGCGGACATTTGTGTGCATATATAGGCGGGTAGGTATACTATAGTTATTCTTGCGCATAGAAAAGTGAATATATTTCGTCTTATCGGCATTTAAAGTTAGTAAATTTTGATGAAGTCAATTATTCACAATATTAAAGCCAAGCTAACTCGTATAACTCGTCGCTGGTTTAAGCGATGCATATTAGCACGGTATCGTCGGCGTATGATATTATCTTGCCGTTTTCTAATATAAGATTACATAAATCGTTAATATAAATCAGAAGCAGCGTCGGACCAATAATACTTCCTTTGGGAATTCTAAAACCAGTATTTTCCACATAATTGCTAGTAGTATTATCTATTTTAACGCATTGGTGTCGATCGCTTAAGTAATCTGTAAAAAGTTTTAGTTGATTACCCCGTATACCCAAAGCCTTCATCTTGTTTAGAAGTATAGAAATAGATACAGTATCGAATGCATTTTTTAGATCAAGAAAAATTCCTATAGACTGATGATTACCCTTGCCGAGTTCCTCTGTGATAAAATGAGTCAAGCTATGAACATCATAAGCATCGGCGGTAGATAGTTGGGCCCTGAATCCAAATTGCTTGGGTGAAAGATAATTGTTATAATCTAAAAAGTTGATTAATCTAGTGTTTATAATTCGTTCTAGTATCTTAGATATTGAGAGGAGTATAGGTATATAGAGTATAGGTCGATAAATTGCAACTAGATCTTTGTTCCCAGATTTAAAAATCGGTATAACAACTGCTTTAAACTAACATTTGGAAAAAATCCCTTCAGAAAGGCAGAACCTAAATGTATACGTTAATGGAGGTACTAAGATATACCTAAAATATTTAAGGATCTTGTTGTTTATATTATCGTAGCCGACAACATAGTCATCCTTCATCCCTCAGATGATTCGTTCTATTTGCTGTTCGTCAGTGTCTAACATAACGACAGATTTTAGAGTAGCGGTGTTGTTCGGTTTTTGAAGAGTTACAGCAGTGCGATTACAGGTTTGTATCTGAGTCCACTCAGCAAGTTTATTACCTACATTTACAAAATAGTTATTTATATTATTAGCTGACAAAAGCGGTAAAGAGTGAGTGTGCAGTAAACACGAATTTGATTTATGCTGTTTAGAGATATAAGTGACGTTTTTAATATTTCCAAATTTGCTTACTATTTTTACCTGCCTTATGCAATATGTGTCTATCATAATTAATTATTAATTTCTTTAAAAGGTTATTACAGTAATTTCTGTACCTCTTGTAAGTTGTTTGAAGTACTTTAGTTACGAAGTTATTAGGGAAACGCTTAGATCTTTGATGAAGCTTATGTCTGTGTCTTATACATCGAATTAGTCCAGGCATAATCCAAGGTTTAATATTATAGTACTTCTTTCTCTTAATCATTGTTGTTGTGTTACGTAATATTACTTGTTGGACATTTTGTAATAAATACAATAGAGAAATATTTGCATCAGCGCTATTGTAAACTGGGCTAAAATCTAAGTAGCATAAGTCATATGCGAGTTTGTTTATATTTAAAATGAAGTTTGTTTGATAACGATTTAGCTCAGGCAGCGTTAAATTTACGATTAACAAGACAGTGTGATGGTCAGTGATAGTCGAGTTAGTAACGAGCGTAATTGATGCCAAGCTGGATTTTATCATCACATGATCGAGGCAAGAACCGCTCTAGTGTGTAGGCAATGTGTGAGCAGAGAGAAGCCCATGGTATGAGCAGAGATTGAGATAATCTTGAGTTCCTGCATCGATCTGCTCTGATCCAATGTTTATATTTATGTTCCCTGCTAATACAATATTTCTAAAAGAGGTTAGTATTTGTATGGTCTGATTAAGAGATGTGTGAAAGGAATCTAAGTTTATAAAGTAGGGCGATCTATACATAGCGATAATCGCTGTGTTTGTGTAAATTTTGATAACTAAGCAATTACAATCTGGAAACGGTGGTTTCAATAATTGTAGCCTGTAAAGATTATTTTGCGTATACTACCAAACTACACCGGAAGGATATTGTCTGCAGTCTTCTACCGTACATGACTTGGAATCCGACACAGTTACATTATTTATCGCCCTAATTAAATTAATATCCATAATATAAACTATTTAAATGATCTAATGTACTAGCGAGTATGTGGCGCTCTTAGGCGTCTTCATAAGCAATAGAATTAATATACCTATTTTCGGCAGCCTTTCTCGCCGGGCACTCAGGGTCTCCCGTCTTGTGGTTGCTGGATTTTTTGAACCGTAGGCAGGTTGCGCATTTTGGGGATTCCGTACTCTTTGTACTGTCCTGAATGGAGTGACCGTCTTTACCGCAGTGTCCACAAGTAGAAGTCACGGTAATGCTCTGCTAAAATCTGCTTGAGCTTATCTATATCTTTTTGGATTCAGTGTTAATAATAACACCTCCGTTTCTTACTTTGCGAACTGTTCGAACATGGAGTTTCATTTCTTCAGTGCTGATGATATTCTGGACCATATTCTTAGTATCCTCGCTGGACTTTAAGGTATCGCTAGGATAAATCACCACCGAGTTAAGAGTGCTAGGACGGATAAAGCTACTGGAGCGTACCCTTTCTTTACCATATCAGCAAAAGATGTGTGACTTGCTGGTACTGTATTCGTACTTGCCTCCTTAATGATCTCTTTAATCTCTTTTAGGTATTCCACTAGCTCTTGCTTTTCAGACAGGGCTTGTAGAGAAGTGTGACTTTGAATAGCGTTTTGCTTTAGTGACTGATACTGAACGGCCGTATGAGCAACACCGTTTCCTACTTTACGGCAAAGGGTCCCTATTTTCATCTTTTGCTCTGTGTTTAACTTGCCGTCAGATGCATTAATGCATACCTCGTTCAAATCAGTGCTCGATTAAACTCTTGGTTTTTGCGGCATCGTTAGTGGAGGGGTACGCCGCGTTACACTACTTATATTGAAGGGACTGCTCTCCATGTTAACATACTTATAGAGATATTTTACTGTCCATTATACTTATATAACTACAACTACAAATTATATATAACTGCAACATTAATGTGCACATCACGCACAAACACACTAAACTACGTCAATATTTATAATATTGTAAATTTACTATATTTTATTGATACACGTCTGTCAGCGATGACGATATAGAATAAGTGGTATTAATTGGGCCGTAAACTTAGCTAGCGAAATATTGGCCTTAGACACCTCTGCTTACATAATCAGAGATACACAAATTTGAATCTACATATTATGTAAGGTGACAAGCAAATAAAGCGACTGCTAGATTGTAAGCAATTGCTTCAGCTTATGGACGCTAGCAATGCTAAGACTATAACTGCTTTGTGGATGTTTATTGATTAATGACGTAGTGATTTCAATGGCTGCCTGTCCACTGACAGAGCGAAAAATTATTCCGTTCCTAAGAATCTTGGTATCCGTTGTTTCAATGTCTATCAAATTCTCAGCGACTTAAGACTGCGCCGAGCGAAATCTGCCAAAACAGGCGGTCACAGTTAAGTGAATAATATCGACACTTTTTGTCTAATACAAATATAAAATATACATTTACTATAACAATGAACGTGTTTACAATTACTCCGTGTTAAAAACTTAAAATAATAAATATTTTCGCCTATAAAATTACGTAAATTTGCAAAACTGAAATCTTTTGAAACTTTTGAAAAATGCAAAACGTAAGCTCGTGTTATGTGATTTTTAGATTATAACAGTAGAAATCTACCCTATTTTACAGCTTAAACGAAACATAAATAGTATATTACAATTTGTCTGTCCCAAATATTTAAGTTATTGGTTGACAATAAAGATACATATTTATTAAAAAAGCACTTCAAATCCTCTATACAATTTCACTATGGCGGCCGCGCGCCGATTTAGATATGCGCCGTACGAGCTCTGTCATTATCTGTCTTACACTCGGCGCAGTCTTAAAGAATACGCATAGACCAAGATGTTTATTACTTAGAAAATAAAACAAAAATAAGATTTAATTTAAATGTCTAATACTTACACTTTTTAAATGCTTTTTAGACTGACATATTTCATTCTTTTTTAAAAGCCTTTTGGTCTGACTTATACATTTAGCATGTTATATTGTAATCGTTATAGATTTTCCTACCTTTTTATTTTACTCAGTATGTACATATATTTAAAACAGAGACAGAAACATTACCACTCACCTGATTCGCCCAACAACAAAACTTGGCGTGTTTAGTCTTCGAAACTCAGACCAAAACAACATCGTTTGATATTTCACGCATAAATTTTGTAGTTTATATTCGATACAATAACAAAAACTATTGTTAAACGTTGTTGAGTTATTACGCTGTTTTAGCTTAGAGCTATTCAACGTATGAAGTAATAATGTAATAGAACCTATGTGTAGGAATAATTATTATGCCCTATCCATACATACATATAATAAAATCGCAACTGATCGATTCTGTAAATCTATACTAACATTATAACGAGGAAAGATTAAATTTTTTGCTTGTTTGTAGGTTTTTTGTAAGAATTAAACTTAAAAAGGAATCAACCGATTTTAAAAATTCCTTCACCATTAGAAATCTATATTAATACCGAGTAACATACGTTATATTTTAGTTAAAAAATACTGTTACTTTTATGCGAGTGAAGCCGCGGGCAAAAGCTAGTAGTAGATATGTAAGAAAAAAATGTGAGTTTTCTTTATCGGAGCTATAGAAGCCAAAACAATAATTTGATAGTTTTTGTGAGTCTGTCTGTATGTTTGTATACGCATCACGCCAAAACTTCTGCATGAAATTGAATGCAATTTACACAGTTGCGTTGTTGAAGGTCGTAGTTACTTAAAATCTGGTGCATATTAAATCTTGATACGCCGCAGAGAAGTCGCCCAGAAACCGTAAAATAAGAAATAAAGACAACCGATGTGCAACTCCACGCGTATGAGGCGTGGACAAATGAAGTAAATTATAAGGTCAGACCCAATTTAGATTCTACGAGGGACATATTATAGTGCACAAGGGTGCGCACAAAAACAAGTGGACTCCCAATTTCCTCACTTTATAGTCCCTTTAGTTTACAATGTTTCATAGATTTATATGTACATGATAATCTGACACGATCGGAGAGAAATCAGGCGCAGCAACAACAGTCTTACGTGCTTTCACGAACGAACGGGGTATGGGCAACGTCAACTGTCTAATTTAGAGCAGCTATGGAGAATTTATTTTCAGAAAGTCCAATAACTTTTTGATAGGCCGAACTAAGATTCAAGCGCGAGATCATGAGGTCTATATGAATACAGCAGTCAAATTTTCTACCGCTTTTTAAGTGGTAACTACCAAAAAAAACAGCTACTCAAGCGTTTGCTGTTATTTTCGGCAGTTATTCACTGAAATTAAGAATTTCGCTCAGACTGTAGTAGTTAGCAGCGAAGTCCAAACGCTCATATACATTCCTATTGGAGATTGTTTTATTGCGTCTAGTACAGCCGCGAGACCATCCTCGTGGTGCTAAGTGAAAACCGCCGATTATAAACTTTAGCATTGGAATGAGGCACTCCAATGCATCCATGCAATCCATGTTTTAGCGTATTATCTTGCATGGGTCATCGAAACCAATATTATACAAGGTTGCTATGATCCATGGAGATTCAAAAGGACAGAGTATTCCATATGGGCTCAGTGTTAATACGAAACGGTTAAAAACTCGATAAAAATAATTATATATTGATTAATTCATCGTTTCATTGTTGTCACGGGTTCATTTATGGCTTCCTTGTTTGTGTTACAAACTAATAGTGTAAGCAATAAGAACGAAAATACAGGCATAACATGCTTGTGTTTTAGTTCCTATTGCACTAAGATTAAGACTCACTTTGGCGTGATTGTTGGCTACTGTAATGATGTATACTAAGTATCAGAGCGGCAACATCTCCTACATTTTTGTCGCTTTAAGGTGCATGACCTTAGATACTTATGCTAGGCTCTCAGTCAGCTGTTAGGGCAGATAAGTATAACCCGTTGCAGTCTAGCAAAAACTAAAATCTATCCTGTGGCTAAACTACTGCTCCTATTAAACTGAAATTTGGTGTAGAGCTTGTATGTTGTACATACTATATGTAGATAGAAATAAAGCCTCACTGTTTAATCAACCTTGTATAATAGATTGCACGGATGGCGTACTGGTTTAACTAATCACCTCGACATTGCCACTGTCATCCCCACACTGAATAAAATTTGTGATCCACATGCTGTTGGCGAAGGAGCCCGGCACAGACCTACTGCTGTAGTAAGTAGGTTTAAGTTGTCGACTCGACACTGTTATTGCACCGAGTATTTCGGGTTCAATCCTCTCACAGGACACACATGACATGATTTGATTTACATAATATTGTCTTCTGTTTACGAGAATGTTATTCATTGAACATTCGCGACAACACACAACATTCACATGACTTGTGCGGGTTCGATCCCCGCACAAGTCAAACATTTGTGTGCATGAACATGGATGTTTGTCTTGGTCTGGGTGTTTCTATGTATAATATGTATGTATTTACAAAAAAAAGGTATATATGTATGTTTATCCATTGTCTAGTACCCATAGTACAAGCTTTGCTTAGTTTGGGCTAGATGGTGTTGTGTGTATGTGGTAGAATATATTATTATTATTATGATCGATTTTTTGTTTTTCTCAGCATTTTAGGAATGCCGGTAGTCTAATGAAACCACGGGCCTAGGCCAAGTGAGATTCATTTAGGGGGTTTGGTTCAATATTTGCATCTTCTTGTAAAAATTTGCGAACTAATCTACACGTGTTTAGTATGGCGGCTTTTTGCATGGTTATGTATGTATTTGTTGGCAATTCAAATTGTTGTAGGTAATGAAGAAGGTGTGTCGGTATTATACCGGTGCTAGAAAGCACCAGAGGCACAATATATACTTTGTCCATCTTCCAGATTCTAATTATTTCCTCTTTTAAATCTGTGTATTTATTTATTTTTTCAGTGATTGTCTTTTGTAGGTTGTGAGTGTTAGGGACTGCTATGTCTATAATGTATGCATGTTTATTTTGTTTATCTATCATGGTTATATCCGGCTTATTGTTGTGTATCGTTTTATCAGTTAGTATTGCTCTGTCGTAATATATTTTGTGATATTGATTCTCCAGCACCGGTTTGGGATTATATTGATAATAGGGTACAACTTTAGGTGGTAAAAGGTTATGTTTTATAGCTAACTTTTGGTGAATAATATGGGTAACTTGATTGTGTCTGTGGGTATAATCGGTTTGAGCTAAGTTTGGACAGGCACTGGTGATATGTTGAATAGTTTCGGAGGCGCGGTGACATTTCCTGCATTTATCATTCTGAACTTATTTATTTATAATTCATGTTATTATTATTATTATTATTATTATTATTGAAATTAAACTACTATATACGGATTTTATCGCGTTATTTATTTTACACTTTATTACAAAAATTTTAAACTGTTACACTACTACTAGATACTATTAAACTTTACTAATTTTTAATCTCATTAAATTATTAAAACTATTAAAACTATTTATATTTAAATTTACACTTTCCCCGACGTTTCCGTTGCTTTTCAGCAGCCATGGTCACGGGCCTGAGCCGTTTTTTGAATGTATGTAAACTTTCTCGCGATGCAGGATTTATTCCTAGCGCCTTTTTAAATAGAAAACCAAATAAAAATGACCGTACAAATAAAACTACTTACTGAAACAAGCGACAATATAATAAAATAAATTGATGAGCGTCGTATAACGCCATCCTAACTCAAAGGTGTTCAATGTAGAAGGCAACACGGTAAAGCTCTCAAACCATCGGTCATGTGGCCCTTCCGATGAAAAGTAGCCACTTAATTCGTCAAATGCCAATCTAACCGCGGGGGGACCGATATGCTACGTTGCACAGTGTCAAAGATTATGTATATAGGTAGATTGGACATTATCACTTTTATACTGTACTAGTAGATTTCCCGCGGTTTCACCCGCATAAGTCTCGTTCCCGTGTAAATATCGGGTTTCACCCATAATATCGCATTGAAACTGTCGATATTATCGATCATCGATATTTTCAGTCCTTCGATATAAATATCGCTCTTTTCGTCTCTTTGCAACCCTACCCACTAGGGTATCACTGCTTTCAAAAGCCTGTAATCGCTTATGATCCTTTATTGCTGATCCTACAAAAAGAAATTAAAGATGAGAAAGGAGTGGAAACAATAGGTACATAAATATTCTTACCAGGCGAAACGCAGTAACTGTGTTATTGCTTTTATCCCGGTTACAACTGCCGTAAACACAAAATGAATAACCCAATATCATATCATAAGAACTCAAGAATAATAATTAATAGGCAATGTCGCCCAAATGAAAAAAGACATCTATATAATTTTTTATGGCCTGAAGCAAATTACGTTCCCTTTTTTAGATCCCAGGTTATACAGTTATGTACACCGCAGACCTCCTATATTTTTAGATTTTAATTAAAAATAGGCGCCCTAAAGGTCAGCCTTTTTATATAAAAAGGTATGTATCAACAAACACACTCGCCACAGAGAGTGAAGTAAATAAAAAATATAAAATTCCTTTTTGTAATAGTCTTATAATTAACGTGAACAAAGAGAAAAGCTATATTTTGTGATTTTAATGCCTCGATGTGGCAGTAGTAGTGACACTGCTAAGCAAAAGGTCTCTTGTTTGATTCACGGGTCGGGCAGGAATTATTTCATCAGGAAATTTATATAGCACTGAGACTGGAATTCTGCCCCGTAGACGGCAATGGACTCTTGCTTTGTTACGTAGAAGTGAGAAACCATAGCTCGCAAAAAATGCATGTACTATTATGCATCTACGTTCCCCAACCAAGGATAGATTTGATAGAGTATGTATGTATCTATACTAATATTTAAAAAAGGAAAGATTAAATTTTTTGTATGTTTGTTTGTAATGATTTAACCCAAAAACTACTAATCCGATTTAAAATTCTTTCACCATTAGAAATCTATATTATCACCGAGTAACATAGTCTATATTCAATTTCAAAAAAGTACTGTAATTAACATAACCCAACTTACTTTTATGAGAGTGAAGCCGCGGGCAGAAGCTCTAGTATAGTATAAAAATTAAAGTGTGTTCATCCGTTTTTTGATGAAATATGCGTTCGTCAATATCCACATAAAATTAAAACCATAATATCAAGGGAACAGCAACCACTGCCACCATAGACAATAAGAACCATATCTAACAACCATTAATGAAGAGAACTTCGGCAGTAAACTCAAGAAATAGAAACTCGCCAGAGTAATGTCGCGTCTATTAAATTAATTCATCAATCACAAATCTATGATATAGGTATATACGTAAGAAATATTATTATATATTAAACAGAAAATTGGTCTTTATACAGTTGAACGGACGCAATCCACAGCGGAACAGTGAACAAGAAAACCGATCGAGTGAACATATTGATTACGAAACATCAAACGTTTTCAAAATAACTAGAATTTAATTTAAATGAAGTGTTAAAGTAAACGCATTTTTACATTTATGTAGTGCTATGTACAGTTTTAATTCGATTCCTAGTGCGGGCTTAATATTAATAAAAAATAAAAAAATAAAATGATACAGGCTGTAACAGAAAGATGTGGTCATATTTAAGGGTCACATAATATAGCCCATGTACAATGGAAAGCCGCGAGAATTAAAATTGAATACATTATTTTTACGAAGATATTGAATTTTCTTTTTTATCGACTTATAAATATTAGCATATTATTCTAATCGATACGTAAACAACACTACCAGACATGCACGTGTATTGTTTCTAAGAATTACAAAAGATCTTAGGGTCTTAAACTCGACACGTTTTTGTTTACTTAATAGCCATTGACCATTATAACTGTGCCCCAGATGTGGATACTGTTACCTATTCAAATAGTTTATAATACGTCGTACGTCGGTCATTCTAATATAAATCGGTGACCCCACAGATGTTGCGAAATCTTAATGGGGAGATGATGCAACGTACACAACTACATATGTATCAATGAAGAAGGTGGGATATATGGGAAAACACACTGTAATAAATAATTTAATAAGAACATGTTTATAAAAATTAATAATCATAAAAAGCGTTGGCTACAAACTGTGTGGTGAAGTGATACCAGCGTCGTATATCGTCATCAGACCCTCTTCTATTCTTGTTTTAAAGAACATTACTTCGCTTTTGGCTAACTTCTAAACCGCGAGAACGTCACAAGCATTGAAAAAGAAAAGAGAAACAATACGGTATTTTTTGTACCGCGCCGGCCATTTTTTGCAACTAAGAATCAATTACCTTTAGTTGAAAGTAAAAACGATAGTGTTGTAACTCGTTTCGTATCGATATTTAAACAACAAATAAATAAAATGATTGAAATTGTCATACAATTTAAAATTCGATATTTTGATATGGGATTAGGGCACATAGGTTATTTATCACATATACATAGCGACCCTAAAATATGACCACACCTTTCTGTTACACCTGTATAGTTCACACTAGAACCACTGAAACGAAGAAGAAGAAGAATTTCTAAGCCTCTATTAAAATTCAACAGCTGTTTAATCGTAATTTTCAGCCTGACTGACTAACTTGCTACTAAAAATTCAAAGCCAAGTCACACATGGTCTATTTCTGTGCTAAGGTTTGTTCAAATCCGTTCAACGGTTTTCGCGTGATTGAATAACAAACATCCAATCTTTGCAAGCTTTCTCATATATAAGTACTTACTTAATAAATTAAGACGATACATTTTCTACCACCTACAAATTTATTTTATATACTCGTGAGTGTTATAAATAGCACGAAAATAACAACTTTTAAACCTTCGCGTTGCACGATATATACATAATTATATAATACGTAAAGGGTATTAACGTGATCATGCATAATGTTTACCTTTTTTATGCTTGACGTTTCGACCATCTTACACCGGCCGTAGTCACTAGCGAATGACAGCTTATGACCACGGCAAGCATAAAAAAGGTGATCGCGTTAATACTAGTTACGTATAATATGTATATTATACATATTCTTCTCTCTTAGCCTTTATTATTCCTAAGTCACTTGGGGTCGGCACGACCGGTACGGTAACGATACCTTAAGGCTAGACCAGTGTCAGGATATTAGAGGGTACTGACTTTCCCAATAACAACTGCCATATATGTTCATGGCAGCCGGGACCAACGGCTTAACGTGCTCTCCGAGGCACGGAGCAGGCGATAATTGTCAATCAATACGCACATAATTTCGCAAAGTCATATAACTTCTGAAAGTCAGAGGTGCGTGACGTGGGTTCGAACCCGAGACCCTCTGCATTGCAGTCTGTTGGTCTCCCCACTGAGCTATCGCTGCTTACTTATATATATGTATATTATATATATAATAAATATATTAAAAGGAATTCTAAAATTATCTTGTCATATTTTAATCCATGTTCTGTTAATAAATATGTACATATGAAATTCGGAAATAATTACTGACAGTTGCAACTGCTGTGCCTGAGGTCTTGGATTCGATTGTCGCGTTGCTCAAGTGTTAATCGATTCTTCTCTTAATAAATTATCTCAGTAGCAGAACTGATTTCGTAACTTTGCCTGGTAGACGACGGCTACAGACTGGTCTATTACGTGTGACCTAAAGCCTTAACTGGCTAAATGTGCAATGCACTTTTGCCTACCCCTTCGGGATGTAAGTTTAACTCTATATATCTATGTATGTAACTCGCTGATCGTGAAGTCAATCCAATCTAACTATCCTAACTAATTTTATAAATGCGAAAGTAAGTTTTTATTTTACCTTTTACAATTCATTATTTACATAAACAAAGCAAGAATCATAATTTACAACTTAACTAATATTAGCGATCGCCAAGTGGTCGAAATTTAACAATAATTGATTTAAATTTTAAGTCTGATCGTTATTAAGGTTTTACTGTCTATAACTGTACCCTTATAATCATTTCATTTAGTCACCAACTCCATATACATATTATGTAACCATAGTTACGAAGAATTCTACGACATCTGCCGAACAATGCCGATATACTACGAACGTGATTCGACTGCTTGTGTCAAATGCATGGTTGTGTGCTTGTTGTGTTTATTCATTCATTTAATGTATTTCTGATGCATATTTGATAAAAATATTAGGATTCGCCACTCCTGCTCCATATAAACTTTAACTGTGCCAAATATCATACTCCACCGTCCGCGCAATTTTCGTAAAAAAGGGTACAAAGTACATTTTGCTTCACGTATTAATATATAGATTAACAAACCAACCACTTATAAATAAAACAAAATGAAAAGTAACAAAATATGGGTCTGTAAAATTTAATAAAAAGGAATGGCTGGTATAGGCAGCGTCGTAAAATTCCTCAGCATCGCTGTCGACCGGAAAAGAACCCAGAACTGGCAGCATTGTCACGTTGAATGGCAATGCTGATTCTTTGAGCCAAGAGAAGTCCAGCCTTCTGGTCACGCGAAGCGTCGATAAGCCGCTTAGATATATCTCTAAAAAGTGCACGAGTGCCCGGACCCCATGAACCTAGCGTCTCCATCCCAAACGGCTCAAAAACGTAATTACCAATTAAATAACTGTATTTGCGCCATTTGAGGTTATCCGCCGCTACAGCAGCAGCAATGCGAAAGTGAGTTTTTTGTTACGCTTTTACACCATAACTATTATACTGACCATCATAAAATTTTGCATACACATTGTCAGGGGTACAAAAAGGACATAGGGTACCTTTCATAAAGAAAAAACCTGTTCCCGGGAGTCGAAATTTATGGACAAAATCTACAAAAACACGAGATAAGACGCGGGAAAATCTAGTTTGCCATAAATGGCTCACTTGCATGTATGTTTCGTTACAAGGACAGTAACTTGACACACATATTAGTATAAACATATTATGCAATATTATAATCACGTTACATTATAACTTAATCAACGTAACTATGTATATAGTCTAATGAAATCACTCTGTGACATAATTTACTGACGATGCCTAGTTCTATGCTTAGTTAGTTTAATCCCTCTGCATATTTGGCCGATCGTGAGGTTAGGTTCAAGTTTCAGGTAGGGCAAAGTCTTATTAATTAGTATTAGCATACATAGTCTCACGCGTATACCACCAGAGGATTAGGCAGTGATGTATCACACCTACATTTTGACAACAATATTTTATTTAAAGTACCACATAATAGGCGGCTGCTATTGAGATCTTTTTTACAGTAAATCTCAATAATAATTTGTCCCAACTGGGTATCAAACCCGAGACCTCATGCACAGCAATGGCAGACAATACCGCTGTGCTACCGAGGCAGGCTGATATAAGTAAGTAGGCTCTATGAGACTATATAAGACTCCATGTCTTGCAATGTGCCTGGTAGAATACGATAAGCCCACCTTGTATGATGAATGTCCTAAAACATAACATCCTGTATATTATACAGGCTGTTCGGTAATTAATGGATAAAAAATATGAAAAAAATCTATCTGTACTACTACCTGAGATATGTTTTTTTTAAATTAATTACCATATTTAACTTTCTTGTACACTACGACCATAAAAGAATGAAGTCCATCGGTTTTTGTTGTTTTATTATTAAACACTAATTATGCTAATAGAAAGACAGTTAAATGTATGACTGGCTATTGTATTTTTTTAATTTGTATTTTCATTTTCATTATTTTTCTGATCCATTAATTACCGGACATTCTGTATAATAAAGGCCATGTATTTAAACTGTCCCATTGGGCACGGGTCTCTTTTCAGTATAAAAACAGGTTAGGCTATAGTTCATCACGCTGGTCCAGTACGGGTTGGCAGACTCTACATATCTTCGTGAACATAATGGAGAACTCTAAGACATACAGAATTCCTCGCGATGTTTTCTTTCACTGTTAAAGCGAGCTACAATTAACTATTTAATATGCACATAACTTCAAAGTGGCAGTCCAATGATGTACCACTAGGCTATCGCTGCTGTTATAAAAATATAACCGAAAAAATAAATATACCTTTACTTGTTCAGGTATAATTAACCGCTCTTATTTATACTTACATAAAAAAATTAAATCGAATATATCTGATAATGCCTAGCAACAAAACTATCCAAAGCAAAAACTAAAACAATCCTCATCAGATATCCAATCATGAAGATTCTGCTAATACTCATAAGTATACAAGCCGTGAAGTGTTTCTTCGACATCCAAGAAGTGACAAATGATGTAATCACGAGACTACCCCTGGACTTCTCCGTGGCCGTCAAAGATATAGCCGAAGGCTTGCCTACCAAGAGTATAACTATCGTACGAGGAAATTCATCCAACATCAGGTACGCTTTTTTGGATAATAACTATGTAGGTACTGATGATAATTAACCATTCTAGAAGTGCCTGCGCATAGGCAAATTTTAGAATATTTATTTCATGGTCCACCTTGTCGAATGCTTTCCGAAAGTCTGTGTACACGGTATCTACTTGTGTTCACTGATCCATATTTTTGAAAAGATAATCTACAAATATAATTAAATTAGTTGTCGTTGATTTTCTTTTAACAAAACTGTTTTGATCTATGATCAAATTATAAATAGTCAAGTGTATGGAATCATGTACAAGCCTCTCGAAAAGCTTCGACAAATCGGACGAGATAGAGATAGGGCGGTAATTTTCCACATCTTATGTTGTACCTGATTTATGAACTAGTGTTTCATTTGCTGTTTTCCATAGTTCAGGGAAAGTTCCCTGAGAGATACATCTATTGTATGTATACAATAGATGTATCTCTCAGGGAACTTTGTTCCATTCTGTAGAATGTCACAGAAAGGTGTGGTCATATTTAAGGGTCACATAGTATAGTCCATGTACAATGGAAAACCGCGAGAATTAAATTTGAATACATTATTTTGACGAAGATATTAAATTTTCTTTTTTATCGACTTATAAATATCAGCATATTCCAATCGATACAAAAACAAAACTACCAGCCATGCACGTGTATTGTTTCTAAGAATTACAAAAGACCTTAGGGTCTTAAACTCGACACGTTTTTGTTTACTTAATTAGCCATTGATCATTATAACTGTGCCCTAGATGTGGATACTGTTACCCATTCAAATAGTTTACAATACAGCTGGTCGTTCTAACATAAATCGGTGACCCCACAGATGTTGCGAAATCTTAATGTGGAGCTGATGCAACGGACCCAACTATGCTTCAATGAACAAGGCGGGATATTTGAAAACTGGCTGTAATAAGAACATGTTTATAAAAATTAATAATCATAAAAAGTATTGGCTAAAAACTGTGTGGTGAAGTGATGTCAGTGTCGTATATCGTACCGGCTTATTCCCGTGCGCTCCAATCACCAGACCTTCTTCTATTCTTGTTTTAAAGAACATTACTTCGCTTTCGGCTAATTTCTAAACAGCGGTAACGTTACAAGCATTGAAAAAAAAGAGGAACAATACGGTATTTTTAGTATAGCGCCGGCCATTTTTTGTAACTAAGAATCAATGACCTTTAGATGAAAGAATAAAAACTATAGTGATGTAACTTGTTTTGTATCGATATTTAAATAAAAAATAAAAACAAAATTTGATATGGGGTTTATTTATCAAATATACATAGCGACCCTAAAGTATGACCACACCTTTCTGTTACACCGTATATAATATGTAATGGGAAATAAAAGCTATAAGCTGTCCGTTTTAAGAAATACGGGGGCAAACCATCCGGTCCCGGACCTTTTGAAGGATCTAGAGCTTTCAGAGATCTTAGAACTTGGGCGGGTGCATTTGTTACAGTATCGATAAGTGTGCATTTGTATGAGCTTTCTTTCGGTGACGACCATTCCTCGCTATAATTACAAGTAAGAGTGGAGGATTCAAATACCGCGTAAAAGAAATCCATGAACATATTGGATACATACTACATACATACTCTTTTATAAATGGATATTAAAATTCAATTCCAAATATTTTTTCACTAAGTCATAATAGATTACAAAATCTAACCACACAGTTAATCTCGTAATAAAACCTAACAATTTTTAGAAAAACTATTTCCATTTTTCGCTTATGACAGTTCAATTTAAAATATTGAATACACTATTCAGTGAGAAACGTTGCGTGCGTTTAAAAACCATTTTGTTTTGTTTTAGATCGCGGGATCTGTTCCAACTATTGTGTCTGTTGAACGAACACAACATACAGATTATTAATTTAAACATCATGACCAGAGACAACAAAGAAAAGGTATGAAGGTTTTATTAAGGCTGCTGCTTACTACACCGTAATTGCACCGACATGCCAAAAATAAGTTGTCTTTGAAGATTATTTTATTTCCTTCTAATGTATGCCCAAATTTAAACCCATATTTGCTTTTTCGAAGAAATTTTGTTCACACGTTAGGGTCATATTCTGTGTTGCGGAAAACTTTACAAGCATTCAATTAACGGACACAAAGAAGATCCAGACGTAGGACAACTATTTGTGGACTATGTAATTTTTTATTCCTTGCGGGGAATGTACCCACAACATGGCGCAGTGGCAGCGGCGAGGCGATCACTTAAACCACTACGCCATCAGTGGAATCAAATTAGTTATTGAAACAGACTTACACGTCAAGTTGACAAAATGATGGCAAGATGTAGGCAATACTGCCGGCCTTTAACTAAAATGCCGTTAACCTACAAGCGCGCGCGATTATGACTTTTTAATGGAAAGTAATATAGTTTTGAATTCTATACTAGAATATAGATATAGATAGATAGATAAGATATAGATAGATAATTATATAGATAAATAGTTTTAAATTCTAGTAAAATTATAGATAGACAATTCAAAACTATTTTACTATCCATTAAAAAGTCATATTCGCGCGCTTGTGGGTTAACGGCATTTTAGTTACAGGACGGCAGAATAAAGAAATGACTTAACTGACCAAAACAAAACATTTAAGAAATTGTAGAGCAAGTATGCGTTTCAAGCCACTTCTCATGCCTAAATTATTTCTTTTTAGCACGACCATAGTATTATACAGTATAGTGCGTAGCGACCTTAATATTTTTACAAAGATAGCTTTACTATAATTTTTATTTTAGATAATCTTTTGCAAGTTAACCCATTGTAAGTAAGCCAGTTATACGAGTTAATTGGACTTATTTTAAGGGATAATAATTTCTAAACTTTACACTTTCAGATACTTATAGCCTTTTATAAAGAAATTAAGTTATTTGGATCTTTGATTATGTCAAAGTAATTTTATGTTGATACTTTTATATAGGTAATTTTACTGAAAGTAAATTCGATACCGTTTCGCTGGTCTCAAAGTGACGGTTTGCGCTATTTGCTTTTTTTTAATTACCTTTTCGGTTTATTAGGATAATTAAATATTCACATTATATATACATTTAGATATTAAACGTGTCACCTATTCGTCACCTTAGGGGTGTTATTCTCCACGGGTGGTGAAAGAAAACAAGGACCGTTTACAAGTACACTTATATTTTCCACTTGAACACAAAAGTACAATAATTTTGTTACACCCGCGAAGTTGAAGGAGAAAAGTCCTCAGGGCGTGGTCCACTGCAGAGTAGATGTGTGTCGGTGATCCAGGTAGAAGTTGGGAAGATACTCGCCAGGTGTGATGTCTGCCGCTAACCGAGCCCCCGAGTCAAGTCCCGTCCTCCTTATATATCGTGTCTACGGCCGGCCTAGGTGTGAAGGAGAGGGCACAGCGCCCCACTCGACGCGCGCGCATCTATGACGCGACGTGACACACCCCCCTCGAAAGGCCAGAATTTTCGGCAGGAAAATTCTCTGACGTGCAGCTCCCAGCGCGACCCTTGAACAGAAGTGGAATAGGTGTCAGTGTGGGAAATAGACCTACTGTTCAACTTATAGTAATGTGTATAACCCTACATACATTCATACGTCACGCTAGCAACGACACCCTAGTACAAGACGACATACATCTCACACATAAAGCCGACACACAATTATGTAAGTGCTTAGGCTACCATACAAAGTATAGGTATACGGGTTATACACAAAAGGTGAATCATACAAGAATGTGTAAGAAGCAGTAAATAAGTTAAGCTAGACTAGCCCTACGACCTAAGTCTTGGGATCAGCCAATGACCACTAGTCAAGCAAGTAAGTAGATAGGTATCTACACAATAGAAACAAAATAATTGATGTTATAATTAGACATCAATAATAGTATTAATCAAAGCTTAGTTAAATTCCCAGAGGCGCGCCACAGCCAGAATACTGAGTGACAAAAGGTTTGTGCACAATAATAAACTATTATTTAAGTATAAAATCAAACAAAAGAATTCTTCCGTTCGTAACCTATAAGTCCGCCAGGTGCACTATGACGTAATCGTATCATAACAAAAGGACACACTGACTCGAACTACAAGGAAAACAGCTGATATTAATAAATAAAATGATACATTCATTAGGAATGTATCACGACACGACCGGATAGATATAATAGTATAGTATAACAACAACACTTTTTTTTTTTTTTTTTTTTTTATAATGCAGCGACCAAAACATCAGCAAAACAGACACGAACGACCATATGACTATAAAGAAAACTAACGAGGAACAAGAATCGAACCAGTGGACCGACCTGGCAGTGACCATTAACCACTGAACCATTCGGTAAAGAATTGTTAGTCCTGTAAATTAAGAATTTTCAATAAAAATCATCAAACAAGAATCGAACCATAGTACTCGATTAAACAGTGAACTTTAACAACTGAACCACTGAGCAAAAAAATATATTATGTTAGAAAACAATATGAAGTTCACCGAGCGACGATTAGTCATAACACTCATAACCACTCAATAGGTCATTATGTAGTTATTACAATGTTGCGAATGTTTATCAATAGAAATTCTCAAGTACCTACATTAAAAAACTATAGTGAGAAAAATATTTTTATGTTACCCGCTACTGAAATAATGCGGTTTTAACTGACAAGAACTTAATGAAATGTGTTTATTATTCTTTGTAATGAATTAATTTCAAATCTTTAATGTGCCATTCACCCAATGCTTTACCAGACATATCAGATAATTTATAAACCAATGGGGACTTTTTCGACACTATTTTACATTTTATGTATTTAGGAGCTAATTTTTTAGAAAAATATTTGTTTTTATCACTTAACGGAAAGGTCTTTCGCCAAACTATATCGCCGACATTGAACTCGGCCGGTTTACGGCGAAGGTTATACGTTTTATAATTTCGAGCATGAGCAGCTAATAAGGCCGCTTGTACCTTTTCGAAAATTTTGCACAAATGACCCAAGGATTCAGCGTAACCATCATGAGGTTCGAGGACACTATTGGAGTCAGTCTCCCTATTGTAATGAGAACCACATATGACTAATTCACGACCATAAACGAGAAAATTAGGTGAGAAGCCAGTTGTTTCGTTAACAGCACAGTTCAAAGCGAATTGTATTTTAGGTATTAAAACGTCCCAGATTCGATGATCGGTTGTTATAAACGTTGAAATAGCTGTCATTATGGTTTTGTTATACCTTTCAACAGCGTTAACCTGAGG
The DNA here is from genome assembly GCA_930367265.1 of Catocala fraxini. Classification (NCBI taxonomy): domain Eukaryota; kingdom Metazoa; phylum Arthropoda; class Insecta; order Lepidoptera; family Erebidae; genus Catocala; species Catocala fraxini. The sequence goes on along the minus strand of OV884028.1, from coordinate 27,201,484 downwards.
AGTATAGAATGGTGTGTAGTGTAAATTTGGAATTTTATATTTAGACAATAGATTTTTAAAGGTTGAACTTATGAATTGTTTACCATTATCTAACACAACAGTGGATGGAATTCCATGTACTAAGAAAACGTTTTCTTCAAGGATTTTAGTTATGATATCTGCGGTAGCACGCTTAATAGGAAACATTAAACAATACTTAGAAAAACAACAACTTATTACAAAAATAAACGTGTTTTGTTTTCTACTAGGAGGAAGAGGACCGATCAAGTCGATACTTATCATCTGAAAAGGCTTCTGACACGATTTGGGCCTACCCATATGTCCTAATGTCGCGTGATTCTGATGTTTATGAGAAATACACGCGTCGCACGAGTTTACGTACTTAACCACGTCAGAGTACATGCCTGGCCAGTAGTAGTTAAGCGCAAGCCGTTTATAAGTTTTAAAAATACCAAGATGACCAGCTGTGGGCAACGAGTGATTTTCAGACAGGACACTTTCTCTCTGATCAAGGGGAACGACTTCTTTCCACTGAAATTCTCTAGTAAGTGGGTTTAGAGACTTTTTAAAACGATACAACTTATTATTTATTACCTGATAATCAATAAAAGAGGTCGGGGACGAAAGGCACCCGTTATAGATATCTAAATACCAAGAATCATTAGTAGAAACTTGTGAATTTAAATTATTAGAATTAGAATTAGTCTCCACGTCATTTATAATGGCGGAAACCGGTATAGAACGAGACAGAAGATCAGGCAAGACATTGTCAGAACCACGACGATGACGTATTTCAAAGTTGTACGAAGATAGACGTACTCCCCATCTAGCTAGACGACCAGTAGGGTTATTAAGAGTTAAAAACCATTTTAGAGCAGCGTGATCAGTATATACGATAAACTTTTTACCGTTTTCGATATAACAACGCCAGTGTTCAATAGCAGATAGCACCGCCAGCGCTTCTCGCTCAGTAGCACTATAATTCTTCTCCTGTTTAGTAAGGGACTTACTGTAATATGCTATGACCTTTTCCTCTCCGTTCAAATTCTGACAGAGAACAGCTCCAATACCATAGTCACTAGCATCACAGTGTATTTCAAAGGGCTCCGAATAATCCGGGCAAGATAGTACAGAAGAAGAAACAAGACATTCTTTCAACCTATTGAAAGCTTCATCAGCTTCTGTAGACCAACAAAAGGGAGGAGATTTTTTTCCTTGAGAGGTTAGTTTATTAAGGGGTGCAGCGATGGAACTAAAATTTGGAATAAATCGCCTGTACCACGAGGCAGCACCTAGAAATCTACGCAATTCCTTCCTGTTAGAGGGGGTGGGGTAATTTTTCATAGAATTAACCTTATCTGGGTCGGCATGCAAACCTTTAGAGTCTACTACATATCCTAAGTACTTTAGTTGGTCCCTAAAAAATTTACATTTATCAAGATTAATAGTTAGGTTCGCGCTTTTCAATTTCTCTAAAATAAGGGTTAAAAGCTTTATGTGTTCCTCAAACGAGGGCGATATACAAACAATCATCAATGTCATCTATAAAGCAGAAAACCCTGTTTTCAAATTCAGGGCCATAAAATAAAATATCAACTAATCGTTGTTGAGTGGCTGGAGCATTTGTTAGACCGAAAGGCATTCTTTTAAATTGAAAAGTACCGCGCGTAGGTATATAAAATGCAGTTTTACAACGATCCTTTTTTTTAATCGAAGTCTGCCAAAAGGATTTCGATAAATCTAGACTAGATAGGTATTTAGCATCTCTCAAGTTGTCAAGTATTTCTGAGATATATGGTAAGCTATATGCATCTTTTTTTGTAACAGAGTTCAATTTACGACTGTCTAGACAAAAGCGCAATTCACCGTTCTTTTTAGGCGTTAAAATGACAGGGTTAGACCACGGACTGGCTGAAGGTTCAACGACGCCGTCAGAGAGTATCTCGTCCAGAAGATTAACTAAAATTCGCTGTTTATCGGGAGACATACGATAAAATCTTTGCCGAATCGGGGGACAATCCCCTGTATCTATGGAGTGTGTAATAAGTTTTGTGCAACCGAGACCCCGCCTTTGGTAAGAAATATCAGAAAATTTGGAAATAATATTGTCAGCGGCAGCTCTCTGATTGACTGATAGATGACCATAAGAGACGAGGTGTTTACAAGGTTCTGTCTGTGGTTCAACAACACGAACTTCAGACTTATTCAAAAGTAAAACTGACTCTAAATTGTTAGGAAATAAGCCAAAATTCCTCCAAAAATCCATGCCAAGAATAAGCGAGTATTGTATACCGGGAACAATGTAAATAATATGATCAATTAATTTATTTTGGAACTCAATTGGAAGAGATATAGAACCTAGCGAATTCAATTCTTCACCGCCAGCAGTGACAAACTTTAGAGGTTGTGAATTATCGAGAACATAGCCTCTATTCAAGAAAAGGTCATGAGAATTATTACCTAGTATTGTAACACAAGAACCTGAGTCCAATAGACCAACAGCTGGTTTGCCATTTAATTTTAAAGAAATGTACGGAGAATATTCGATATTAGAATTGCGGATTGTGGGTAGACGATAACTGTTAAAAAATTTAGAGATAAAATCCAACCATTTCTGCCATTCAAGTTTATTAAAATTTTGTTTGTTACTAAGTTTGCCACAATCCTTATTAATTAGTTTTTTTAAGACCGCTGTATTATTTTTAGGTTTATTGCAATTAGGACAATCAGCTATCTTAAAACCCGTCTTCCCACACTTAAAACAAATTAAATAGTGCGGCTGCCGACATGTAGACAAGGAATGTGAGTTATTTCTACATCTCGGGCAAAACTGCTTAGTTTTATTAGTTAAAATATTTATAGAATTAATTTTTGGGTTTGCATGCGACTTCGTAAAGTTATCAGTTTGCGATTTCTGACAGGGAGAAGTTTTTTTAAAATTACCCACTTTAGAAAAAGTGTAACTAGCGGAGGGGTTATTATAAGCAAGGTCAGGTGCCAGGGTTTCCGAAGAACGAGCGGGAGGCTCAGAAAATTGCTTGCTACGGCTTTCAAATTGTTCATAGCGACGACATACTTCGACCAGACTTGCGACATCGACCACATTCGCTGTTAATAGACAATTAGTATAGCAAGGCCTTATATTATTTAGTAAAATTTCTAGCTTCTCAGACTCTGCGACAGGACTGCCAAGACGAGCAAATAAACTGTGCATCTTTGCGATATATATAGTAATTGTCTCCGTTTGACCTTGAGAACGCGCACGAATTTCCGACATAAGTCTAAAGTCGTAATTATGCGGGCTAAAATCGCGCTTCATTAGGTCACAAAGATCCTTCCACGACTTAACCGAATCCCTAATAGATCGATACCAAATAAGTGCATCACCCGAAAAGATTTCAAAAGCAAAAGATAAAATTTTATCGTACGGAACGTTCCTACTCGTGACGAATTCTTCGACTCGTTCGATAAAAGTACGCACACATGATTTGCCGTTGTATTTAAATTTAGCTAATTCGCTAAAAAGCTTACGATCGTATGTAAGAGATATACTATCTTTTGTCACTGAGCACTCGGACTGCAACGCGCCCGAAAGCGAATTTAACCTCGCATAAGCAGTGTTAAATTTATCCCAAATAGCATTGTATTCTTTGATATCTAGGGCGCCGGAATCCATACGATTAATTCTGTGAAATACGTGGTGTAGTAATGACTCAGTCCTAAGGTGCATTTCTTGTATAAACTTAGCTTCTAGCATGGCCAGAAAACGCGTAGCTTTTTCTAGAGATTTCGAGATGGATGAGACATCCTCCGTAATAGGATATGTAGAAGAAAGAATATCCTCAGCGGAATATTTAGCGCTAAGTTTAGTTATTATTTTGCGCGGATCATCACTCTTTGAACCACCGCGAATAGCGATCTCGTAATCGAGTTCCGACTTCGACAATAAATTAAAGTTAATTTCATAAGCCATTCTGTTAAAATTAAGTAAGACTGAGTCAGCCCACAGCCAAGCAACAAAATCACGCAAAACACAACAATATTCCTTTGTATACGAAGCGTCCAATATGCAGGTAGGTATTAAATTGTGAGAGAATCAACGAACGCACTTCGCGTCGACACAATGTAGCCAAGATTATTTAAGCACGTGTGAAGCAAAGAATGTATATATTCTGAGACAGTAGGCAGATAAATAAAAAGGTAGTTAGGTATTTATGCACGTGTTAAACTAATTGAATTTTATAGAAAGGCAGAAAATAGTATTTGGACGTCTCGTACACGTACACAGTAAACGAAATAAATAAAATAGACTCACCAGACACACATCGTTCTGCAGACCACCTGAGTTGAGCGCCAATGTCACCTATTCGTCACCTTAGGGGTGTTATTCTCCACGGGTGGTGAAAGAAAACAAGGACCGTTTACAAGTACACTTATATTTTCCACTTGAACACAAAAGTACAATAATTTTGTTACACCCGCGAAGTTGAAGGAGAAAAGTCCTCAGGGCGTGGTCCACTGCAGAGTAGATGTGTGTCGGTGATCCAGGTAGAAGTTGGGAAGATACTCGCCAGGTGTGATGTCTGCCGCTAACCGAGCCCCCGAGTCAAGTCCCGTCCTCCTTATATATCGTGTCTACGGCCGGCCTAGGTGTGAAGGAGAGGGCACAGCGCCCCACTCGACGCGCGCGCATCTATGACGCGACGTGACAAACGTTACCACAAAAATATCTTACATACCTACTTATCGCAATCTCTGCACATGTGTTGGTATTGATAATGAGATTTTTTAAAAGCGTCTCTTTATTATACTGCGTTGCTATCTATTGGTAACATGCCTAGAAGACTGGCAGCATTGCCAGATTAATTGACAATAGTAATTCTATGTGCCACAGAAACTCTAGCCTTGGCGACGATCAGTCTCTTAGCTTTGTCTCTATAAACAATTGGACCATATGATTTATTGCAATAATTAGCCAAGACCAAATGACTTACTGCTGTAATATTGTTTCAGTATTACAAATTCGTTAGAAAAGCTTTGGATATATCAGAAGAAAGGACCAGTCTCATACTGTGTGAACCGTATGAATGTGAACTTATTTTGTTAGAGGTAAAAATATTCCTTTTGGTACCTAAGAATATAGCTGGTAGGTTCGAGTCCAACATAGAATGATTATTTGTGTAATCTACAAAGAATTCTTCTGAGTATAATATTCTGAGTATTTAATGAATCCGTCCTTTTGCAATTGTAATGAAATGTAGTTCAAAGAAAGATATCGCTAATGTTTAATTTCAATGAATACATATAAAACTTACCTTTATTGATATAGCAGCGATAGCTCAGTGGGGAGACCAACAGACTGCAATGCAGAGGGTCTCAGGTTCGAACCCACGTCGCGCCCCTCCGACTTTCGGAAGTTATATGACTTTTCGAAATTATGTGCGTATTGATTGACAATTATCGCCTGCTCCGTGCCTCGGAGAGCACGTTAAGCCGTCGGTCCCGGCTGCCATGAACATCTATGGCAGTCGTTATTGGGAGAGTGTCGACACAAAAGATCCCACTGGGTCGAAGTGTCGCCGGTCTGCACTGACTGGCCCCCACATAAGATACATACCTTTATTGATACCACATTTTGTTTTTTTGTTTGATTTGACTATGTATGTATTACTAATTAAAGCCTGGGGATCTGTATCACAGGGGTAACCCTAGCACAGACTCAAATTATTATTAAAAAGAATTCACTGAAGTTTTTGATCATTGCTAATATTAACAACCCGCTTTTTCATATTTAATTTCTTCCGTGGTTCTAAGACAAAGTTCCGGAGATTTTATCCCCTCGATCGAAGATCAAAGCCTAATCTGCTAGACTATCGCTACTTCTTTAAATTTCTGTCACCATATTGTAATTTAACCAGAGAACAATCTTTAGTTAACAGAGAGCAACCTGATTCACCGCACCATCCTCTACTTGTTCTACTGGCCATACGGTGAGGTCAGCGAGACCTTCCTGTCAACCATGAGAGAGGCCATGAGAGTCGCAGTCATCACCAACCCGAGGAAAAGCGTGTAAGTCCTGCCAATAATGACATCTGATTATCGATTAAGGTTTCGATCGATGCAAATGTTCTAACAATTGGAATTAGTAATAATAATAATAATAATAATAGTTTATTATTATTACTAATTCGAATTGTTTCTCTCTCACATAGATACATAATAAGAAATTACACAAAAGAAACTTAATCTAGACATATACATAAACGCAACTATCTGAGAGACTGGTATCTGTACTAGGCTCGACCTGTATGACAGATTACCAGCCTCTCCAGGCACTGGACTCGTGCAGTACTGGCATGCCAGGTAAGTGTTCCGGTGGGCGTGTGCATGTGTGCGTGTGCGTGTGTGCTTGTGCGTGTGCGTGCGTGTGCGTGTGCGTGTGCGTGTGCGTGTGCGTGTGCGTGTGCGTGTGCGTGTGCGTGTGCGTGTGCGTGTGCGTGTGCGTGTGCGTGTGCGTGTGCGTGTGCGTGTGCGTGTGCGTGTGCGTGTGCGTGTGCGTGTGCGTGTGCGTGTGCGTGTGCGTGTGCGTGTGCGTGTGCGTGTGTGTGTGTGTGTGTGTGTGTATGCGTGTGGTGTGGGGGTGTGTTAATTCAGGAAATAATGTGTAAAAGATTTTCTGTCTCTTAGTAATTAGTAATCGTTATTCGACCGCATTCTTGTTAATTGATTATTCATGATCGTATATCAAACCGTCTACGTTATATCTGACTCTTATAACCATCATTTTGCTTAGTCCGAGGAGTTAATATAAAATATAATACTAGTCTTACATTACTATGCACTAGTGTTAGCCCGCGGCTTTGCTCGCGTAAAAGTAGGTAAGGTTAGGTTATGTTACTAAGGCCACTTTTTTTCAAAGTATATATAGCCTGAGTTACTCGGTGATAATATACTAACATGCTAGCTTTCTAATGGTGAAAATTTTTTTTAAATCGGTTACGTAGTTTTTGAGTTAAATCGTTACAAATAAACATATTTCATATCTTTTTCTTTATAATATTAGTATAGACTAGTTTCTGTTAATTCGGGCAAGATCTATCTGTGTCCGAGTGCTTTTCCCATTTATAATGTTAGGATGTTTAAAGTTCGTGGAGAAGTTTGGATGTTTGGGACTGCTTAACGGATTTGGATGTAACTTGCCATGTCCTAAATTAACTAAAATAGGATTTTCCTCTAAATAAGTTCTCATGGCATTTACGCGCAACCCCGGGCCAAAACTAGTAGCCAGAAATAAACAACAAAATATCATGACAACAATATTAAAGTAATAATTTCAATTATTTCTTTATTTACTTTGTTATTACTACATGCGTTTAAAGCATTGCGATATCAAAACAACCGAAACGTCAGCCATATTGTAAATTTAAATATTTCTTCTCTCTTAGCCTTTATTATTCCCAAGTCACTTGGGGTCGGCTTTTCTGGTCTAACCGGATTTGACTGGATATCAGTTTTTACACGGAGCGGCTGCCACCTGATCTCCGCAACCCGAAGGCTAACGATACCCTTAGGCTAGACCAGTGTCAGGATATTAGAGGGTACTGACTTTCCCAATAACGACTGCCATAGATGTTCATGGCAGCCGGGACCAACGGCTTAACGTGCTCTCCGAGGCACGGAGCAGGCGATAATTGTCAATCAATACGCACATAGTTTCGAAAAGTCATATAACTTCCGAAAGTCGGAGGTGCGCGACATGGATTCGAACCCGAGACCCTCTGCATTGCAGTCTGTTGGTGTCCCCACTAAGCTATCGCTGCTACATTTTAATTTACAAAATTTACGAATTGCAAATTTAAATACTTTAACACAAAAATTATTTTATAAAATAATCCGCTACACAATCCCTCCGACGCAGTCTAATTTCAAACTGTTTTCAGGTTTTACGTTATTACATTATCACGTTGTATATCAAGGCACTAATTTAAGCTCGCCCATTTCACTCGTCCAATTAAACCTCGGCGTTATATGAACACTAGTACTAAAACATAATGGATATACTGATGCCATAATTAATGGCTAATGAAATAATTGAGTAAGTCCTCCAGAATAATTGAGTTGTCGATAGCCAATGTTGGCGCACAAATATTGGACCAGTGTTTGTGGGAAATTGGACTTACTATTTACCAAATATAGACTCATACATATTTTCTGGTAGAATAGGCAGAAGCTACAGTTGTCCATTTGCCTATTTTAAGTAAATGTATATTTTTTCTGTTTACGGATAGCAGATAACTGGATACTGTGGCGTAGATTGGGAGAGGCCTATGTCCTGTGGTGGACTGTATTAAGCTATTTGACGCCTCGATGGCGTAGCGGTTAATGTAACCGACTGCCATGCCTGAGGTCGCGGGTTCGATTCCCGCACAAGTCAAACATTTGTGTGCATGGACATGGATGTTTGTCTTGGTCTGGGTGTTTCTATGTATAACATGTATGTAGGTATTTACAAAAAAAAAAGTATACATCTATGTTTATCCATTGTCTAGTACCCATAGTACAAGCTCTGCTTAGTTTGGGCTAGATGGTGTTGTGTGAATGTGATAGAATATTAAGAATATATTATTATAACTTCCACGGCTTGGGCAGATTAACAACTTAAAAATTTTTTTCAAAATCAAAAGGAATTAAAATGATTAATTAATGAAATTTACTATTTATTTGTGTCTTACGCAGTAACTACAGTAAAAGATGGTACCATTTTTCTATAACGATCGCCCATATAACATTAACATTGCATTTCAATATAACTTGAGTACCTTAATTAGAAGGTGACGAGAATATTAATAACGCGAAACTCACTGGTTTTCTTGTTAACTTGTATTACGTATTTTATTTAAAAACAAACACGTCTGTCTGTCGCCCGCAACATTGAACTAATTTAAATGATAATTGGTTAACAGAGCAGCCATAGTAAGCAGGAGACCGCTGCAATGTGACGGCAGGTCACAAGTATGGATATTATACTATTAACATATATATAAGGCGTGAAAGCGTAACAAACAAACAAACTTACATTCGCATTTGTATTATTAGTTAGGAGTCGGCCTCGATGGCGTAGTGGTTAGTGTAACTGACTGCCACGCCTGAGGTCGTGGGTTCGATTGCCGCACAAGTCAAACATTTATGTGCATGAACATGGATGTTTGTCTTGGTCTGGGTGTTTCTAAGTATAAATATAGATATTTACAAAAAAAAAGTATATAAGTATGTTTATCCATTGGTTAGTACCCATAGTACAAGCTCTACTTAGTTTGGGCTAGATGGTGTTATGTGTATGTGATAGAATATTATTATTATTATTATTGATTGATGGTTTGATTGACTGATCAACATAATATACACATATATGATCCGAGAGGAATAGTAAGGTGTCCTATATTTGATGTTAGATGTTATTTTATACATATACATTTACAATTGTGCGAGTTATCTTTTTGAAATTTAACAATTAAGCCTTCTAACACAATTGAAAGGCTTATATCTTTTTTAATTTATAGTTCTTGCACAACATAACTTGTTGCTTAAAAAAAAGTTTAAAACTATAACCCGACTACGTAAACAAGGGGTCTATTTTTAGACCTCTTTTTATTCGTCCTTTTATTTTATATGTATTTATGTTACCCGGGCTATTATTACGAATCTATTGACACCTCATTAATTAAAATTGGTTCAGTAGTTTAGGCGCTACGGTGGAACATACAAACATACATACCCAGACTGCCAAAATCTGCCCTTCCTTTTGGCTTCGCTGTAGTCGGGTAATAATAGTCAAAACTGGTAAACATTTATTACATTAATTATTTACGTATTTGCTATTTAATGATATTACAATTCAGTTGTCCAAAGCAATATCTACATATTTTGCGTGGTCACTTTGCGCAGCTGTCGACAATTCCTTAACAAAATAAGACATTTACGCAATCCTGGGATCAATTCTGAGACATCTTTAGCATCTATAAACGCAAGCAACGCTTACCTACCCAAACCTTTACAGCAGGATCAATGATTTGCTAAAACAACGAAATTCTCCCAAATCTACATATTCCAATTCCAAAAGAAAATCTGAAACAAACATTTTATGAATTTCATTTGATGTTCACGCTCGTGCTCCGTTAAAATTTTTCAGAACTCGCAACATTGACGAGGTTAAATAAAATTCGAATAAATTATTCATGTAAGTAACAAAGTAACACTTATGAATGTCGAATGTTACGTCTACTAAGTTACAGTCACCAGGTACGTGTAAAGAGTTTTAACGATTAGAAGTTTTGTGGTATTTTGCAAATCGTATTACAGTTATACGCGACTAGCTTTCGCCTGCGATTTGGCTGACGTAATTGTCATTATCACCCTGTCTTACTTAGGGATAGTGTAACTGTGTATTAGTGAAACCATCTTTAGAATTGGTTCAGTAGTTCGAGAGATTACCACCAATACACCAACAAAAGAAAATAATAATGATAGTCTGAATACGTTTCCAGCTAAAGTCTATACTAATACTAGCTGTCCCGAAAGACGTTGTCCTGTACAAACGAAAAAAAAATCGAGACCGTCCTCGAATCACAATCGAATACATAATTTTTTTTATCAAAATCGGTCCAGCCTTTTAGGACGAGTTCAGTTCAGTGACATACACACGTACAGTAGAATTATATACATATATAAAAATTATTCAGCTAGAGTTTATTTGTTTGTTTGGTTGAACGCGCTAATCTCATGAACTACTGGTTCAAATTAAAAAAAATATTCAGTGTTGGGTAGCCCATTTATCGCAGAACGCTATAGGTTATAGAACATCACGCTACTACAAATAGGAGCAAAGCAGAAATGAAAAATGTTGCATAAAGGGGGGGGGGGGGGCAATTCTCTTATGTGAAGCAGACGAAGTTGTGCGGGTCAGCTAGTACCTACTACAATTAAGTGATTTCGAATATACACGTATGTGAATTCTAATATATTACGCAAACATATTCCAACTATGTTAGCAAGAATGCCCATTGCCGTGGACTGGTCCAATATTCTAATGCATAAGACAGTTATATTTTATAGTCTGTTTCGAATACGAAGTCCCTTTTGTCACTTCATAGCACGTAACTCTGCACATCTCATATAAATTGCTAAAATAAACAATGATTACCTACTTATGGTACTAAAGACTATTTAAATACCAAATTAGAATCTATAAAAAACATTATTTAATTGATTCACAAACATAATCAACTAATCATTTCTATTGATATTAGTCTTAAATAATTTAGACATCAAAATAAAATAACATTTTACTACAATACCATGGTTACGCGCTAAGGAACGAGCAGCGATAGCTCAGTGGGGAGACCAACAGACTGCAATGCAGAGGGTATCGGGTTCGAACCCACATCGCGCACCTCTGACTTTCGGAAGTTATATGACTTTTCGAAATTATGTGCGTACTGATTGACAATTATCGCCTGCTCCGTGCCTCGGATAGCACGTTAAGCCGTCGGTCCCGGCTGCCATGAACATCTATGGCAGTCGTTATTGGGAGAGTGTCGACTCAAAAGATCCCACTGGGTCGAAGTGTCACCGGTCTACACTGACTGGCCCCCAGATAAGATAAGATACGCGCTAAGGTAATTTCTTTACTCTTAGTCACAGTGATGCGACAATATGAACCGGATAAAACCGAACTAATTCGAGGTAAAATTATTGTCCGAAAAATAGTTTTGTAAATTTGTATATGGTATTAATTATTATTACATTGCAACGTACCCTAAATCCTATTCGCGAACCCTTAACATATTTTCTTCATTAAAAAATGTATTTGAAGATGCGATATTGGACGTATGGTTTAAATATCCCATAGTTAAAAAGTAGTCGTCTAAAATCAAAGTAACATTTATTTGACCATTACCATTACATTGACCATATACTAAGTATGGAGTAAGTATTTGATTCTAGGAATTAGTCAAGGATAAGTACAGTTTTTTTTTTTACAATTAAGCACTCTGTATATAACTTTGATGTAATTATTCTTTCGATATATCAAACTTAGATGGACTTCTGTTTTGTTTTTCTATTTCTATAATTTTTGTTTCGATTCTAACCGACGATTACAGTTTGTTTGGAAAGTTAATCGGTAATCGATTGCGTGATGTGTCGATTGAAACGGTCTCTTCACTATCGCTGTTCAACGATCATATATCAAATGGGCCTTCGTAATTTAAACGCACTATATGTGGTTCTAACCGCCGACTCTCTTAATGTTGTAGGTTCGATTTTGGCATTAAGTCCCACGTAAAACAGAAGATTCTATCAGGTACGAACACCTAATAAGAATTCCTTGAAAGAAATTATATATACGAGTCGAAAATCAAACCTAAAACCAGACACAGCAGTGGATTCACGGCTGCGGCGTCACCGAAGCAGTTTAAAAATAACGCAAAAGTCACTCTTTTATCCGTGAAAAGAACACAAAGCCGCAACTTCATAAACCGAAACGACCAGTGCTTCACGGTCAATATTACATCCGTACTGTTCGCACACAGTGCTGAAGCGCTATTTTCCTGAGCGTTAGCCTTCATCCAACGATATAAAGGACTATAACTGCCAGTTAACACCACACACAATACGTCGACTTGTCTAAAAGAAAACTTACGTCGTCCGATATGAGATATTGGCTCTTTACAGTCATATACGTACAAACAGCGACAAAAGTCTGTTTCATTCCTTTTTTGGATGAGGGAGAGCAGAAAATATCTAATGGTTAACTGCACTGCCGTCATAAGGGAAAACACGTAATTACCAAAAAAAAGTTTTTTGTAATTATACTGGCAGATGTGTCTTTTTTTACTGATTTTAAATATGTAAAAACTTCGTAAAATTTTCATGTGTCTTTTTTCCATATGACGAGAGTACACTCACTAACTAGTTACTTTTATTCTGTTTAATATTATCTTTTTTTTATATATAGCAGCGATAGCTTAGTGGAGAGACCAACAGACTGCAATGCAATGCATGTCTCGGGTTCGAACCCACGTCGCGCACCTCTGGCTTTCGGAAGTAATATGACTTTTCGAAATTGTGTGCGTATTGATTGACAATTATCGCCTGCTCCGTACCTCGGAGAGCACGTTAAGCCGTTGGTCCCGGCTGCCATAAACATCTATGGCAGTCGTTATTGGGAAAGTCAGTAGCCTCTAATATCCTGACACTGGTCTAGCCTTAGGGTATCGCTAGCCTTCGGGTTGCGGAGGTCAGGTCTAATCTACCCTACATTTACGCAAGCGAAGCCGCGGTCTCAATCTATTCAACAATATGTTAATAGTATAATATCCATACTTGTGACCTGCCATCACATTGCAGCGGTCTCCTGTTTACTATGGCTGCTCTGTTAACCAATTATCATTTAAATTAGTTCAATGTTGCGGGCGACAGACAGACGTGTTTGTTTTTAAATAAAATACGTAATACAAGTTAACAAGAAAACCAGTGAGTTTCGCGTTATTAATATTCTCGTCACCTTCTAATTAAGGTACTCAAGTTATATTGAAATGCAATATTAATGTTATATGGGCGATCGTTATAGAAAAATGGTACCAGCTTTTACTGTAGTTACTGCGTAAGACACAAATAAATAGTAAATTTCATTAATTTATCATTTTAATTCATTTTGATTTTGAAAAAATTTTTAATTAGTTAATCTGCCCAAGCCTTGGAAGTTATAATAATATATTCTTAATATTCCATCACATTCACACAACACCATCTAGCCCAAACAAAGCAGAGCTTGTACTATGGGTACTAGACAATGGATAAACATACATATATACTTTTTTTTTTTGTAAATACATACATATTATACATAGAAACACCCAGACCAACACAAACATCCATGTTCATGCACACAAATGTTTGACTTGTGCGGGAATCGAACCCGCGACCTCAGGCGTGGCAGTCGGTTACACTAACCACTACGCCATCGAGGCCGACCGAGTTTAGTTCGTCGTAATTATAACAAATACCAATATATAAAAATAATAATAATAATATCACCCTTGTATATAACTGCCGGACACGGGTCTGTATTCAAACTAAGAAGATGACATCTTCTTCTCCCTAGCGTTTATTATTCCCAAGTCACTTTGGGGTCGGCTTTTCTGGTCTAACCCGATTTGACTGGATATCAATTTTTACACGGAGCGGCTGCCACCTGACCTCCGCAACCCGAAGGCTAACGATACCCTAAGGCTAGACCAGTGTCAGGGTATTATAGGCACTGACTTTCCAATAACGACTACCATAGATGTTCATGGCAGCCGGGGCCGACGGCTTAACGTAATTTACGCTTTAACGTAATTTTAGTAGCGGCATGTCCACTTACCTTTATGATACCGGGTCATAATTTGTAAATTAGTATTGCTTCACTGTTGACATAACCTAAATATACATGTCCATAAACACAAACTTTTAAAACTTTAAACGTAGATTGCATTACATAGCTGTCTGTTATGTGAAAATTTATGTTGATACATGATAAGTATAAATATAACCTATTATAAAATATCATCCTAGCCTCTTTTTCTCATTGCGCAGACGCCGATGGATGCTTATTTTATTTTGCAATTGATATTTAGAATTATTACTACCCACATCACATCGATGACAATCAGTGTCATGTTTTGTTGACAAGAGCCGGGGGTCGTTCGGAAATGTAACACAATATTATATGCTGCGTTGTAATATAACGTTTTTATTGATACAATGTCTTCATTATGTATTATTTATCTTATATTATCTGTTTTTTATTATTTTCAAGGTACTTTTAATTCTATATGTATGTATACATATAAGTATTATATTATATAGATACCAATATTATTATTTAGTATGAAATTACTTTCTGCCATCCACCTTCTGCCTAATTTATTTAAGTTACTATTTTTTTTTGTTTTTTGATATTTTGTTTTTTATTGAGTTGTATGTATGTATGTTACTGCCTACATGCACCGAAATCATTCAGGGTCTGCGAGAATACCAGCGTTGTGGATATACTGCAACATTGCTGACGCAGGACCTTATTTGTTCTATATGTACTTTTGGTTGTGTTTTCTGTTACCTTATATTATGAGCGTAGAACAAATAAAATTATATTCTTTCTTTCTTTCTTTCTCTCCGAGGCACGGAGCAGGCGATAATTGTCAATCAATACGCACATAATTTCGAAAAATCATATAACTTCCGAAAGTCAGAGCTGTGCCTTGTGCATTATGTTGGTCTCCCCACTGAGCTATCGCTGCTACTATGTTAGTATGTAATCTAAGAAGATTACATACCAACATATTATAGCTATAGTATATGTTAATACTAACACAAATTGTATGTATGTTAGTTATAAGGTATGTATCGATGCGTCTATGCCACGCGAAATAAATGATTATTATTATTGTATGTAATCGATTCTCTTTTCGCCTGTTTGCCACTGGAATTCACACCGGGTATAAAAGAATCCTATGTTTTTTATTTAATCCAGGTCAAGGCCTACTTATGTGTCAAATTTCATCCAAATCCGTCTATCGGTAACAAACGTGTCAACATCTTCGAAATGTACAATGTTTGTACGATATGATAAAAATCAGTTAAGTGTCAACTTCTTCCAATAATTTAGTCATATCGACAGATTACGTCTCTATAATTGTCTATAATATTGCCAGAAGTAGTGACTCATTTCATAAATAGTAATACCTAGTGAAAATAATAAAGGTTATATTCACCATTCAAACGTAACCATTCATTCGTCAGTCATACATAATTTACCCGAAAATCATTCTAGTTTAAATAAAATTCAAAGAATATTTACATATATACAACATATGTGATATATGTATCTATGTATATATATGAACGTGAATTTACAGAGGCGATATGTCTCTCTAAAAATAACGTGCGATAAAAATCAAAACACAACACATTGGGACATTGAAAGCGCCACTAAAGCCTGCTGTACATAGCCGACTAATCACCAGAAGTGGCTGGGTGCTGCACGACCAATCGGATTGACAAGCCTACGTATAAAGCTATGAAAGCTACGCAATAACTCCATTGTCTAAAAAAGAAAGGCGGCGAAAGCGTTTTCTCGTCGCCAGTACAGCGCAACAGCGGCTGATTGCTCACCCACGCTCGCCTAGGGGTATTTCTAAAAATTACATTTCGCCTCCACTGAAGTTCAATAGTTGCACGACGAATACAAAGTCCTGGACAATCACGTACTTTGTAATTTGATTGGGCCGTTCGCCGATTGAGACTTGGCCCACCATATTTTATAAGCTCCAAAGAAAATATTTTTCGAGTTTATTAGCTTAGTACAATAAGGACTGTCATTCTTCATTGTGTTTTGTTGTTGTAACTAGCTGCTATTTCTGTTTACTCTTTATTCAGACAGTGGATGAATACGCTGGATGAATATTTCAGGCATTGTGTGGCCGTATAAGATTATGATCGTGTTTTTTCTGAGTTTATTTAGAGCTCAAATAAATTGATGTGTATCGGTCGTGCCAGTTTGAAATGATTCTGTTTTTGTCACACTTTCTGCCTATACTAACATATACGCGATACGGTATATGTCCCACAGAACCTTTCTAGAGCAATTTCATTAATTATGCAAATTAAAAAATTTATAAATATTAAATAAATCTTTAAATTGACAGATGCTATTATGGAAGTACATCCAATTCTGCAGACAACATTTGTGTGACATTACATAGGATGAGGTTGAGATAAATACAAATTAAGTGCACATTTAATTATCAAATGAGACTAACTTTCAGTGTATAAGGTGACACAAGGACAATTTAAACAATGCATGAAGCACAGCAAAAACTTGGCTCAATAATACGCCTAAGTAAAATAATCAACGCCTGCTTATATAAGTCTGCAGTCCAATTAGAATGTGCATCTTCATCTTATAATACTCAACAGCACATTCAAGGCCACTTTCAGTTTGCCAGAAGTCTTTATTATTTTAACCGAGACTAACACTGGTCACCATTGATATATGTATTTGTTAAAGAGAAAAAGCATCTTACTTCTCGTAATAAGATGATTCATTAATCTTGTAACTGTATTTTCAAGGTTTCGAATTTACTACAATCAAGCAACACCAGATCGTCAGAACCATTTGACTCTCGTCAACTGGTGGTCGGGTCGCTTATACAAGTCACCCGTACTACCGCCAGCTGATAAGGTGTACCATGATTTCAAAGGAAGGGTCTTCGATGTGCCCGTGCTTCATGTACGTGCTTGCCAAGATTTATTTCATATTGAGTGTGCATATTAAAGATGCCTTTTACACTATGCTCATTCCCACCACAACTTTAACGCACCTACTATCAGTTTAGGGTACTAGTAACGAAAATACCTAATAAGTCAGAAAATATTTACCGAGCTTCTGCCTGCAGCCTCGCTCACATCAATCATATGGTTCAAATAATAGAATAGAACTATCCTATATGTTTATTTAAGATGTAGTCTATCTACATGCTAAGTTTTACCCATATCTGTTCATCAGTTTACACATGATTGTATGAAACAAACATAGAAACACTACAAACTCACATCGCTAGTAGCAGTTAGTAACATAATATTTTAATGCACGCTTGTGCTTTTATCAAACTTATTTTGACCACTCTGCCTACTTAAAACATTTTCGATATTACATTCTACTATGAAATACTCCTGTTTAAAGGCGCCTCCGTGGCATTTCGTCAAGTACAACAATGACTCCACCACCACAGTGACAGGAGGGAGAGACGACAAACTGCTATCGTTGATCTCCAATAAGTTAAATTTCAGGTAACAGAAACAATAGAACGTTATTGCATTATTACTATAGCTTAATTGCTTAAGTGAACACAAGCGCCATCTAGCGTCACTCGATAGAGTTGCCACCACCACAAGATTACTACACCTTGCCTAGGTAGCCATGCAGCAGTACACTATACGTAATTAAATCAAGGCTCTATAGTTACAATTGTCTAAAGAAAGTCGATGTATTGAGTTTGTATAGCTATTTAATCATATAGATTTAATCGTTTCTCTTTCGTTCAGATACAGGTACTACGATCCACCAGACAGAAGCCAGGGTTCCAGTATATCAAGCAACGGCACATTCAAGGGGACACTTGGATTAATATGGAAACGTGTAAGCATAATCAACATTTTGTTCACCACTATGGTGGCTTACAAGCTTCTAAGTCACCTGATGACAAGCCTAAACCGTAACCCATGGATGTCTGCAAGACCAAACTTGTGTGCCAATGGCCTTGTAAAAGAGGATTGCTATCGAGTTCACTGCGATAACAGAGCCAAAAACAAAATCACTGGTAACACTCGCGCGTTGTCGACTCTCTGGAAACGCTGTCACAGACATAGCGCCTCCAAGAAATATTTACGAAGTAAATTCAGTTGGATATTTTAGATATAAATGTTGCAGCATATGATATCCTAACCTAGAAATCCAATCCAATCCAATCCATGTTATGTCAAGTCCAAAATATACGTGAAAAGACCATTATGCGTTTCAAGGACGCCGAAGCACGATTCTCGCATTTTTCTCTAACCAAGTACTGTGCTTTCAGCAAAGGTTAAGTAAGTTTATCCCTTGCATTAGCAGACACAGTTACTTCTTGTCTGTAGTGTCGACAAAGGGCGTAGGCGGGCGACATAGCCCGTGTGTTGTGAATATCTATTGACACGGACACCGCTTATTGCCATCACCTTGCTTCCCAACTAGGTTGCATAGAAGCAATATATACATATGTTTGTTCAATATTTTGTTATTGCTTAAGAGTGTTCTTATCTCCAACAGAAAGCAGACTTCTTCTTGGGAGATGTGACGATGACATGGGAGCGTCTACAAGCTGTGGAGTTTTCGTTTCTCACTCTAGCTGACTCAGGCGCTTTTCTCACTCACGCTCCTGCGAAGCTAAGTGAAACTCTAGCTGTCATCAGACCATTTCAGTGGGAAGTAAGTCAATTTTGGTAGACGTCCAATTAACTATAATATAATTTCAATTGTGTTGTTACCCGTATAAGATTATTTTCCTGTGACACTGGGAGGTTGCTGGTACTTATAGCACAGGTTATCCTAATTTAAGTACCAGCAGAACATTATTACATATATGTACTATTTTGTAGGAATAAAGAATTTTTATTATTATTATTATTTCTATAGTTCGTAACAAGATCCTATTGTATACCTTCAGGTGCTTGATATTTTTACCAGGTTACACCGACCCTGGTCAAAAGCTGCTTAGTTAAGCACAGTTGTATGTAATAAAGATTTACGGTTATGTCTGCGGCCAATCATAACATCCTGAATTCATTTGCTGACCCAGCAAAGTGTTATCAGATTTTCGATTATGAAATTCTTAGGTGAATGACGGAGTTTCGGAATATGGCCGGTAAAGGCCAATAAGTTTATCACGTAGTCTCTCAATATATACCTGGTGAATTGAAAATGTAATACCTTCAGTCTAAGCCTGCGTAGTTTTACTTGCGTAATTCAATGTATGATGTTATAAATTCGCAGGTGTGGCCGTTGGTGTGTGCAACTTTACTAGTAACGGGTCCAGCTCTGTGGATAGTGATTGCTGCGCCTTCGTTGTGGCAAAAGCAGCGCTGTGATCAGCTTGGCCTTTTCACTACTTGCTGCTGGTTCACCACCACACTGTTCTTGAGACAATGTAAGGATCCCATTGCTGAGACCAGTTTTTTTTGCGTTTACTCGAAGCGTTTACCTCGAACTCTCCTTGCAATCAATACCTTCTCGGAGACAACGCCTGAATATTATGTATTTCCGAATATATGGAAGACTTCACTGCCAATAGTTTAGTGTGTACCTTTAACAAATTAAATCGCAGCGGCACACAGAAAAGACAGGCAAGGTTTTCAATTATGTCTCGCATTCCAAAAAATGACAGGTTAATTTATGTACTTGGTTGTTTTAGACTATTAAAATAGAATAAATAAAACAATTGCAATCATTGAGTTTGATGATCTGAGAGCGCGTGGTGAGTGGTTATTTTCAATGAATTGCGACAAGAAACGAATGACTGGAATGATTATAGAGATAAGTAGTTACATATACAAGATAGCTTGTTTTATATGAAATGTAGAGAATTAGAGAGAGTGAACGAAACGCCGCCAAGAGCCCTTCACTCTTCATTTTTTTTAACGACCTCTTCCTGACTCGCCGAGGACTTTACAAACATTCAAACAACAGACACAAAGAACAACCAGACTCAGAATAACCATTTGTGGATCATACAAAGTTTTATACCATCTGGGATTCGAACCCATAACACTCGGTGCAATGGCAGTTGCGACGTGACTACTTAAATCACTAAGTTATCCATGCAGTCAAAGTCTTACTAAGGGTTCTATCAGTAACTGGTTGCCACCTAGAATAAAGGGATTAACATTTTAAAATATGAACATGTCTATTAATGAATATTAAAAATATTAATAAAATATTTCTGCTTTTTCAACTATATAAAGAATTCGATAAATAACGGAAATTCCATTTAATCACACTACAAAGCCGGACTTCGGCAAAGAATTTTTGAACGAACTGTCGGTTGAAACATATTTTATTTTAATCAAAAATGCATGAAGGATTACATTCGTTTGAATATTTTAAGCTAGCAATACAAAGAGTAGTTTTATAACTATGAAATATTTATTTGTCAATCTGGCTCTGGCTCTGGCTGGATGTGTCTGCTACGGAAGCTACGGAGCATTGTGTTGATTGTGTTTGTGATGTTGTTTTTTTAGAACCAAAATCAAAGCATATTAATTTAATACAAGGTAACGGGCCTTACTCGCGATTAAATATGGAAATGATAATAAATACCTATTGCTTGCCCGTTACCTAGTATTATATTAAAACTAGCTTTTACCTTTTTACCTACATCAATGAAAAGTTGAAAAAAGTATGTCCTTCCCCAGGTTTTAAACTACATATATCTGTACCAATATTCATCTAAATCGGTTGATTGGAATAGGCGCCGAGAAAAGGTTACAGACAGACAGAGTTACCTTCGAATTTATAATATTAGTAAGGATGTGTACAGAACGAGAAAGTTTAAAAACGTCAAAATCAAAGTAGATATAAAAGAGCTGCAAGGATAACATAAACTGCCTCAATGGCTTAAGACTGCGCCGAGCGTAAGACAGATAATGACAGAGCTCGTGCGGCGCATACGCAAATCGGCGCGCGGCCGCCATAGTAAAATTGTATGGAGGATTTAAAGTGCTTTTTTGATAAATATGTATTTTTATTGTCAACAAAACTTAAATATTTGGGACGGACAAATTGTAATATAACTATTTATGTTTCGTTTAAGCTGTAATATAGCATAGATTTCTACTGTTCTAATCTAAAAATCAAGTAACACGAGTTTTCGTTTTTGCATTTTTCGTGCAAATTTACGAAATTTTATAGACGTAAATATTAATTATTTAAGTTTTTAAACGGAGTATTTGTAAACACATTCATTGTTATGGTAAATGTATATTTTATATTTGTATTAAACAAAAAGTGTTGATTTTATTCACTTAACTGTTACCGCCTGTTTTGGCACATTTACCTCGGCGCAGTCTTAATAGTGAACGCGACTGTGGTGAATCGATTAGATATCGAGTTTGAATCTCGGATAACGAAGCGCAGCGATAGTAAATGCTGTGCATGAAGTCTCGGATTTGAACCTCGTCAGCAAAAATTGGTTGCATTTCCCAGTTAAAAAATCTCAATAGCAGCCCGGAATTAGGACGCGGTAGTGTTACATGCGTGCCTCGGAAAGCACGTAAAGCCGTTGCTTCCGAGCCTGATCTCCCTCCGATCATGTCGGATTGCCGTCCCACCGGATCAAGAGAGTTGCAAGGGAACAGAGAATGCAATTGTGTTTGCGCACACACTTGTGCACTATAAAATCTCCTGCGCAGATGGCCACTCTCCGTTAAGATAGACCGCTGTGACCGAAAATTTGGGCTGGAGAACTTTCTTAATATTTAATTAGACTTTTCTGTCTAGGAGTTCTCAATACTAGCATGGAGCCGGATTTTTTGCGGTAAACGGCATTGCATGGCACGGCTCTTTATAACGTGGGACCTACAACCATAACTTAAAATAGGTAACTTTATTACCTTACTAGCAGCGGCAGCTCAGTGGGGAGACCAACAGACTGCAATGCAGAGGGTCTCGGGTTCGAACCACGTCGCGCACCTCCGACTTTCGAAAGTTATATGATTTCGATTTCGAAATTATGTGCGTATTAATTGACAATTATCGCCTGCTCCGTGCCTCGGAGAGCACGTTAAGTCGTCGGTCCCGGCTGCCATGAACATCTATGGCAGTCGTTATTGGGAGAGTGTCGACATAAAAGATCCCACTAGGTCGAAGTCTCGCCGGTCTGCACTGACTGGCCCCCACATAAGATACATACATACAACCATAACTTACAAACTGACGAAATAATACCACTGTTTACCCCTTCAAAGAAAGAGGCGTGAGACAATGTATGCATGAATAACTTAATGATTTACGGATGGCCTGGTTTAAACGGTCGCTTCGCCGCTGTCACTGCGTCGACTGTTGTGGGATCGAATCTCACACGGGACAAAAATTTGTATGATCTACTAATAGTTGTTCCGTGTGTGACGCGGACCGCGCGACCGCGACGGTTGCGCGTGAGTCGGAGTGGTGGCTGGCGCCCCCCTTCTCCCCCCTGCCCGGCGGCAGCGCCATATATAAGCCGATCGCGTCCTGGACGAGACACCTTGCGGCTCGGCTCCACATCTCGAGTTAAGTGCTCCTGACTACAAGGACACGCAGCAAGCCTTCTAACGAACCACGCCCTGACTATAATTGTATACTAAATATATTAAAAGTGTATTTGTTATACCTTCTCTCATTGTACTTCCTAAATATATCTACATTTCACCTAAACTAAACCCTAAAGGTTACAATGGCGCCCGGCTATTAAGTTTAAAGGCTTGCTACGTGTTATTTTACTGTTGCTATATACTGTGTACTGTGCGTGTGTATTCTGCTCAAAGGGTATGTAAGTTTTTTCTTTCTTAAGTGCTTACCACGTGCGTAATCGCGTAGTGAAGTTGCTAACGGTTTCATTATCCACGTCGCGTTATTATTATATTCGAGATAATTCTATTGCACGTGCTATATTTATACGCTTATTAGCTATCGCGTTTTTTTCTCCTTGCACCCTTGGCCAGAATCATACGCTTATATTTCACTGTGTTCTATTAATAGTGTTTTTATTTCGCTGCTTGTCGTGTTAAATTGCGTGATTAGTAATATTTCTCGGCCATTCGATACCTCGTGACCGTCGCGAACATTCTAAACAAGATGGCGTACGAGATTAAGTTTCCGTTACTGAATAAATCGGAATTACTTTACGAGGTTACCTTGCGTGGTGGCGAAGCTAATACGGTCGATGATCTTCGAAAGTCAATCGCCAAGCTCGCACCAGGTTCTCCTTCTGAGAGCATTTTGGAGTCTCATTTGTCTCCGGAAGTCGATATCGCGGCTTTAAAGACCTCATTATTCAGAGCATCAAATAATGTCGGAGTATTGCGTAATAGATTAGACAGTAATTTATCAGCTAGAACTGAGTCACTATTACATCATATTTTTCATAGATTAAACCGCGTTTGTCTCGACGAACCGTCGATTCAAAATAATTTAAAACCTATTTGGGATGAGTTCCACGGCTTATATGCTTCATTTAGATCGTTAGTTTCCCAGCCGGAGGAATCAACTTCTCAAAATTATAGCACTAGAGCTTGCGAACAGATCGAGCCTGTAAATGTATTGTTCTATGAGCGAAAACTTTTCTCAGAACTTTCTAAATTTAAATATAATGGCAAGTCTTGTGTGCGTGCTTTTATTCAGAAGGTTAATGAATTTATGTCAGCTAGGAACATACCTGAGGATAAGTTATTCTCTTTTGCATTTGAGATCTTTTCCGATGACGCGTTGACTTGGTTTCGTAGTATTCGGGATAGCGTCACTTCTTGGGGTCAATTATGTCAGTTGTTGAAAAGAGACTTTAGCCCTCATAATTTTGATTACAAACTGATGTCTGAAATAAGACAACGTTCTCAGGGCGAATCTGAGAACATAACCTTATATATAGCAAAAATGCAAGGTTTATTTTCTCGTCTCGATGTGCCAATTAGTGAATCTGATAAATTAGAAATTTTATTAAATAACATTAGGCCGTGCTACACTAATTGCCTTTTAACTACCAATGTAATAGATATTCCTTCTCTGATTAACGTGTGTAGAAACTTTGAAAGGTTTGATAGCCGTTCTAAGGACTTTAGGGAGCCACCTAAAGTGTCCCCTAGCACCCTGGCACCTGATCTTGCTTATAATTACCCTACTTCTAATTCTTCTAGTCCTTATAAGGGCAGTTTCAATAATATGAACTTTTATAATAAGTCTCCTAATTATAAAAGTAAATACTTTAATAATCAACCTAGTACATCGGCCGCTACCAAGTCTCACGTTGAAACAATCGGTGCAGCTGTCGTTAATAAAAACCGGTTCTGTCCGCGTTGTAGAAATAATACACATTCATTAAATACTTGTCGTCAGCAGAGATATTTAATATGTTTTAAGTGCGGATTAAAGGGTTTTCGCGTCTCTGACTGTCCTAATTGTAAACCTAAACCCAGTAATACTACTCCAAAAAAACTAATTAGCAAGGATTGGGGAGATAATAGTCACTCTAAATTCAATAAAAAAGAGTGGTCTAATTGGTTAACTTATATTTCTAAATTCTTTAGTTGTTACCACTTATCCTCAATCCGTGACTCTAATATTGAATTCACTCCTTATGTTTCTCTTAATGTAAATGGCAAAAGCGCCGTTGGTCTTTTGGACTCTGGTTCCGGTGTGACAATTCTTGGAAACAATTCTCATAAACATTTTTTAAGCAATAGCCATATTGTAGACAATTCTAAAAAAATTAAATTGATTACCGCGAGCGGAGAGGAATTATATACATTAGGTTCGGTTTCTGTACCAATAGAATTCCAAAATAATTTAGTAAACTTGGTGGTACATATTGTACCAGATATAAAAAATTCTTTAATACTTGGTATGGATTTTTGGAGAAGTTTTGGTCTGTTTCCTAATCACTTAGAATCGATTTTATTTCTTAATAAGTCTGATGCGCACGTCGCTGAACTACAGACGAATGTCGGTTCTCACCTCGTCTCTTATGGTCTTCTAACAGACAACCAGAGAGCTACCGCTGACCAAATTATATCAAAATTCACCGATATTTCTTATCAGTCGCGGGGTCTCGGTTGCACAAACATTATTACACATTCCATAGATACAGGCGATTGTTCTCCTATTCGGCAGAGGTTTTATCGTATGTCTCCTAATAAACAACGTATTTTAATTAATCATCTCGATGAAATGCTCGCGGAAGACGTGGTAGAACATTCTGAAAGCCCTTGGTCGAATCCCGTTATTCTGACCCCTAAAAAGAATGGTGAATTACGTTTTTGTTTAGACAGCCGTAAGTTAAATTCTATTACTAAAAAAGATGCTTATAATTTACCCTATATTGCGGAAATTCTAGATAATTTAAGAGACGCTAAATACCTAACTAGTTTGGATTTATCTAAATCTTTTTGGCAGACCTTGATCAGAAAGGAAGATCGTTGTAAAACAGCTTTTTATATTCCTACACGAGGTACATATCAGTTTAAAAGAATGCCATTTGGTCTTACTAATGCACCTGCTACTCAACAGCGATTGGTAGATACTTTGTTTTCCGGTCCCGAGTTTGAAAACAAAGTATTTTGTTTTGTCGACGATATTATTTGTATATCGTCATCCTTTGAAAATCATATTTCTCTTCTTTTACGCATTCTCGAAAGATTAAAAAGTGCTAACTTAACTATTAATCTCGAAAAATGTAAATTCTTTAGAGATAAATTGAAATATCTGGGCTATGTTGTTGATTCTAAGGGGTTACATCCGGATCCCGATAAAGTAAACTCAATGAAAAATTACCCTACTCCTTCTAATAGGAAAGAAGTTCGTCGTTTCTTAGGCGCTGCTTCTTGGTACAGACGTTTTATTCCGAACTTTAGCTCAATCGCCGCACCCTTAAACAAATTAACTAGCCAAGGTAAAACTTCTCCTCCTTTTTTTTGGTCTCATGAGGCTGATTTGGCCTTTAGTAAGTTAAAGGATTGTCTGGTGTCTTCTTCTGTTCTTTCTTGCCCAGATTATACTGAGCCCTTTGAAATACATACTGATGCCAGTAACTTCGGTATCGGTGCTGTTCTTTGTCAAGTCCTGAACGGACAAGAGAGAGTTATAGCCTATTATAGTAAGTCGCTCACTAGCCAGGAAAAAAATTATAGTGCTACTGAGCGCGAAGCTTTAGCCGTGTTATCTGCTATAGAGCACTGGCGTTGTTATGTGGAGAACGGAAAAAAATTTACAGTTTATACCGACCATGCCGCTCTCAAGTGGTTTTTAAAGCTAAATAACCCTACAGGTCGTTTGGCGAGATGGAGTGTTCGCTTATCATGCTACAATTTCGAGGTCAAACATCGTCGGGGTTCTGAAAACGTTGTACCTGATTTACTTTCTCGTTCTATACCTATATCCTCCATAACTAATGTTACTAATGAACTTACTAATGGTTCTTTAGGATGTCCAGTTACTGATGACTCCTGGTATCTAAACATTTTTAATGGTTGTGTTGATTCACCGACATTATTTGTCGATTATCAAGTAATAAACAATAAATTATATCGCTTTAAAAAAACTCTTAATCCCCTTACTAGGGATTTTCAATGGAAAGAAGTTGTTCCGTCAGAACAGAGGTCTACCATTATATCTAATAATCATGCTTCACCCACAGCTGGTCATTTTGGCGTCTTTAAGACTTATAAGCGCTTAGCACTTAATTACTATTGGCCTGGCATGTATTCTGACGTGGTCAAGTTCGTGAATCGGTGCGATTCCTGTATCGCTCATAAACATCAAAATCATTCCACCTTGGGTCACATGGGCCAACCTAAGTCTTGTCAAAAACCTTTTCAGGTGATTAGTATTGACTTAATAGGTCCATTACCACCTAGTAGGAGTCAAAACTCTTTTATATTTGTGGTCAGTTGTTGTTTCTCTAAATATTGTTTGCTTTTTCCTATCAAGCGGGCTACCGCAGACATAATAACAAGAATACTTGAAGAAAAGGTGTTTCTAGTGCATGGTATTCCATCCACTATTATCTTAGACAACGGTAAACAATTCATTAGTGCAACTTTTAAAAATCTCTTAACTAAATACAAAATTCCAAATCTTCATTATACACCGTTATATTCTCCTCACGTGAACTCTGTTGAACGTTATAACAAAACTATTATGACAGCTATTTCTACCTTTATAACTTCCGATCATCGAATCTGGGACACTTTAACTACAAAAATTCAGTTTGCAATAAACTGCGCGGTTAACGAGACAACCGGTTTTACTCCTAATTTTCTTGTGTATGGTCGCGAGCTTGTCACTTGTGGTTCACTATTTGGGGTCAGTAACTCTGATCCCAATTTGGTTCATATTCCTCATGACAATTACGCTGAGAACCTTGGCTATTTAACTTCTATTTTCGAGAAGGTACAAGCAGCATTATTGGTCGCTCACCAACGCAATTGTAAGTCTTACAATCTACGTCGTAAACCGGTCGAGTTTAATGTTGGTGATATTGTGTGGAGAAGAACGTTTTACCTTAGTGATAAAGATAAATACTTTAGTAAAAAGTTGGCACCTAAATTTATTAAATGTAAAATTGTTTCCAAGAAGTCTCCGTTAGTATATATATTGTCTGATATGTCTGGTAAACCTCTCGGTGAGTGGCACGTTAAAGACTTGAAACTAATTAACTATAAGGAATAGTTTGGTGATTCTAGCTAGTGGACTTTTGTTGTACCAAACCCAAGACTTCGTCGTAGGGCTAGCTAGATCACGACATTGTCTTGATTTTTTTTCTTTTGTGATTCGTTTATATTTAACCTAATTACTTAACTACAAAAGCAATACTTCCTAGCGTAACACTAGAAAATATATACTTCTAAACTGCGTACTTCAATGCGTGTATCTGTCTATAATTTTTTTTTATGTATTATAAAATTTTTTTTTTAGACAATACTTTGTGTCTTAATTACGCATTCTATCTTCATATCAATTATTGCTTTCGAAAATACTAATCGAAATCTAAACATTTCATTTTTTTCACCCAGTGGTTCAGTAGTTAAATTGTCACTGTCAAGTCGGTCTACAGGTTCAGTCTTTTTGTTCCCGTCATATTTTTTTGCATTCATAGTGGTTCTTCTTATCTGTTTGCTAGCGTACTAATCGCTAAATTTTTGTATTGTTCAATTTCACCGTAGTTGTCGTTTATTGATCTTCATAACAAACTCATTAACTAATTACTTTGTTGACATTCTAAACGTGCTATTATCTAGCGGCCGGCTGTCGAGTCCGCATTCCTAATGAATGAATCACCTTGCCTTTAACGTGTTTTTTTATATATTGTTATCAGTTAATGATCTGTTCGCAACTACGGTGCTATCATATTATAGATTCTCGTCTATTGAATAATATAGTTCTTTTAAAGGACTGACTCCTCTTATTCTACCTGTTTCAGGATGCCGATCGGAAGCTGCTGCCGGAGGAGAGGGGAGTCCTCGGGAGACCGAATTTCCCCGAGGAAAAATTCTCTCCTAACGAGGGGGGTGTGTGACGCGGACCGCGCGACCGCGACGGTTGCGCGTGAGTCGGAGTGGTGGCTGGCGCCCCCCCTTCTCCCCCCTGCCCGGCGGCAGCGCCATATATAAGCCGATCGCGTCCTGGACGAGACACCTTGCGGCTCGGCTCCACATCTCGAGTTAAGTGCTCCTGACTACAAGGACACGCAGCAAGCCTTCTAACGAACCACGCCCTGACTATAATTGTATACTAAATATATTAAAAGTGTATTTGTTATACCTTCTCTCATTGTACTTCCTAAATATATCTACATTTCACCTAAACTAAACCCTAAAGGTTACACGTGTCTAGGTGTTCTTTGTCTACGATGTCTGAATGTTTGTAAAGTCCCCTGCGACGCAGGAATTATTCCTAGTGCGGGCATTAATATAAAAACAATTCCCTTATTATTCATGTCTTATCAAAAAATAAACAATAATCCTGTGATTATAAAGAAGCATAACGGTATGTACCTAAAAGAGGAAGGGAGCCTTCCATACCATGTAAAAAGGAATTAAACTCTGACTCTAGTCAGCGACAGATAATACCCTGGCCATTTGGAACCGGTTATACCTTAACGTTATATTACGTAACTTAATAAAAATCTTCTATATATGTAGCTTCTAGCAAAGAACCTTCAAGCACTCACAAGGCCCGTCTCGTGTCTGTCCTCATCTCCCTTGGAGCAACCTATGTCATAGGAGACATGTACTCTGCTAATCTCACCAGTCTACTGGCAAAGCCTGCCAGAGAACGGCCTATTGGAACCTTAGCGGCGCTGGAAGAAGCGATGAGAGACTACGGATATGAGCTGGTGGTGGAAAGTCATAGTTCCTCGTTAGCTATTTTAGAAGTAAGTGGTTACTTTAAGGATAATCATAACTTATCTTATTAATAAATGTGAAAGTTTGTGAGGATGGATGGATGGATGTTTGTTACTCTTTTACGCAAACTACTGAACGAATTTAGATGAAACGTTGCAGTATTATTGTTTATACATCAAAATAACATATAGGCTACTAAACAAGTAAGAATCGGCAATGAATTGCCGTAAATCTTAGAGTTCGAAAAAATGGTTCAAGTTATATGCAAAGGTCACGTGATACCACGTGACCATGAGGTCAGAGGTCAAAGGTCATAGTCATTTTGAGGTATATCGACAATGCTGAGTCGAATAGCGTTGACCTCGAGTCTTGAAAGTTGTATAGCAGACAGACGGACGATAAAATATTCTGTCAATTTTGTTTCCGTAAAATTCTAATCTAAAATATAAAGAAAATAATTTGCAGCGACAATCCTCGTCTTATAAAGTAATGTAAGCGCATTACGGCATCACCAAGGAATTTATTGATATTATTTGATATAATACCAGCCCAGCGGGTCTACCGTGAAAATGTTTTTACGCAATGACGTGCCGAAACGAATGACGAACGAAATAATAAGCATATACCTACCATGAAAACACTTCGGATTTTTTAGGACGTACAAATGTCATACGACGATATTCGTGACGAATGTCGGCGCGAATGATGTTTCATGGTAAAAATAAGCACGAACGAACGTACGCAATTGCGTATAACGCGTTTCACGGTAGACCCCCTGTATCTAAACAGCCCACTGTTGGGCACGGGCTTCTTCTCAGTGTAAGAAGGGTTGTTGGTAGTGTTTACATATCTTTGAAAACATTATGCACAACACTCAGATAGGTTGCCGCACGATGTTTTCCTTCAACGTTAATGTAAACGACAGTTTTTTTATTTCAAAAAGGCAGAGATGCGTGCCTTGGGGTCGAACTAGTCCAGGTTTAATGAAAGCGAATTTCCAAAAAATAAATTTATTTGGAAAACGAGATGTACTCTGTAAGTAATACAGAGTCGATGGCGAGAACAGAAAGAATTTAAATGAAATTATAAATTATAAACTAATTACATAAAATTTCGGTTTCACGTGTTTCATATAACCGGGAGTAAAGTGACAATCAGCATTATTTGTTCTAGAACGTTCGAAGTTTACACGGGTTTCCAGTAACAAGTATTATAAGTAAAAGTCAGCATAATTTGTTCTAGAACTTTTCATTAAGTTTCTCACGCTGCCTTACACTTGTTATGTAAAATGCTATGTCAGCCCCTTCATCTGATATATAGGTTATTTGGGGCTGAGTAGGCATATATCTATTCGGGTAGCATCTTTAACTAACTCGAGACCTCTGCGTGGCAGTTCAACTTTCTTCCACTAGACTATCGCTGGCAGCGACAGTGATATTGGGTTCACCAAAGGAATAAATTTAATTTACATGTTTATTATAGTGTCATTGAAGTTCAGATCTAGCTTCCTAAACTCACCTTTGTATATAGCTAATGCCTTTCGGCTACTTACAGCTGTGATCATTATCTTTGTACGGCACTTGTTTATTCGGTCGGCTAGCGTGCCTAATACGCGTATTATTATTACGTTAATGCTGTCAATGAAGTTCAGACTTAGACTTGAAACCATTAGTTCCCAAAGTGGTTCAGGTGGACTGGGGGTCCACCTGAACCACGGGACTACACACACGGGAGACTCGACAGGGGTCTACGTTGGCGTGACAAAAAAATAGGGTCCATAATTCATCCACGAGAATTTATTTGCTTTTGATAATGAAGGACTAAAATGTTGGCTTGACTTCACCTATCACTGTAGGCAGATAATATTCTAAGCTCTTTTTTTACGGCTAAGGTGGCAAACATGTATACAGCCCACTGATGGTAAGTGGTCACCGCCTATGGACGCCTGCAACACTATAGGCATCACATGCGCGTTGCAGACCCTTTGGGAAAGGAAGTGTGAAGGAGAAGGAGCGGGAAGGGGGAAAGAGGGTAATTGGGCCTCCGGCACTCTCACTTACCGAACGAAACACAACAGTAGGAATACTGCTATTTCACGTCGATATTCTGTGAGAGGGTCCTTCCCCGGTCGAGCTGGCCCATTCATGCTGAATTCAGCGAGCTTCTACTACTCATAAGCTCAACGACTGTTACTTGTAAAAACTTGTATATTCCATTTTCAGTACCAGTAGTCTCGAACCTACCGTGGTAGGGTCAGTCCAGAGAATTTAAAAAAAAAACATTTTTCTCCTGTTTAAATACTAATGCCATGCAAGGTTATAAATGTAGCTGAAAGAGGTCCACCGGAACCAGCTAAATTTTGAAAGTGGTCTATAAGAAAAAAGTCTGGCAACCTCTTCTTTAAACCAACCACAAACAGCTGTGATCATATTCTTTTAACTTTTCAGAACGGCACTGGTGTGTACTGTCCTAATACCGGTACCTAATACGCGTATTATTATTATGTTAATGCTATCAATGAAGTTCAAACCTAGCTTTCCTTTGTGTACAACTAATGTGTATTGTGTCTTTGACCCTTGTAATGTAATGTAATTGGACTCCCTTTTCCGCATTTGAACTCTAAGTTGGTCCATTATGACTGAGTGTCGGCCGGTTATGGAGATAGCCAGCCCAACTCCGCCCAGAAGCACAGAAGTTTCCTGGGGTCTTCGCAGGCTTCGCGGAGTGACCTCATGTTGTTGAGGATTTCCTTACGTTGTGCTGTTACTCCCACACATTCCAGGACTACATGGGCAGCAGATTCTTCTTCGGTCAGTCATCCCCTACAGAGTGGACTGTCTGTTGCTCCGATGTTGTAGAGATGTTTGTTCAGGGGACAGTGTCCTGTTAGGATCCACACGATGGTCCGAAGGTCCTGAATCCCCAATCTTTGTAGGTTGAGCAGGCGGTGTGTCAGACATGGTGAGATAGCCGGTAGGGCTACTCTCGACTGTCTACAGTCCGTTGTCCGTGCTCAGCGTTTATTATGTTGGCTCTGAGTGCGAAGCCGCATCCATGTTTATAGTTGTGAGAATGGTAGAGAGAGAAATGGAGGTAGACCTTTCATGGTGGTTCCCGATCCTCTTCTAGCCAACGTCATTGACCCTTTGGACACATACAGTAGCTGTGACCATTTTCATTTAACTTTTCAGAACGGCACTGGCGTAATACGCATATTTTTAAGGTAGGGCAGTCAATGATGTTGAGACCGAGCTTTCTATATTCACCTTTTTGACTTTGACTCCTTGGCCACATACACCTCTGACCATATTCTTTTATCGTTACAGAACAGTACTGATGTGTACGATTGCCTAGCGTGCCTAATACGCGTATTATCATTATGTTAGTGCTGTCAATGTACTTCTGATCTAGCTTCCTAAAATCACCTTAGTGTAGAACTTATGTATATTGCCCTTCAGCCAAATACAGGTGTGACCATTTTCTTTTAACCTTTCAGAACGGTACTGGTGTATACGGTCGCCTAGCGCGCCTAATGCGTCGCCAGCGCATACAACGCGTACGCAACGTCGAAGTAGGAGTACGACTTGTGTTGTCTCACAGAAGAGTCGCCGTACTTGGTGGGAGGGAAACTTTATACTACGATACTGAGAGATTCGGTAAGTAATGCAGACTTAAAATAGTAACGAGTAGTAACGATTTAAATTCAACTTTATTTGCCGATGCATACGATTCTTATTCGTATGCTAACAGATATTGTAAATTCGAATGTGAGCTTATTTATTTGTTACGCTTTTACGCCTCAACTACTCGACCGCTTATCATGAAATTTCGCATACACTTTGACATAGTTCCAGAGAAGGATCGAGAATTGAGAACAACAGTGTTCCGAGGGATAGCTAGTAATATTATGAATCTGAAAGATGTTAAGATGTTTGTGACTCACTACAAAACTCTTGGCCATCACTAGCATTCAGTGGTGTCACAGGGAATAGGTCACATCATAGGTAATTTCCTATGACATCACCAATGGTGTCATAAATAACGAAAATTCACCCTGACATCCGTCATTCCTGTAGATTTTATAAGAAAGAAGTAGCGACAAAAACAATTATTTTTTTAACTTTATAAATCATTGTTTCATAATTTCTTTCATTTCATTTCAAAGGCAACTCTCGCACTAGGAACAATTCCTAAGTCTTGGTAGACTTCACAAAACAAATACAATGGACACAAATAACACCCTGACCCAGAACAACTATGTGTGGATCACACAAAATTTTGTTCCGTGTCGGTACCGAACCCACAACACTAAGCTAGTGGCAGCGTCAAAGCGATCACAAATCCAATAGGCCATCCTTACAGTCATATTACTGCACATAAGGTAATGTTTTAGAAAAAAAAACAATCATTTCTCCTTATTTCTCTATCTTCCAAAGTGAAGCTTGTCCCGGTGTGTGCGGGTATTACCTATTGACCTACCTCTCAATACGTTATACAAAATACCCGTACAGGATGTGATATCAAACGCTTTTAACAATATTAACATCGCTTTGTTTCCTCCCCTTGTGTGAAGACACGCCACAAACACGTCTCAAACAAGGTTATAAAGCACGAAGTGACAGAATATCAGCCATTTTCTTTTTTGTTAGGAGCATGTTTAATACTCTTTTAAGTTTATATGCGTATTTTTAGCGTTCCGGTTTATTACAACGTCAGCTTAAAATATACACATCTGTAAATAGATTTAGACACTAGTTTGTGGGCGCCAAGACTGCCTCGGTAGCGCAGCTGTTGTGAACCCGACTGCTCTTATGGGGGCTCGGTTTCTAATGAAAATGAATTTTTTTGTTAAGAAATTCTAATTAGCAGCACGAAGTCTGTTCCCAGT
The DNA here is from genome assembly GCA_930367265.1 of Catocala fraxini. NCBI lineage: Eukaryota > Metazoa > Arthropoda > Insecta > Lepidoptera > Erebidae > Catocala > Catocala fraxini. The sequence continues at coordinate 27,166,869 of OV884028.1, read as the reverse complement.
AAACGTGTATAACGTAGGATTTAAAATTATATATATATTTTTATTAATGCTTTCTTCGATGACAGACGAGCCAGCGGCCCACCTGATAGTAAGCAAGAACCGTGGCTTATACACATGGCTGTGTTTACTTAACATTACAGAAGCAATGTCAAAAAACACAACAAAGTCGCTGCCTACCGGAACGAAAAGGAAAATGGAGCAGGATGGTGTTTGGGAAGGGAAGGGTGATTGGGCCTCCGGCGCTCTCACTCACCGGAAGAAACATAACAGATACTGTTATTTTACGTCGATCTTCTGTGAGAGGGTGGTACTTCACCAGTCGAGTCGGCCCATTCATGTTGTAACCAGCGTGGTCTAGTGAAATGTGGTAGTAATCGAACCCCATCACTCGGCGCATTGGCAATAAAGCTCACTCAAACCCAGTGGTTTCTGGCACCATTTGTACGGTCAAATTATTTATCGAGTCCCATAAGTTGTCTGCTCAGCCGACTGAGTAATATTTTGAGCACGTCCAGTGAAGCCTAGATAAAACACTTTAAAGTTAACACTATGCATGATCACAAATTGCGGGTGACCGCAATTGATTATTGATCAAAATTCGAATTATCCGAATTGTCAAATAAATATAATTATTCGAATCTTTGATGAACAATCGAATGCATGGCACTCTAGCGTACAAAATAACATCACTGTTGCCTAAGCTATGTAATGAAGTTTTTATTATTCAAATTATCACTGTTTATAATTCGAAACTAAGAATAAATCAAAATTCATATAAGCGGCCGTGCAATTTCCGAATACCTACCTATTCGAATGGATTTTTCCATTACAATGACTAATCACTATGATACATGTCTATCTACCCATCCGAGAATATAGGATTGTGTATAATTATGTACGTTTTAACTGTATGTCTATGTGTGTGTTACAACACTAACACTGTCAACAAATCTGTTGCAGGCTCCCACAATTTCCATTTGAGTGAAAAGCTGTACACAAGATACTCGGCAATAGCATTACAAATTGGCTGTCCTTACCTGGAAACGTTCAACAATGTGTAAGTGACACATCATTTAATTTCGCCAAACAATTCTAAAGTTTATCCGGTTACTCTTCTAAAGTAATTTCATAGCGACGCCCGCAATTAATAATAGGTATAACATCAGTTATAACAAAGCAGGTAATAGAGATCAGCGAGAAAACTTAGAACAGAAAAGGTTATAAAAAATCTACACTACAGGGACTGTCCCACTGCTGGACACGAACCTCTTAAGTTAGGTTATACATACATACGCTGGCCTTACCTAACTACACATATTTTCAAGAACATTATGGAGTAGTCAGAGACGCAGGTTTCCTCGTGAAGAATTCCTTAACTTGTCAAGTGTGGAATGCCAGACAAAATTGAAAACCTCATGTATCTGACTGCCAGAGTGCCGCTGTGAGTCAATAGGTTAAAATCAAAATTAAAGCGAGAGAGTAATTTTAATTGTATAACACGATTATACGTACGTCGATACGTCGTACATACGTCAATACGATTGACTTAATATGTTCAAAGACATACATTTTTTATAAAGTGACGTCATTGTATTTGACAGCGTCATGACGCTGTTTGAGGCTGGAATCTTAGGGAAGATGACAACGGATGAGTACAAGAATCTTCCAGAACAGGCCAGAAGATCCGAACCTGTTACGGAAAGCGACAGACAGAGTAGTGATATCGTGGATGTTACTGCTCAGTCGCAGGTACACTCTGTGCGTACACTATAATTGAGCACATTATTCTTATGTAAGATAAGCACAAAGCTATACTGCCGTCATAAGTAAAAAAATACTTATCAGCCAATATTCAAAAAGGGTGTTAAAAGGTTTTTTACAGGGTCGCCAACGCGCAAGTGATGCCTCTGGTGTTGCAGACGTTCATAGGCTACGGTGACCATTTACCATCAGGGCCGTAAGATAGTTCGCCAATTTAGTTCTATAAAAAAAAAAAATTGTATTTAACATCAAATGATATGTATTTATATATAATAGATGCATCTTTTTTACTGATTCCAAATAAGTGAAAACTCCTTTCGAAAATATATTATATATGTACGTCCTTTTTCCTTATGACTGTAGTATACATTTGCGCTGATCTGTATACTCTTCTGCATAGTGGTAAGCTATTTCAGTGGTGCAACGACAATGTTTCTTATCCTATTTTAAAACAAAAATCTCGCGCTAGAAATAATTCCTGGGTTTGGGGGGAGACTTTAAGAACATTGAATCAACATAAGCACACCCAGACTCAGAACAAGTAATTGTGACAATATTTGTACCGTGTGGGATCGAACCACCAACACTCGGCACAGTGACAATGGCGAGGCGACCACTTAAAACACTATACCATCCGTGATTCAATATGACTGTTGTACATGAGGTCTCGAGTTATTTTCCCGAGTCGGGCATAACGATAAAACAACGCGCGAACATATTGTAGTCCTACTAAAAACTGACTAGAGTTTTACCTAGGGTCACTTTACTAGGCCCTGTAATAGGATAACTTACAACGAACAATAAACTCATGCCACGGGACCTACGAAGCACTTATATTAAAACTAATACTGATAGACGATATGTTTATAGACCCAAAGCGAATCTACGAAAGGATTGGAGCCAGTATCGTTACGGATGCTGCGCGGTGCATTCTGTTTACTTGGTATCGGACATCTGTTGGCAGGTAATATGATTTTTCGGCTCACACCTTTACATCTTCACGAATCCAGTTGCTAATACGGTTAAAATATAACAAAAACATACGGCAATCGGTCAGGACCTGAATAATCTATACTTATACCAGTACCATACAAACCATTATAAAATCGTTTTGTTACTGTCTTCAGAGTATATCCGTTCTTTCATAAATAAGAATGATAAGGAAAAGAAAATAGTACATATATACAGTTCTATGTATCTTGTATCTTATGTGGGGCCAGTCAGTGCAGACCGGCGACACTTCGACCCAGTGGGATCTTTTGTGTCGACACTCTCCCAATAACGACTGCCATAGATGTTCATGGCAGCCGGGACCGACGGCTTAACGTGCTCTCCGAGGCACGGAGCAGGCGATAATTGACAATCAATACGCACATAATTTCGAAAAGTCATATAACTTCCGAAAGTCAGATGTGCGCGACGTGGGTCCGAACCCGAGACCCTGTGCATTGCAGTCTGTTGGTCTCCCCACTGAGCTATCGCATCGTTTTACAAGTGAATAACTAATGGACACAAATTAAACTCAGAATCTGAACAATAATTTGTGTATCACCCAAACGACTGTCTGGAATTTAAACCCACAACACAGCGCGGTGACAACGACAAACGTGGAGAGATATTAATTGGAATTTATCTTTTTCCAGCTATAGCCCTCGCATTCGAGATCCAAATCCACCGACGGGACAAGCAAAAGCGGCAGAGAGTACCGGCAGAGCACAGGCCGACACATAAGTTTCTAATGATCGGCAAAACAGTTATACTGCTGAAGAGAGGCTATAGGAGAGTTGTAGCTAACGTATACAGTGGTATTGATAGGGCATTAGGGCCTGATATACAAACATACTAACATGCACGTAGTTTCTTAAAAGAATGCACTTATTTTGCTTCGTCTCTACGTCACTATACATAGACTTGTAGAAAGCACCTTCTTGTTTTAAAACGATTCGTTGGTAGCAAATAAATGAAGTAATTAAACTAAACTTTATTTCTTATTCTTAACAATCTATCCTGCAGATGCCTCGCGCTGAGGCGAAGCATATTTTGAGAACAACGCAGACAACGCCTGGATATCCACTACGCAACTGTAAACCATCAGGATCCTTATTGCGAGTTGTTTTTACGCTAATGAGCACGAAACGTTTACCGCGTTTGGCTCTCTGATTGGTTAAGAGCTTGGAGCGGGCCAATCCGAGCGCCAATCGTCATAAACGTGTCGATTGCGTTAACGTAAAACAAATTCGCACTAGGTACTCAGAGGACTTCCTCGCAATGTTTTCCTGCACCATTAAAGCAAGAGAAAGTTAATTATTAATTACGCACATGACTTCGAAATCTCAGAAGTGCGTGCGTTAAGAACGAACTAGAGACCTCTAACGTGGCAGTTAAAAGGCGCGCCCACTAGACGCTCGCTGCTATTCTGATAGCAGCAATAGGAGAGAGACGAGGAGAGAGAGAGGAGTTGGAAACCGTTGGATGGTGTTATGACTGCACAGATGGCGCAGTGGTTTAAGTGATCGCGGCGCCACTGCCTGTGCCCCAAGTGTTGTGGGTTCAAACCCCACACGGGACAAAAATTTGTGTGTTCCACAAATAGTTGTTTTGAGTCTGGATGTTCTTTGAGTCCGTTGTTTGAAAGTTTCTAAAGTCCCCCGCAATACAGAAATGATTCCTAGTGCTAGTTGTTCATTTTTACGAAAGTAAAGAGTTTTTAGTCGAAGATAAAAATATAATAATGTAGGTAATATTCTATCACATACACACAACACCATCTAGCCCAAACTAAGCAGAGCTTATACTATGTGTACTAGGTAATGAATAAACATATGTACTTTTTTTGTAAATACGTACATATTATACATAGAAACACCCAGACCAAGACAAACATCCATGTCCATGCACACAAATGTTTGACTTGTGCAGAAATCGAACCCGCGACCTCAGGCGTGGCAGTTAGTTACACTAACCACTACGCCATTAAACAAATGAGCATTCCATGGCAACAAAGAATCGATGCTTGTATTACAAGTTACCGGCTATTATATCTTGGCAAGCGGCTTAGTGACAGATAAAGCAAATCAAAACGACGGACGGCAAATATGGCGTTGAGACGGCACTCTCAGAGCAAATATGGATCCTGCACATGTTTGTTCCTTTCTGTTTGTTTAAGTATGTAACTGCGTCTAGCCAAACTCTTGATACAATAAGAGGTGTCTATGTGCATCAATCTATGGAAAGAAAGGTAATCATATTTACATAATTATATATCTAGTGGAAGACCGTTGGACTGTCATAAAGAGGTTTCGTATTCGATTCCAAGCCGCACATCTCTGACTTTCCAAAGTTATGTGCATATTAAATAGTTAATTATCGCTCGCTTTAACGATGGTAATAACATCGTGATGAGAGTACCATAATGCTCTCGAAGATGCGAAGTCTGTGAACCTGCACTGGGCCAGCGTGGTGGACTATGGCCTAACCCTTTTCACAGTGAGAAAAGGCCCTTGCCCAGCAGTAAGATTGTTTAACACAGCACTGATTTTATAGAGTTTCACGATTCTATACATAAATAAGTGTGTTTCACCCATATTTCGCTGAGATTTTAGGTCTTCGTAATAGAAGCGCCATTACCTTCCTTTTCTATTTTTAGAAATTCTCTGGCTGCACGGTGTTCGTTACACTTTCACGCCTTAACTACTGTACCGATCACCATGAAATTTTGCGTACACGTTGTCAGAAGTACAGAAAAGGACATAGGGTTAAGGGATAAAAGACATCTAGAAAAAAGTACTGTGTTTGACGGATCTTATCTTATGTGGGGGCTAGTCAGTGCAGACCGGTGACACTTTGATCCAGTGGGATCTTTTGTGTCGATACTCTCCCAATAACGACTGCCATAGATGTTCATGGCAGCCGGGACCGACGGCTTAACGTGCTCTCCGAGGCACGGAGCAGGCGATAATTGTCAATCAATACGATAATTTAGAAAAATCATATATTTTCCGAAAATCAGAGATGCGCGACGTGGGTTCGAATCTGAGACCCTCTGCATTGCAGTCTGTTGGTCTCCCCACTGAGCTATCGCTGCTGCAAGTAATTCCATGTTAGTGAACCGTGAAATATATGTATATTTATTATTACATGAAACATAAATTGCTATTTGTTAAACAAATATTACAACAATAAACTGGCCAAGGGTAAGTTGGGATATAGGGTTCCGTCGTTTTGTATATTGTATAATTATAGTTTTATATCAACCATAGAAGGTGATGTGTCTTTAAGACGAATAACATACATAGACACACATTTACACAATCAGAAAACAGAAATGATGCATTACGAGACGAGACTAATGTCTACCAGCCACATTCTTGACTCCGTACTGTTATTGAGAGTTTTATAATAAAATATCTAAATAATACTTTCTCTGATCTAGCCATCTGGTCACAAACATCACGCAAGGAAAACCTGGGCCTATGCTAACTGTGGAAAGCCTTAACGCCTGGAAATCTTAGTTGGGTGACTGGGCATATTACATTCATAGATTCACGCCTGTTTCCCAGAGGGGTTAGCAAAAACTACGGATTTCCATTTGCTACGAATCTGACACACTTCTCTGGCTTAATTTACTTTCATCACATTCCTCATACACGCTCCCCGGTTTAAGGTACTCTTAACCTGGCCTTTGTCCAGAACGTCTCCGATCTGACCGAGAAACGTTCGCATAGATTTTCCCCTTGGCATATTACACACGTTGATCTAACACAAGTCTTCTCCCTACCTTAACTGCACTTGGTGTCGGCTTTTCTAGTCTAACCGGTTTGACTGGATATCGGATTTTACACGAAGCGGCTGCCACCTGACCTCCGCAACCCGAAGGCTAACGATACCCTAAGGCTAGACTATTGTCAGGATATTAGAGGGTACTGACTTTCTCAATAACGATAGATGTTCATGGCAGCCGGGACCGACAGCTTAACGTACTCGCGAGGCACGGAGCAGGCGATAATTGTCAATCAATACGCACATAATTTCGAAAAGTCATAATTATAACTTCCGAAGTCAGAGGTGCGCGACGTAGGTTCGAACCCGAGACCCTCTGCATTGCAGTCTGTTGGTCTCCCCATTGAGCTATCGCTGTTGATCTAACACAAGTATTTTAGTATAATAATTCCTGTATCGCGGTGGACTTTATAAACATTCAACACAGACAAAAAAAACACCCTGATTCGGAACAACCAGGTATTTGTGGATTACACAAATTATTATCCCATGTGGGGATTGAAACCCACAACACTCGGACCAATTCAACCACTATGTCATCCGTATAATCCCATTTTTTATATAACGTAGCTTCATAATTTCACCGCGGGACCCTACAAAATAAATATCTAACACGTTTTAATATCAAGAACTTAAACATTTTTACACTACATTTTATTTGCTATACATCAACACTGGCGATCAAACGAACCAATATGAAATATACAACAGTGCTTTTGTTATTTTGTGTTCTCATTTTAAATGTGGCTCTCTGTAGGCGTCAAGATTATGTCTATATGCTACGGAATAAGAGTCCAATAGCTGGTTACGTGCAGGCGTCCGACCGAGGTGAAGAGCCCACGATATATTTCTCCAGCCCTGATAATGATGAAGCCAGTTGCCCCGGCGGATCTCACAGATTCGGTTCAGATTGCGATTAATAAGTGATATGATTCTTGTGTTTTTATGTTACCTGTGTCTAACACCATAGTGCTTATTGCGAGTTTACGTTATCGAATAAAGTGGCTATGGCAATAGGATAGTTAACATTTTTATTTTAAAATCTCATCTTATCTCGGCGGAAAGACATCTACTGCTGGACATAGGCCTCCCCAAGGTTTTCCACACAGACCGGTCTCGGACCAGCCACATAAAATCTACTTAATACCAAATAAGATACAAGCGCTTCAAATCTGGTAGAAGAGGTTAATTGTCAAATGACAGGAAAAGGATGCACGATACAAACTGTGACGTAAGCGCTATTTAATCGTAGCTGTGTGAGGGAGACATTCCCACGACGATCCAAGTTTACCTATATTCAAATTTAAAATATTAATTACTTCCTTATTTTGCAACCAATTTAAAACTGTTTTTTTTATTCTACTTAAGTGGCAAACACGCCTACGGCCCACCTGATGGTAAGTGGTCACCGTAGCCTATGGACGCTTGCAACACCAGCGGCAGCACTTGCGCGTTGCCGACCTTGTAAAAACCTTTTAACGCCTTTTTTGAAGAACCCGATACTATAGTCTTGTGGGAAAACCTGGGCAGGGAGTAGATTCCGCAACCTGAGCGTCCGCGTTTGCCCTAAAACAATTTATTTTTATTGCTTTTTGGTCTTAAGTGTAACATAATGTACAAAGTCAAATACAGGTTACTAACCTATTGCTGTCGCTAATTTTGTCAGCCAATTATAGCAGATATCTATTTTTAGTGTCAATCTGCTCTTTAGAAATCAGAGGCTAATTCGTTTGTATTACATACAATGGGATTGTAACAGCTTCGAATTAGTACATGATGTATTTGTTTTTTTTTTTATTTATTTGGACAACCAACAAGAACATAACCACCTTAAAAGCTAAGTTACAAAGACAGTGGTATACAAGTATCGGTGCTGCCTTAATTACAGGTTACCACGGAAAGCAAAATACAAACGATAGTCGGGAATTTTTTTTCAAATGCTTGCCGTAGTTGATTCTTCTTTGGTAGTGCAGAGATAGTTAATGCAACTGCTGTGCATGCGATCTTGGTTTTTGATTCTTGTGATGAGCTAAATGTTTTTGTTCATTTTTGTCATGAAATTTCTAGTGGTACTCGAAGTCTGGCACTTTTCCAGGCAGGTGATATTAGGCTTGGCTTCTATTATATCGAATCTACAACCACACTGGTAATGTGGGCGTAATATACTTCTGTTTATCCTTTTGGTAATATAAGATTGAGTCTAAAAATGTATTATAATAATAATATCAGTCCTGTATTAAACTGTCCCACTGCTGAGCACGGACCTCTTCTTAGTGAGAAGGGTAAGGCCATAGTCCAACACGCTGGGCTGCTGTGAGTTGACAGACTTCACATATCTTCAAGAAAGTTATAGAAAAATCTCAGACATGTAGGTTGTCTTATGATGTTTCCTTCATCGAACTTTATTAATTTGAAAATTCAAGATTCACTTTTGGATTGAACTCGAGACCTCTGCGTGGCAGTCCAACGAACTCTCACTAGGATATAGAATATTAGAATATATTATCGAATATAAAAAAGTGTCATCGATGGGCAATCTGACTACAGATACTAAGACCTTTTATTCTAATTCTTTTGTTCCTTACTAGCCATGACTTAAAACAACTGCAAAACATTAAATTAATATAGATATCTACTTCGTACGGCCTATTTTAAAGAAAATAAAACTCACATATAATAAATATGTTATTTATTAATCAAGGGCGATGCAAATGGTACCAGATCTCACTGTTCCACTGGGACAACCACCGATAAACACAGCTCCAGGTGACACTGGCTGTTGGGGATGATACACGCTATATCCTGCTATATCCAACGTTGTTGATAACGGCACACCACTATTTGCACTATATCCATAACGTATCACAGCACTGGCCACTTGATGTCCACGACTAGAAATAATATTCAAAATAAGAACACAGGTAACACACAGCACGATTGAATACTTCATGTTGTCTTTGGTAGCGGTACTGCTCTGGTTGGAGGTTTAAAAATAAGTGTTAATATATTGCTGTCTACGTTTTATTGGTATCACAAATATATGTGTTTGATATCTGGCTTAGGTTCCGTATTGAACGACAAAATCGTTTTGTTCCAGGAATTATATTAGTACCTAGTATTATTTATCACTCAAAGGATATGTCATTTTCTTTAACACTTTTTTTAAAAAACGACGAAAAAAACGTTCACGTAAATAAACAACATTATATAAAACGTAGCTCGCATTGTATGCCGAACTTCAAACTAAATAACTGCATAAAACTTTATGCAATTTTATTTGAATCGCCGCCTAAAATATTAAAATTCTATTCTAAATTCCAAAATCAAGCTCGAAGCCAAATCACCTTGCATAAGAGTTCCTAATGCCTCCCAAGAGTCCCACGGCATTATGCTGTCAGCAGGCCTATTGATCATTGTAGTACTTTGAACTGGCAACACAGACACTCCTTTTACAAAGCGTCAGCAATCCATAGTATTGCTAGTGTCCATAGCCAATCCGAAAGGGAAATAGACATGTATTATTGTCTTAATTAAATTACGACGGCATTTTTATTTAAAAAAATATATAAATTTTGCTCTAAGTCTCGTATACTATTCAGCAGTAATACTATCGTAGAAACTAATTTAATTTCTACGAATAAAGATTCAAATAATAATAATACTAATACGGATCCCAATAGTTTGTGGCCTTGACGGGCTTTATATGAGTGCCGTTCAAGAGCAAAGTGATTTCATCTTGACAGTTACATGACAATTACAAACGCAAACAAGTTTTCCCAAATAATAATTACCGTTTGAGGAAATAGTAACAGCATCATGTTTTTTTAATTCTTAGACTAGTTTTTGTCCGTGGCTTTGAATCGAAACACACACCCGGTTAATCACAGGGCTCTCTGGAACAAAGACGGTAGCTAACTGCTTTTGGATGGTGGTGAGATTCTATGACAAGAAACACCTGGACGCCAAGCTTCAACATGTAAAACAAGTACTACAAGACAACGAGCTCCAACAACCACACCGCTGCCACAGATATCGAGAAAAGCCAGCCACAGTTGAATGTCAGCCTGCGATACTGCCATATTTAAGGGGTGCCACTGATTAGCTACATCTTGAAGCGAGCTTCAATCAACACATACTTCAAACGGCCAACAAAGAAAAGTCAATTTTTACCATCAGTCAAGCGCCAACTACCTTTACAAGATGCAGGGATCTATAAAATAGAATGTATGTGTGGACTCTCAGACATTGGTCAAACCAAAAGAAGCATAGGCACACGCATAAAAGAACACATAGCTGATGTAAAACACCAACGCTTGTTGAAGTCGGCTGTGTGTGAATATGTGCAATAGGGGACCAACCACTACCTCAGATTTGACAAACCACTGATACTCGCTAAAGAACACTGATTCCTACCAAGGATACTTTGCGAGGATATTGAATTCAAAAAACATCCTAATTTCAATAGAAAAGATGGTTGGAATCTACCACCAGCTTGGGATTCGGTAATTCAGATAGCAGAAAGCAAAACACAACTAGTCTTCATGATACTTTAAGCTCATTCTGTGTAAATAAAAACAATTAAGTTATGTTTACTATAATAACTACACCTTATGACATAGAGACAATCATCGATATCTTAGTCTCTCCGTGAATATGGCTGCCAAAAAGCAACCGAAAAGTTAGGGAAGTGCAAAATTAAATTTAAATGGTTGTTATAATTTAAATAGAAGTAAACAGTAACTAGTAAAAGTGTTTAACAATAGTTGTTTAAAGCCTATGTCCAGCAGAGGACGTCTTTCGGCTGAGATGATGATGATGATGAGTGTTTTATATAAAAATATTTAACAGGACTGAACCTCTACAAATATGTTGTTTTTATGATATAGGCGGCAAACGAGCAGACGGATCGTCTGATGATAAGTGGACACCCGCAACACCAGAGGAATCACAAGTGCGTTTCTAGCCTTTTAAATTTGAGGCCTCCGAGGAGTTAGGCCTCACTCACTCGACGAAATACAACGCAAGTGCTATTTCACGCCGGTTTTCTGTGAGGCCGTGGTATCACTCCGATCGAGCCGGCCCATTTGTGCCGAACCGTGGCTCTCCCATTACTCTGTTGACAACAATTGTGTTGTCAACAAAGTAATGGGAGAGCCAAGTAATTGTATTTGAAGAGTAAGAAGTCTTTCACCCCACATCTACAGCATTAGCTGAACGCAAAGTAGTCAGGCTGGGATGTTCTGTAAGTTCTATAAACAAGCGGTTTATCTTATCTTATCTTATGTGGGGGCACTTCAACCCAGTGGGATCTTTTGTGTCGACACTCCCAATAACGACTGCCATAGATGTTTATGGCAGCCGGGACTGACGGCTTAACGTGCTCGCCGAGGCACGGAGCAGGCGATAATTGTCAATCAATACGCACATAATTTCGTGAACTCATATAACTTCCGAAAGTCAGAGGTGCGTGACATGGGTTCGAACTCTGCATTGCAGTCTGTTAGTCTCCCCACTGAGCTATCACTGCTCAAAAAACAAGCGGTTTACTGAATGACGGCGTAGATGGCGCAGCAGTAGTAAATGCAACCGTTGTGCATACGTTCAATGCCTGTATCGAATCAAGCGTTATTGAGATCGAATCGGATTGGTCCCATTATTTTTCAGGTTATTTTACATATTATCCTCATCGACTTGACCCATCAATGGGAATTTGGGATACATTTTTCACAAATCCCATTGATGAGCCAAGTCGAACACTTTATGAATTTGAATCTGTTGAAAAATACTCTCACCCTAGCAATAAATCCTGTGTCGCGGGGTGTTTTACAAATATTCAGACAACGGACACAAATAACATCCAGACTCGGTACAACCATTTGTGGCTCACACAGTTTTGTCCCGTGTGGGATTCGAACCTGTAACACTCGTCGTAGTAGCACTGGCGAGGCGATCACTCTAACCAGTACGCCATTATTTATTACAAAGTTGTTGGTCGGTCAATAGGGATTTCTGGCGATACGGAATAGTATCAGAACGCGTAAAGTTCAACTAAAAGCAACCAATTGTTCCGCTAGTCCATTCCCTAAAAACAGAACTCAGGAAAAATCCTCATCTAAAAAAGGACAATTTCATTACCAATTTAAATACAAACTTAATTGTGTTCGTTACAATAATTAACCTAATTAACTTGCTTTCTAGTTAAAAACCTTTTGTATGTAGTTCAGTGGAGATATATTCGGCACTAGTCGTCAACAGGTGAATCCACCGAATATGGCTCAAAGCTTTGTCTATTCAAAATACGTACACAGGCAGGACGCAACGTAAAAACTTAGGAATAAAAATTCATATTTTATGTATAAAAGGCTTCGCTCTGGTTGTATAGTTTCAAACGGAACTTTTTTGTGAATATACGTATGAACATACAATGCAAGTTTATTTTTATTCCTACAAAAGTTGCTTTGCCTGTCTCGAAGTCACTACCGCTGTGCCTGTATCTGCCTGTGCCTGACTCTGCCTGTGCCTGCATCTGCTATGCATGAGGTCTCGGATTTCGGGTACGATTTCTGGGTCGGGTAGAGGTACAATACTTACGCAAAATATTAATTTGGCATAACTGTTTAGGCACAATTTTTTTAAGCATAATAATAGTTAATCATGCTATTCTAAGGCATAAAGAAGTTTAGTAAGTTTTGTGTTTGCATTTAATAAAATACTTTTCGTATATAAAATAAACATGTTGGCGGCTTAGGGGCAAGGGCCACTCTCCGCACCCTAACGTATTGTTACACTATGATACCCAAGTTATATATGCCTTATAACTTTATGCCAATCAAAATTAGGGCAAAAAGCAATAACCTAAATTATATTTATGCCTACTGAAATAGTATGCCAAAAAACAATTATATCAAAGTCAATATTATGACAATAAATGCCTAATTCATTATGCTAAATTAAATGTATAAAAGGCTTCATCTTTCTTCTTGTGAACATAATTATGCAACTCTATTTTAACACGCTTTTATTAGCTTGGTATGTATGTATATATTTCAAACCAACGGATTGATTTGAAACTTTGCATACTTATCGAGGACCGATGACAATACAATAAATTAGAAAAATATGTAAAAAAAATAAACATAAAAACTAAAAAACACGCTATATAGTAGAAAATAATTTAATAATTTTAATATAAAAAGCGTGGGGTGGGTTCATCAAATCATCAAAATATCTTGGAAACCACCCCACGCTTTTTTAGATTAAAATTATTAAATTATTTTCTACTTTTTTAAGCGTGTTTATTAGTTTTTTAAACATACATATATACATTTTTTTGTAAATACATACATATTATACATAGAAACACCCAGACCAAGACAAACATCCATGTTCATGCACACAAATGTTTGATTTGTGCGGGAATCGAAACCGCGACCTCAGGCGTGGCAGTCGGTTATACTAACCACTACGCCATCGAGGCTGCCATATTGGTATAATACACCTCTGCCTACTTCTCCAAGGACATTATTAATCGTACTTAACACATATTTACACTAAATATATGTATATATGCAAATATATATGTACCTAATATCAGTATGGTACAACATTTATGATATGGACATTAAATCGAAATATATCGAAGCGAGTGCAGCTGTTGTCGTTAGTCTACAACTTGTCTGTTGCCGATGGTACGTGGTGTAAGTTACTGACTATACCATTTTTCTTAACGTTTAAATCTTTAAATGATTGTTCACAGTGCTAGCACCTATAAAACTGCTGTTTTATTTCCTACATAGTTATAATTTCAAGATTCCCATACAAAATACTTTATAAAACTATTTCTTTTATAAAAGACAAAGTTGAGTTGCGATGTCTATATCGCGGCAGATTTTACCCACGTGAAAACAGCGGACATCGAACCTAAAACACATCAAGTGTTGTAGGTTCAATCTTAGTGCCAGAGTACTACGTATCTATCGGAGTATTTCTTTATAGCTGGTACGCCCATCGGACCTGTCTATTCGCTTACAAATAAGCTTAAAATAGTCACCTATACCATAAAATGATATTAGATCCCACGTAAAACAGATCAGCATATTGCCGACTATCGCACAGTTAAATGCTACGTGTTGCTAAAAAATATTTTTCGGCAGAAACTCCAAGACATTGAACATTATTTTAATTATAACTTTCAGGATGTTGCTGGGATTGGCTCGTTACTGCAGTGCGTAGGAAATGTTCGCGCAAGCACAAACGGATGGCTTTTAGGCAATTGTGCGCAAAAAAACGGCCTCGCTACTGAGGTGAGTGAGAGACAGTCCTAACAGCATCCTGAGAACTGTTGCTGAGAATTTCCATTCACCACTTTAAAAAAAGTTTGTCTCTAGGTTAATTTACACTAACACTAGGAAATAAGTTAAATTCTATTACTAACAGTCTATGGATTCATTGGTCCGAATAAAGGTATATTATTATTATTATTATTATTATTATTATCTTTATATATATAATTCTACTGTACGTGTGTATGTCACTGAACTCCTCCTAAACGGGTGGACCGATTTTGATAAAAAAAATTGTGTGTATTCATGTGGATTCGAGGATGGTTTAGATTTTGGTTTTTTTTTCGTGTTACAGTACAACGTCTGTCGGGACAGCTAGTAGAAATATAAAAATACACTATCGTTCTGTGTCATGTATATGTAATATGTGGTGTCACTCTTCTTGGCGTGGACACTTTTTCCTGCGATCTAACTATGGTAAGGGCTAATCTACGATATAAATTTTTGCCTATCCTAACTAATATTATAAATGCGAATGTGAGTTTGTTTGTTACACATACACGATTTAGCAACTCGACCGATCGTCATAAAATTTCGCATACACGTTGTCAGGAGTACAGAAAAAACATAGCGTGCCTTTCATCCCGAAAAAAGTAAGTATCTAGAGCAAAAGAAGCGGCGGGCAAAAGCTAGTCTAAATTATAACGCTCGTATTATAAATAGGAAAAAATTTATTTATTATTTATTTTTGTAAGGATATAAACCAAAAACAGCTTAACCGATTCGAGAAAATTTCAGCTTTAGAAAGCAATATTATTACCGAGTAACATAGATTATATTTATTTTAAACAAGTGAGAAACGGCAATGCATTGCCGTAAATCTAAGAGTTTGAAAAAATGCAAAGGTCACGTGATACCACGTGACCTTGAGGTAAGAGGTCATAGTAATTCCGGGAGTATATCGACTATGCTGAGTCGAATGGCGTTGACCACGAGTCTCTAGCTTTTACGGTTCTTTAGTTGAAAGTTGTGTAACAGACAGACGGACGGACAAAGCTGTTGTATAAGAGATTATCGAACTCTAAAAAGTACTGCAATTTACATAACCTAATCTACTTTTACGCGAGCTTACCTGCGGGGAAAAGCTAGTAGATAATAATTTTGTAAATATACTCAAAACTTCACATCTCATCACTCGAACCACATAGTAACATCTGGACTAGAACGTAGGGCCAAATGTTTGGATATTTAAAGTTTAATAGGCCCCCCAACGTAATGGGCTTAGGTACGCGAATATCGCTAGTAGCTCACTAATTACTATTTCATTACGCTAATGGTACGTTGGTTAAAGTAGTCACACGGTATAGATTCGATTCCCATACGAAACAATGTGTATTTGACAAGAAGACTCTAAATCAAAATATAGTTTACGATGTGTAGTGAAAACTACGATTGCATGTTTAAAATGCTTCTTTGTTTGATAATGATGAGAGTATTTATAATACAATATTAAGTATGTATGAGCATACATATATACACACATGTAAACAGTAATATATATCTAAATCTTCTCCCTAGCCTTTATTATTCCCAAGTCATTGGGGTCGGCTTTTCTGGTCTAACCGGATTTGACTGCGTATCAGTTTTTACACGGATCGGCTGTCACCTGACCTCCGCAACCCGAAGGCTAACGATACCCAAAGACGCTAGACACTGTCAGGATATTATAGAGCACTGACTTCCCAATAACGACTGCCATAGATGTTCATGGCAGACGGGACCGGCGGCTTAACGTGCTCTCCGAAGCACGGAGCAGGCGATAATTGTCAATCAATACGCACATAATTTCGAAAAGTCATGATTAAGTAAAACATAATAATTCAGCACAATTGACTAGGTAATACAATTGAGGTCGTCAGTACATCTAAAATATTGAAGTAACATAGTTGCTATGTGCCTACAGATGTGTTACATGGCAAAATTGTTTAAATGGTCATTCGCCCTTCGGCTACGTAGAGTTCTTTTTTTTATTCTACAAAGGTGGCAAACAATCATACGGTCCACCTGATGGTAAGTGGTCACCGTAGCCTATGGACGCCTGCAACACCAGACGCATCACTTGCGCGTTGCCGACCCTTTAGGAAAGGAAGTGTGTGTGAAGAAGGAGTGGGAATGGGGGAAAGGGAGTGATTGGGCCTCCGGCACTCTCACTCACCGAACGAAACACAACAGTAGAAATACTGCTATTTCACGTCGATGTTCTGTGAGAGGGAGTCTTTCGCTGGTCGAGCCGGCCCATTCATGCTAAAATCAGCGAGGCTCTTCTACTCAAAAGTTGTCGAGTGTTGCGAGTTCGATCCTCATATGAGACAAACAATTGTATGATGTATAGATAGTTGTTGGTATTCTTTGCATCCGCTGTTTCTATATTTGTAAATTCATAAACTACTGGTCGATTGCACGGATAGCGTATTGGTTAAAGTGGTCGCCTCGCCACTTCCACCGGCCCGAGTGTTGTGGGTTCGATCCACAAATAGTTTTCCCGAGTCTGAGCGTTCTTTGTTTCCGTTGTTTGAAAGTTGGGTATGGCAAAAGAAGCAAGAGAGCAGAATAAATGCTGTAGAAATGAGAGCGCTGAGAAATATATGTGGTGTGACTCTGAAAGATAGAATAAGGAACAATGTGATTAGAAAGAGATGCGGCATGAAAGTGAATATAGTGAAAAGAATAGAAAAGGGTATGTTAAGCTGGTTTGGGCATGTAGAAAGAATGGACAATGAGGAAAGACTGACTAAGAAAGCTTATAAGGCTAGTGTGAATGGAACAGTCGCAAGAGGAAGACCTAGGCGAACGTTTCTTGTCAGATCGGAGGCGTTCTGGACAAAGGCCAGGTTAAGAGCACCTTGAACCGACGGGCGTGTATGAGGAATATGATGAAAGCGAATGAAGCCAGAGAAGTGTGTCAGGATCGTAGCAAATGGAAATCCGTAGTCTCTGCCTACTCCACTGGGAAACAGGCGTGAATCTATGTATGTTTGAATGTTTGTAAAGCCCCACGACACATGATTTTTTCCTAGTGCGAGTGTATGATAAAATAGGAACAAAGGCAGTTTAAAAGATAGAACTATTTATTATAACAAAATTAATTTTACAATATAACTGACAGTGCACTATGACGTGGACAAGAGAGCCTATGAACAATGTAGAGCAGACATGTGCGCATTAGACACATTGCTATTAAATTTAGCACAGGCGTCCATAGTTTCAACAGTGCAGTTTCTAAAAAAAAGGAAAATAAAGTAAAGCCCGATATGTGGGCCAAACTATCTACCGAGTGAATACCGGCTGGTGGCCGTAGGCGACAGGGCAGACCACGAAGGAGACGGCGGGATGACATAGAAAAGTTTATGGAGAGGTGGCGTTGCTCAGGAGCGAGAGTAGTGGAGATTGAGACGGGAGGCCTTTGCCCAGCAAAGGGAGATAAAAGCAGGCTGAGAAAAAAAGTACTTTTCTAATCGAACCCAAAACATTGACGCGGAATATTGGCGAGATGACCTCTTAAACCACTGCGCCACCCAAGCAGCCAAGTCAAGCACGTTTCATATCTTAACCATAACCACACCTTTCTGACACACGGCTTAAAACCAAACTAAATCCGAACACCACCGTAATTCGAAACCATAGAAACATCATCCATTGTTGAACAGAAAATTTTATAATTAATATGATAAATGGGCCGTCAGAAGGACTTAATAACAATTCATTAATAAACCCGTCAGTTATATTGAAGAGAGTCGGGATGATACAAAGGATAGTTGGTTAATGAATGAAATCTGATTTTAGGTAAATTAATACTCTAGTCGGTTTAGGGAGATGTGCGGTGTGAGTGATAGCGGGCTGTGATGCGATCTGTCTTTTGTACAAGCTTCATATATACGCCATGATAATTTAGAGTCCCTAAAACAATCCATAAGATTGGCAGTGAAGAATTTTCCCATGGAGAGAGTACGGTTTCTATTGATACCTGGCCTCAAAGTTTAAAGGACTGTATTAAAGACAACGGAGATAATTTTGTATGAGCTTTATATAATTTTAATGTTATTATGTTTTATGAAATAGAGAAAAATATATTTCTTTTTGTAACAATATTTATGGCCAGACTAAATATATACTTACGCCTGTATATTCCCATATTCCCGAAAGGGTAGACTAAGTCATATCTAATGAAATTAAACTACTATGTACAGACCATATCGGTTGCTTTTGTTCATAGCTACTGTCCAAAAGTAACTAAATCGTCTAAGAAAGGGAAAATATAAAATTCTTAAAATTCTATCAATACTTTGTTCCATGGAAAAAAGTTTAAGCTGGCTGGGTCTTGATTCCGAGACCTCGTGCACAGAACAAGCAATCACTGCGCTACCGAGGCAGTGTCTGACGTATACATAATCTGTACGCAAAATTGGTCAGGATTTTATAGTTTTATATTACCAAACGTAATTGTTTAACAGCGAAAACTCAGACATTTTGAGCAGATTGACAAGGATGATTTAAAGAAAACATATTCAGTTCGAAACACTCGTCGTGGTCATAGACGTGATACTGTGTAGTATATAATAATTAATAATATTTTAAATAAACGCGGTCAAAGGAACCGTATATAGAATTATCCCAAACAAAAACGGAGGACGGCTAAGCTGTCAAGTAACATAATTCATTATTATACCTTTATCCAATGATACGGAACCACAACCGGTGTCTTATTTCAAATTAAACTGCCTATATCTCAGTAAACGTTTAATGGATATTGTTTTAAATGAAAAATATTGCTTCAAATTTTATTGGTAACAAGCTTTAGTACGGCTTCGCTGGCGCGATACCTACAGGCACGCAAGAATAAAAAGCATCCTATGTGTTAATTCAGGATATAAAATTTGGCACGCACAAATCTTTTTGATCTCCATGCTTTTTCAATAGGTCTGTATCAAGATTCTTTTTTTTAAATTCTTTTGTGACGGTGACCATACAAAGCGTATTTGCTATTAAAGGATGCTGTCTGCTTAAACAAAGGCTTCCAAACTGGTGCAAGCCAGCAAATTATCACCCTCCTACAAAAAATCCACAGCTACAAACAACCTTTTGTACTGAGGTCCTGCGGTGAGTAGTCACCTCACCTCAGTTCTCTACAGCTTTAAGCCTACTTAAAGAGGCGCTGTGCTTCCAATACGTTAAGGAAGTGCCCTCTTTACATACCGCACTAACATCACAGCAAGTTCTATTTTATGAGGTCTCCATATATGTTGTGTATGCATAAAGGTTACGTGAACTACTTATCACCAAGCCGTGTACAAAATTCGCCACCTGGAAAAAGAAAATAAATTCAAGGCTAGCTGGTATCTTCTGTAGGAGGTACCATATAGATCAGCTGATGCCAGACAAGTTCCAAAAAGATTTCATTACGCTATATCTCTCGAATTAATCTACCATTCTTTAAGCAAATGAAGCTCAACGTAAACGAATTCACTTCACCCACATTTAGTAATTGTATTACACGTAGAATATAGTCGTAACTACATTTGAATGTCCGCATATCAGAAGTTGGTCGTGCCCAAAAGTTTGACAATACAGGGAATTTGACGGCAAATGCCGATGGTCACCCGCGTGCCTGATCTCTTACGTATGGGTTGTAGGTGCTTTGTGAAATACGAAAATGGATTTTAATCCTAACTAATTTATAGAATAATTCAAACGTTTTTGTTTTGCTTTCACAGCTAAACTACTTGATCGATCACTATAAAATTTCATATACACGTTGTCAAAGGTATAGAAACCAACATAGGGTACCTTTCATCCAGACAAAGCGAGTGAAGCCGTGGGCAAAAGCAAGTTGTAATGATAAAAAAACTGTATGTAAGGGAGTGATGTGAAATACGACAATGGCATTTTTAAAAGGCACAATGAAGAATACTTATTATTGTTAGTGAACGTTGTGAAACAAGACATATGTAGTAACAAGAATTGAGAAAGGTGTACTCTAATGGTTTTGGCAAGTGCGAAACAAGAGTACAATAGATTAACATAGAAAACGAGTCGATTGAAAGAGTATCCTGAAGCGACGAGTATGCAAGAAAAATGGAGTAAGTAGGTACCAATGCAAAAAAGTGGCCATGAGTTTCTTGCCCGTTCTT
Organism: Catocala fraxini; assembly: GCA_930367265.1. Lineage (NCBI taxonomy): Eukaryota > Metazoa > Arthropoda > Insecta > Lepidoptera > Erebidae > Catocala > Catocala fraxini. The sequence goes on along the minus strand of OV884028.1, from coordinate 27,145,859 downwards.
CTCATGAGCCCTACACCCTTGCTTTGCTGAACGTGGCATTAAGTGAAAACTGATAAAAAAAATTTGTGTAACTTTGACATTCATACGTGTATAAATTTATTCAACTTGAATAAATTTATTTGGAATTTTGAATTTTTGCAAAAATTATGATATAATCTATGATCGTATAATAAATCGTCGAAATAATAATTCTCGTTATGATTTATATACATACCTACTAGAATGTGCCGCGGCTTTGCTCGCATAGATATAGGTTAGATCAGTAACAGAATTTTTCTAGATAAAAGGTCTTTGTCCTTTTTGTTCACCTAACAAAGCATACGCGAAATTTCATAATCATCGGTCAAGTGGGTGTAAAAGCGTAACAAACAAACAAACTCACATTCGCATTTATAATATTAGTTAGGATATATCATGCACCCATGTTCTAGTCAAATACAAAAATACGTAAGTACGTATTTAACTGCAACAATCTCATTTCGTGCGGTCGTATCGAGTGTAAAGTTAGAAGGGACCCTGCGTCCTCGCGTTAAAGCTCCGAGAGGGTAACTAAAGACATATCGACTCTTATTTAGTTTATTGAACAGTTTCCCACACAAACTCTGTTTGGGAGGACCCACAAATCTTATTAAATGCGTTATTTTTCTTAATTTGTGTTTTGCTTTCTCTTTTTGGCATAGCAGCGCCGTTATATGTTTGAGAGATAAACAGATATATATTTTATGCACTTTAATCATGTTTCTCTTACTAATCTTGTTATTACTTTGTGCGTCAATGGAAGATTAGTTGCCAGTTATTTGCTGACGGTCCGAGTGACCTAATTTAATCAGAAAATATCGACTTTTTGGAGGCAACCATCGTAAGCGACACAGTTACTGCTTTACGACCAAAGAGTAAGATTGCCCGAGTTTCATATACCTGGGTAATATTTTTTAAAGACAACTCTCGCACTATGTGTCGTTTCTGTGTCGCGGGCAATTTAACAAAAATTCAAACAGCAGTCACGAAGGACATCCAGAATCATAACAACTATTTGTGGATAAAACAACAGTTTGTCTGGTGTGAGGATCGAACCACAACACTTGGTTTGGTGCAGTGAGGCGCGCGGCGCTATCCATAGTTTCATCGTATCAGTAATCGCTTTTCCTATAAATCAGCTATTCAAAACAGCTTTCCCTAGTATTGATTGTCACCTGACAGATGCCGTGTCGTGCCGGTATATGTCAGGTGGATTAAATGCATATTTAAGACCTCTGTAGTATTAAAAGGAAACAATCCGGGAGCCGATTCCAGAATGTAGAATGTAGAATGTATTAGAAAGAAGAAAGAAAGAAAGAAAGAAAATACATTTATTTGCAGCAGATTATGCACTACATACATCAGAAAAAGGTAATTACAAAAAAAAAGAAAAAAACAAATCTTACTGCAAATAGGTCGCAACTCAGCAAAATGCTAGTTTTGAAAAAACTAGCGCTGGTCTTCCGTTGCGACCAAGCTTGGTTTTTATATAACTAATAAACTTAACACAACTAATACAACAATAATACAATAATAATACTAATAGCGATTACGGTAGCAATATGTTAACAATACCATATTTATTTTGCACCCCAGTTAAATCAAACAATATCATTATCTCAAAAAAAAAAAATATAAATATATATAAATAGACATTAATGTTAGCGACTGTAATTTCTCTACGTGGTTATATAGCACTTGTATCATGCAGCTGTGTTTCCTGGCCTTTTTGGTGATTTTCCTATTACGCTTACACTACAAAACTTAAAGCCAAAATTATTTATCTTGATAAAAGCTTTTATCAAATTAGATATAAAAATACTTTTTCTTTACTGTTTTCTCGCGGCTTCACTCGCACTAATGTTTTGTCAATTTTGTATCCCTCTTGAACAGTATTTTTCCTGGTTGAAAGGTACCCTATATCTTTTTCTGTACGCCTGACAACGTGTATGCAATTTCATGGTGATCGGTGAAGTAGTTAAGAAAGACAAAGCGTAACAAACAAACTCACATTCGCATTTGTACTATTATCTAGGATTATGGCATACGCATTAAGGCTACAAGAAATATTTATAACTAGCTGTTGCCCGCGACATCGTCCGCGTGGACTTTAATTTATTACCCAATACCTGCTTTTAATTTGTTATCTAATTTTAATATATAAAACTACAACTAAAGAAATTAATAAGTCTAACTACACCTATATAGGTGTAGTTAGCTATATATATAGCTAATACTTAAAAACTACCTACTAATATTTAGAAACTACCTACTATATCTAATGAATTATATCTTTTGAATGAAATGTCCGATTTCAATAATTTAAAAAGTATTTTACGGGTATTGAAACGGTCTTTAATAAAATATCATTTAATGGGATAAGGATTAATACAGAGGTATGAATAATATGATTTGATTATTGTCGGCACTTTTATCAACTTTTAAATTGTAAAGAAGTAGTTATAGTAGCATAACTACAGTAGTTGGACGTATAGTATTGTCGACTTTTTTGTAGATATTGATACGTTCTATAATACTATAGAACATTTTTTTGTTCTATCGTCAATAGTTTCCGCAGCGCACGTGATGACAGATTATTATGACTAATTTTTTCACACCTTGAGTTATATTATTGTATTTTTATTAAGGATCCCTACTTTTTTTGAAAATGTAATATAGCCTATGTCACTCAGTGAAGATGCAGCTTTCTAATGGTAAAACAATTTTTGAAATCGGTCCAACTGTTTTTGTCTGAAAACATTACAAACATACATACAAAAACACAAATGTTGTCTCTTTATAATATTAGTTTAGAAGTTTAGATTTAGAAAGAGGTTCTTCAGTTTAAGTTTGCAAGTCGTCCTTTAATTATTCAGCTACTAACAGATTCCAGGTAGCTACATCAAACAGAGCAAATACATCATACATTCCGGTACCATTAAACATCGTCATAAAACACCTACCGTTGAACAATTTGTCACTAGTTAGTTGACAGGTACACTCAGACAAATTAATTATACAGCAGACTACGTAATCACGACGAAACATTACTTACATCTGTTACATTAATAACGCACTTGTTTTTGTGGCCGGCTGTACTGCGGCAATCTCATACTGCTCTCGGATATTAATACGTATTTTATTTATTACTGAATGCTTCGAAGCGCAGTGACAGTGAATGCGACTATTGTGCTTGAAGTCTGGGGTCAAATGGCCAGGTAGGATATGATAGTATCAGCCCTGTATTAAACTGTCCCATTGCTGGGCCCAGGCCGCTTCTTAGTGTAAAAGGGTTAGGCTATAGTCCACAACGCTGGCCACTGGACCAGCAGTAATGGATAGTGCGGGTTAACAGACTTCACATATCTTCGAGGGTATTATAGAGAGCTCTCAGACATGTACGTAGGTTTTCTCACGATGTTTGCCTTCACCGTTAAAGCGATCGACAATTAACTATTTAATACAAACATAACATCGAAAAGAGAGATGTGTGACTTGGGATTGAACTCGATATCCAAGATTGATGATCCAAGATTGATTAATGATTGATCGAAATTCAAGAGTCTCCTACCCATCCCATCATCATTATTAATTCCTTTTCATTCCATCATCACCATCCCATCCGTTGTTCGGACAGAATAACGTTATAAAAATAGTTACATCTTCGGTTTTTGGTTTTTAGGGTTTACGTAAATGGCTTTAGTTATTCACCGGACACATTAATAGACTGTTCTACTTCTGATACAGTCTTTTTTTATACAACTAAATGGCAGACAAACATACGGCCCACCTGAAAGTAAGTGGTCACCGTAGCCTATGGACGCTTTCAACACCAAAGACATCACTCGTGTTGCCGATTCTTTGGGAAAGGAAGTGGGAAGGAGAAGGAGCGGGAAGAGGGAAAGAGTGTCATTGGGCATCCACCACTCTCACTCACCGAACGAAACACAACAGTAGGAATACTGGTATTTCACGTGAGAGTGTAATCCTTTCCCGGTCGAGCCGACCCATTCATGCTGAAATCAGCGAGGCTTAACTACTCAAAGCCAGCCCATTCATGCTGAAATCAGCGAGGCTCAACTACTACTAACAGGAAAACCCAATAACACTTTGTCCTTGCTGGCAATCGAACCCGAGACTTTATACATAGCAGCATACATTACCTCTTCGTTCACTATAAATAAGTCCATCGCACTCAACAAAACATAAATGTAAAAAATGTAAAAAACACAAATGTGAAGTGCAGAAGTCTCACATGGAAACAGATTAAACATTCCTTAACCAAAATAGGTATGTCCGAGGATCACCATGTCCAACAATTATTCGTAGCGGCTCACACTCCGACTGAATACGAAATAATGTAAATGCGAAATTGAAATTATATGTAAATGTATAAGTTTCTGCAAGGGCCAGGAATGTTGTACGAGATTTTATCATCAATTTTGGGTTATTGCGAGTAATCTGTTGATGCGATTTTGTGTGTGATTTTCATACCAATAATATCATGTTTCACGATCAGATCGAAGGCGTTCTGAACAAAGGCCGGGTTAAGAGCACCTTGAACTGACGGGCGTGTATGAGGAATGTGATGAAAATGAATGAAGCCAGAGAAGTGTGTCAGGATCGTAGCAAATGGAAATCTGTAGGAGAGTAGGCACAATGTATTTATGTATATATGTAATATCATGGAAAACCAGGCGAGCGTATGTCTGAAGCACCTGTAATAAGTACATAGTTTTAAGCTTATATTTAAGAAGAACTGAACCATGCTCCTATTTCGAGAGTTAAAGGTATTTAGCTGTCGAAATAGGGGTATGGTTCCCTTTGCCTGGAACCTAAGTCTTGCGTAATAGGGGACGAATCTATAACCGTTCATCGAACTACAGCAACATGATATCCACGATACAAGCACCTGGTCGCACCTGAAACCTTATGCATAGTGTGATCACCATAATGGAGATACCAAATTAAAATGTTTGTTGGCAGGTTAAAATGCCTGTATTGCATACACTTATTGGGCCAGCTAGCAGCAGCTTATAGGTTAACAATAGACCATTTGCTCACTACGACACTTTGCCCATCCTAGGAATAGAATCCGTAATCTTGGACGCTTTGATTAACAAAACTGCACAGACACTGCACAACTAAGGCTGAAAGTCAATTAGAATTTTGAGCAACCCATAAACTTGCTTAAATAACATCTGCCTCTCTGCTTACAGCACGAAGGAGCTCTGGCAACCCCACACAATGATAGCCCAGAAGTTAGCAGCCAAACAATGTTTTTAAAGTTCCTTTTTAAACAAGCAACCTGCACTAGGTTTAAATTTTGTGTCGCGGACACTCTAATAACATTCAAACAACGGACAACCAGACTCGATATAACAATTTACGAACCACACAACTTTTTGTCCCGTGTGGGACAGAACCTACAATGTGTGTATATATATATATATATACACACATTGTAGGAAGGGAGGACCCACATAAGATATATATATATATATATATATATATGTATCTTATGTGGGAGCTAGTCAGTGCAGACCGGCGACACTTCGACCGAGTGGGATCTTTTGTGTCGACACTCTCCCAATAACGACTGCCATAGATGTTCATGGCAGCCGGGACCGACGGCTTAACATGCTCTCCGAGGCACGGAGCAGGCGATAATTGTCAATCAATACGCACATAATTTCGAAAAGTCATATAACTTCCGAAAATCGGAGGTGCGCGAAGTGGGTTCGAACCCGAGACCCTCTGCATTGCAATCTGTTGGTCTCCCCACTGAGCTATCGCTGTTCTGCTGAACCTACAATACTCGACGCGAGGCAACTTGGCAAGTGGCGTAGTGACCACTTAAAACTCTACGCCATCCGTACAGACTTACATTCTTCTGTAAAAATGATATTACATTTCCCAGAATGAGATATCAATCCAAATTTAAGAGAGTGCCTAAAATTGAGAGAGATATTGTGTTTTATAATTAGTATAAAAATAATATTTTTTCTTAATCCGTAATCTTGTTTACTTAGTGTATAAAAATACAAGTAGTAAAAAACAACTTTTTGTACTTCTATAACACTTCACCACCAAAAACCACGAAAACATTATCGCAAAAAGAATCACAGTATTAATAATTACGAAAAACTTGGTGAAGTTCGATTCCACTCGAAGATTAATTGTTCAAATCGCTCCCTATTGTGCGGGACGTTGTTGACGCTTTGGGACCCTTTTATGAAATTCGCGAACCATTGTTTTGGCCGGATTTATAAAAAAAAAGTTAAAAAAGTTGTTCCTGAACGGCGTCCATGCCGCCCGCATAACACAACCAACCTAGAACTGCGCTTTATCCTGTGAGCTCTTCAAACTTTAATATCAGCAAACATATTTTCTCAACAGCAAACAAAAATTTGTAATCGTAATAACGAGGTCACTTTTTTGTTTTTCGTCGGTCATTTAAAACTTTCATTAGTGAATTCGCGCGCGCTTAAAATTTTTCAATTTATTCCCTCTTGAACGTTGAATCTCTTGTGAAATTCTGTAGCGGTGCAGCGAGCATTGTAAACAACTATTACATGGTATTAAATCTTGTAATATTTATAATGAAAGTAACTTCCGACCATCATCTTAGTCGTCGCATGATATGGCTGCTGAAAAGCAACGGGTGCACGGATACGTGCAGGTGAAAGCGGTCACCTCGTCAAGTATCAAGAGATCGAATCTACAACGGGTTCGATCTCACACGCAAAAATTGTGTTATAGATCTGAGAGTTATTACAATCCGTTGTTTGAATTTTTGTAAAGAAAGGAGTCCTAGAGCGGAAGATAAGCTTCGGTGAAAGTGTACATATAAATTAGTTTAAAAGTAATTATGTGATTAGTTAATGCCCGCCGTAAAAGGGATGACTGCTTTGTTAGTCCTGAGGCATAAGTATGCCGATCGTGAGGTCTAGAGTTCGACTCCTTGGACGAGCAAAATGTTATTGGATTAGTTAGAAACACCTCAGTAACAACCCAGAGTTTAGAAAGATGCCTAGGTAGATTGCAATGGCCTTCTATTAATCTTAAATTGTATATTTATATTATTTCAGTTGTATTCTATACTAATATTATAAAACTGAAGAGTTTGTTTGTTTGGTTGAATGCGGTTAACTCAGGAACTACTGGTCTGAAATGAAAAATTCTTTAAGTGTTGGATAGCCCATTTATCGAGGAAGGCTATAGGCTATATAACATCACGCCACGACCAATAGGAGCGGAGTAACAATGAATAATGATGCAAAAACGAGGAAATTTCTCTACTATGCAACAGACGAAGTTGCGCGGGTCAGTTAGTTTTATTCTATAACTGTTATTGTTTTGTTAATAATGTTGTGTTGGTTACTATGTATAATCTTTATAAGACTTAAGTATACTTAATTATTATGTTGTCTTTAAGTAAATGCTGTGCATATGTAATTGGCGTAAGCACACGACCTTGTCTTAGGTTTCGATTATGTAAATGTATGTGTTTACTCTGTTAATATGTCTTATAAATAAATAAATTAACAGGGATTTAAAAACATAACTAGTGAAATGTAGTTATAATACATTTCTGCTTACCCTTCGCATACACATGCGTGAGGCTATGTTTTGTGATCAACATGATTCTTTAACTGTGTATGTACATATGTATCTTATGTGGGGGCCAGTCAGTGTGGACCAGCGACACTTCGAACCAGTGGGATCTTTTGTATCGACACTCTCCCAATAACAACTGCCATAGATGTTCATGGCAGCCGGGACCGAATGCTTAACGTGCTCCCAATTTCGAAAAGTCATATAACTTTCGAAAGTCAGAGGCGTGCTACGTAGGTTCGAACCCGAGATCCTCTGCATTGCAGTTTGTTGGTCTCCCCACTGAGGTATCGCTGCGCAGTGGGGAGACTTCAATTGTGACTAGCAGTTCTTATAACCTTTGCTGCTGCTGACAAGTCAATATTATAGTAATAACGCGAATCTTTGAATCAAACGAATAGAACTGTGATTTGCAATCTTCAAGGATTTTATAAATAAGATTACGCTTATAATATTTCAATGCAAAATTTTCCTTTCGATAAATTTTATTATAAATATTATTTTAAAGGACATTTATATGGAAATAAAGACTTTGACTTAATGTTGACATATAGATTACGTTTTTCTACAATGTGCAGATATTGTTTTGTAAAAAAATATTTGATAGCACGGTAATGTTGTCTAACAGTATTGTAACTCGGCTCTGCCCTTGAAATAGTTACCTACAGCCGCGCGGTCCGCGAATACGCGAGAGGGCTGCCCACCTACAGTATTTTAATTTCATCTACTTACTTGAGTTTCTTTCTTGTTTAGTGACTGTAAATATTATATTTTTTATTTAAAAAATGTAAGTTGTCGTGAATTAAATAGGAAATGTTAAATTTAATAGTATAAAAAAAATGCGCATTCGCTTAAAAACTTTAATTAATAATACTTTTGTTTACAATTGTACTGACAATTGTAGTGACAATTGTACTGACTAAAGATACGACACAGAGGCGCACGGGGGAACACGCACGCCGCCTCTCGGACCTGGTGCTATGCAAAATAAGCTCGTGTTAAGTGATTTTTAGATTATAACAGTAGAAATCTACCCTATTTTACAGCTTAAACGAAACATAAATAGTTATATTACAATTTGTCCGTACCAAATATTTAAGTTATTGGTTGACAATAAAGATACATATTTATCAAAAAAGCACATCAAATCCTTTTTAAAAACGTTTCTTGATCAGATCGGAGGCGTTCTGGACAAAGGCCCGGTTAAGAGCACCTTGAACCGACGGGCGTGTATGAGGAATGTGATGAAAGTGAATGAAGCCAGAGAAGTGTGTTAGGATCGTAGCAAATGGAAATCAGTAGTCTCTGCCTTCCCCTGGGAAACAGGCGTGAATCTATGTATGTATGTATGTATGTTAGACTCACCCGCTATTACTTAAAACCAAAGCTAGCAAACTGTGGATGCTGTACGACATATATATGTATATATATATAAATAATCTGTATCAAACCGTAGGAGCACGTAGTTGCACGGAGCATACTTCTCACTGAGAGGTTAGGCTTTAGTCCACCACGCTGGCCCAGTGCGGGTTGGCAGACTTCACATATCTTCGAGAACATTATGGAGAACTCTCATACATGCAGGTTTTCTCACGATGTTTTCCTTCACCATTAAAGCAAGCGATAATTAACTATTTAATACGCATATAACTTCGAATAGTCAGAGATGCGCGCGTTGGGTTCGAACCTCTGCGTGGCAGTCCAACGGTTTCCCGCTAGGCTATCGCTGCTGTGATGTTGTACATTCAAATAAATAGTTAGTGGAGTGTTGAAGAAATCACCATACGTGCTTTTACGGTAGCCGTGGTTACGTAGATATTGGACTGCGTATAAGTTGGCCAATTTGTTATGTTAAAGCTTGCCGGACCCTCGTCCGCTCAACAGATTGAGCCTGCGGGAGATGCGATGGATCAAACTAAAAATATACAGCCTTTTTACATGCAGTTGTAAACAAATTGATGCGGTATTGTTCGTGGTGAAAATAGTTTGATGTGCAGTGTTGAACTCTAGTCTATAACAATATATTTTAATTTTTGATGATGATTAAACATGTAAGTTATTTATAGAAACGAGAAACACCACCCTAAATTAGGCGTGCGAATGTAACCTTGGTATCTGTTTGATTGCTAAAACTGTATTATTCCAGTATTACATGTGCCACAATAAAAAAAACATCATGTCATAAAAATATCGCTTGATATTTAAATTCCCTCCATTGAATGCTTCATTATACTTATTTTACTCTCCTTAAATCTCTTCATTCTATGATCACTGCTCCGCTTACGTGCCTCGTAGCATGACGTTATTATACAATCTAAAACCTGCCTAAAGAAATGCAAAAATAATTTTAATATCTACCTGGTCGTCTCAGATATTAGCGCGTTTAACAAGAATATAAATATCCTCTTCAGCTTAATTATTAGTGTATTATAAAGGGTCTTTCAAACAGGACGGGTCGATGTTGAAATTAAATAAAACAAGCTGTATGACTGTGAGATATTAAAGAAATTATTTCTTTATTTGAAAGGCCCATTTATGCCATTATTTATGAAATATGACATCGTTTAAATGTCCACCGCGGCTTCGAACGGTGGCACGGATCCGAGAGGTCCAATTTTCAATTACTCTACTGTATAGATCCGGCTGCATCTGAGCGATGGCCTGCGTTATGTTGACTTTCAGGGCATCGGTTGATTGCGGATTATTGGCATAGACCTGCGACTTGAGAAAACCCCACAAGAAAAAGTCTAGCGGGGTCAAATCGCACGATCTTGGTGGCCAATTCACGTCGCCTCTGCGAGAGATAACCTTACCCTCGAACCGTTCATACAGAATGTCCACTGTGTCGCTTGCTGTGTGGCACGTAGCACCGCCTTGTTGGAACCACATGTTGTCCACGTCCATATCGTTCAATTCAGGACAAAAGAAATTGTTAATCATTGATCTGTAGCGCTCACCGTTGACAGGCATGGCCTCGCCATCATCGTTTTCAAAGAAGTACGGACCAATGACTCCGCCGGACCAAAATCCGCACCAAACAGTAACTTTTTGTGGATGCATTACCACCTGGTGAACCTCATGTGGGTTGTGGTCGTCCATATACGGCAATTTTGCTTATTAACAAAACCATTCATCCAAAAATGCGCCTCGTTGCTAAAGATGATTTTTTGGCCAAAATCGCGGTCCTCTTCCAAACGTTCTGTAGCCCAGTCAGCGAACAAACGGCGTTGTCTATGGTCATTCACTTTGAGCTCCTGGGTCAGTTAGATTTTGTACGGGTGTAGGCCCAAGTTCCGACGCAAAATTCGCCAAGTTGAAGTCTGCGAAAGGCCGAGTTCTTGTGCACGGCGAGAAATCGACTGCCTCGGAGTCTCCTGCACACTCTCACGGACAGCAGCGATGTTCTCGGCCGATCTGGCGTTCCTTTAACGTAAGGGTGTTGGTTGGTTGTTTACCGAACCAGTCGTATCGAATTTGGTTACCAAACGTTGGAGAGACGACTTTGAAGGGCCACCGCGTCTGCCGTAAAATGGACGTAATGCGCGAAATGTTTGCACTAACGAACACTCATTTTGATAATAAAGTTTTATCATTTGGACATGCTGCTCAATCGTGTAACTTGCCATGGTAATTTGGCATCAGTAACTGAAGAAATAACAACGCATTTGACAGAAGTCGCCAAAACAACATGGCCGCCACAAACTGTCAACATCGACCCGCCCTATTTGAAAGATTCAATATTTTTTTTAATTTATATTTCATGGGACTGTCAGGAATAAAATAACCTGGCCTTTAATTTATTGTTCTTGATGTTAACAAACGCAAATTAACTTAATTAATATTTATTTTAACGCGAGGATATTTATTTTGAACAACGATCTCAAATCACACGTCAACTCAGACCATTAATTTAAAAATCACATGAATTTTTATCTCGCGTTCAATCCAACTCTCGACAGACTAGCAATTATTATTACGAAACGACCACTCAAACAGACAATCTTTAAAAATAATTCTTGACAACCAAAAAGAAAACTCAAAGGAAAATCTACAAAAGAATCGCCTTCTCCATTCTTAGTGCTCCTTCACAACATCAAACCTACCGTACATCGGAATCCTACTAACATATCCCTCATACATACAGCTCTCTGGAGAATACACCTGCTTTGTTTAGTGCGGTCGGCGCTGATCAGTTTACTTTCAACAACGTCAGTGATCGATGGGCTAAAAAAACTAACCTACCAACTTCTGTCCTTCTTCAAACATACTATCAACTTTAGTATTCAAGATTTTAGTTTAATTTTCCTTTTTTTTAAAAGGCTATCTACATGCAATTGATTGTATTCTTAGTCACTTGAATGCTTTCATTATGCACGATTTATATAACGAAAAACTTGTATGATAATATTTTTGTCTTCTCCCTTTATTATTCCCAAGTCACTTGGGGTCGGCTTTTCTAGTCTAACCGGATTTGACTGGATATCAGTTTTTACACGGAGCGGCTGCCACCTGACCTCCGCAACCCAAAGGCTAACGATACCCTAAGGCTAGACCAGTGTCAGGATATTAGAGGGTACTGACTTTCCCAATAACGACTGCCATAGATGTTCATGGCAGCCGGGACCGACGGCTTAACGTGCTCTCCGAGGCATGGAGCAGGCGATAATTGTCAATCAATACGCACATAATTTCGAAAAGTCATATAACTTCCGAAAGTCAGAGGTGCGCGACGTGAGTTCGAATCCGAGACCCTCTGCATTGCAGTCTGATGGTCTCCCCACTGAGCTATCGCTATATGATAATATTTTTGTACATTCCTTTTTTTCTAATTCTTGTATATGTTAATTTTTTTATAACATGACTTACTTTCTTTTTTTGTAATTATTTCTTCTTTCTTTTTTGGCATGTTGTGTTCTCTTGTAATTGAGAAAACGTGAGATCTTATTTTATTTACCAAGATGTATTGATTGAGAAATTGTATTTCTTGTGAGAGATCTTTATTAAATTAATAAGTAAATATGCGCGATTTTAAAACAAAGTTATTTTGTGACCACGGTTAGTGCAATCTAGATGAAACGTCAAGCCTTTGACAAAGGTAATGATGTCCTCCAGACCGAATTTCGGCCACGGTGGCCAGTCTTAAGCTTAGGCCATCTGCGCAGGAGATATTATAGTGCACAAGTGTGTGCGCAAACACAAGAGCACTCTCGGTTCCCTAACTCTCATGGTCCGATGGGACGGTACTCCGAGACGACCAGAGAGTGATCAGGCGCAGGATCAACAGCTTTACGTGTTTTCTGAGGCACGGGGGTGTCTAACACCGCCAACTTCCTAACTCCGGGTTGCTACTGAGATTTCTTAACAGACTAACCCGATAACTTTTTGTTGGCCCGAGCCGGGGTTAGTCAGCAATAATTTTACTTAATATAATGCGAGACAGCGGGTCTTACTCGCGATAAAGTATTTAAAAGGTAATAAATACCTATTGATTGCAATAATTTTAGTTTATTTATTGAAATTAAACTACTATATACGGATTTTATCGCGTTGTTTATTTTACACTTTATTAGAAAATGTTGAAACTGTTACATTACTACTAGATACTAATAAACTTTACAATTTTTTAAGCTAATTAAATTATTAAAACTATTTATATTTAAGTTTACACTTCCCCGACGTTTCGGTTGCTTTTCAGCAGCCATGGTCACGGGGAGACTAAGATGGTAGTTGTCTCAATGTTCCAGTGTCGTTATTTTAGTTATTTCAAAGTACCCGAACATAATTTAATCATTGGTGTTTCTATTTACGCAGAATGAGCTCAGAGTATCATGAAGTCTAGCTGTGGTTTGCTTTTTTTTTGTTTTATGTGTTTAATTAGCTTAAAAATTAGTAAAGTTTAATAGTATCTAGTAGTAGTGCAACAGTTTCAAAATTATGTAATAGAGTGTTAAATAAACAACGCGATAAAATCCGTATATAGTAGTTTAATTTCAATGAATAACATTCGCGTAAACAGAAGACAATATTTAGTTTATTTGTTAAAATAATCAGTGGATCATAATTTGAACTGCAATCAAATATTCTAAACTTGATTTGATTATGACAAGAATAATTAGTCATGGCTTTACTTAGTATTGTCTCGTACGCGGCAAACGACCTTTTAAAATCTTCTTGCTTAAATATTTTATTTGCATTTAACTTATACGTAATCAATTAATGTCTACAATCAATACGATCGAATAATTATTATTATCATTATTTCGAATGACTGCGTGGATTACGAAGCGGGCAAGTGGTCGCTATGCTGCCACCAGGGGCCCAAGTCTGCTATTTTTATAAATTCGTCATTCCGACACGACGTAACTGCAATTCCATTGTCATTTTGCTAAAAGTTCGTAATCTGCTAAATTCATAACGGTCGATCATTGGTCGGTCAATGGTCTCGTTATAGGATTGTGGTAAAATGACATGTTATATTGCCATTATTATAAAACCCGTTGGTAGAAGTGATTTTTGAAAAACGACTACTAAATTCGAACATTTATTTATGCCAGATTTCGTTTATATATATTTTTACAAATTATTTATTAGTGTTAAAAGCTATTTGATCAAAGGAACTGTCAAAATTTTATCATTTGTCATTATGTACGAGATTACCATTCTATGCCATTTTTTCAATGGAATGTCAGTGGTTGACCATTGGAAAGTCATAATGACGCTATTATATTAGTAGATTACCAAACATGTCAAAATCAACAATCATGAAATCAATTATAGACCATTCTGACACTATTGTAATAGCAGACTTGGGCCCCAGGTCGAGTGTTGTATCCAGGGCAATTATTTGTATAATCTACAAATAATTCTCCTAAGCCCAAAATCAAATGTTATTTGTGTCTGTAAACTGTATGTGTGTAAAATCCCTCGCAACGTGCGTTTGATCCCTAATGCAGGCGTTGTATTTAGGAGAGAGAAAAACCATTTTATATTTTAATCGAAAGGCGCACATCGCCGGTGCACACAACATACAACCGTCCAATATCGATCGTTTAAGGTAAATTTCCACCCAAAAGAGTTTCCAACACAACAAAACAGAGGCGTTTTCTTTATAACTCGCAGACACTCATGACAATACTGCGCACAATTTCAATCAAACTTTGTTACTTTCATTAGAATTGAAAATCATTTTCGCACGTGTACTTCCTAAATCGATAAAAAGTATTATACTTATATAGTAAATGTGAATGTTTGTGACTATGTTCGAATGTTATTTAGTCAATCACGCATAAACAGTTGGACTGATTTAGGTGAAACTCACATAGATAGACCACGGCTTGGATTAATACATAAACCTACTTTTTATTCCTTATTTTGTTTGTGCTCGGGAACCAGGCGGGCGAAGCTGCGAGCAGCAGCTAGTATTATAAATGTATAAGATTGCAGAGTGATTTGGATGTTTGATAATCAATCAGCGAACAAATAGATCATGTCCTGGGAACGTATACATTCTAACTAATTTTATAAATGCAAATGTTAGTTTGCTTGCTACGCTTTCACACCTTAACTACTCGACCAATCATCATGAAATTTCGCATGCACCTTGTCAGTGGAACAGAAAAGGACATTGGGTAACTTTCATTCAGAAACAAGTGAGAAACGGAAATGGATTGCCGTAAATCTTAGAGTTCGAAAACATGGTATCACGTGACCAGTGACCAGGTCAGAGGTCAAAGGTCATAGTCATTTCGGGGTATATCGACTATGCTGAGTCGAATGGCGCTAACCGCGAGTCTCTAGCTCTTACGGTTTTTGAGTTGAAAGTTGTATAACAGACAGACGCCATTCGACTCAGCATAGTCGATATACCCCAAAATGACCTCTGACCTCAAGGTCACGTGGTATCACGTGACTATTGCATATTACTTGAACCATTTTTTCGAACTCTAAGATTTACGGCAGTTCATTGCCGATTCTCACTTGTATTTACTCAATGCCTTTCGAATTTCTACCACTGAAAACCACTTGTATTAATATTTTAAATAACAATTTCATACACATAGTGTGTACGTGTATCAATAAAATATCTTCAATAAAAAATTTAAAGCCGTCTAAGACGCAATATTTTTCCACTCGCCTTACTTTGACAAAAAGTAGGTAACAGATCCACCGATCCTTATTTAACAGTACACTTAAAGGGCCGAAGTGATCCATTACAATGGCTACACATCAAACTTCAAATATTTGCCTGAAGCCCATCTCCTTCCAAAAATAGTTGATAAAACAGAACAGACGGATTAATTGAAGGGGAACAGTTTACTTAACGCCTTCGTCTTGGGTACTGCGAGTATAATGTAGGTAGTGGGACAAAATTAATCAAGCTGTGTTACAACATATTATCTTAGTTCAAATGGTTTGATCCTTTGAGCTATGGGGCTATGAAACACGCGGGGAATGTAGAATCTAGCAGGGTCTATTAACTATTATAGCAGCCGGGTTCACGGATTAATTCTCCCCGTTAATATGGCTGCGAAATGCCTACTATGGGGGGATACCGACTATGCTGAGTCGAATGGCGTTGACCGCGAGTCTCTAGCTCTTACGGTTCTTGAGTTGAAATTTGTATAACAGACAGACGAACGAACGGACGGACGGACAAAGCTATTGTATAACAGTTTTTTCGAACTCTAAAAACAGTTAAAATCCCCATGTCGCCAGTTCCATAGCCTAACCTATCACCAGATGTGTTACAACACTTAACGCGGGGCCCTCCTTAACAAGAATTGAACACTGTGTCCAACATGTCTGTGCCCGCCTTGACTCATTAATTGACTCGCTCTAATTATAACTGTGCTACCTATAATAATATATATATAATAATATCAGCCCTGTATTAAACTGTCCCACTGCTGGGCACGGGCTACTTCTCACTGTGAGAAGGGTTAGGCCGTAGTCCACCACGCTGGCCTAGTGCGGGTTGGCAGACTTCACATATCTTCGAGAACATTATGGAGAACTCTCAGACATGCAGGTTTCCTCACGATGTTTTCCTTCACCGTTAAAGCAAGCGATAACTAATTATTAAATACGCATATAACTTCGAAAAGTCAGAGATGCGCGCCTTGGGTTCGAACCCGAGACCTCTGCGTGGCAGTCCAATGGTTTCCCACTAGGCTATCGCTGCTATTGTGTGTGCTACCTACTTAGACATATTTTGACAGTTTTGGACAACTACTGTCAGTCTGCCCTAAAGTAGGGTAAAGAATTTAAGGTATTTGAAATCACAAACAGTTTGGAACTATTATTGTGTAATAGCTATGCGCGCGGTCTATGCCTATATACCCTTAAAGTATATATGTATAGTCGAGTATATAGCCTTAGAATATACATCTTCTCTCTTAGCCTTTATTATTCCCAAGTTACTTGGGGTCGGCTTTTCTGGTCTAACCGGATTTGACTGGATATCAGTTTTTACACGGAGCGGCTGCCACCTGACCTCCGCAACCCGAAGGCTAACGATACCCTAAGGCTAGACCAGTGTCAGGATATTAGAGGGTACTGACTTTCCCAATAACGACTGCCATAGATGTTCATGGCAGCCGGGACCGACGGCTTAACGTGCTCTCCGAGGCACGGAGCAGGCGATAATTGTCAATCAATTCGCACATAATTTCGAAAAGTCATATAACTTCCGAAAGTCAGAGGTGCGCGACGTGGGTTCGAACCCGAGACCCTCTGCATTGCAGTCTGTTGGTCTCCCCACTGAGCTATCGCTGCTACCTGCTGCTGCTAGCCTTAGAATATACATATAGGCTAATAATAATAATGTCCTCCAGACCGAATTCCGGTCACGCGGTCAATCTTAACGGAAACTGACCATCTGCGCAGGAGATATTCTAATAATAATAATATTCTACCACATACACACAACACCATCTAGCCCAAACTAAGCAGAGCTTTTACTATGAGTACTAGACAATGGATAAACTTATTTTTTTTTTGTATGTACATACATATTATACATAGAAACACCCAGAGCAAGACAAACATCCATGTTCATGCACACAAATGTTTGACTTGTGCGAGAATCGAACCCGCGACCTCAGGTGTGGCAGTCGGTTACACTAATTACTACGCCACCGAAGCCGACAAAGACGAAGGAGATATTATACTGTACAAGTGTGTGCGCAAACACAAGTGCACTCTCTGTTCTCTAACTCTCATGATCCGATGGGACGGTAATGCGACACGACTGGAGAGAGATCAGGCGCAGGACCAACGGCTTTACGTGCTTTCCGAGCCACGAGGGTGTCTAACACCGCTAACTTCCTACCTAAAATTGAGATTTCTTAACAGAAAAACTCAATAACTTTTTGTTGGCCCGACCCGGGATTCGAACCCGAGACCTCATGAACAGTCGTCGGATTCACTACTGCTGCGCTACGGAGGCAGCATATAGGTTACATAGGCTTAGAGTATATACGTAAAGCGCATACATCGCTTGCGAACTATAGCGCGGAACGAAACTAACGCAACTTCGTCTGCTTCAGATAATAATAAAAATAATAAAGAGTTTGTTTTCTTTCACATAGAAAAGATACATATGGTAAAAATATAACTGTTGCGCGCCCTACCAGCAGCGGCGCCTGAGGTGGTGCGAGGGAAGACTGCGCTCGCGGCCCGCGGCCCCTCGCCCCCACCATTAAGAACACTCTTGCAACGCAGACGGCGCGAACACACGTCGCGCGCGTTCTATCTGTTTACGTTTTTCTATCTTTCTATCTTTCATGTATAACTCCCAGTGCCTCAATTGTATGTAACTGTATTCTACATTAAATATTGGTGAATATTTAAACAATAACAGTTGATGCAAACATGTAATAAGACAATCGGGGACCGCTCTACAATCCCAACGGGCCCCAGGTAGACGACCCCAAATGCACTCCCACCGTTCGCAGTATAAGCGAACGGAAAGAGAGCTAACGATCTAGTCCCCAAAAACCCATTTGGAGATTGCAAAACGTGCCCTTACATGTGTACAATACATGAGATTAAACCTATGTGAGAGACTGGTTTCTGTACTAGGAGACCTGTATGACAGATAACCAGCCTCTCCAGACTCCGGAAGTGGACAACGGTAAGTATCATGTAAATACATGTGCTGGTGTTTTGCTTATAGTTGAACGTGTACATGCACAGTGCGGTTGTATGCGTGTTTGACAGAGCGGTCAGTTGCGAACGATACTTACACACATACATACATATACGCGTTCACCACAAATAAAGCCCGCTCGCCTTCGTGAGTTGCAAGAACTGTAAAACTGTTGTACACTATACTGCTTATTTGAACTCTTGTCTCTTAGACTTAAATGGAAACGAATAGATTAAGTGGCTATGTTTACACACAGCCCCACGGCTATAGCCCTGAAGGAGTAGGCAGAGAGAAAGTTTAGCACAGCACACAGCACAAAAGAAATTCAGAAGGAGAAGAATAAACTCATATTTCGCCAGCTATGGTTTAAGAAGCCACAGAATGCGAGCCTACCGCCTTCTATCAGTCTCAGTTACACAGACTCCGTGCTGCGAATTTTTTGACAGAAAAGCAGAAGATAACTTTGCGCGACCCGAAAATAGAACCTGAGATCTGATGATCAAAGAAATCGCATTCAGTACTTTTACTTAAAACTTTTAATAATGTCTGCCGTGTTAACTCGCTTTAGAAACAGATTATTTATTTGCTAAGCTCCGTCTGCCGGCTTTCATCATCAATGTTACATTGAATACGTCTATCTATCAATATATATAAAAATGAGCCCTTATTTCCCTTGGTCACGCCATAAATTAAGAACGATTAACTGATTACATTCATCTTCTTTTTTAAAGATTTTTTATATTTTGTAAAAGGTCCTACGGAAAGAAAACTTAAGAAAATTGCGCATAAAATTAGATAGTTTCAGAAAACTTAACGACTATTTTAACCTCGCAAGTTTGACAGTTCGTCTAAGACATGACAACGTCTGTCGGATCACCTAGCTGAAGATAAAATTAGTGTAAGTTAATCATTTAATGCTACATTCAAAGTCAAAGTCAAGTAATTCAAACATGTTACACTAAGCAAAGAATATAAAACCATAGTTACCCGCTGACTAGTGACTGACTGACTGACATTATAAAACAGAGGTCCAAGTCTGCTATTTTTATAAATTCGTCATTCCGACACGACGTAACTGCAATTCCATTGTCATTTTGCTAAAAGTTCGTAATCTGCTAAATTCATAATGGTCGATCATTGGTCGGTCAATGGTCTCGTAATAGGATTGTGGTATGTATAATGACATGTTATATTACCATTATTATAAAACCCGTTAGTATAAGTGATTTTTGATAAACGACTACTAAATTCGAACATTTATTCATGCCAGATTTCGTTTATATATATTTTTACATATTATTTATTAGTGTTAAAAGCAATTTGATCAAAGGAACTGTCAAAATTTTATCATATTTTGTCATTATGTAGGTACGAGATTACTATTCTATGTCATTTTTTCAATGGAGTGTCAGTGGTTGACCATCGGAAAGTCATAATAACGCCATTATATTCGAAGATTACCAAACTTCTCAAAATCAACAATTATGAAATAAATGATAGACCATTCTGACACTATTGTAATAGTAGACTTGGGCCCCTGTCCACTAAGACACAATGCCAGCAGATCTCGTACAAAACGTTTTATTCATAAAAAATAGGAAGAAAACAACAAACTACTGCTAAATCTTCGTTTTTTCGGAACGTCCTCAAAACATTACGAGAACCTGTCTCTCTGTTCCCCGAGGCGTCGTCTCGGTGACAAATTTTGGTCGGAATACCCGAATTATTTCAGCAGGATGTTCGAGCCCCGATCAATCAATCAGGGAGTTCTTTATATAGTTTGTGGTATACCTATAATTGATTGTATATAGGGTGTTTTTTGTTTATCGAAATGACGTTTAAAGGATATCCAAAATAATATGAAATATCCACTTTAGTTGCTAACCGATGTTGAAATAGACTATAAAAATACGTTTTGTTCTGTTTACCAACTTGTTGTTAATAAATGTTGTCTTACATTTGAATGTTACACGTGAATGTTATACCTTGAACTAAAAACGAAAAATTTTTATGTAAAATAAAATACTATATTCGGATTTTTTCGCGTTGTCCATTTAAAACCACTATTATTATATAATTTTGAAACTATTAAACTACTGCTGTTAAACTTTACTACAATGTAAGCTATTTAAAACTATCCCGTGATCATGGCTGCTGAAAAGTTACCGAAACGACGAGGACAGTGTATACCTAAATCTAGATATTCAATAATTTAAATAGCTTAGATAATAATAGCGAATAGATAAATTAAAGCGAATTGAATTGAATATTCGAACAAAATCAAAATCGCTATAAATATCTGTGTATTAGTTCGTAAAGAGAAAGCTATGTACCCCTTTAGGTATGGCCAGTTAAACTTTGTAAAATATAGTATTTTATATAAAACGGTCGAATTTCAATCACTGCGCAACCATTAGTAAACGATATTTCTCCATCTATGTTTTAATAATAGAAGCGATTATACCGATATCAGTTATAAGTTAAAACTGCGGACACTAGTCAGACTACCAACGATAATTTATCAACCATGGCTGGCCTTACTCGTTTGCGAGTAAGACCAGCCATGGCGGTTAAATTATTAAAATTGCAATGTAGTCCTGTTTGAGTAACACACCAGAAACTATTTGATACAACTACATATCTTCCAATGTATGTATGTATCTTATGTGGGGCCAGTCAGTGCAGACCGGCGACACTTCGACCCAGTGGGATCTTTTGTGTCGATACTCACCCAATAACGACTGCCATAGATGTTCATGGCAGCCGGGACCGACGACTTAACGTGCTCTCTGAGGCACGGAGCAGGCGATAATTGTCAATCAATACGCACTTAATTTCGAAAAGTCATATAACTTCCGAAAGTCAGAGGTGCGCGACGTGGGTTCGAACCCGAGACCCTCTGCATTGCAGTCTGTTGGTCTCCCCCTGAGCTGTCGCTGCTCAGTGGGGAGACCAACTAAAATGTATCGTTATTATCTTCCAATAATAAGGATACATTTTACAGCTCTATTCTTCTTCTCAGCCGCCATGATTCTACCACGGCCCGGTTTCTACATTTATAAACGAGTCGTTTTAGCAACAGAAAAATAAATATGAACATGCTTTTCATAGAATGTGTCAAGAATTAATCGTCCATACGTAAAGCGACTCGTTTATTAAATATAATAACCGCGCGGATTTAAAACATTTCTATTAAAAACCTGACAGTGCTATTCTAACCTAAAATTCTTAACCTATATTTCACAAAAATAAACAGATTTAAATAGTACCTATATAAATATATTTGACTTTACTTTGAGTAGAGCCTAGCTGATTTCAGCAAGAATGGACCGGCTCGACCGGGGAAGGACTAACCTCTCACAGAATATCGACGTGAAATAGCATTATTCCTACTGTTGTGTTTCGTTCGGTGAGTGAGAGTGCCGGAGGCACAATCACCCTCTTTGCTTTTTCCCTTCTTCCTTTCCTAAAGGGTCGGCAACGTGTAAGTAATGTATATATTTTTTATGTTTGTTAGTAATTAATAAACCCAAATCAATTGCTAGTTAGAAATACTAAATAGATAAAGACAAAACAGTTCAAATCTCTTTTTTTACTGTTTATTAATCAGTTTCTTTTTATTAAGGAATGTAAATAAAACTCGGTGAAAAGGTAATATCATTTTTTTTTAATTTTTTGGTTTATTATGTTTTCATTTCGACCAGTAAGCAAACAGTAGTAAAACCAAACGCCTCAGTAGTATTAAAAGCATTAACCGCAATAAAATGCAATATTAAAAAGTGAATACCTACCTATAGATGTTCTATTGTGTCAATAAAGTGACAGCGAAATACTGCACTGCCCATCTATCTACGTACGAATCCCTAAAAATCACACCGAATAATGGGTCTAGAACAAAGATTCAATTTCTTACCTCCTACCCATCAGTACTCAGCACACGTACCTCCGTCGCATTGCTTAATTTACAAATGTAATTAAACCGAGTAAAAACGGGCGGGGTGATTTCTCACCAGTGAAGGTAAGGGCACAATACTTTTGTGCGAAACCAGCTGATAAGTTAATCGGAGAAAAGTAAGCGGCGGTGTGTGACCGGCCTCACAAACACACTATATTACCTTCGTGTTATTTTAATTAAGAACTTTTTTATGAATGTTTAAGTATTTGTTCAACGCAAAAGACAATCGTCGGGAAAAGTCGTGGTTAGAAAAAGAAATAAGTACGTACCCTAGTCCCTGTCCCGGGTTTGATTCTCGGCTCGGTCAAAGACTCGGCCTTTTTAGTTGGGAGCGGTAGACAATAACAGGGTGTGTGGGGTGGAGCCTTAGGACATCAACAAGTCATGCTGGGCAAATAGATCCAAACAGTTTTAAAAATCACCTCAACCACTCATTAAAGCTCTGAGTGCTGTGGGTTCAATCTAATTAAAACACCTCTCACATCATTTTCTAAAATATTTTCCATTCTATATGTATCTTACCCTAAACCTTCAAAACGTTAATAGGTCCCCACAAAAACCATTACGTATTCAAAACTGCATAAATTTATGTTAATTGTTTCTTTTTGAATTATCAAGCAATATATCTTCTTCTCCCTTAGCTTTTATTATTCCCAAGTCACTTGGGGTCGGCTTTTCTAGTCTAACCGGATTTGACTGGATATCAGTTTTTACACGGAGCGGCTGCCACCTGACCTCCGCAACCCAAAGGCTAACGATACCCTAAGGCTAGACCAGTGTCAGGATATTAGAGGGTACTGACTTTCCCAATAACGACTGCCATAAATGTTCGTGGCAGCCGGGACCGACGGCTTAACGTGCTCTCCGAGGCACGGAGAAGGCGATAATTGTCAATCAATACGCACATAATTTTGAAAAGTTATATAATTTATGAAAGTCAGTGGTGCGCGACGTGGGTTCGAACCCGAGACCCTCTGCATTGCAGTCTGTTGGTCTCCCCACTGAGCTATCGCTGCTATATTATCAAGCAATATATATTAAAGTATAAAGAGGAAGTAAAACGAAAAGCAAAGTAAAATAAATCCAAATATAATTATTTTGAATCCCCGCTTGTATTCAAGTCAAACTAATATTTTTGTGTGATATTTTCTTTCCCGCACTCACTAACACGAGATGAACTAAAAACTACTACAACTTCATTCTTTATTTAAAACTTACCTTTAAAATACAACGCTTTAAAATAATATCTTACCTTACCTCGAAGACCGTCGTATAAAAATACTTCTAAGCTACTCCTGCCTGAACACTATTTACATAGCTATCTTCACCGGATATTGAACTACCAGGAATACCAACCTCAGCTAACAAAGACGACGGAAATTGCCAACAGGATCAAAGATCACATACAGCCCTTTATATAATTCTCAATTTAGATTATTAACAGGCTAATTAAAAAGTATATTTCCAAGTTTAGTATTAAACTTGCGAAACCGAAAAATGAAAAAATCTAATTAATAAATCTAAATACGTTTTTAGTACTCTTATCGATAGAGATTAAGTAACGTTTCCGGTTGATCTAAAAATTTGATGGGTGATCATTCCGGGTGCGTCTCATCACGTATAAACTCATTTGGTCTAATTTAATTTTATTATCTTTTTAAGATATAATCAACGTGAGATATACCAACTGTTGAACTAATTACATTACATATAACATTTATTTATTCTAAAACTTAATTATTAAGTATATATATATATATATATATATATATATATATATATATATATATATATATATATATATATATATATATATATAAAACTTAAATATAATTAAACGATTTTATATTTAATGTATGTTATGTCAAACGATGTTATATTTAATGTATGTTATGCTTATAAAAATTAGTTATTTTAAAATTATATCAATCGTTTATTATATTAACTAATCGCTATATTAAATAAAATTATAGGTTCCGTTGTTATATGTTGTTAATATTAGAGATATTGTTGTTATATCATCTATTACTTACCCGATCATTTCACTTATAACCTTTTGTTGCTATACACATTGTACACATTTATTTGTCACTTTGAAAGCTCGTAAATCCGCTGTAAGATGTAAGTAGTTTCGTAGGCAAGCTTTTGCAGTTTGAGCAAAAACTTATGTTTAAAGTAGCTAAACTAAGCATTTTAGATATAACTTACTTATTAGATAAAGAAAACACGAAATTAAAATATCTGTTTAAAGAAGTTTATATCACAAACCAGTGCGCATAACTCACTCCAGTAACTCTGTTTCATTAAAACACAAACCCCCCAACATCACCTTGCATTCTAAATTTAACATTGCCAACAAGAAAAATAATATCATCGCCAAAACGTGTAAAGAGTGCAGCGTTTCATAACATCTCAACAAACACACCTGTATGAATGAATAAAATAAGAAAATTCTGCGCGAAAAACGTTCACAAACCGAATATTTAAAATTTCACAAGCTCAAGTCGCGAGAAAACCGTGTCGCTTAATCAAAAATAACGCAGCAGCAAAATTCAATAAGAGAGACTCATAAAACATGTTTAAACGAAAATATTAAATTCCAGAGACAAAAAAATATAATATATATTATTCGTTTGCACTGGGGTACATAAATAATTTAATTTTAAGCGCGCGAAAGTTTGCGGCAAGTCGGTATGGTTTCAAAACGCTCTGCGTATGAGATAAATGGAATAAATCAGTTCTTTTTATAAAATAATCAGCATTTTATCACGTCTCCAGTAAGATATCTTGCTTGAGTAAACACTTTTATTTTCTCAAGGTGTCTTAAATTGCAGCCATTAAATGAGAAATGTAAAAGAGAGCGAGGTACGATGTTGTGTTACTTCAATAAAAAGAATGATCCGCCAAGCAGACTGAGTGATCTTGTCATACGGGTTGTTTTCCCGTATTTTTTGACATTTATTATAATACAAAAAATAAGTTTTATTCTTTAAAATGAAAGTACCTTTTAGGATTTAATAGCGTTGTTTATTTAACACTTTTATTTCATAATATTGAAACTGTTACACTACTACTATTAAAAGTTACTACTTTTAAGCTATTTAAATAATTCAAACTTTTATATTTAAGTTTACACTTGCCCCGACATTTCAGTTGTTTTTCGGCAGCCATGTTCACGGGAAGACTTTTTATTCTAAATTGTAATGTTATCGAAATATTTCTAATAACTATGCTAACGATATTTCATACTATATCGATGACTTTTCACATCTTTACCCTTGAAAGGATGGATACGTACCTATACATCCTTAGTTATAATATATTATAATAATAATATCAGCCCTGTATTAAACTGTCCCACTGCTGGGCACGGGCCTCTTCTCGGTGTGAGAAGGGTTAGGCCATAGTCCACCACGCTGGCCCAATGCGGGTGCAGACTTCACATATCTTTAAGAACATTATTGAGAACTCATAGACATGCAGGTTTCCTCACGATGTTTTCCGTCACCGTTAAAGCGAGCGATAATTAACTATTTAATACGCACATAACTTCGAAAAGTCAGAGACGCGCACCTTGGGATCGAACTCGAGACCTCTGCGTGGCAGTCCAACGGTTTCCCACTAGGCTATCGCTGATTAGTTAAAATCAGAAAATGTATTAATATTTTAAGAACATCGTCTGTTGTTCAATCGTTTTGCTGATTAATTAGAGATGTGATGCGTTTTATCGATTTGTATTTACCAGTTATATTAAACTTGTAATGAACTTGTTTATACTTATAACTTTTTATCATGAATATGTTTTCATTCGCTATTCTAAAGCTAAACTCTAAAAAAACTAAATGTATCAAGTTTACATTGCCAAATGTAAAGAGTCCTAACATAAATATAAATTTAAATAATGAAATTATTACTTTTGTACAATTGACAGTTTTTCTAGGTTTGACTTTAGATCACAAAGTTCAGTGGGGTGCTCATATATCGTGTCTTGCAGGGCAACTTAGCTCAGCCGCATACGCAATTCGGAAAGTAAGACAGCTTACTGATGTAGATACTGCAAGGCTAGTATATTTCAGTTACTATCATAGTGTCATGTCCTACGGTATATTATTGTGGGGCAAGGTAGCTGATATCGAGACAATTTTTAAAAGCGTGCAGTACGTAGTATTTATAATTTAGGACCACGAGTTTCCCTAAAAGATCGATTTAAAGAAATAGGCATACTTACTATTGCGTCGCTATATATATTTGCTAACATTATTTTTATTAAACATAATATTCACTTATATAATAAGAATAGTGATATTCATAACATAAACACTAGAAATAAGCATAAGTTAGTCGGACCATATCATCGTTTACATAAAGTTCACAGTACATTTGCGGGACTCGGTAAACGTTTTTTTAATAAACTACATACTAATATAATTAATTTACCATTGCTTAAATTTAAAAGCGCCGTTAAAATACAGCTCATTTGGAAGGGTTATTATTCAGTCAACGACTACTTAACTGACAAAAACTCATGGCATTAGTTGCTTGTTGCATTCAGGATTCAAAGATCTGTATTACTTATAAGTCAATTTAGTAATGTAATTTGGTAGTCACAAAGTGTAAGTGTATGCGCCATCATGCCATCTTACTGTCTATTTCAGATTTATATTAAAACATATACCTTAGCCCATATTATTTTATCTAATACAGGATAAACGGAATAAAATTAAAAGAAATAGATTATGTTAGAGACCTGGGCGTTATAATAGATAAAAAATTGACGTTCATCCCTCACTACGAAATGATAGTTAAAAAGCGTCAAGAGCTTTGGGCTTTATTATAAGAAATGGTAAAGTTTTTCGTAAGGCAAGAACTAAGATTTTGCTATACAATAGTTTTGTTAGAAGCATTTTGGAATATTGTAGTGTAGTTTCGCGCCCGCATTATGCTGTTCATATCTTAAGAATAGAATGTATACAAAACAGATTCCTATGGCACTTATCACATTCAACTTCGTTTAATGCTAAAACAGTCTCATACAAGGGAAAACTTACTCGCTTTAAAATGGATTCACTCGAATCAAGAAGTAAATATTTAGACCTAGTTTTCCTGTACAAGCTGATTCGAAACAAGATAGACTGTCCACAATTGCTGGCTAGACTTAATTTTAGAGTCGCATATAAATACCCTCGGTCTCACATCACTCCTCTTTATCCACCACTCAGAAGAACAGTTTTTGGCACTGCTTCTCCTATTCGTCGATCGAACAAGCTACTCAATCTCTGTAGTGATTCGGTCGACATATATGCAGATTCTCTTACTCACTTTCGCAAATTAGTAAGAAAAGTAATATACAAAATATTTCACTAGTTTATAAGTTCTAGTTGTAAATTTTATTAATTATAGGTATCTGTATTAGTGCATGTAGTGTTTGCTTGTAATTGGATGTAACTTTTTGTCTCAAAACTCATGTGTATATAATTGTGAAAATGTATTATTGTTACATTTGTTAGCAAACCAAAATAAATAAATAAATCTCTATAATATTATTAAGTTATTATTGTTATTATCTTTTTAATATTAGTTTTTTATAGTCAGTAGTATATGGCATAATGGCTGCAACACCTTGTTAATCTGAGTTGTAAAATACTGAAATATATTTAATTGGCGATTTAAAAGAGTGGGGCCGTGAGTTTCTTGCAGGTTTCTTCTCATAGGCTCAACCCTTTGCCTGAACCTAGCAACTAACCTTAATG
This sequence comes from Catocala fraxini, assembly GCA_930367265.1. Classification (NCBI taxonomy): domain Eukaryota; kingdom Metazoa; phylum Arthropoda; class Insecta; order Lepidoptera; family Erebidae; genus Catocala; species Catocala fraxini. Next base: position 27,117,370 of record OV884028.1, on the reverse strand, counting down.
TAGCTTCAGTAACTTAGTAAACTCACTAACCTATATATTTTGTCGTTCATAAGTGTTACTTTGTGACCTAAATGTATAAAAGATTTTTGACTTTGACTTTGACTATCAAAATTTGCTCAACGGTTTAAAAGCAGTTGCGAGTAAATTTTTTTTTTTTTAAATAATACTTTGTGCTACCATTTTTAATGGAGTAAGTTGTAGTATTGAACACATTAATAGTCCCAATAGTTCACTTTTAATATAGTCATTGATATAAGTCGACAAACATTCGTGAGATTTTGAATGCCGATCCCGATCCCGATCCCGGTCCCGGTCCCCATCCTAAGACAAAGACCCCGGCAAAGACATACAAACGCATAAGTAAGTTAATTTACGCGTGTGTACGACGCAACGGCTGAAAACGGCTACAATAGTCTTAACCACGTCCACAATAACTTACTCATAAGCGGCGGCTAATGTATCATAGACATTGTACTAGAAACAGCTCCCAACACCAGTTGAGTTCTGTCATTAATGTCACTATTAGTTCCCCAATTGCCCGCTGTGTCGCTAGAAATACCTTCACTACATGTATGACCAGCTCCTATATTAACTATAACTTTTGCTCTTGTAAATATTCGAATACGTGGAATATTATTCCAATTAAAGTTCTGCGGTATTTTCCTAGTGTGTTTACATAAAACCCAAATTAATTGAAACAAAATTCAACATCGCTGCACGGTTCATTCCCAGCTTTTATCAATTCATTAAATGAAAATTCTTCACAAATAAAATGGTAACTGGGTTACAAAATTGCAGTTGTATCTGTAAATGTTAAAAGGTGGTTACAAAGTGAGCAGTGTAAGTTATTTAATTTCTCATTTCTGGCGTTAAAGGAACTTCGGATGGAAGTTTACGGAACAATAAAAACTTGTAGAAAATATAACATGGACGTGTCAGAGTCAACTTGTTAACTTTTGTGTAGCGTGCAACTTACCTGCTTATGATCTCTTGTTTAACTTACTTTATAAGAAGTATTTAGTTACTACAAGACTTTTTTTACTATGGTAATAACTTAAGACAGATTTTTTTTTCTTCGTTGTCAAGATTTTTTTTTTCGTTGTCAAGATTAGGAGCTAAACTGTGTAGGTAGATCTGTATATTATAATTCTTCTTAACGTGTGGCACTGAACTGCTCCTAAATGGATAGACCGATATTTATGACTTTTTGTGTATTTAGATAGTTTAGATCACATTGGATCCGGTAGGTAAGATTGTTTCGTTTGGGCAAGAAAGCATACGACAGATCGTATTCTATGTTCTGTGGTCGTGTCCGCCAGGGCTTTATAAATATTTAATTTTCCTTTATTAAATTATATACCAAGATTTTAATATTCTTTCCTTATTATAAAGAAATTCAGCGTCTATTTATTATTGACATGCTTATTTTATACTTTATTTTATTATATTTATTTTATTACGAAAGCAGATCAAATCGAACATGCAGTTTAATTCCTATTCAAAATCTAAAGGAGTGAACAGGAAATGTACAAAAATGAAATGCACTTATTGCAGTAGTATTAGCTTATAGAGCAGGGTGGAATGATCTCTTACCGGCTGCTTCATATTTGGACAAGCTTTAATGTCACACTATATCCTACTTCTCATTATTATGTATATCAGTATTTCACTATACTAAACCACAGCACAATTACAATCTTCAGTAATAAGTAAACAAAGGTTAATTATTTAAGTGATGCAGTACATTCATAGGGAGATAGGTAAGGGATAGATTTCGGGGCCGACACAAAAGATCTCACTGGGTCGAAGTGTCACCGGTCTACAATAACTGGCCCCCGTAACAAAATAAGATAAGATAAGGTAAATTAAATCTGAAAGTGGCTATCTTCTATTCTTTCTTTCTTCTATTCTTATTCTTTTTACCGCATTCTGCTGAACCAGTATGCTTGTGTTGAATGGGTTCACGTCAGTAGGTGGGATTCCAAATTCTCGGTCGCAACCCGCACGCATCACTTTTTAGGCTACCTACGCTTCTTATTTATCTGAAGGTACCTATTTCACTTTCACTTGTGTTCCAAACCGTGATTACGATTCCCAGAGTTACGAGCCCGTTCGCCCCTCAAGATTCGCCCCCTAGTAGGTATTTGTTAGGTTTGTTCTTAAAATCCACCCAAAAATAGGAGCCCCGCTTTGCAGGGCTCCGTTTTTTTATGAAAGAGGCGACAGTCAAGGGGCGTACGGGCTCGTAGCCATTTCCAGAACTGAAGATGGCGTTGTGCTGTCAAGGAGGCGGACTAGCAGTCTCTGTCCCGTGTGCTGACCGCACAATGCTTCCTTTTTATTAAGTTGGCAGCACGATGTATAATTATAGTGTTGTAAGGGTATATAGGTCCCATAGGTCATGGTAACCTATTAGGCAAATTAAACTTTCTTAAAAATAACTTTGAATACGTCAATAGATAATTCTATATACGTCATCAGGGCTAGACACAATTGTTCCTCAATTATGACTGGTATTCAAGCAGTTGACAATCATTAGTCCTACCCATTGGCATCCTGCAAGTATCCTTACCAAAACGACGTGCAAAATAAACTAAAGAATTCCCCTTCTCTAATTCTGTGATGAACGTACCTCATTAGTCGGATCCCATCAAACAAACTAAGGGGTGAAGTTAACTTATCATAACTCGGACGTACTGAATACTAAAAGGGAAGAGGCACTCGAAACCGTAAAATAATTCCAATGGCCGCGTTCCCCTAAACGACAGCCCCAAGGCAATGAACATAAATATTTTAATTCTTCACAGCGCCAGTGTTGCAAGCTAATAAAATAACGGATTGTGGGTTGCCGGAAAAATAAATTATTATATTTACTGTTACATTTCTCGTTGGGAATTATTATGTTTTGGCTTGTCGCATGAGGTTTTTTTTCGCGTGTTATAATCGTATGTGTGTATCGTTTACGTTTTGCTGGCGAGTAGATTAAAAATGCTTGCGTTGTTTTTAATCTTCTCTCATTTTGTTTGTGGTCGGGACAAAGCTTTATGACACGGAATACTTAAGCTAATCTTATATTTGTAATAATGTACTGCTAAGCCGGTGCATAGGTACTACATACGACTGCTCAATATTATGGTTCACCACCCAATGGCTTACTTTTGACTATGAATTAACGATTTAAATAGTTTAGCATTGCGCAGAGTGTAGTTCCGATACCCAAACATGATAAAGAATGTACGATCTTCAGTTAGTTACGTAAGTCTTTGAATGTTTGTAAGACTACTAAATCGGTGCCAAATTTTTATTTAAATTAAATAAACTTTGAAGCGCGACTGTAAGGTACGAGGCAGGCCATGTTATTAGGTTTTTGTTAGCAAAACCTTAGAAGCAACACAGGGTCTGGCGTGCCCGGTAGACAGACTACAATAGGCGAAAGCCTAATGCCCTTACTTGAGATATAAAAACACACTTCGTAAAATATAAGTATAGTACGCCTAATCCTATCTTCTCTATTCTATCTTCAGGGATATTTACGTATACAAGATGTCATATTACGCCGAAATACGGCGTTGTACAACTCACTTGAGAATTAGGTTGTAAACCCAAGAGACTTGTAATTATAATGAGTACATGTGGATACATCGGCTAATGACATATAACAGTAATTAGGTAAAGAGCAAACTGTTTATTGACAATAATTACATCAAGCATTTAACTGCTAAAGGATTACGTGGGCCTTTATTACAATACGACGTGGCTAGTGAGAGTTTAGGCGCAGAATGGCTTTATGTGCTTTCAGAGGCAACACCACCTACTTCCTAACACCGGGCTGCTATTAAGAGTTTATAGACTGAAAATCCTAAAACTATTTGTTAGCCCTATCCGGGAGTTAATAACAAATAATCATCCTTTTGCCCTGGTCCCAATTTATTTGGGGTCGGCGCAGTACTTATGTCCTTCGCGTTGATAGCAAATGTTAGTTTTTATGACAGTAATAGTTTAAAAATAGTATAGTAGTAAAAAGCAGCGATAGCTCAGTGGGGAGACCAACAGACTGCAATGCAGAGGGTCTGGCTTCAAACCCACGTCGCGCACCTCTGACTTTCGGAAGTTATGTGAATTTTCAAAATTATGCGCGTATTGATTGACAATTATCGCCTGCTCCGTGCCTCGGAGAGCACGTTAAGCCGTCTGTCCCGGCTGCCATGAACATCTATGGCAGTCGTTATTGGGAGAGTGTCGACACAAAAGATCCCACTGGGTCGAAGTGTCGCTGGTCTGCACTGCCTTACTGCACTGCTGCAGTGTCCTATAATATCCTGACACTGGTCTAGCCTTAGGGTATCGTTAGTCTTCGGGTTGCGGAAGTCAGGTGGCAGCCGCTCCGTGTAAAAACTGATATCCAGTCAAATCCGGTTAGACCAGAAAAGCCGACCCTAAATGACTTAGGAATAATAAAGGCTAGGTTTAGAAGAAGAGTTTAAAAATAGTATAATTATATAAATAAAAATACAGAACACTAATTAAAAAGATTTATTTATAAAATACAAATATAAATTATTTGTTTAGTTTTCAGGTAGGTATCTACTCATATGTCGCTAACCGTACAATCTCGACTGTGTACAGTAATCTATACTCGTATCGATTCTAATACTGGTGCCAGAGGCTTAGAAGAAAATAATGATAAATGATCACCCTGTTACTGCCAGTGACCTCACAGGGGATTTGACTAATATTTCCAGTTTAGTTCATGTATCTATTACATAATTATTTTGAACATATCACAAAAAAATTGGGTATTGCTAAATAATAAAATTAATAATGGATATAAAATACTAGAGTTGGATTACCTATTGAGTGTGAGTGGCACACCGGTGGCTACACACAAAAGGTTTTCAATTATGTCTGCCATTCCAAGAATAGACAGGTTAAAGGAGCAATATTCTTATAGACGTAATATTAGTATCGTGCCGAACATGTCTGCCTAATAATACAGGACGAAGCAAGGTTAACTCTCTGATGTCCTTTTGTGTATATCAGGACAAAAGGCGACATATGGTGAGCGGCTGAACATTTTAAACAATAACGGCACGAAACAGAGATGTACAAAATATATTCAAAGGTACTCCTTTGTTTTAATGTCCATAGATTCGAAATATTAATATGCAAAGGTTTTTGAACGTCGTTTTATGTTATATAGCTTGATAGCTTGGTATTTTATAATAATAATAATAATATAATAATAAAAATATAACAATAATAATATAATAATAATAATATAATAATAATAATGTTTATTGCCATTTTTACAATTTGTCTTACATAAACAATGTGCAGTATAAAAATGCATCTTATTCTAAATTGTAATTTTACACGGCAGTTGTAACCTTCGACACCACTAGGATTAAACTTGTGTATTGGATGTCAGGGCTCTCACAAAGAAAAAGTAAATCCTTGAACAAGATGACACGTGAAAACTAAGACCTAGTTTTTAGCGTAACGGAATGCGTAAGATAGCTTTACAATAATGTGTAATAAATAGAAAATATTAAAATGGTATAAAGGTAAATAACAAATATATTCCTTTCTGTGTATGTGATACGTTGCGTGTAAGTTTTCGAATGTGTATGTGTGTGCGTGTATGCGTGTATGCGTATTTGCGTGTGAGCGCGCGTGCGCAGTGCATGCGTGCGTGCGTGCATGCGTGCGTGCGTGTGTGTGTATGTGTGTATGTGTGTGTGTGTGTGTGTGTGTGTGTGTGTGTGTGTGTGTGTGCGCGTGTGTGCTGTAAGAATATTTATAACTTTATGCTATACAGATGTGCCCGCGGCTTCACCCGCGTTTATGATTACTGCGCCGACCCCGTGGGTCGTAGCGTGATGTTATATAGCCTATAACCTTGCTCGATAAATAAGCTACCAACAATAAAAGATTTTTTAATTCGAACCAATAGTTCCTGAGATTTGCGCGTTTAACCAAACAAACAAACAAACTATTCAGCTTAATGTCTTAGAATAATTATTGTCCTAATGACACAGTGGTAGTAAACGCGACTATTATGTTTAAGTCTCGGGTTCAAATCCCAAGTTAAGCGTTTTTAGTTGTTAACTTAAAGCCACGCTATAGAGATTACCAAAATTGAATAAAAACAATTATTTATCCAGCTTAATATAGACATATATCGTAAAGAGCCGATTAACACGTTCCTCTATAATAAATATTTGTTAAATGTGACCAGCATCAACAAACATATGGTAACAAAACATCAGGTGTAATAAATAATACTTTACTTTCAGATCTTATACTTATTTTATTACCTCCAGATAGTAAAAGTACTCTATTCGTTCAAAATAAAGGTAACCCTAGTTACGTATATACATATGTACATATGTTCACATATCATCTATATATATTATGAGCAGCAATAGCTCAGTGGGGAGACCAACAGACTGCATTGCAGAGGGTCTCGGGTTCGAACCCACGTCGCGCACCTCTGACTTTCGGCAGTTATATGACTTTTCGAAATTATGTGCGTATTGATTGACAATTATCGCCTGCTCCGTGCCTCGGAGAGCACGTTAAGCCGTCGGTCCCGGCTGCCATGAACATCTATGGCAGTCGTCACTGGGAGAGTGTCGACACAAAAGATCCCACTGGGTCGAAGTGTCGCCAGTCTGAACTGACTGGCCCCCACATAAGATACATATATATTACATACACAAAAAACTTAAAAATGTTAACTTGGTAAAAAAACATTTTCTCCATTGAATTAATATTACTACGTACAAGAAGAGACAAATTAATTAGATTTTTTATAGCATGCGTTAGAGAGCATGCTCTCTAAATAGTGTTGAAGTTAAGGCATAAAGTGGAATAGTAAGTATAAAACCAGTTTTTTGAAAGGCCAAATATTATTTAACTAGGAGCGCAATAAGTCCATTGCTAGGATTGGCCAACAGATTTAGCAACCACCAACCAAATCACTTGATATGCGATTAATTTTTGAAACGTTGTTGATTGGTCTTTCAGAAGCCGGGTGTTAGCCAGAGCTGAGATGAAATAGCAGTATACATAATATTGTCTTCTGTTTACGCGAATGTTATTCATTGAAATTAAATTACTATATACGGATTTTATCGCGTTGTTTATTTTACACTTTATTACATAATTTAGAAACTGTTACACTACTACTAGATACTATTAAACATTACTAATTTTTAAGCTAATTAAATTATTAAACCTATTTATATTTAAGTCGTGGAGTCTCCTAGTGACCATGGCTGCTGAAAAGCAACCGAAACGTCGGGGAAAGTGTAAACTTAAATATAAATAGTTATAATAATTAAAATCCGTACATAATAGTTGAATTT